>OX463780.1:38904069-40104069 GCA_949825025.1 Siphlonurus alternatus
TTAAGCCCTTATTTATGGTCAAGCCATACCTGTCTTCAAGTTCTATAAAAAATGTTTAAAATGCTAGAATAATATGGCTCAGTCCAGTTACTTCATGAGCACGTCTATTACTAACATTTTACAATGTGTCTGTACAAGGATTTAAAAATATCACCTTAATATAAATAAAATGATAGCACATGCAATTACAAAAAGAAATCCTATATCAAACAATTACTTTTCCTTGACTAATACATTCTCCTTACTTTTCTGAAGTAAATTATTTTTGAATGAACACACATTGAAGTTCATTGAATATATAGTGTATACTCAAATGGTAATTATCGTCAGTATGATAATCATGATATATATTATAACGTTTCTAATTATTTGGTATTGCAGAAGTAATTGTTAATTATTATCGTTTATAACTGTAGTTGAACACTAATATTTAATTTTAGTCTCTAAATTTGATATTTTTCTTTATTGCTTTGTCCAGTGCTGGACTCGTCTGGCCAGCCCTCGAATCAGTTCCTGGAGGGTAACGACTACTGGCTCGGCTCTCGGAGCGAGTGCGAGGACACGCGAGATGACAACCACGTAGCCCCCGTGTTCCGCGTGGCCAAGCTCAGCGTGAACCTCTCGGAGCCGCTCGTCACGCCGCAGCTCAAGGACCTCGTGCAGGGGTCGCTGCAGGTACGATGACATAATATTAATTCACAAATAAATGCCATTAACTCACTCTTACAACCATTCGGTGTTGATTTTGCTATAGCTGCTCCATCAATTTTATTTCATGATCTTTTTGGCAATCCAAATTTAATCCAAACAAAAAATTAAAATAGCCATAACTTCGCATACATTATGGTTTTAAAGGGGTAACTCCCACTCTTTGTTTATTGTGAAGACTTTACTGGACATTTGCTTCCTTCTCTATCCCTCTGACTCCCCCTTCTTTCTCCTACTAATGTGCACCTTCTTTTCAATGTCATATAATTTAATGACTATTAATTTCATTACAGTTATACATGTATATTTACGAGAAACCAAGTCACTTTCGCGATTTTCATGATACCATGATTTGTCATACTTAAATAATTAAAATTTTAATTATTCTACTCGTCATAAGGATCAGTTTGTACTGGAGCGACATAGAACAACTGCATACGAAGATGGACTTATTTATACCTCTCAAGTGTTTTATAATCATCTCCTAGTCAATATAAGGAGTGAAAATAATTTTGATGTGTTTAAAAAGAAAGTGAAAGAGTTTTTATTTCTCAAGAATATAATATGCAAAGTGGATGACTTTATTAAAAAATAAACAATTACCTTTCTGATTATTATGTATTGTGTATAATGTTCACTTGTCTATATTGGTAGATTAATAAAATTCTTATTTCTTAAATATGTTTAGCCCCGTCGTATCTACCTAGGCATGTGCGTACCTTCCGAGTGTAGCGCCGTGGAGGACGTGTGGTCGTTATTGGAATTAATGATGAACAACTCCGAAACTGAGGACGTACAAAACTACAGGGAGATTCAAGTCCACGATATTAAAGTCCTCGGAGGGGACTCCATCTGGTCACAACCTGCCACAGGGCTTTTAATGTGAGTTCGTTTTACATGATCTTCAATTGAAATTGTGATATTACTTTTAGAACAAAATTTTCGTTTTTCGTAGTTCTAGGAATTCCATTTGCTATTTTAATTTTTTAACTTTTCAAGTTTATATTTTGTTATCCCGAGCATTGTCTCTCCCTATTTTTAGCTTTCCGATCGACTACTGCATTCATGCTTCAAAATCTTTCATGATCACGAAAACAAAAATAATACATAATCCATGATATTACTATAAAATTTATGCAAATAAGTAGCTAAACAATAATCGTAAACCCGGTAAACCCATGCTTACTGTACAATATTTATTTCGGTTATAACAATTGACGTGTTTGTGTGATACTTTGCAGGCTGCTGAGCTTCACAGTGATTGCTTTTGTCTTGGTGGGCACTATAATTGACGTGATGGAGTTGGGGAAACCAAATCCTAAGTTGAACATGCAAGAAGGTAAGGAAAAAATAGTGCCCTTTAAATGTTGTTATTTATTATTATTATTTTTTTTAATTTAAATCAATAAATATACGCATTAAATTTAAAGTGCTATATTTCAGATCCTGTTGTCGATGTTTCAGGCCTCTGGCGCGAGATGGCGGTGTCGTTCTCGCTAGCACGCACCTCTCGAAGTCTGTTCTCCACGCGCAGCAAGGACGGTTCCCTGACCGCCATCAATGGGATGCGAGTTATTGGAATGGCCTGGATCATCTTGTGTCACATGGGTCGATATGCAATCATATTTGGAGGTGAGTGTAACCATAATGTTCGTGCGACCGTAATAATATCAAGGTAAAAATACAAACTTGATCTCTGTTTCTCTAACAAATTGATTAAATTTATTTAAAGCATTTAATATTGACGATTAATCTCAGTTGCTTTGGATTCATAAAATGTTTCTGTAAGAAGCGAATCATATAAAGTGTAAGCATTTGATCTTTTTTAAAACTTAATCGCTTTTAGGGTTTGAGGAAATTCAAACGATTTTCTCACAACAGCTCTATTTCCGGTTTCCGTCCATAAGGCTCCATGTTAAACTTGTACCGCAATTTTCACAAAACTGGTAATACACAGATCCACTTAAAAATTGTATGTCATCCATTGATAATTAACGAGTTTAAAGATTCCTGCGAGTCTCATTAAAATTAAGGGAGCCGATACCTCAGCTCGATAGCTAGTGAGATTAATCCCTAAAAAGGCAATATGTTATAATGTTTTATGTCTCGTCTTTTTAAAGAAACTTAAAATAAAACAGAAAATATTGCATCTAGTGCTTTTTTTTTTTTTTTTTTTTTTTAGGTACATCCTCATAGTTTATAGTACCTAAATACCTATATAATAGATACTAAAATATAATAATATTAACAATTTCTTAACAGGAAAAAATAATTCAACGTGGATTGTTTTAATTACAGAAAATCCTTTATTTCGGAAGCAGATGGAGAGTGACCTTTTATATCAAATAGTTTCAAGTGGAACTTATTCAGTTGACACGTTTCTCTTTATCAGGTAAATTATACAATTAAACATATATACATAATTATTTTCCTATGCGTTTGTTGCTACATTATTTTATTCCTGTTTCAGTGGAGTGCTAATATCTTACATATTTTTGGGAGTTGAGTCGAGGAAATCTGTCAAAACAGAGCACGACTCATTCTTACAAGCTGCATACAAATTCACATGGATTTCTATTTATCGTGTACTAAGGTAAGACCATATATGCATGCTGAAGCAATGATGGTTAAATTCATTGTTGACGAAATGTTCTTTCATAGGCTGGCACTTCCATACATATTCACCATCGTACTTATCCTTGTCTCCATGAGATACTTGAACGCAAATTCGGTCTTCGAGCCCTCCATTATGGACCACGTGGTCTGTGCAGAAACTTGGTGGAGGAATTTGTTATACATCAATAACCTGTTCCCAGTCAGCGAAATGGTAATTAATAACTCGTTACTTGCAAATATATTTAGATTATATATTATAAAATAAGAGAGAACAATAACATCAGTGGAGTAGATAGTTCTTTACCCCAACCACTTTTTTTTTTATCTACAGTTATATAAAACAAAATAAATAAAAAAGATTCTTTTCCCCGATTTTTCTTTCTGGCTTCGGTTATACTGATCTCATTAATTATTTTCTGGCCACTCTTTAATTAACCGCAATTTCATTCTAATGCACTTATTTTATTATATAGGTTTGCCGTTATTTTGTGCATGTTAGTAAAAGAGTGTTCGTTTCAGTGCATGTCATGGACGTGGTACCTCGGGGTGGATACGCAGCTGTACGTGGTCGCCACCGTGCTACTGCTGCTCTTTATCAACGGGTTAGTACAGACATCAAATTGTAATGAATGGTCTAACATAAAAAACTGACGCTGGCAACCAATTAAAAATTTATATTGTTTTGGTAACAATTTAATCATCATCCTAATTGTCTTGGCTCTTGTTTTAGTCGCAGTGGTTTTGCAGTTATATCTGGATGTTTAATACTGCTCAGCTCTTGGATAACCACAGGAGCTGTCAGTTTTAATCTAGACTTCATCCCTGTCACTGAAGACCCTGCCAAATACTTCGATTATTTACATGACAAACCATGGCTTAGACTTGGTCCTTATTTTGTGGGTGTGGCTACTGGATGGTATCTTCATAAAACCAACAGCAAAGTGAACATGTCGAGGGTAAGTAAGACACTCAGAATTATATAAAGAGACATTTCTATTGGTTCTCATGTTTCTCTGTTTTTCAGACTGTGGTGACGATGGGATGGACATCTTGTGTGATCGTCATGTTAAGCATCATATTCGCACTTTACTTCCGTGCGTTCAACGTGCTGGTGTCTGCCGTGTACGTGGCGCTCAGTCACACATTATGGGGTGCCTGCATGGCCTGGATTCTGGTCGCGTGCTCCACGGGATATGGAGGTATGTCTCGTATCCTTTACCTTGATGGATATGACATCAAAATAAGACAGAACTTGGTTTCATAACATTTAAAGTGACAGTGCTCCTAAATATCGTTGAGAAGTATTTAGATATTTCGATAAATATATTGATGATAAGTTACATTAATTTTTTCTTTACTTTCAGGCTGGGCTTCCAAAATCCTCAGTTCCAAATTATTTGCTCCTTTCGGCCGTGCAACTTACTGCACTTACCTGATTCACTGTCCGCTAATGGAGTGGATAATCCTCAACATGGAGGGACCTTTGTCTGTCAGCCGAGGCATTCTGGTAGGTTAAAAATAATAATAAATAAGTCATGTATTTAGGTGAATAAAAAAATAAATAAAACAGGTATAATAAAATTAATAAATTATATAATATACACTAATGGAAAACGAATCAGGATGACTGGAAATACTGATCTGATCTGAAGGTAGTAAAAAGGGTCACTATATATATATATAGACAAAAAATTAAATTGAAGTGTCAAATTTTTTTGCATCAATTTACTTGTTACTTACACATAATGAATGTTATACTTTTAAGGTTCCTCTGGTGTTCGGATTTATCTTATCTTCTTACCTACTGGGCATACTGATGTCACTGCTGCTCGAGGCCCCCGTACTACGCATACTCAGTCTGGCGCACCCCATGAAACAGAAGCAGGAGTACCAACCACCCGCGATACAACCGGAAGACGAGATGTCCGTTGTCGTGACAAACCAGAATGCTTCCCTTTAAATATTTTCATTTTCTGTATATTTTATGTATAAACATTGTGTCATTTATCTAGTAAGTTGTAATTATTATATAGCTACAAATTTATCAACAAAAGTTATAAAATTTTATTAATTGTTGACTATTGGAAAAAATGTAAAAGTTATTTTGTAGTAGTGTTTATTAAAATTTGAGATCTATTTTGGAAAATATGTATGAGCTGTTACATTGGCTTTGTGGAACAAACGATGGAATGATCAGGAAAAAAAAATAAATTATTTAATAAATATTAATGTGTATTATTAATTAGTGTTATAACTAGTTACTTTTAGTTACATAGATCAACCAAGGTTATTTTACATAACCTTATAAGTTGATACAAATTATTATAAAGAATAATTCTTCAAGGCCCTTTTAAATCTTTAAATTTAATCTTAATAATTACAACAAATCAACGAATTAATTTGTCGAATGAGATTTAAATTTCTTAACCACTTAAATTTTTTTAAATAATTCAAAAACTTTTTACGATATAATTAAAATAAATTAAATTAAACATTCTGGGTCAATAATAGCTTCATATTTATATAAAGTTAACATTTCCTTAAAGTAGAGGTACTATACAAAATACAACAAAGAAACGAGCTGGTAGTTTGTATTTTCTAAAAAAAAGTTTTAGTTCTTCTCGATATGGCACCGAAATAAAAAAAATAATAATAGCATAGGTTTTCCGAAAAAAAAAAAAATCATAATTTTAAGTCAGATAGAACGTGTCGTTATAATTCAACATGGAGCATTACTTAAAAAACACCTTCGTTTAATTAGGAAAAACTTGGTATGAAAAAAAAATTGGGAAGTTCCATAATTTGAGCTTTAAACAAGAAAACCTTTAAAAAATAAAAAAATATATTTGCTCTGGAATCCGCCATTTTTCCGTAAAACACAAAGAATTCTTTTTATGAGGATCGACTTTACAAACTTTCTCGATTTTTTGGCAGGAAAAAAAAAAAAAAAAAATTAATCGCTTTTAGGTAAAACGTACTTGAGCCATTTTGAACATCACTAAATTTTTGTTACACTACCTAACAGCATAATTTGTTAGAATTGTCAGGTAAGGCCCCAGCGTATGTTATATAAACTTTATAAACAATGCTTTCTCTCTGACTTTGAAATTTTTCTCTGGAGAAACTATGTGAGATCATTTTTTTTAGCTCTGTTCCTTATGGGCTATTTTTATAAAATATTATTTTTTTTTGTACCTTCTACTTCAATTATTTAATGCAGCCAATTTTTTTCCTAGCTTTGATGTAATACTAATAATGACAACCGTATGACACAAGTTAGGAAGTTACATAATGGCCATTAACTTCTTACGCGATCACCTTTACCTCCGTATTTGATAATGCGGAGAAGCTGAATGTGTCAAGATTCTAAGGCTGATCGACGAATTAGATAGAAACCAATTATCATTAGAAAACATTAGAAAGCTGAGATGAATATATCGTTTTAAAAAATTTAATCTTAATAATAATTATTGTAAAAACTACAGTATTCTATTATATAACCAAAAAAATTGAGGCAGGAATCCAATATATATATTTGTTGTGCACATTAGCCAGTGCTTCATTGTTGTATCGACCTCGCGATGTTGAGGACGTGTGTGGTGCTCACGATGGCTCTGCTGGCCGCTGGTGCCGGCGCCAACTCCACACGAGGCGTCGAGCTTTGGTCGCTGCTGCAAGTGTGGCGGCCCGCTCTACAACTGCAGTGGAGCGACAGTCCCGCCCTCTCTGCACAATGCGCCGCCAGCATGCAGCGCTTCTCTCGTGCAATTAACGAGCGACAACAGTGGGCAAGCAAGAGTGAGTTTCAGCTAATTAAAAAAAGTGCATTTATATTTCTTTCTTTTGAGTTTTAGGTGAAAAAAATTTTTTTTTGAATCTTTATACAGAATGTATATTATACTGTATAGTGTCAGTATACAGAGTGTATAGTGCTATACACTATATACTGTACACTGTACATCATATAATTTTTTAAAAAATTATAATATTTTACAATATTATATAAATTTTTTTGTTAAAATTTGATTATTAAAATTAATTATAGTATTTGAAAACACTTTCATGGAAAATATATACATTTTTTTGATGATTTAACTAAAATGCTATACAGATGACATAAGGAAGATAACGAGGGGTGCTCTTATATATATATATAGTAGAGGATATGAAATTTTCTAAGCATTGAAAAATTATGAAATCAACTTATCAACTTCCGGAATCCGCATTAAGAACTATTTATTTACCAAGTATACAGTCTTTGATCTGCGTTCTACGATTTTTCTTATAGGTAGTTAAGAATTCGGTGATTACATGACAACTTCCACTCCAAGAAATTAGATTATATTATGTAATTGACCGCAGTTCTTGTTAGAGCTTATCGGAGTCAAGCAGATATATAACCATATAGTATATGTACTTGTTTGGGTGAACATTTGCCAAATTTCACCTAGTACAGTACGTGTGTTCTTCAGGCTTTGGATACTTAAAAACAACATGATTGAAAAAAAAAATGGGCGCGATTCACGAAGAAAATAACCAGGTTTCTAACCACGTTTAGCTAAACCACGTTTAACTAGGTGATTTAACACGTAAAAGAGGCATATTCAAACGTGGTTAAGCTAAACGTGGTTAGAAACCTGGCTAACTGCTTCGTGAATCGCGCCCATTATTTACGTGTTTGCAACGTACGTTGACTATAGATTGCTCATATACATGTATAAAAGGATATAGCATTAAAAACCCTTATTTTTTTTGAAAAAGTGGTAAGAAACGCTGTCAATTTATGCCAATTTAATTTAAACTTAATGTCCATATTTTCAGAGGGAAATGTGGAGATTTAATTTTCTATTCTTGTGTCTACGTTTATAGCGATTATATTATTTATATTAATTATTAAATGAATTCTGCAGGAACTGAAGAGAAACTTCAAACAAATATTACAAATTTAAGTGAATAAAAATATAATTAAATTTATTGCTACGCATCTAGTATTTTTACATATTTTATACCACTTGAATATATTACTAATTTTTTTGTAAAAAATATATAAACAGTATACATCATATATCTGTTTTTAAAACTCGGGACAGCACAAACTTTACCCCTACCTGAGTTGCTGGAGCTCCATGAGACAAAAATATGAAGATTTGAAATTTGGGAGGTGGTAAAAATAACGCCCAATCTGGCCATGCTAAAAATTTCAAGCTCCTCCATAGACTGCATGACCCTATTATTGATGTTAACTTGAATGAAGAACGCAGTCATCTTACGTGGAGTAGATATTTATTATAAACAGATTAGTAACAGTCTAAAATGTAAAACGCACACAGCAAGTAATACAAGTGTTGGTGTCAGCACCAGCGTGTGAGAGTGAGTCCGTGGTCTTACACAACGCTCATATTTATAGACAAAGAGAAAATTAATGATATAGGGAATGATAAAAATAAAGTAACAATATTTACTGTATTTTCAACATCCTTATATATTTCTACGGAAATTTCCAAGTTAATTCTTATGGCTTCAACAACACCCACGACCAGGGGTAAATATTAGGCCTGTTTGTAAACCCTGCTCGGTGTACACTTTCTGCACCCAATCGACCTTATGTAAATGCGATATTAGGTCGATTGGGTGTAGAAAGTGTACACCAAGCAGGGTTTACGAACAGGCCTATTAATTTTAGCTCGTGAATTTTTGGCGGCTGGACTAAGTGAGGATTCAAAACAAAACAGCAGAAATTAGTTAATTATTTGTGTTGCCCCGAGGTCTAAGTAAAAGAACACTCACTTGTTCAGTGTATAGTCAGGCTCCATAATGTTGCTCATATGTTATTTCAATTTAAGGTGAATGAAAGGCACCAACCCTAATAAAACATTCGCATGTGTTTCAGTGCTGGACGCCACAGGACAGTACTCGAGTCAGTTCCTCACAGGCAGCGACTTCTGGCTCGGCTCGTACGCAGACTGTCAGCGGGCCCTCGACGTTAGCAAAGTTGACGTGACGATGCGCGCCGTCTTCCGAGTGGCTACGCTGAGCGTGAACCTCTCGGAGCCGCTGGTGGCGCCGCAGCTCAAAGACCACATTGGCGAAGAGTGGCAGGTACGTCCGTCTAGAATATTATAGACGAATTAACTTACCTCAAGAAGGTACCATATTATTATAAATTATAAACTCCATTGCCCTAATATAATTAAACTATAAATATTCATACCATAAATATATTATACCACCTACAAGTATATTTTAATCAAGGCAATGAAAGTAATTGTAATTCTTTAAGTCATAGTCATTATTAAAGTACTTGATTAAGTCTCGTATAGTATATTATTTATTTATTTATTTATTTATTTATTTATTTATTTATTTATTTATTTATTTATTTATTTATTTATTTATTTATTTATTTATTTATTTATTTATTTATTTATTTATTTATTTATTTATTTATTTTATTTCAAACAACTGGTTATACAAGATAACATGGTTCACGTCATAGAAGAAACTGTAAAACAACAAAACAACACAACAAAGCAACAAAACAATAAATACAAACGAATCACAATAATATACAGAGACCATCAGATAAAAAAAAAAGAAAGATTACATATTTTTTATGATTAGCTACAACGAACTCAAGACATTTTTAGGCATTTTATTACTTAAAAACTCTCTGACTGAATAAAACTCCTTTTTAACTAAAACATTCTTAAGTTTTTTTTTTAAACAATAAATTGCTATCTATAATTCTCAAACAGTTCTGCAAAAAATCAATTGTTTTAGCAGTTCGGCATATTTCTAGAGGGGAGGCAAAGGAATCGAGGGAGGGTGAGATTAATTCTTATCAGGACTTTTACTTTCTTTTAATTTTGTTATATACAGTTCTATCGGGAGAAAAGAAGAATGGTAATCGGGCACCACCAAAGCAGACATTTACTCGATGTCTCCTTTTCCCTGGCGTCTGTAAATTAAGAAATTGTTCTCCACAGCCCCGTCGTATCTACCAAGGTCTGTGTCTTCCTGCCGAGTGTGGCGCCAAGGAAGAAGTGCGGTCGCTGCTGGAACTGATGATAGAGCACGCCGAGCCGAGCGAGGTGCGCGGTCTGCGAGACGTGCACGTGCACGCCGTCAAAGTTCTGCCCGGGGAGTACTCCGTGTGGACGGACCCTTGGTTCGGGGTGCTCGGGTGAGGATACATGATGATAGAATTTACCTGTCATGTCATATTTTTAATAAAATTCAGTACTAAATTGCTATTTTTTTTAAAGATTTTCAAGCTACAATTATTATAGCAATTAAAAAATTTAAGTAATATCCGTTTGTCAACTATCGAGCTAATAACATTGCATCTCGTCAACAGGACAACAAGCTTACTGTTGTTGGCACTGACTATACTTGGCAGCTCAGTCGACATTTTCAACTTATGGCAGCCGGACACCAAGCCGAAAAATACTGGAGAACAGCCAGGTAAATATTTTAACATTTCCAAATACATAACTCGTGTGTCAAGACTACTACCTATATATTATTATGTAGGTGGAGAAATAATGTTTCTCAATACAAGTAAAGGCGTGGATTTAGGCATGCATAGAAGCTAAAACCACGGAATTTTGGATTAATATTAAAATTAATAAAAGAGTCCGCCTTGCCAAAACATTTCGCCTTGAGGTTAGGCAATTTGTCCAGCACTAACATGAAGCGGGATGCAAATGTAGTGGCGTAAGGTATCTTCAGTGACTTGCTAGTTAAGTTTGGATGCTGGAAAAGTTGACTAACCAGAAGATGGTCAGGTTAAGTGGGTTCATTTTAATTTTTTATGTGCCTACTACATACTATTGAGCTTGGGTACATGGCTGTGTTTGGCCCATTCTCAAAAACTACACACTAGTAAATTCAACTCATTGATGAATTCTAAATAAAAAACAATAATTTAATAAAGATTTTGACTATAAAAGAATTATGCTTGGATTTGTACTTTTAAAACACGTTAACTGTATATATATATATTTACCGATGTTTCAGGCAAGTGGCGCGAGATGGCAGTGTCCTTTTCGGTGGGCCGCAACTCACTGCGTCTGTTCTCCATGCACAGCAAGGACGGCTCGCTGTCCTCCATCCACGGGATGCGCGTCCTCGGCATGACGTGGATCATTCTGTGTCATGCTGGCCGCTACGGCCAAATATTTGGAGGTTAGCACGAGCAAGAGAAGAACAAATTTTCCAATAAATATATAATTTAACCTCAATGAAAATAAAATTTCATTTTATATGCATATCCTTGTAGATGCTGATTTAATGTTTTGTTGTTGTTTTTTAACTTATAAACACCATTCATTAATTTATATTTTTTGAATTTTTTTTAGATTAATAACAATAATATTTTACTTTCAGAAAATCCATCAGCCCGCAACTCTATGGAGAAAGACTTTTTGTATCAAGCAGTTTCAAACGGAACGTTTTCTGTCGACACTTTCCTTTTTATAAGGTAAGGACTACTGCAGTTAATTATAACTTATAACTCATCATAATTAATTGCAATTTCCAAAAAACAATAAGATAGAGATTGGCTCAGATTGTGATAATGTGGTGTATAACACTAATGCCAGAGCAGCCATTTTGTTTTATTTTCGCATAGCTTTAGATCGCACGGTGCATGGAAGCAGTACAATATTAGCAGACTCGAAGACCTGAGTCTATTATAATATAATGAAATTTAAATTACAGTACCTAGCATCAATTAATTAGCAAATTCAACAAAATAGAAAAAGAATAAAATTTGTATTTTATTGAAAAAATCAATACATGCGCGAGAGTCTCATTATTCCTAAATTAGGAAATAAATAAATATTTAGCTCGTATTATGTAATATTGATAATTAACCTTTTATAAAATTGTGTTTCAGTGGGGTCCTGTTCACGTACATTTTCCTGCAGCAGGACACGAAGAAAGTTCAGCGGGATTCTTTCCGTCAAGGGGTTCATAAATTCTTTAAGATATTTTCTTACCGCTATGTAAGGTAAGTTTTCAACGTGTCAATAAGGATGGCGTTTTGTAAAATTGATCAATGGACATCACACTAATGCAATTACGACTTATTTACTGTCATTATAATCATAAAAATTTTGATTCGCAAGTTCTATTTTACTTTATGCATAGCGTTGATTTAATTAATTAAATTTAAATGCCACACATAAATGTTGAAAAATAATAAAAGAGAATATCTTCAACTAACAATGTCGATTGTCAGCTTATTGAAAATGACTTACTGGCTTAGAAACGCGTTGTTATTTCCTTAGGCTGCTGCCCCCCTACATCTTCATGTACATACTCTCGCTGGTGGCGATGCGCTACCTGAGCGACAACTCGGTGTTCACCCCCTCCACGTCAGAGCACGTGTACTGCACCAAGAACTGGTGGATGAACGTGCTGTACATCCAGAACCTGTTCCCCATCAGTCAAACGGTGCGTGTTTATTTTGGGACTCAAGGGAAGATACACTCAGAGAAACCGTCACCTGCATGGGTGTCGTCTGGTTGAAACATTTATTTATTTATTTATTTATTTATTTATTTATTTATTTATTTATTTATTTATTTATTTATTTATTTATTTATTTATTTATTTATTTATTTATTTATTTATTTATTTATTTATTTATTTATTTATTTATTTATTTATTTATTTATTTATTTATTTATTTATTTATTTATTTATTTATCTTAAGGCTGTACATAATACAACATAGATAAAAGAAACATAAAATATACCTTAAAAATTAAACATTTATAACACAATAATATGTTTATTCATGAAACAGACATAATACATACAAATACACTGTAGACCCCAAGAGTTTAAAAAACTCGTACGGGGGAACACCAATTTTAATTTGCGACAAGATGACAAGAATTAATTATATATTTGTATAATATATTTTATATATAAGGACATTAGAATACATACATATCTTAGATATAGAACATAAACACTGAAATAACTGTACATAATAATAATAATAATGACATTAGTGACTTCCAATTTATTTTATGATAATGATTATTTACCTGGAGAAGGTGTCTAATTACATAATAGATGCATTGTTGATAACGTACGATACTGTGTAATATGTAATATCCCAAATGATTGATGGATAGAAACTCTAGATGACCCTTTTTGTCAAATGAAAATACTTTGTTTGCTTTTCTTAAAATGAAAATTCTGATATTTTGTTTTTCAAACGGTGAAACTTATAAATGGCTAATTAAGTTTTACATTTGCAAAAGAATTTATTTGTTCACTCACTCATAAATTTTATCGACAATGGGAGAAAGGTAATTTGGAACTATTTTATAGCATAGACGCCATAGACTCAATATGTGTACCAGTAAATCTATATAAATATGAAGTTAGCGCTTTGTCTTAATAAAAAGTATCACAAAAAATTAGTGCATACATAAAAAATTAATCCACAATTATAATACAATTAACACTGATGAAAAATCAAGACAGTTAATATAAAATTCCATGTGGCTGCAGTGCATGAGCTACACGTGGTACCTGGCCATGGACATGCAGCTCTACCTGGTCACCGCCATTCTGCTGCTGCTCTTCACCAACGGGTAAAAAAAATTGAAGTTTTTAGGAAATAAATGTTAATATAAAAATTATTTAAATCAGCAAAATACTAACAAATCAATTTGGTAAAATTATATATTATTAAATTAAAGCTATTCCTAAGGGATAAGCCTATTGTAAGCCTACTTCTCCAGAGAGATCTTCTGTCACATATTTATACCCAGAAGACTTATAAATGTCAATAGACAACATACATGAAATTTTTTATTGCAGATATGAATAGAGGGCACCAAATTATGCTACTATAATTTTTTTCAGATTTTTTTGAGGCCCGGAACTATTTTTAAATAATTATTGAAAGTTCTGTAAGTTAAGTTGCCACTTCTGAATCCTTAATAAAAAGGGTAGGACCAAGACGCCTATTGACGCCTCCAGGGAGCGTGGCCGCACTTTCAATAATTATTTAACAATAGTTCTGGGTTTCAAAAAAATCTAAAAAAATTCAGAGTAGCATAATTTGGTACCCTCTATTAATTTCTGCAATAAAAAATTTTCATGCGTATGTTGCCCATTGTTGATAACCAGATGGTGTTTGCAGACGTGTGCGCACGGCGGTCATCTCCGGCTGCGTGCTGCTGCTGGGCTCCTGGGTTACCACAATGGTCATCAGCATTAGTCTAGAATACATCCCCACCACCGAGGACCCCAACCAGTATTATGTTTGGTTCTTTACCAAACCGTGGCTCAGGCTAGGGCCGTACTTCGTGGGCATTGCTGCGGGCTGGTTCATGTACAAGACCGAGTGCAAAGTCGTCATGAGTAAGGTGAGCCGGAAATCAGAAATACTTAAGATTTTAATTTTTTTGACCAGGTTCGATATTTTGAGGACCTTCCTTAGAATATTTAAAATTAAACAAATACAACAGAAATTTGACGTGCATGAGTTTCAGTTCGAATATAAAATTAATTTTAGTGTAAAATTCAATGGCAAATATTTCAAAAATAATTTTCAAGTCATGATATTTTACCTTATTTAATCATATAGGATTTGATTGATTCAAAGAAGAAAACAAGTTTTGGAAATCAATCAAAATAAAATTTGCTTTAATCTGAATATTTGCAGACCACGGTTGCCGCAGGATGGTTGACTTGCACAGTCGGGATGGTGGGCATCGTGCACGCGCTTTACTTCCGTGCGTTCGACGTGCTGACGTCTGCCGTGTACACGTCCCTCAGTCACACGCTGTGGGCCGCCTGCTTGGCCTGGATCGTCATTGCGTGTAGCTCGGGATACGGAGGTACGTATACAGAATGCTAGGTTACTATATTATATAATATAGATATATTATTTATTATGTAAATATTATATAGATAGTAATATATATAATTAATAATTATATAGACTATTATACTGTTGTTTGATACTTTCATAAAACATCTAAATTCTAAATACAAGAGGACACTTTATAATATTGTTAAAGAATTTTTGTCCACCGGGCTTCTAAAAATAGGTTATAATAACTTAGAAGAAACACACCGGGCAATATATACTACGCAATTTTTCTATTTTTTTTAAACAACTTGCATATTAAATATATTATATTATTATTATTATTTCTGAACAAGTTGGCCACCATCAGAATATGATATTATAATAGGTAGAAAATTTTACAGAGCGATATATCCCACAACCTTGCAAACCTAAGGAAAATTCTACTTTTCTTGCAAATACAAATGACTATACAGTATATTGTATCAACATGCCAATCTACAAGTGTGCTTTGTTCCATGCAGGCTGGGTTACGAGGGTGCTCAGCTGTGAGATCTTCTTCCCGTTCGGCCGCGCCACCTACTTCACGTACATGATCCACCACCCGTTGATGGAGTGGGTGTTCCTCAACATGGAAGGTCCCCTGTTTATGAGCCGTGGCCTCATGGTGAGTGTCCTTCAATTGGTTATCAGTAAAGGGTGCATGTGAATTTACGAGGAGCTGCCCATTTGAACGTTGTAACTGTGCACGATCGTGGATGACCTCTTTCTTTAAACATCTCCTGCAGTCATCCTCGCTAGCTGGTGCACAGAAACATCTCAAGATCTTATGACCGAGCGTCTGTTCACAGCTGATAGTGTGGATCGGCTTCCTGCTCGTCTCGTACTCCGTGGGCCTCCTTCTGACGCTGCTGGTCGAGTTGCCCTTCCTGGGGCTGCTTACCATCTTGCACCCCATCAAGGATAAGCCAGTCAAGAAATTCAACTGCGAGCACAAGAACGACGAGGTCAATCAAAACCTGTGTTAATTATTTGTGGGTACTGAATGTCCAAAGTCCCTAAGGCATGCACATATTTATTTTGTTGTTGCCTGTTACTGCACACTATCTTTGTGATATTACATATTAAAATTATTTAATTAAACTTGATTTAAAATTAATAAGAGCATAACATTACCTAAACATAAATATCTCTAGTAAATAACCTTTTCGTGCAAAGGATACTCATATTGAATGCTATTTTTTCACTTTTAGGACTTTTACCTTTGCCGGTGTTCGATGTAATCCGCCTTCTGTGTGTAGTATGTTGCGATGGTCACTTAGTGTTCGTGCACGTCAGTACCAATTGTATACTACACATATCACTACGTTTCGAGAGTCAACCGCTCTCTTCCTCAGGTGATCTGAGAAATATCTCTCTAACCTTTGAGGGCAGGCAATGTGTGGGTTATGAAATAAGATAATATTTAATAGAGGATCAATTGACAGTTAGCACCGGAAGGAGAATGTTGTAATGAGCTAGCTTACATACATATTGTTATAATTGGATGTAACTTAGTTCCAACCGATAGCGCTTTTTTTTTATATAGGGCCTTGGTTGGACTGTATTTGTAAAAAAAAAAAAATAAATAAATAAATAAATAAAAAATAAATAAATTAAAAAAAAATAGTTTTAGGCTCTGTTTGTATGCTGAACAACAATTTGCCTAGCTTCACGATGAGATGATCAAATTAACAGGTTATTGACCTGTAATAACAGACGAAATTCAAAATTAAATGGTTTACTGGGTTTCGTTTCTTCTCTTGTGGTTTATTTGATGATTTTTTTTTTATACAAGTAACTATATTGTGTACGCAAAAAAATGTAGAGAAATATATTTTATATAAATATGTAAAAGTTACCATATCTTCATGACTGTCACCCTGAAAATATACTGTA
This sequence comes from Siphlonurus alternatus, assembly GCA_949825025.1. Lineage (NCBI taxonomy): Eukaryota > Metazoa > Arthropoda > Insecta > Ephemeroptera > Siphlonuridae > Siphlonurus > Siphlonurus alternatus. The sequence goes on from OX463780.1 coordinate 38,921,174, forward strand.
AATACTCCCTTCCACTCTTGTTATTATTATTTATATTATATCATTGTTAAAAGAGATGTGTGTTTTTTAAACATCAATTATTGTATTAATATTAATTAACATAACATTTATTTATATATTTTTTTAGTTTTGAAATTAGTGATCGATTTTTTTTCTTAAAAATTAATATATATCGAAGATCCGTTACTAAAATGTATATTATGTGATCTTTCGCAACTATGCTGAATGTATTAAATACATACATATAAACATATTGCATTGTACATAGTTTATGGTTAAATCCAAGAAGCCGTAACAAAGAACATTGTTAATATTTATGTTATACTGTCGACGTTTGGAGAAGATAATAAAAACATTGTTATCATTTATTTCTAAAAAATAAATTATTAATAAAATAAAAATACTAAAATAATTTCGTTAAGTTTTTTATTCATAAAAACAGGGTACAGTTTTTATTATAGATATTAATTGCTGCATGGCCATTTTAAGTCATTTATGCTCTAATTAACATTAAAATAAAACAAGTAATTAATGTTTTGAAAAAAAAATGCTGGCCTATCTCATTAGCGACACCAAACCATGTAGCTAACTTGATCTTATTTTGTTGTATACAAACAAAAAATAATAAAAAAACTATGAATTAATATTGAAGATATAATAAAATGGTGAACTCTCAACATCCCTCCGCAGTCACTTCTGCCTCTTGTCGGTTCACACTTTCTTGGTGTCCAGTTCTCCGGTCTCGCACATCTCCATGGCGGGCTCGGGCTGCTGGTAGCCGGGTGGACGTTTGGCTGGCCGCATGGCGCTCAGCAGGCGCAGCGAGGGAGATTCTAGCAGCAACGACATGACCATGCCGACCAGGAACGACCACAGCGTGAAGCCAAGCCACATGGTGACCTGCCAAATTATACAGGTCAAAAGGTTTTCTCTCATAGACATCACATACGAAAAGATTCATCTAGTTAATAAAAATAATAAGAGTTTATCTGACAGCATTTCTTTCTTTCTTTTTTTTTTTTTTTTATTATTACCATATTTTATTTGCTCATTAAAGGGAAATTGTCACTTTATTATAATTTTTTTAATGCATATAATATATATATATGTATAGTTATTGGATTAATTGCTTAGATTCAATTGCACGGAGTGATATTATATTCAATTTTATATATTATATACTTTTGTTTTGTATGTCTGCAGGATTATTTGCTATGTATTTTATTGACACACTTTCAACTTGTTTGTGATTATTCATTATCATTATTATGATGTGCTTATATTGTTGCACAATCGAAAAGCAATAAAATGAATATAATATTATAATATTTTTAACATTATAATGTAAATTGTAATTGTTTCATAAAATAACACTGTATATCAAAAAGGCATGGAAATTAATGTATATATACGATTTTACATTAAGAATATAAGTAACGTACCAAGAATCCATGACTGAGCGGCACTGGTCCAGCCATGTTGAGGAAGGCCCACTCCATCAATGGGCAGTGTATGAGGTAGGTGCAGTACGTGGCCTTGCCGAGTGGCGCCAGCAGCGGCGAGCTCAGCACGTTGGATACCCAGCCTGAGTCACGGAGAACAGGGAACAGGAGGTATCAAGGATGGATACTTACATGCATTGTTTGTTAAATGACAACAACAAATAAATATTAAATTAACATTTTCTGTTGATCTTAAAAAAAATTGTACACTCATTTACACAGAATTTGATGGAGTGTAATACCTCCGTATCCCGTGGTGCAGGCGACCAGTATCCAGGCTAAGCAGGCGGCCCACAGCGTATGACTGAGCGACACGTACACGGCAGATGTCAGCACGCCGAACGCACGGAAGTAAAGCGCGTGCACGATGCCCACCATTCCGACCGCACAAGCCGACCATCCCGCGACAACCGTGGTCTGCAGCAAATATATAAAAACCATTGGTGAAATATTGCCAATTTCTGAAATTCGTACTATTAACAGAAATGATAACATAGTTTGCAAATATTACATTCTTTTGAATTAATAATAATTCCCCTACTTCACAGTCTTACCGTTCTGAATGCTATTTTTCCTTTGGTATTATGCAGCAGCCATCCCGTAGCCATTCCCACGAAGTAAGGTCCGAGCCTGAGCCAAGGCTTGTCGTGCAGCAGGTCGTAGTGCTTGGCAGGGTCCTCGATGGTGGGGATGAAGTTCAGACTGAAGCTGATGGCCCCCGAGGCTAGCCAGGAGCTGATCAGCAGTACACAGCCAGATATCACCGCAAGCCGTGTGTATCTATGAATGAGAAAAAATATAAATACTGTGAAAAAGTGTATAAGCAAAACGACCTTTCCAGTAATAATTTTGATAAAATTTTGCACATGTATTAGAGGGTATATTAAAAAAATAATTTCAGTATTAAATATAAATAAGAGTATCGTATTTATAATTGTTATTTTTTAATTTCCCCAAAGTCAAATTTTAAATTTATATGTTGCCTTCCTGTAATTTATTTTAAATATTATATTATAATTACGTCGTAGCTTGTATAACAGTAAATTGAAGCCAGATCTAAGAATATCCCATTACTCTAAATTCACATTGATGTATTTTATGCATTGGCACCTGCTTGTGAAGACGAGGAGTAGGGCTATGGAGACGATGTAGAGCTGCATGTCCACAGCCAGGTACCACGTCCAAGACATGCACTGCAAAGTCAGTTCACAGTCATTAATGTTATAATGTGTCTGCACTCACAGGCTTGTTCATAACTTCGTGTGAGTATTCGGCCATTTCTACATCTGTATGTCCAAGAAACTAAAGTCTTCTACTCGCACAATGGTTGTAACAAATAAACCATTGTTTATACACAACAATACTTTAATTGTTTACTAACAACGAGCAGAAGACTTTGCATGAAACATATAAACTTCCCAATACATAAAACGTTTTAATTAAATTGCTCACCATTTCACTGACAGGGAACAGGTTGTTTATGTACAGCAAGTTCCTCCACCAATATTGCCCGCAGTACACGTGGTCCATCAGGGAGTTCTCAAAGATGGACGTGGAGTTCAACTGCCGCATGGAAACCACCTCCAGAAGGATAATGAATAGATAAGGTGGCGTCAACCTGAGGAGATTAATGAAGTTTTGAATTTCTTTTTGGTAAAGTATAAGTGTTTAAGTAAAATAAAACGTCAAATGTTTAATAAAAAAATGTGTTTAAAATTAAACGATGAAAAAAAATCTTACCTTTGCTATGATGCGAATGTTAATGTCATATTACTGTTACTCTGGAGAACAATAAAGTGCACATAAAACTGTGACTTGTCTTTTTGTGCAAAATTAATCAAACTCATAAATTATGACATTATGGCTGTTTTATCTTTCCTGAATTACAACTATAGTATAAATTCATTTGTGTCATTGAATTTAGTACGTTCTTTTTTTATAAAACGCAGTCTTAGAATCTGCAATTCTTTTGTATATACAGTATAATAAAATTTAATAAAGGTCATTCTATTTTGGGCACACCCATGTATGGATATTAACAATGTTTCCAATTGACATTTAATTTAAAATTAATTATTAAAATACCTCAAAAATCGATAGAACGTTAAATGTGCAAATTTCTGCGTGGTCTGACATATAGAATCTTGCTCCGTTACTTCTGTTTTTCTAGTATCAGCAGCACGCAGCATTTGGTAAGCTACCAAAACACCACTGGAACAAGAGAAGAAAATTTTATCAAGCCCAATTAAGTATGTGTATAGTGTTCAGATCATATATACATAATGGGCGCGATTCACGAAGCAGTTAGCCAGGATTCTAACCATGTTTAGCTTAACCACGTTTAACTAGGGTTGTTTAACAAGTAAAACAGGTACAGTTAAACGTGGTTAACGTAAACGTGGTTTAACGTAAACGTGGTTAGAAACCTGGTTAACTGCTTCGTGAATCGCACCTATTATAGCAGAGAAGACAATGTAGATGCAGAACCAGCTTTAGTAAATTAAGACAGAGACATTATGCCACTGAAGGTAAACAAAATCAAAGTGTTACTGCTTGCTGTGCTGCCATATTATGTTGATGCTATATACCTTTATATTAAACTAATTTACATTCCAGTTAAAAAAATTACATTATTTTTTTAACTGACAAATTCGATTGTGTATAAAGTTTATTATCTCATCAGATTTTAATATTTTGTGTTTCGTTTTAATTTTATGGCAATGAAAAAGTATCTCTCGTAGATTGATAGTCAAAGATCATAGTGGACTCCTCCAAATTTTTAAATATGTTTAATAATTAAAAATTCAAAATAAAACTACTACCAGCTATATATATATATATATATATATATATATATATATATATATATATATATATATATATATATATATATATATATATATAGCTGATACGTTAAATTGTTGGTATGATAAATTTGAAAATTACAAAAATAATAATGCTAAGTGAAGTAATTTATTTTTGCAGATATACATAAATGCTTAAATTCTATTATTTTTTACTAAATGTGCATACAGGAAAGAGTAACACTTTAAACCCTCAGTTTTCAAGAATTATAAAGGGATTAGCTGCATAATGGAGTATTGTCCTAATTTTTTTTATTGCAGAAATGGATAGAGCGTGCAAAGTTATGCTACCCTGATTTTTTTCAGATTTTTTAGAGCCCGGGAAGTATTTTTAAAAAATTATTGAAAGTCCTTTTTGTGACGTCACGCGGCGACAAGTCCTATCTTTTTCTTAAGGAGCGGCGTCTCGTGACGTCACAAAAATAACTTTCAATAATTTTTTAAAAATAGTTCCCGGGCTGTAAAAAATCTGAAAAAAATCAGGGTAGCATAACTTTGCACCCTCTATCCATTTCTGCAATAAAAAAAAAATTTAGGTCAATACTCCATTATATCGAGACACGTATTATATCGAAAAAAAAAAGAGAATTAAAATAATTCCATGCACTATAAATAATTTTGTATTTTCTTGTAAATTTACTTACGTGATAAAGAAGAAAGTGTCTACAGAGTAAGTTCCATTGACAACGAATTGGAAAGGAAAATCATTCTCAGCGGTGACGCGGAAAGATGGATTTTCTGTAAAACAAATTAAAAAAAAAAGTACATCAAAATTTATTTAAATAAAAATTAGCTGCAAGGTATTCTACACACCAATAAAATTATATACCATGTTTTAATTTTTACAAATATTTAGAAAATTACTCTACTTTCATGTTCATTTACTTAGAGTATATATATTATATAATGTAAATAAATAAAATATATAATATATAAGAAAATTGAAAATTTAATTATCATCTTTTGCAAAAATAAGAAATTTTTATAATTTGCATTATTTGCAAATTTGGACATGCTGGTATACCAAAACTTCAAAATATAATCACTTATATCTAGACGTCTTATAAGTCTCAGATGCATTTTTTCAAAGATTGTAAACAGGCTTCAGATTCTATTTGCGTCCTATGGAAGGGGCATTCACAAAGCCTTAAGGCCACAATTAAGGCTCAATAATTTAATACCTGAATTTTTGGGTCTAAAAAAACACGTCTAAAATCAAGCTTTAAATTATCAAGCCTTAAATGTGACCTTAAGACTTTGTGAATGCCCCTTATGAAGTAATAATATTTGACAGATTCTAATATGTAAACACAAGAAGTCTAGTGATGTACCCCCGAAGATGAGCGCCCAGCGACTGAGGTGACACATCAGGATCCAGGCCATCCCGAAGACCCGCATGCCGTGGAGGGCGCTGAGGTTGCCGTCCCTGCTGCCGGTGGAGAAGAAGCTGCGAGCGTTCCGGGGCAGCGAGAACGACAACAGCATGTCTCGCCATGTCTCTGGAAGAACGAGGAACGAGTTTGAGAAATGACAATAAATATTTAAAATTTAAACATTATATGATAAAAGAAATCTAATTTAATTAGCGTGAAATGAGTCACTCAAGAAGATCGGTAAGTTTCGACCCTTCATATTGCACAAATAATAGAATCAAAAGTTTAACTATATAATAAAGAATACCAGTTTAACTATATAATATACGAGTTAATATTGTGAAATTGTATCTAATTTTTTTATTGAGAAAAAAATATTGTGACGAAAAAAGTTATAGAATGATTAAATATAAGTAAATGTATTAATTTCAATGGAAATTGTCATCAACCATGCGTGTAAGTTGGAAAATGTTTCCAAATTCACCCACAAATAAAAATATTTTTAGACGGGGCACAACATAAATTTATGCTCTTATGATGTGATTTAAACTATAGAAGCTCCAGAACAAAGAATTATGTTTACACAGTCTATAAGAATTTTCGAGATTATCAAATTAGAGTGGTATATAATATATAGTATATAACATAATATATCACATAAAAATATTAAACACTTTTAATCTTTCAATGAATCGTCTACAAATTGGTGACTAACTCTATACGCTATTTGTTTCTAAAAACGACGTACCACCCGTCAGTTTATCTTCGATTTTCGGGTCAATGATCCAGAGGCCGAGCACGTCCATGGTGGTGCACACTAAAGTTAGCAGCATCACGGTAACCACCACCAGCCTGGAGAACACGAGGAATTAACACGTGTGCTGATTCTTCAGTATCATATTATAGAGGATAGTATTATGTATAGTATACATATATACAGCAGTATAATATGGAGGAACTATAAATAAGTTTGAATTTGAGGAATGGCACACGGCATTAATTTGATTTTTTAATAAATTTATTGTAAATTTTGAATGCACCTTTTTAGCGTTTTATTATACCTGTGAAGAACTTTGGATATTTTAATAAAAAAAAAAAAAAAATACAGGTTTATAGTCTTGAGATTTCGCATGATGTAAAAATAAATATAAGTTTTTATTTTATGTTTTAAATTTTTAAATACTTACAAGAGGGCATAGAAAAATACATCATTCCACATGTAGTAATCCCCCGGTATGACTTTAATCTCGTGTACTTGCACATCACGGTAGTCGCGCAAAGCAAAGGGATTGTCTATCATAAGTTCCAGCAATGTCCGCACCTCCTCTTTGGCGCCACATTCGGCTGGAAGACAGAGACCCAAGTAGGTTCGACGAGGCTGTAAAATTGTAAAAAGAAAATTATTGAATGGAAGTGATTTCTATGCTATGATGGTCAATAATAATTAATACCGACCAGCAATGATCCTGCCACGAAGTCCTTAAGCTGCGGCGTGACGAGCGGCTCCGAGAGGTTCACGCTGAGCTTGGCTACGCGGAACACGGGGGCTACGTGGTTGTCATCTCGCGTGTCCTCGCACTCGCTCCGAGAGCCGAGCCAGTAGTCGTTACCCTCCAGGAACTGGGTGGGGACAGCACCACTTGCGTCCAGCACTGGAAATAAAAGCGGAAAACGTATCGAGAGGACTGGAAAAATGCACCCAATGGAAAAAAAAATACATGAATTTTTTTTATTGCAGAAATGAATAGAGGGTACCAAATTATGCTACTCTGAATTTTTTCAGATTTTTTTGAAACCCAGAACTATTTTTAAATAATTATTGAAAGTGCGGCCACGCCCCCTGGAGGCGTCAATAGGCGTCCAGTCTCTATCCTTTTTATTAAGAATTCAGAGGTGCCAACTGAAATCACAGGACTTTCAATAATTATTTAAAAATAGTTCCGGGTCTCAAAAAAATCTGAAAAAACTCAGAGTAGCATAATTTGGTACCCTCTATTCATTTCTGCAATAAATTTTTTTCATGTATGTTGTCCATTGTGTATCTATATATATAGATGCAAAAGTACATAAAAGTATCAATTTAATTTAATTCAACTCATTATGTTATTTAAACACTGCTTATAAGATAAGTAAAACATGGATTAGGTCATTATACTCTTTATATACATATCAATAAAAAAAGAAAAAACTGAAATACATTAAAATTTAATTAATTAAAGTAACAATATTTATATTAAATATCAAACAAACAAATTAAGTAAGCAAATTAACACTATACTAAATCAAATGAACTGAAATTAACACATATTATGGCAATGGCAACTCATTCTTTTCACAGAATAAATTTTATTAATAATGAGAATATTTTATTCTTTAAATTTTTCTTGAAGATATTTATATTATTCCGATGGTTCACGTTGAACTCAAATATAAGTTTGTTGTGTAATAAGGTTTGCATACCTATACTAGGCAGCAATGGCGGTGTTTATACTAACTTAATAGTGAAATATTGATACAAGGTGCATGGGTAAAGGTACCTTTACCCACCTTGATATTGATATAGTGTACATTTTTTTATATTATAAATTACAGAACTTTCTTTGACAGCGAATATAATTATATATTATATCAGAGTTTTGCCCCAAGGCGAGTGGAGTTTTCAAACGACCTTGACTACGCACGTAAGACATAAAATTTATTATTTGATTTGCAAATAAAATAATTAGCAAAAGTATGAGGTTGTTGAACTTCAATATTCATATTGAGATCGGCAATTTTAAGAAAATAATTTATATTTATGACAAAAATATAATCGATTAACTCTGTAAAGAGGGATGGATTAAAAGAGCGAGCATATATTATCCACTTTTCAGATTCTTATCTTGTTTTCAAAGAAAGCGGTTCTATATACTTGAATGGTGCTTAGGCTGTCCTGGTCCTCAGCTACTCAAATATCCTGTTATTAAAATATTTATGTATACACTGAGGGAGGGGTTACCTACGTACATTTATACCCTGTAATTAGCTAGGTGTATTCAGATTTAGTTATATAAGTATATAGTATTTTATGTGTTCAAAACTCAGCACTGCCTTCGTAATTATTTTAACATATGATTATACAACAAGACAATGAACTTGAAACATTGTTTATTCATTAGCTATAAAGATTACTTTATAATTTAGTTTTATGTTAATTACCATACCGACAATTAACATAAATAATCATATCCTGTTCTTCGTATGAGTTTTTCTTTTATAATTTAATTTAGGCAACTATAAGTTGAAAAAAGAAAGATATGCGCAATCAAACAGTAAAGAACATAATTAAAAATGTAGACATGCACATAAAATGTACGTATTTGATTGAAAGTTTTGTATCAAAGTTATCAAAGTGAAAAAAAAATACAATATATTATACCCTATGTATAAAATACTTTACACTTGTTAAGTCTGCACCCTGCCCTACAGATGTTAAAAATCCTCTTATAACAGAGTGCAATATTTTTAAGAAAGAAGTGAAATATAAATTATATTGTTACAAAATTAACGAGTTTACAAAAATTTAATTCAACCATCTTTGTATGACCTGCACGTCTTTTAGAAAGATCAATCGATAATTTATTTCTTTATGTTTTGATGCAGAGTAGATTTAGTTTGATAATAAATACTGCTAGAATACTTTGAAACCTACTGGCACTATCTCGTTCGTCATACATGTATATACTGTATGACATGTACTACAAACATATAATTTAGTCTTAATGTTAGCGGCCGGATTAAATTCAAATTGTCACATGATAACGTCAAAAAATTTACGTCAATGGTAAAATTTCTTCGTCTAAACCTTTAATGTCAATAAATAAATTATTTTTGATGTGATACAATAAATTTTAAGTCTTAATGCCCACAAGTTACCACTTGATCTTGACTCATGCTTTGCAATTTGCGATAGCATTATGTGATATATATATTATATATAATACAATGCATTGAGTATAATGCCATGATGACTGTATAATTTAAATTAATTATTGTTTTAATATTTATAATAAACTAAAAATGTGTTAATTCATCTTAAAACTCACTCCTGCTTGCCCACTGTTGTCGCTCGTTAATTGCAAGAGAGAAGCGCTGCATGCTGGCGGCGCATTGTACAGAGAGGGCGGGACTGTCGCTCCACTGCAGTTGTAGAGCGGGCCGCCACACTTGCAGCAGCGACCAAAGCTCGACGCCTCGCGTGGAGTTGGCGCCGGCACCAGCGGCCAGCAGAGCCACCGTGAGCACCACACACGTCCTCAACATCTCTTGCAAGAATGAGAAATTTAATTCTTCCACCAAGAATATATTATTGGAAAACCTTCTCCCACCGAAACACGAACTCCAACGCTTGTTATTTAAGAAGTTAAATTTTGAACCTTCGTCTGATGTTTTTGTTGATTATATATTATGTGACCGCAGGGCGTAATCTTAAAAAAAGTGGTGTCAGATTTATGACAGAATAGCCTTAACTAACAATTCAGTATACATTAAAAGCTGCGAAACCTGTTTCTGTATTATCTATCCCCATGCAGATTTAGGCGTTTCTCCTTCAGCCTGTTAACCCTACGCTGGAATGGATGATACATTGCTAACAAACTTTTCTAACACATTCTAGATTATGCAGAGAAGAATTTTATACCTGAGTAACATATTTTATAATGGAGAAAAATAAATAAATAATAGTCCTTATGCTATTTTTGTATCATGGTCACATGATGGTCTTTGATTAATTTATCAGCTTCTTTAAGCACTAAATAATTAACAAATTAAAAATAATTTGAATTTTGTTATTATAGTTAAGAAAAATAAATATTTAGTGTAATGATATAAATCTGGGCTGTAATATAATTAATATACCAGGATGTGTTAATTATAATTCGATATAACAGTAGTTTAGTGTTTCAATTTAATCTACTCAATATTGTTGCATTATAGTAAAATAGATTTTTAGACTGTTAAGAACATTAAAATTATATTAATTAATTATCAGAACTTCAACATCTGACATTAACTCACTTTAAATGGTCCTTATACCCCTCCAAGACCAAGAGATGATGAGATTCGAATTTATAATTTGGGACAGCCCGGACAGAACGCAGTGTCCAGTCAACTCCATGCATCCGATTGAATTTCATTATACGCCTTCATATACCTCGTATCATATAACATATAATGGTTTTAATAATAAATAACTAAAACCATTTCAGCTTTATAAATCGAATTTAATACAATATGCATGTATAACATTACATAATTTTTACAAGGAAACTCGTTGCAGGTACTTTATCTAAAGATATGATATAATTATTTTATGTATGTTTGGCGAAGACGTTAAAAAGTAAATTAAACAAAGTAGCAACTATAAGATGTTAACAACGATAAAGAATGCAAACATAATCTCGCCCAACGTAATGCTATAAAAAACGGGAGTACTGGTGCATGTTCACAATTGCTACCATGATGGGTCCTCTTTATGTTCCGTTCTTGGTTCTCCTCGTTTTGGGTCCTTTGTCCTCTGAAGCGCGACACACCAAGAGGTCGGACACCCGCGAGCACCAGGTAAGAGGCCATGAATAGTTAGCAATGTAATAATGTTAGCAATTTTCTTTGGTGGTGAGTAAAAGAAATGAAAAAGGTTGCAACAAATAGATTTTAATACTAAAATAAAAAATACAGACTGACGAGTATAATATTTGAAAAAATTTTAATTAATTTTTTTTCCTACAATGGATTTAAAACGAATGTAACTATCTTAATTAATTCAAATGAAGAAACCATTGAAATTTTGAATTTTTATATACACCCTTGTGTACCATGCATGAAATTCATCAATGTTTTGAATGTAGTTTTGAATGACTATATAAATTGCATCTAGAAATCTTAGAATGCTAATTAGGCAGCTTTATAATTAATCTACCTTGACAAATCTCTCATTATATCTTAAATTAATTTGTTTCATGACGTATAGATACGAAGTTTAAAAGTTATTAACATTGCTGAATGAAAAAGTGAAAAGCAACGTTACGCAAAAGGGAATAAGAGACATTAACATATTAATCTTCTTCGCGTCTGTTTTAGGAGGCCCTGAACGGACTACTGTCTCGGCTAGGCACGCAAAATGCGAGCGACTCGGGGTTGGTTTTCATGCCTCCGACCTTCAGTGTGGACATCGTGAGCTTGCTGCGCTGGGCCGTGGAGAGGGACACTCAGGTACATCTCACCCCTGCATGGCTCTTTTCTCTCCGAAGTGATTTTCACTTTAAAATACAACTACAAGGGTTCAGGGTGATGGGGCATAATTGTTGAGTTTTTGAGGCATTACTTGACGGTTAACGTCGTAATTCACACGCGTGACTATGTATACAAACTTGATAAAAAATATAATATATACAGAAGTTTAATTTCATGAGGTCGTGAGCTGAGAAGCGGTTTTCTTCGTTAACTCGCTGGTACTGACAATGAGTTAACGTGTAATATAATTCATGCATACATAATAACACGTAACTTTGAAACTGTAATCTTCTTTTCAATAAGGTCTCGATGATTTCGAAATATGATAGTTTGATGATTTTTTAGCAAAATAATCATTATATACATTATGTTGCAGCGTCCCTCCGTTTATCCAAATATTGCAAGATATGGTGGGAAAACTGGAGGGCAATCGCCACCATCATTTTATAGTAAGTATAGTGATAATAATTATTAGGATCCTATAATATATATTTTCTTATTGACTATGCGATGTATTTGTACTTGATTAAACTGTATTGTAATAAATATAGCATATAATATAGTAAAATGTAAAATAGAATTATTTCATTTGGAATGCATAATACAGAATGAAGCTTTATAGGTGGAAAAATATAAATATTTTTTTCTTTTACAGACTGGCAGAATATAAATGTGGTGGCTCTTGGAGGAAAACAATATTTTGTATCACGTAATCAAAAGGTACACGTCAATATTTATTCAATTTTAGCTTTTGATTATAATCATCAACATACAACCATAAAATATACCAATTAACCATGTAGCCTGGTGACTGCATAAATATTTTTTTACGATTATTATAAAAGTTTAAAAAAGGCACATAGTTGGTTATGATGAAACGGTACTCTCAGATAATAGAAATGTACTTTTCTGGTTCTATTTTATAGCTTCTGTGCTATATAGGTTATAAATTCATGTACATGTTTTAAAAAAATCGTACTTTTTTTTAGCATAATTTGCTGTGCCACGTCGCACATTAACTACACATTGTAGCTTATTATTGTAGAGCTCCCAATGCAAGTAGTGAACTATTAATAGTGATTAATAATTAATGAATTAATTAATTGTTTGGATCCCACCAGGCCACGTGGTTCGACGCCCTCTCCTTCTGTCGCTCGTTCGGTATGGATTTAGTGAGCATTGAGAGCCTCGAGGAGAACAACTTGTTGGTGAACCACCTCGAGTCAATTGGTGAGCGCAATGAAGTACCATCACTATAATTATGAAGAACCAACAGTCTGATCTTTATGACGAATTATAGGGTTTTATTTAATAAGATTTAAAATGAAAAGGTCTTGAGGTATAACATTTATTTTAATATAATTAACATACTTTGTTAAAGAAGCCCCCAATGTACTAAATTGAGAGTTTTCAACAAACGCTAGTTCTAATACGAATTAGTGAAATTACACCTACATTTATAATTACAATTACAAAACACGTATATATTGCTACCTAACAGGCTGCATTTTAAATTTTAGTTCAGTATATTAAATCTTGTCATGAATATATATAAGACCCAAATAATCCTAGAATATTGCTTGACTGCAGCTAAATTTTAAAAAGGTAAATTTCTTTAATCAGGTTTTAATTGTTGTTCAACAGGACTGACTCAACAATATGTCTTCACTTCGGGACACAAGGTAGGTCGCTCCACCTACATTTGGCTCAATGGCGAACAGCTGGTGTACGAGGACTGGAACGCCGGCGAGCCCGCACAATTTACCACCGAGAACTGCCTGATCGTGTGGAAGAGACATTGGTTCGACCTGCCTTGCGATTATGCCACCTACTTCGTATGTGAAGGATAGAGGAGCTGGGGATTTTCCATAGCAAGGCTGGTTTTTTAGATTATTAGGTGCAGCTGAGGCAAAATATTGGAAAAAAAACTATATTGTAATATTATTTTATTAATTATGATACACTCAACAATGAAAATAAATAATTTTCCACTTTGTCAGACTATCTCAACTTGCTGAGCTAACCATCTTTGATGTTGAACAAGTCTAGCTACCATCACGGCGAGATAATCAGGCACGTTGGTTAACAATTATATTATATTTTTATTCTTTTTATGCATGTAGTGAAACACTAATTGAAACAACAAATTTTAAATCCAGATATTGAAACTGTCAGAAATATAGTGAGTTTATATTATTGTACATCGCAGCATTGTCACAATTATTGTTCTATCTTGTTATGAGGTTCATTTTAGAAATCACCGACACATTTTACATCCAAATAAATCGTGAATATCGGTGCAGATTTTGGTATAAAGCTATAATATAGTACAGCATTGTTATATATCTCTCAATTTGACTTAAAAAAAATATGAACTCAATTTCAAATAGGAGTTTGAATTTTAAAATTATATATTTGTTATAATTATATAGAAGAGATAAGATAATTATAGTTCGTTAAATTTTTATCAACTAAAAAAAAAATGTATTCTTATTTTTCTTAATATTTATATTAATAAAAATAATTATTATTATATATTTTTATTAAAATAGAGATTAATAATTAATTCAATTAATATAGAAAATAAATCTATAAAACACTGTAAAAAACAAGCTGAGTAGATCATATAAAACTTTTTTCAAGCACTGTTATATTTAACGAGAAAAGTGTAGTATGTGAATGATATTCCCAAAATCTGAAACAAAAACATTAATATTTATTACGATTTCCATATAAACCAAAACTAGAAAAAATTATATTACTGCATGTTACAAAATACGTTATGACCACACATGTAGAAAACTATTAATAAAATTTAAGTATTTACATCTTTAATTATTAATAAGTGCAAATAAGACTATAATATTAATGTCATAAATTTATTTATTTCTTTTAACATAATTCCAATGACATCACTAATCACTATTATCCTACATAACTACTGGTGTAAAATATTATTTTAAAAAATTAAAAATGCTTCAATCTGTAATACAAATTAGTAAATCCCTCTCCCCAAATAAATCCACTCTTAAATAATAAATGAAGAATCAAAATAAGTTTGCAATCATTAACTAATAATATGAGTATTTTTCCTTATATTTATTCAAGGTCTTAAACCTATTATAAACGTCATATGGTTGTCAATGAAGTGAGAGAGAAGCACACACACCATATTGTCTCGTACATTTTTACAAAAATGTGCCACCCCTGGAAGATGTAATTAATGACATACCGCCGTGAAGGTGTCCACGGAGAGGCGATAGAAGGGTCCTGCGTGGACCTCGAGGGGCAGCGAGCAGCGCACGGCCATCACCTGCAGACTGCGCCTCTGAGAGCGTGACCGCGCCTTGGACAGCTGCTCAAGGCACACGTCGTTCACACGTAGGCCCTGCACGAGTAAGAACGATAATACCAACAATACTCTGTTCTGCAGGGTGGGTTGTCTATTATAAAATCGGTCAGAAAGGGTGCGATTTCAAGTTACGTGTGTTGATTCCGATTTTATGTGTTTGAGGGATTAAAGAAACGGAAATATGCTTTGTCATATGCTTTTTGTCTGTTTCATTCGCTGAAACTAAAAATAATACTCTTTCTATACATACTATATAGGAAATTCATACTATATTTTTCCACGAGAAATACTTTGTTTGAGTGAATTTATTGCAGTCAGAAATTTTATAGATAAATAAGTAAATAATTTTACATAAAAAAGGTCAAATATCCTATGAATGTATCCTACAATGTTAGTTTACTTAATAAAAATAATATTTTAGAAATAATATTATTGTTTAATAAACCACGTCACTTTTCTCGTACCTTATCAGTAATATCTTGAGCCAACGAGCATGAGATGAAGATGACCCATAGCAGTAATGTAAATATTAAGATAAACTCCATGGCACTCGCGTTATTTGTAGAATCCTATAAAAATATCACCGTGTTACGAGAATTTCAGGTATTGAAATTATTATATAAGAAATAAATTAAAACAAAAAATACAAAAATTACCATATGTCATTGTGAACAACAAAAATATGCGGGAATTTATTTAATGAAGGAGAATTGCTATTTGAAACTATGCAACATTTTTCTTGTCAAAAATTTAAAAGCCTCCACACTGACCCGCACGTCCTTGGTGAGCTCATAAGCAGCGATGGCCAGCACGTAGGCCCTCCACAGCTGCATCAGCAGGGACAGCGAGAACACCTCGTTCACCAGGTGCACCATCCTGCGAGAAGTGAACACCTTTATATTTAAAATATTTAGTAAAAAAAAAAAAGGATTGGAAAGCTGTGGCATCAAATTCAATATAAAAACAAAATCATGGAATAATATATATATATATATATATATATATATATATATATATACCATTTTTCAATTTTATTGTCAAACTGTATTATCAAAACACCCGTAAATATTTTCTAAATTATATGATTTGGTGTATAAAGTGAAATGTAAAATATAATATAAAGGGAAGCTTTACTGTTAAAAAAATAGTGAGTAAAAAAAATCCATAGGTTGTGCGTTGTGCACAGTACATTTAAAATATTAAACATCCGTTCTAACTAGTTTTGAGATTATTTGAAATTTGTAAACAGCCAATATATAGGTTTATTGGAGGTTGCAAGATGGAAGAGTGGGCCATTTTGACCTGAATCCCGCCTCCATATAATAATAAAGATGTTATTAATTATTAGTACCATTATGTACGTACAAGAAATTCATAATTAGCTATATTATATTCTAAGGTTTTTAATACATTGTTAACATATAACATACTACTTACCTGATAACGTGCTGATGCAGTAAAATGTAATCAATAATGTTGTTTCTTGGGTTTCTACCAGCTGTTAAAAACATTACAGCTGGAAATTTTGAGATAAAATAAGTTGAATTTATATTTTCAGTTTGATAACTCAAATGTTCTATTCGCCCTTTAATTGATTTTAATAAGTAAATAAGAATACAATCGTGGCCATATACAGAAAAGGCTGCCTGGACAATACTAAGTGAAGAGAAAAAACGCACCAAGTAAGAGATGATTTGGGATTGAAAGGAAGGAATTAAATTTTCAATATTATTACTAACATTATCAGTATTTGTTTTTTCCATTCCGTACTTACGAATTAGATTTATAATTATATATGAAAAAAGTAAACAAATATACAAAATAAATAAATTGTTTGCTTCCTTAATTGATTTCCTCACATGAGTATTAAATTTGTATCTTGAATTTAAAGTTGTTTTTAATTCTTTCAATAAATTGAATCGATATGAAATTGCAAAATTTTGAATTAAAAATGACATATTTATTAATGTTCTCCAAAAATACTTGAAAATTATAGTTATATCGTTATTTGACGTCGTTAATATTATTATAATTTGTAAGCAATTTAAAAATATGAAAGAAAATTTTGAATTCATCATGTAGATTTTGCTTGCAAATGTTCGCCAATGTCCCCGTGTACTCCATGGCTCGAGTCCAGTTAGTTTCAGTAAAAATTCTATGAAATCCGAATCACAATTCATACTGCCGATCTGAAAAACAAACAATAAATAATGTTTTACATTAAAAAAAAAAACACTTTTATGTATAATATTCATATACCTAAATACATTTTAATAAAATAAATGAAATATACTTCATTTTGTTTTATGATATATAGTTTCTAATTATTATAACAACTGTAATAATTATGAAGTATAATCAGTTATTATATTTTAATTTTATTACAACATGGTAAAATACATGTTTCAGTTCTTTATAATTAAGACTGCACATTTCAAATATATTACATTCAAAATAATTATAGCTCAGTACCTTTAACAAAAATAAATAGTTTGAAGTAAATTATAACATTTGTCAAGTAGCACCACCAGCAAAGTTTAAGTGAAGAATGATTAATCAATTCTTTTGTCACCACTTTTTATACTTTCAAGTGTCAACCAATTTAACAGAAACTGATGTATAATACAACGTGTTATTGAGAGTCAATTTCTAGAAACATGCTATAATACTATATGCATAATTTAATTTTAATGGCCCCATTTTTAAAATAAATCCATGCGTGATGTTTTCCAAAATTACAAATTTAATATATGGTATTGACGTGGTTACTAATTTTTTTAAGGGGTTGCACAATATATTTTTAATTTAAAGAGTTATATATATTTAAGATAATTAATTTAATTGAGTTAAATACAAATTACAATTGCAGAAAAACTTGAAATTTACGTGCGTCTGATGTTCTGTTGAAAGCTTAAATAGATGCAATTTGCAATTTTTTAAATATTAAAAAAAGCATAGTTTCGAAAACATTAAAATATATACTATGGTTCCATCATGCATACCAACGCAAACAGAGCAAGGGAGAATTAAGTCCTGCTGTTCGAGGTGTATAATACAGTTCGTTATATGAGCTATTCATGTTTGAATCGTGTGAGTTTATTTTAATTATGCAGTATATTTCAAATATTGTTTAATAACTAATGATACAAAGGATTTTTGGAGTTATGTAATACAAAATTCTGTAAAATTCATACATGTTTTATAACACCTTTAAAGTTTGATGAGTGATAGAGTGATGTAAGACTAGATTTCATGAATTTTCTACTTAATATTTAAATCGAATTCTGGAAATATTATTTGTTAGTAACATGATGACGGTGAAAAAATACTGCGTATATTAGAAATTTAAATATTTGATTTGAGTTACTATGATACAATATACGTAAATTATGTACATAATATATTTTTATATATTATATCACAAAATTATTATTTGAAAATATCTTATAGCATGCAATGCACATTTTAAGTGATGCATGTACATTCATTTTTCTTATAATATTATCATTTATTCCATTAATCATACATTTTACAACATTTTCATTGTGTTTTATTTAATGCATTCAATCTTTGGTATACAATTTTTAATGGTAATGAGTGGGCAATATTTACATAACCAAACACGGTAAACACCACGATGAAAATACCATTATAATTATGAGCTTGAAGGTACCCTTACAAACATTCGCAAAATATCATTAAACTATTTTTTAATGCAAAATGTACAACTAATCGATTCATGAAGCAAATAAAATTATCGAATCCATAGTTGTTGTTTTTACAAAGCATTTTAGTGAAAACGGGCCAATATGTAGGTGGATTGGGACATGCAGGCAGAGGATAATTGAGTTATCAGCACTTATCACACCTTATCTTCATTAACTAAAATAATAAAAATTACATTGCGCACAAAAAATTGAAAAGAACAAATTTTTGGTTTGATTCTCTTATTAAATAATTTTATATTTCTTTAATTCTTACGTCTACTTTCCTGTTCGCAAAAAGTGTCAATCTTTGTGAAGATTTATCATCATACATTATAAAAAACATTATTTACCCAGACAGGATGACTCTTCTTTTATATAACCAGGATATATCCTATAAGAGAGAGAGAGAGAGAGAGAGAGAGAGAGAGAGAGAGAGAGAGAGAGAGAGAGAGAGAGAGAGAGAGAGAGAGAGAGAGAGAGAGAGAGAGAGAGAGAGAGAGAGAGAGAGAGAGAGAGAAATGGGGATGTACCAAAAAGAATTTACAATATCTTTACTGAGAAAAAAATGGCATTTTATTCTTCTTATGTAATTTCGCAATATGTTTATTATATTTCGTACGTCACGAGTCATGACTTTTATGTTGCTCTGACTGCTGATAAGAAGGGACAGCTCGTCTCAAACGAACAGTCAAGATCTTCACACCAGCTGGCACTAAGATGCTGCGCCTCAATGTCTTGCTGATCGCGGTAATGTTTATAATAGCAACTTAATTTAATAACAAGGAAAAAAATAATCAATCTAGTTGAACCATATATATATAAGAGTGCTGAATTAATTGTACTGTATTATAAATTATTTCGTATGGGTGTAGTTTTGATGTTTGAAAAAGTAAAATTAAGTAAAAGAATAAATAGAAGTATCATATAAGGTATCATAATTATCATACGGTACTGTTTTTTCTCAATTAAATTCTAAATATGGCACGTTCATAATAATTTATTTTTAACTTAAAAGTCACTATATAATATATAATTCTATAGAGTTTTTTGCTGTTTTTGTTTACGAGGGAAAATAGCATAATAATAATAATTGTTTATTGGGTTTAAAAATACAAAGTATAGAGAAAATATTAACAAAAAAACATATACAAAACCCAATTGGTGAATGCAAAAGACGAAATTCCATACACAAAATGCGTACATTCACCCAATTGTCAATGTATATAGATAGCATAGCAGGTATACGGACGGTCAGGAGGGTGGAAAAGAGAAAGTGGAGGTCCAGCTACTATATTATGACATTAGATAGGAGAAATGACAAAAATAAATAGAAAAAAAAGTTTTAATTGTTCTATAATGATGGGATTTTTTTATACTATCTATCATTTATTGGCGTATTTTTAAATTTTTTTAAACCTGATTTGTTTTGTTTAATAAAGTGAAAAAAAAATCAATACATAATTTGTTTATATACTAGTCTGTGTATTTTGGTCCTCCATAGGGCAGCCTAACTTACAGGGGCATGACGTCAGCGCAATCAGCTCTATAATAATATTGATGCAAATAGTCCTTTCAGAATGTAAATTTTTAAAATTTACAAAGCATTAAAATTTAATTGTAATCCAAAGTTTTGTTTAAAATATTTTCATATTTTTATTTATAGTCATAAAATGTATTACTTGCAGCAACAGCAAAAAATGCTACGTACAGTAGAACTGCACTTATATAATTACACGTTTTTATTAGTTTTATTTGCTCATTGTACTATTAAGAAACAGTACACAATCATGATATATATATTTGTTATTATTATTCTCTTCTTGTTTGAACTACTCGTGCAATGTTGCATGTTTCTCGGCGTTAATTGATTGTGATTTAATTCTGCTAAGTAATAATTCTGTACAAACAAGGCTGAAAATGAATGAATGGTTTGTTTACAATTAGTACTTCATTAGAAATATTAATTTGTATGTAACAATTGATGATTTTAGTGGATCGCTGAAATATCTAAAAAAATAATCTGCAAAAAGAAAAACTCATATATATAAATACTTGCATTCATACATATTAATATACATGATTATGCTGTATATATATTTTTTTTTATTTATTTTAGACGGTGTTTTAAATTTACTGTTCATAAATTTCTTATTATGCCTAACTACTGAATAGAAACTGTTTAAATTCTTCAATATCGTGCATAATTATAGTGCAGTGTATAATAATTATACTAAAATTTTATTGTATTCAATAGAATCACGTAGAGTTTTCCGGAATTTGCAGATACATTACAGGAATTCTTGGTATGCTATCTTGTACGCAGGTTTGATTTGTGTATTCCTCTAGGTGGTGGCCCTCGGTCTGGGGGGCGCCACGCCGCAGTGGAAGGGAAGTCACCACCAAGACCTGGAGGTGCCGGCCCTGGAGAACTTGGATCCAGCGGACCGGATTGACGAGCTCGAGGTGAGGAGGTGTCTTGCTTTGCAAGCCTAAATGTACCCACAGAAAACATACTCTGGACAAGGTTTACGATCAGGAGATCAGACTTGCCTCATTTTTTTAAATCTTTAGTAAAATCTCAGCCTTTAATACCTTTGAACTTACAAAATGTATTAAATAATGCTTTGTATATATATATATATATATTACATTTGAAATCTAATTCAGCGGTTATCATTTAATACCGATCATACTGATCACATTCACATACAATTTGAATTTACTGAAACAATTTAAATAACTTTTCTTTATAATTTTGTTGTAGAATGCAGTACAGTCGCTGATGCCTCTCAAAGACTTCTTTCTAGCTCAGGTAAAAAAAAAAAAAAAAAAAAAAAAAAAACATTATTTTTACACACATTTTTTATTCAGAAACAAACAAACGCATGATATATTTTATAAAATTTTACAGTAAACCCGAAGATAAAGCTTGTCTATCAAATATCTAGTATAATATGTACGAAAATCTTAAGCTTTATAAAATATAATATTTAGAATTCAGATATCACATGACTCATCAAATATATATCAGTCTACAATATAAAAAAAAAACATAAGGATCATGATCAGTTTTTTGATCTAATAACTCTTCAGGTCTTCAGCATAAGACATGTGCATCCGATTCATATTTATAATTTTTGCTCAATATACTGTACGTTACACAAATTTGCAGTTCAATTTTATGTCCAAACAATGTGTCTTTTATACTGAGAAGCTTTTTTTTTTTAATTTCTAAAAAGTTCATATACTGTATATTATATTGTGTAGGTTGACCAGAAAAATTCATCAGTTTATTTTGAGCTTCAAAACGCCCAGCTACTCACTACATCTCTACAACAAAGGTAGGTGATTATCCTATTAATTTCGTTAATTAACTGACTATCATATATTATAATTATATTATATAAATATAATATACTCTAATGTCTCTAAATTGAAAAAAAACACACACACACACGACAGCATGGCATGTATATGTCATTTATTTAATGATCTTTATTGGAATAGTAAAGATATAAACTTAATGAAAGATGTTTTGTAGCTTAAGTCTGCATGGTGCTGAGGAAAAGTTGATAGAGTATATTACTATCGACCTCAAACTTTTTTATTGCAGAAATGAATAGAGGGTGCAAAGTTATAATACTCAGATTTTTTAAGAGTCCGGTACTTTTTAAAAAAAAATATATTGAAAGTAGAGAGAATAATACCTTTTGAAGAGGCATAACGTTTTAATAAAAAGGATAGGACGAAAAGGAGCGTGGGTTTAAATTGAAATTTGAATCACTTTTTACTTTTTAACAATACTTCCTGGCCTCTAAAATCTGAAAATAATCAGTGGCATACCCGTATAATACAGGGCAAATTGCAATAAAATTTGTTTTACGGTTTGACATCAGACTGGAAGCTACGCTGCTCGAGACTGCACAGCTGAACGTGACGGTGGCTGCCCTGCACGAGAAGGTGCAATGTGCGCACGAGCTCGCTAAGGCAGAAGAAGACAAGTACAAGCTGCAGGCCAAGAACTGTGAGCTCAGGTGAGAATCATCAGGTGTAGAGTCCTAAATATTCTCTTTGTTATTAATTGTTGCTTTTCTATGTTAATAAATATACTAATATAATTTTAACTAAATGTTAAAACTTTTTTATAATTTCAGGTTTAATTTAAACATTATTACAAAAAAAATACTATAAATAAATTAATTTTAATTTAATTTATACTAAAGGGCAGTGATTTAATCCCATACAAAAATGTTTTCATATTTTTTTTTAAAAAAAGATTAAGGTGCGAGGAAGAGAAAAAAGTTTAAAAATTATAGAAAGATTTTAAATTTTGATGTTTACATTTTTAATAATTTTTATGCAATCGAATTTAAAAATGCTTGGACAAAATAATTTCTTATATAGCACGAACGTAATATTGCTCTGTTTAATGTGGGCGTTGCCAAATTATGAAACTAAAACTTATTTTGGAATGATTTGACTCACAATCAGTTCATTTCTTGTTGCAATCTACAAATGCAGCAGACCAGGGTGATATTATTAATATTAAGCTGTCCCAAGGCGTATATTATACATGAATAATTTCAAATAAAACAGTACTGTTGTTTGCAGATTAATACATGAGACAGTACGATTTCAGGATAAACCTGCTGGAAGAGCACGCGAGGTCGGGAGCTGCGTGCGAGCGACTGGAGGCATTGCTGCAGGATTACAATGCAAGCCACGCTCACCAGGCGCTCTCTCAGGAGCTGGTCGAGCGAAGAGCAGAGGTAGCGGAGCTCAAGAAAACAGGAGTAACGTTGGCGCAAGAGAAGGTGGAGCTGGAGACACAGTACAGGTAATTTAAAATAAATATAAAAAATTAATTTATTTTAGCCATCATAAACACAATACTAATGAGTGTATTAATTGGTAATTGGTTAATTCGTAGGTCTACACAGTATTACAGATCTAAGTTTACGTGTAGATTTGACTACGCGCAGCAGCCATCTTTGTTGCATATCCCAGCCAGACATAGACGGCGACAGTCTGGGGAGCTATAGTAGGCGCCACAGTGTCGGGCGTAAACTAAGATTTGTTATACTGTATGTTGTATTTCCATGCCACGTCTTTATACTAATCAATCTACTTTTAATTTTTTTATTATAATTATCCAGTATAATATGGCTCAATTAAGTATAGCAGAGAGAGAGAGAGAGAGAGAGAGAGAGAGAGAGAGAGAGAGAGAGAGAGAGAGAGAGAGAGAGAGAGAGAGAGGAACGCATGTTTAGTAAAATAATTAATAATTACATAATATATATTTCAAAATTTAAATATTCATTGCATATAAAGATATCCAGTATCCCCTTCACATGGGTGCATCCAATTATAAATATTACTGTTTTTGGTACTTTCACTTCTCTGACCATGCACGTATGAACTCAGGGTGCTGCAAGAGAAGGTGTCCCACGATCAGCGCGTGGCTGAGCAGACCCTAGCGGCGTCCCAGATGAAGGTCTCCGCCTTGGAGACTTGCTGCACCAACTCGAGCTCTGCCACGTCTCTCCGGGCCCGCAATGACGAGCTGCAGCAACAGGTCTTGGCGATCTCTGCCAGCAACACTGCCATGGAACTGGAGCTGGGGGAACTGCAGAAGAAAAGTGACGCACTGATAGTACGTCGGATATTGCGTGGTAGCTAGTGTACTAACGATAGGAAATAATATTTAAATAATAAAATATCATTTAATTTATTAATTTTGATCACATTAGCGAATTTCATCACGGAGTCAAAGTAATAAATTATCAGTCGAGATATATTTTAATACATATCGGCAAATTAATTAGGGACATTTCATGGAGTTTCTTTTACTAATTTCTGTTACAGCTTGAACAGAAAGGCTTGCTGGAGACGTGTGAAAAACAGTCCCAAAGTTTGCAGTCGCAAGTGACCCAGCTGACCGAGTCTCAGCAGCGCCTCACGCGGGAGTCATCGCAACTTACTACCCAGGTAACATATTTTGTACCTAGTTGACAAAAGGAAAATATAATTTAATTATTTCACTAGAACTATTGTTTTCAAAACAATTGATAATTATATATAAAATCACCCATCATTCATATTGAAACCGAGGAATATTCTGGGAATATTCTCGAAGTATTTTAGAATAATATATGGTAGTAAAATTTTCAAAGTTGAAATGTGTCATGCTATTAGATTTTTGGGAATTGGGTGAACACCTCTCATTACAAATTACATATTTACTGAGAACATCAATATTACTAAAAAATGTAAAGAATTAAAATTACTCTATTATGTAGTTATGCATTACTCATTTTATAAGATGATAAAACATCTACTAATTATGTATTGTTTGTTTTATTTCAGGTTAATCAAATAAAACAAGCATTTTGCAGAGGGAAAGGTAATAATAATAAATTATTTTTCATAACTTAACTAATAATGTGATACAAATAAACAGCATCGTTTTATTATTCTACATAATTTAACACCATCATAAAAAAAAATCTTACTTCCCTGTCTCCATTCTTAATTCTGTGAATAAAATTTTCAGAAGTGAAAAACTTGGTGAAACTTGGAACTGGAAGTTACTATTTCGTCCAACATATTAGGGTAAGTTAATTTTATCAATTTTATCATAATAATATATTGAACATTTTATCGTGTTAATTCGTTTATTTTATGAGAGAGTACAATCTTTTGAAAAAATGTTGTTGTACAATGAAGCTACGCATTTTCACAGAAATTAATGCATTTACGAAGTAACAAAAATATATTAGTAATTATTTTTATTAGAATATATTTAATACACACATATTTTAGTTTTATCTTTGCATTGTAATTCTAAAATGCATCTCTATGATCTGTTCGCAAACATCTTTTTTGTTTGTTACTTACAACATATTATATTTATATGTGCTACGTAGCTGCTCTATATAAATATTATAACTTATAACTTCTTCAACTTCAATTCATCCATTACAGTATTTAATTTCGTATTCATTTTGGGGGAAGAGGGGAGATCTGTAAATAGTTACTATATATATAGTAAAGAATATTACATGGCACTATCTTTATCTCGTCCGACCTCTTGAGCAACATTGATATTAATCAACGTTCTGAATGTGCAGCTGAACTGGCACGAGGCGCAGAAGTTCTGCCGTGGTCTGGGACTTGACCTCGTCTCCATCGAGACCCAGCAGGAGAACGAGCTGCTCGTGAACCACCTCCAAGCCTCCGGTGAGTCACAATAATTTAATTTATCCATAAATTTTGGTGATAATCTTCTTTCGTGCAATCTTCTTGAAGTTTCTGTATTGATATTGTAAAAATTGTCTCCATATGGAAACAAACATTATGTAATATTTTGCTATAAAGTTTTATAATATGCATCTTTGTGTATAGTTAGATTGTGATGTTTGTACGTAATTTTTTAAATTGACGTGAACATAATAATTATATCGTCCTTATGTACAATCTAAGAGGTTCAAATATAATGTTATTATTTAATCAAAAAGTGTTAATACAACAACGAAAAATTGTAATTTTTCAATACTATGTAGTATAAATTAATGTTGATTTGTGAATATGAATTAAACATACCCTCTCCTAAATGAAAACTGTTTTCTTGTAGGTCTGGAGAGCGGTTTGGAAGGTTTCGTTTGGACGAGCGGTACCGACCAGGCGGTCGAGGGACAATTTTATTGGTCAGCCACTGGTCAAGACTTTGGCTTCACGAACTGGCACTCTGGACAGCCCGACAATGCAGGTTCCGAGAACTGCATGGAACTGTGGAACGTGGGAACGATAGGATGGAACGACAGACCTTGCAACTGGAAAGGCAGGTTCATCTGCGAACTGAATTCAGTATGTGCTTAAAGATTCTACCTACCAGTAATATTTCGGAACTTAACTATACAGCAGCTATTATCTAGGAAACGCTTCCTCACACATGCTGGTTATTGTGGCTATGATGTATTGTTTGGATGCATTGGTAAGGGAATTATTCAGAGTATGTATCCCAACAACTGTCTGTCATTAAATTTTCAAATATTTACATTATTATATACTTATATCTATAGGTATAAATAATCCAACTATTCTTAATTAAATGATTTTTCTCCTACACTTTATTTTTGAATGATTCTTTTTCAGCTAACAACTGTATCCCATAACTATATTTAAACTCAAAAATATTTTCGTATCAATTAACCCTTGAAAATTTTCTTTTCTAACTAACGTGTACGTTGACCATGTCTCGACATAATATTGATGTTTTCTTAAAACACAGATGTAATTCATAGCCTTAATGCCATCATACTTTATTATTAATGTTCCTAAAAATTCTAAAAGTAATGGACGACGCTGCATTTTTCACGTAAATTAAAAAAAAAAAATCTCAATACTTTGATGAATAAATATTTGACAATTTTTAATGTTATATTAAATTGTACTTGAATTTACAATAATCATGTATATGTTCGTGATAGTCCAATTTTGACGTGTCTTGTACCCATGGCAAGCATGCATGATACACTTATTTCAATCTGCGAAGTAATGTACTAATATTTATTAATTTTTATGTTATTGTTATATGTATAATTCTAGTTTTCAGTCTGAAAGCTATTTTTTATGTATAATATAATACAATTTGTAACTGTTAAATATGTAAATTTGTTATTATATTTGTACTAAAACACTAACTGACATGAACTTAATGCTTTTTAATCCTTTTTATGCAACATATAAAAGTTTAAAATAAATAAATGAAGACAAAAGGTTAATTAAATCCAAAACAGATGACGGCATTGAATTCAAGGTGAGCACGAGAATATTACTTTGAATTACACTTTTATAAAGTTATATATTAATGTATATATTTTTATGTTTTTGAAATTTATAAGAAAACAATGTGATATGTGTATATATTATATCGAAAGAAGTAATAAATTGTAATTTTTTAAAATAAAATGCCATGTTTAAAATGAATCTATCGATGTATCAAAAATATTTATCAAAAATAAAATTAATAAAAAAAATGAACATGCATGCTGATCTTGTTACTTGTAACCCAAATCGACACGATTCCATTGCAGATTTATTCGTAGCTATGTACCAAGGTGTATAGAGGGTTAGAGGGTTCTCTATATACACCTTGCTATACTATGTACTATAACGCCAGGCCTATTAAATTTACTAAGAAACCAAAATAAACAAACTTTTGGGTTTAAGGTCTGTCGCTATGAAAATATGCAAGTGGAATGAAAAGAGATGTCACTACCAGTCTTTAGTAAATGATGTCCGAGATTGGGTGATTTTAATTCCAACATTTCAAAGGAAATAATAAGATTAACCGTTTTTAAATGAGCAACAGTCATTATAATTATGTTTATCTATTTCCTAGTCTGATTAATTTGTGAATACAATAATTATATGATAAGTTATTGCAGTTAAAAAAATGCCCCTATAACTCAGAGAGCAAAAGCTCAAGGCAAAGAAAGAAATATGAAGGGCAGCCGTGCCGTGATGAATGCTCCTGCTCTACCGTTGCGAGTGCGCCTCAACATTCCATTGTATTTTAAATTGAATAGAAGGGAGAGTAACGGTAAATAAACAAAGATGTATTATTTTGAAAGAATTAATATTATGATTTTTAGGATAGTAAGCATCGAAACTTTTTTTTTTCGATAAAAAAATAAAATATATTATTGTATTTTTTAATTCCTTTTGTTATATATAATGAATCTAACTCGAATCTAAGTAATAATCCTAATAATTACGTAATTTTATATATTAAAATTTACTATCATTCATAATGCTGTTTCGCTTTATGTGGCTCATCATATCTAATCATATATGCTTGAAATAAAAATAATTTGATAATAATTTGTTTCTGGATCCGCGCCTGATTATCTTTATATATATATTAATAATTTTTTTTTTTTTTACAAGGATACACCCCTAAGAGCTTACAGCTCGCGGCGGGGTACTGGGTAGGGATAGAAGGTAGGGAACGGATAGTGGCCACGGCCTGCATGCTTACGCGTCCCAGCATTCGCTGAGGTGAGACTGAGGGAACCGTGGAAAACCTCAGTCAGGACGGACACCTTTAATTTTTCTCAATGGACCAAAGCGATGTCCAAAGCCTGGAGAACCACACACAAGTGCATCACTGCACTGGGTGGAAAGCGAGACGAATTTACCCCAGGGAGGGAGCAGCGTATTTTTTACTTGAAACGGTCACCCATCCAAGTACTAACCACGCTCGACGTAGCTTGACTTCGGTGATCTAACGAGACCGGTCAATGCACTGCGCCAATAATATTATTATTAAAAAAAATAATAATAAATATAAATATTTATTTATTTATATTTATATATATTTTATATTTTTGTAGATATGTATTATATAAATACATATATAACTATACATATAATAATATATATATATAGTTATATAATATTATAACTATATTATAAATGTTATAATAAATATTATAATTTTATATAATTACGGTCCAATAATTAATAATAATTATAATAATTAATTAATTTTTCTCTCAATAAAAAAATCGATATATATATATTATGTATTTTTTTTTTTTTTTTTACTGGAGGAATTTAATAGATAGAGCTAGGCCTTGTAGGAGCCATCAATTTCCGTGTGCAGACTACCAATGCTGAGCTGCATGAGCACGGCCCATGGGTCTGCACGGCCCACGGGCCCGCCCGTGCAGATCCGTGCGAGAGCCCGCAGAACCTCTAAGCCGTCTCGGCGCCCTCCCTGCTGCTGGTAAAGCTCAAGCTGACCATCCTCACTTTACTTCCTCGCTGCTTGCTGGCGAGCAAGCTAGGTGCAGTCCCGAACAATGGGACAATGCACAGTACATCCGAGGAGAAAAAAATTCAGCAAGAGGGCTTGTGACAAAGTGGGGAAATATAGTGTGTAATTTTCTTACTTGTAAAGTCCTTAAAACATTGCTGTACAGTATCCATATTAACTTGTTCATCAGAGAATATATATATAATTAATATTATACAATTAAAAATTAAATATCCTTTAAAGTTTTGTAAAAATGTTGGAACAAAATTCTTCCAATCAGTATTTTTCGAAACGCAAACGTTGCGCCTCTGGTGGCCGGCTACGTAGCGACAGTCCTTAAAATCACATCGCACACGTAGTGTAATTCATCATTAATCATTTGAATGTAGAAATAATCTTGATGCAGAAACAAAAGGCACTATCCAAACCAAAGACGCTTGTAATTTAGTAGCATTATATAGAATTGTGAAGTTAGAGATGTAGGTTAAACTGAAATTTATACATATATTAAAAATAATTATTTTATTACTTTAATAATACTATAAATAATATAACATTATTGAGCAAGGTGTGCAAAGTGTAGGAAGAGAAATTAAACAAATAAAACACAGCTGATGTTATTACACTTTGTTCTCTCCCATCCAAGCAGTGTCTTATACTTTTCTAGTGCAGGAGTAACCAAGAGTCGTGCTTCCCGTCTTCACGGCTGGCGAACGGTACTGAGAAGGCCTCATGGGGTGCGCCAAGCTGAGCAGCTTGAGGAACGGAGACTCGAGCAGCAGTGACATCAGCAGCCCCAGAACGTTGGAGACCAGCAGAAAACCGAACCACTGCACCGCCTGAACACGCGTCGTGAGATCGTTAAAGTTAAAAAAATATTGAGTTTATAGTTTGTCTAAAAATACTTTTAGTGCTCATCCATATTATAATGGAACCAAAATCTATAAATTATATCTCTCATAAATACAGGAAAAAAAGTCAGATTGAACACGTCATTTCACATATATATATAAACCCCTTAAATTGATTTACTAAAAAAAAAAAAAATCATTGTAAGTTGTTATGAAAAATATAATTATTATTATACTTTATAAAAAAAAAATAAAACAACTTTATTACAAATCCATTAACTTTGAGAAAATTTTGAGGTTTTAACGCGAGTTTTCAAATTTAAATTGAGTTTTTGATGACTGCATGGTTTCAAAAACTGCTTGACCAGATCAGAAGGAGCCTATAAATATTTGGGAAAGGGAAACATGGAACATCGTTTTTTATTCGTGTAAATGCTATAAGCGTATATATCAAAACATAAATTCACTCACTATTATTCCGCGGCTCATGATGAGCGGACCCTCCATGTTGAGGAAGACCCACTCCATCAGCGGGTAGTGGATCAGGTACGTGCAGTACGTTGCATTGCCAAACGGTACGAACAGATCTGCGCTAAGCACGCGTGACACCCAGCCTGTGAAGAAAATAGTCACTAATTGTAA
Source organism: Siphlonurus alternatus (assembly GCA_949825025.1). Classification (NCBI taxonomy): domain Eukaryota; kingdom Metazoa; phylum Arthropoda; class Insecta; order Ephemeroptera; family Siphlonuridae; genus Siphlonurus; species Siphlonurus alternatus. The sequence goes on from OX463780.1 coordinate 38,952,557, forward strand.
GTTTGTATATATGTAAAGAAAGTTATTAGAAATTACTTTATTATAATAATAATATAAATAAATTCATATCATAAAGGATGATGTTTACCTCCGTATCCCGTGGTGCAGGCGACCAGTATCCAGGCTAAGCAGGCGGACCACAGCGTGTGACTGAGGGATACGTACACGGCAGACGACAGCACGCCGAACGCACGGAAGTAAAGCGCATGCACGATGCTCACCATCCCGATCGCACAAGCCGACCATCCCGCGACAACCGTGGTCTATCACAATTATTAAAATAGAACGGATAAGTACACCACCTACTTTCATAGCTACTACTTTACCTTGCTCATTGAGATTTTACAGTCTGTCTTCTGCATGTACCACCCCGTGGCTAACCCCACGAAGTAAGGTCCAAGTCTGAGCCACGGCTTGTCATGCAGCAGGTCGAAGTGCACGGCAGGGTCCTCGATGGTGGGGATGAAGTTCAGACTAAAGCTGATGGCCCCCGTGGTGAGCCAAGAGCTCGCGAGGATGGCCACCCCGGACCACACTGACGTGCGAGCCCAGCTGGAACATTGCAATCAGTTTTATAGTTTCACGTCACAATTTGTATTAAATTCATGGACGCCAACGTAGAGCGACAGTACAAGGAGAGGTATATTTATTTTTTCTTTTTTATAATAGTAGCTCCCTGCTAATACTTAACTTACCCGTTAGTGAAGAGGAGCAGCAGCACCACGGAGAGCACGTAGAGTTGTGTGTCCACGGCCAGGTACCACGTCCAGGCCACGCACTGGGACAAACGGGACACGCGGCATCAATCAGTGAAAGATGCAAAATTTCATTTTTGATACGATGAAAAAACATTAAACATAATAATTGTGACATCTACTTATGACATAAAATTTACACTAGTAAAAATGAGGAAATGAATTCGCAATTAATGAAAGTCACATTTGTATTAAAAAAATTATTAACATCCTATATTTTGTACAGCTAGTTAAGTTTTGAGATGTTCATAAATTTTTACCTTGTTCCTTCATTACCCGAAGAAAGCTAAGTAAATAGCACTACTGTATTGCCTATTTCACGTACGCCTGTAATCTATGCAACTTCTCCAACGTGCTATACTGTACAAAAAATTATTCTTCAAATATAGTAGGTCTGTTCGTAAATACACAATCAGAAAGAATCGATTTTTTGTGATGAACCTTCTGTACATGGAACATAAGGTTCATCACAAATAATCGATTCATTCTGATTCTGTATTTACAAACAGACCTAATATAATATATATGCTATCCTTCGTAAACAAAATATGTAACGACCCTTAATCTGATTTTTTTTTTTTTTTTTTTTTTTTTTTTTTTTTTTGTTAACCAAGCACACACACACATAATTATTGTTACCCAATAATTGCTATAACAAATTTTACGTAATTTGCCATCATAGTATAATTTGTATGGTCCTACAGTTTAGCTTAATTGTTACTGACTGTTAGTTGAATTTTTAGTTACCATCTGGCTGACTGGGAAGAGGTTCTGCACGTACAAGAGGTTCCTCCACCAGTAGTTGGGGCACGTCAAGTGGTCCCCTATGGACGGCTCGAAAACAGAGTTAACGCTCAGGTAGCGCATCGAGACCAGCGAGAGCACCAGCAGGAACATGTAGGGAGGCAGCAACCTGAAAAAGGTCACGGGAAGTATGACTGATATAATGATTTTACTATAATAACTACATGAAGGTGGTACACGGAAAAAAATTGTTTCAAAAATATGATGCAGTCATCAGGTATAACCTTCTTAATCTCTATGGTATGCATGTTGTAATGCTACACCAATACATGTATAATATATGGATACCAAAATTTCAACTTTCATGAGGAGTGAACGTAACTTTACCAATAATTAACTGTATATGTGGAACTGACTGTATAACAGCAAGGACTGGATAATACAAAGCTTTGTAATGCAAATTTAATAAATATTTTATTATTAATTGTTATTAGATTTGAGACCAGACATACAGGTTATTTTCAGATATGAAGTGAAAATTTGCAGCATATTTTTTTATTCGTGCCGAGTAGTTTTCGATTTTGTAGACTTTAATAAACGTATAAAAAAATTAAACTAAACTTTTTTTTATTGTTTCTTAAGAATTTCTTAAAATTTGGCACACAATTTTATATTAAATTCATTTTAACTGAATACCTTAAAACGCGATAAAATGTGATCCAGAGAAGCTTGAGGATTCCCTGGTACAAGTTGTCCATTTTTTCAGTTTTGTCTGACTTGGACTCAGCACGTAGGAACAAGTAGGCCACTAATGCTCCACTGCAATCAAATAAAAAAAATCATGTTTTAGTATTGTATTGTAAAGATGGCGACAAATATAATGGAGTATCGATCTTACAAATTTATTGCAGATGTAAATAGAGGGGGCAAACTTAAGGCTACTCTGATTTTTTCAGATTTTTCTGAGTGCAGTGAATATGTGTAAAAAAATTATGGCGAGGTCAGGTTTGTAGAGCATGCTCTTTTTTTGGCTATCATTTTATTAAGGAGATGCGGCAGTTGCCGCCGGAAAGCCATTCTTTTAATAATTTTTAAAAAATACTTCCCGGGCTTATATGCAAAAATCTGAAAAAAGTCAGAGTAGCATAATTTTGCACAATCTATTTCTGCAATAAAAATTTTTGAGGTTGATATTCCATTATCAAATTCGTCTTTATTCGATGTAGGCTATGTCGTATACACGAAAGTAGAATTTGCCTAAAAGAGATTATAATGGAATTTTTAACAACAACAGATTCGATCCTTTCTGGATTCTATTAAGGTCTGTCGCTATGAAAAAATGCAACTGAAATTAAATGAGATGTCGCTACCTGCCTATAGTAAAAAAGATACGGGATTCGGTGATTTTTATTCGGCATTAGCAATGAAAATAAAGAAAATTAAGCGTTTTTGTTGAACTTAGGGCTTAAACGTGTTGTTTGCCTATGCCTTCTACCGATTCATTATTTAAAATATTCATTATATATGGAGTTATAGCAATTAAAAGTATGCAACATTTTACTGGAGAGCAAAAGCTGAAGGCAAGGAAAGAAATAAGGAGGGCAGGCGTGCCGTTGCGAGTGCGTCCTTTACGTGCCATGCGTGCCGTGACGAGTGCATTGTGAGGTCGACTCCAAAGTATTGTACTGTAAATTGAATAGAAAATAGAAATATGGTAACAGAGTGTTTTGTATACAGCATTCTCTGTTATTATTATGAATTATTTTTTTTAAATAAATTTAATTTTTGTAGTAATTAATAGGTATCAAAAAATGTTTTGTTGCTTTTTTGTATAATATATAGATAAAGAAACTAACCTAATTAATTTAAAAAAATACATTATCGGTTTTATATAGGATAAATCTGAATACTATAATCACCAATCGGACATATAAAATCTTATATTTTTTACATCCTTTCAAGCTATACTTTTTCAGTTTTATCATGTCAATTATCTACTGGAAGGAGTAAAAAAATTAAATTTATGGAATATGAATAAAATGCTAATGTATGCTCAAACTAATAAAGAACTGTGGATTAATTTTTTAGATGTATTTTTAATTATGTCAAATTATAAATTAAATTAAAAATGTGACGTTTAGAAAAAAGAAACTATTTTTTATTGTTATAGTAACTTTTTCACATTGAAATTCAATGTATTTTGCTCCTGTCCGTGGACCACATCATGAGTGCGAATGCTGCTATCATGAGGTAGAATATGCAATTGCCCCGCGCTGCTACTGCTTGCATTCGCGAGCTGCAGTTTTTTTTTCTTCACTTCCTTCCTGGGTCCGGAGAGGACGGGGGAGGATGGGGAGAAGGTTAATAAAGAGCAGGCGTTACGTGCTGAATGCGTTGCTGTACGCTTAAAATGATCAAATTTTTTTTAATAAAAGTTAATTTTCAAGGCAAATTTTTTTTTATCAAAATTATTATGATATATATTTTTCAAATATTTATATATTATATATACAATTTTTTTGTGTGGTTTTAATGATAAAACTCCCTCCAAACTTAATATTTTAAAAAGTAAATAAAATATTCTCGACCTGTATTATATAACGATGAATTTGAAATCTGAATCTGTTTATTATAATAATCCTTCCTTTTTTTTTTTTGTATCCTCTCAAGCAATACTTTTCAAGTGTTTCATGACGATCATCTATACTTGGAGAGACTGAAATTAAATTTATTAAATAATAATGAAAAAGTGAAATCAATATACTTTATTATGATTCATAATTTTCCTAATAAAATATAGATTAATTTTTTATAAGTTTTCATTGTTATATAATTACAACAATTTTCACTGTCGCGCGCAGGTCAGAAGGGTAAACGAACTCAAGAAAATAACTTGTATTTTACTCCCCCAACCCTTGCTATCCTCATTCATAAACCTTTCTTTTCTTTGAGAAAGGTGAAGAAAAGAATGTAGTATATGTTTTAGATAGAAACCTAGTTACAAACAGACTTCAATGCAATGTATAAATATTTTTGGGAACACCACTTTATATTTCATAGGAGAAAATGAAAAAATTGCACCAATCAAAATGCAGTAAATTATGCATAATAAATGCATAAATATTGCAACATCATATATACATTTTAAATATATATATATATATGTAATTAGTAAATAGAAGTACCCAATAGGGTTTGATTAAAAATTTAAAAAATATATATATATATATATATATATATATATATATATATATATATATATATATATATAATGTTGTATTAATATGCTTCAATTTTTATAAAAAAAATTTATTATTATATTAAATATTATATTACATTATATTTTAATATTATTTTATATTTTGTATCATTTATATTTATATTTTTATATATACTTTTTTATAAATTTATATTAAATGTATGTTATATTTATAATATTTATATCACATTAATAAATGCTGCATTAATTGCATTTTGAATGATGGTGCAATATTTTTATGTATTCATTTTTCCTGGCCATAGATAAGGTAAAAGCACGGCCCGCGATTATATTATATCTGCGTCGCGCGAGCCGCAAGGCGCCAACCCTTGTGAAAGTCTGCAGGCCAAGTGGCCCGCCTCGCCTGCCTGACCGCTAGCGAGCAAGGTGCAGGCCGGCCGCTCGTCCCCAACAATGGAACAATGTACAGTACAGTACGGTACATCTGCGGCGAAAATAAATCAGCAAAATGGCTTGTGAGGAAGTAGGGAAATATTATATGTATTTTTTCGTACTAATAAAGTCATCAAAATCTTACCGATACGAATTTATATTAACAGGTTTCCTAAAGATTATATGTATGAATAACATTATATCATCAAAAATGTAATATAATTTATCGTTCTGCAGAAGAAGCCGAACAAAATTCATCCAATAATTATTTTTTAAAAGGCATACGTCGCGCCTCTGGTGGCCGGCTGCATAGCGACAGACCTTAACAATGCATTTTATAGATATAATTTAAACTTACCCAATAAATAGAAAGGTGTCCACAGAAAACGTCCCGTTTGAAACTGATTGATATAAAAAGTCTTCTTCCACGCTGGATCGAAATGATGGGTTTACTACAAAAATTATGGAAGAAAAATTATTATTAAGTGCTTGAGAATTTATGGTAAAATTAAAAACAAGTTATTTATCATCATTATTGTATTTTATATGATTCTGCAGTAATACCAATCTACCAATACCATCTGCATGCAATAAAAAGTTCTCTGTGGGTGCATCGCGTAAATGCAGTAATGGACAACATACATGAAAAAAAATTTATTACAGAAATGAATAGAGGGTACCAAATTATGCTACTCTGAATTTTTTCAGATTTTTTTGAGACCCAGAACTATTTTTAAATAATTAATAATTATTGAAAGTGCGGCCACGCCCCCTGGAGGCGTCAATAGGCGTCTCTGGTCCTATCCTTTTTATTAAGGATTCAGGGGTGCCAGCTGAAATTACAGTACATTTAATAATTATTTAAAAATAGTTCCAGGTCTCAAAAAAAGCTGAAAAAATTCAGAGTAGTATAATTTAATTCATTTCTGTAATAAAATTTTTTCATGTATGTTGTCCATTGCCAAATTTATCCATAAAATAATTATGTATATATTTAGTTAAATATGCAGAGGTGGCGGAGTGGTAACGTATGTAATTAATAAGATTTATTAAATACATTTACATTAATGTAGCTTCCCTATTTAAATTGGCGCCTGATATTTTTTATGTAATCAAATTGATGATGAATGCAGGAGGCAAGGGGGTGATGAAAGCTATAATAATATATATCATGACAAGAATCCCTACACACGTTACCTCTCCAAAATGCCCCATAAGGAGCTAGGAAGCAGCCCCCCTAAAAAACGACAACAAATTAACAATCAATTCATTGTTGTACCCACACACCTCCGAAGATGAAAGTCCAGCGACCGATGTGACACAGAATGATCCAGGTCATGCCGAGGACTCGCATCCCGTGGATGGCAGTCAGAGAGCCGTCCTTGCTGTGCGTGGAGAACAGACTCCGCGCATTACGGCCAAATGAGAAAGACAGAACCATTTCGCGCCATCGGCCTGAAACAGTTATTTTACCGCAAATTGAATTTAATGAGTTGTAATAATAATGAAACATTTTTTACACACACATGATAGTATTTAATGCGGGGCAGTTGATGAGAACGTAGCCATTTTCTCTCGTCTATTAATCCGACATTCCATCTTCATGTAAACATAGTTTATATTATATAGATTATTATTTAAAAATTCTAAAAAATAATTTGCAATATATTTTGACCTCGAATCAACGAAATTTTAAAAGGCATCAAATCACCTGATTTTTTGTCTGCAGAGATTTTCTCGTCCAGTTGCCATAAATTCAAAACATCGATTATGCTGCCGACTATAGAGAGTAGTATAATGACCAAACTTGTTACTCTGAAACAAATAATTAAAACATTTTTTTTTTCATCAGAAAGAAGTGAATAGTTGTAATATAATTTAAAAATTATAATGCTAATGTATACTCATGGTATTTTACCCTACGTATATAACACAACAATATGACGTCACAATTGTGTGGGCAAAATATTGTCAGCGGCATAGCAGATACGTGCTAAAGTTGGTCTTGAAATTAATTTCTCCTGGCTATTCGCATCATTTTTCGTAGAATTTTCTTTCATAAATGGTGGCAAGAAGACAACTCATCCCCAAGAAGAGCCAATGCTAGTGAGAAAAAAAAATGTTTTGCGACCAGAACTATTATTAGCAAAGAGATGTTGTGAGTTACGTTAACACGCACAGCATAGGATTTTAAGGTTTTCTGCCTACATCACGAAGAACTTTAGACGGCTTCGGGCATCTCCGTGCTATCCAAGATGTAAGCATGAAATTCCCGTATTATACTGTACATTTGAATAAGCTAACATTTATTATTATTATTTTTTAAATACTCTAAAAGTTATAATTCAAATTCAAATTTTTTATTCAATCGTTTTGGTTGTACATAGACGAACTTAGATCATGTCAAGTAAAAAAAAAACAACAAAAAACAATTAGCTTTCTTTTCTCCAAATGGTCCTTACCCGAGCACCCCGAACCAAGGGTCCGTCCACACGGAGTACTCCCCGGGCAGAACTTTGACGGCGTGCACGTGCACGTCTCGCAGACCGCGCACCTCGCTCGGCTCGGCGTGCTCTATCATCAGTTCCAGCAGCGACCGCACTTCTTCCTTGGCGCCACACTCGGCAGGAAGACACAGACCTTGGTAGATACGACGGGGCTGTGAACATGCAATTTTGAATAAATATATAATTACTGTCAACCTTCAATTCATTGTCAAAATTGAATGCAATATCCGTACCTGTAGCGACCCCTGCACGAGGTCCTTGAGCTGCGGCGTGACGAGCGGCTCCGCGAGGTTCACGCTGAGCTTGGCTACGCGGAACACGGCTCGCGGGGTCTGGTTGTGATCACCAGTGACGTCATCAAGGGCGCGCATGCAGTCGCTGCGAGAGCCGAGCCAATAATCGCTGCCTGAGAGGAACTGACTGGCAGCCTGTCCGGTGGCGTCCAGCACTGCATCATGAGAGGAGCAAATATTAACCTCCGCAGCAGCATCTAACGCCTTTTCCTATCGCTATAAAAATGGCATAAAAAATCAATTTGCTTTAATGCTTTTCCTCCGGCAATGCCATCACCATGGGTAATATGTTGTGAACTGACGTTCATATAATATATAATTATATATATATAATTATTTAAGTGTTTTAACTGCGTCGTAATAACAAAGTACAAAATTTGTTTTGTATAATATTTAACTCTCTCTCTCTCTCTCTCTCTCTCTCTCTCTCTCTCTCTCTCTCTCTCTCTCTCTCTCTCTCTCTCTCTCTCTCTCTCTCTCTCTCTCTCTCTCTCTCTCTCTCTCTCTCTCTCTCTCTCTCTCTCTCTCTCTCTCTCTCTCTCTCTGACACAATTGTTAGATCACAAGTCTGTTAGTCACAAGTCACAAGAGAGAGTTAAATGTAATATACAGTATATTATAATACAAAAAAAAAAATAAATAAAAAAACGTTACTGCCACCATATTAAAGCTTTATGTATAAAAATTAATTTAGGTTTAGTTCTTTATTTTTTGCTTAAAATTTTTATTTCTCATGATTATTTATAAATAAGTAATAAAAAATTTACCACTTTTACTTTTGTTTTATAGAAAATGAATATGATATTGATTATATTTTTTGATGGTTTTACAACAAATTTATAAAACGTCCAATTAACTAAATAAAACTCTCCATTAGGTTTTATTCAATTCTTAGTAAGACACCACATCATTATAATTTTTTGTATGCATATCGTAGGGCAATTAGCAGCCAATTTGTATCAATTAACTTAAAAAAATATCTAACTAAACACCTGTATAATTGATATAGAATCATTTTTAATTTAAATACTTCACTTTCAATTTAAAACTTTCGACCCTTCTTACGTTAAATATAGTACGTAATTATACTTATGTACTTTCCATTTCCAAGTCTCATATTTTTTTTCTAGAGTACCTGGAAGTGCATAGACGATTTTAAAATTTAAAATAACGTTTAATGGACAGCATACATGAAAAAAATTTATTGCAGAAATGAATATAGGGTACTAAATTATTATGCTACTCTGAATTTTTTCAGATTTTTTTGAGACCCAGAACTATTTTTAAATAATTATTGAAAGTGCTGCCACGCTCCCTAGAGGCGTCAATAGGTGTCTAGTCTCTATCCTTTTTATTAAGGATTCAGGGGTGCCAACTGAAATCACAGGACTTGCAATAATTATTTAAAAATAGTTCCGGGTCTCGAAAAAATCTGAAAAAAATCAGAGTAGCATAATCTGGTACCCTCTATTCATTTCTGCAATAAATTTTTTTCATGTATGTTGTCCATTCTAAAAATGTATTATAAAGTTTGTCGAAAGATAAAAATTAAAAATAGAATACCAACATTAGCATCCATTTCAATAAATTATCAATGTTTACAAAATTTTAACAAGAATTATTATTTATTAAGCCAATTACTATTATAACAAGTATCAAGCTATCATGCAAATAATCATATGTAGTATTATTTAATTTTATAATAACTTGTATGAGCATTGCATATCAAGCTCCTTTTATTGCAATGAATCCATTGCAAATCTATTATAAGTTTGTAACGACCATGTTCATGTTCTCTGGGCTTTCCATGTGACTCATCAAAATATTTTTCAATTAGTAAAGAGAGTTTAGCTTGAAGTTTGACTGGTAATATTTTCCAACAGTTGTATATATTATCAGTTTCATTAAATTTTTCTCCGAATTTCATACATTTTAACAACTTTTTTTGCATTTTATTAAGTTTAGTTCAAATTCAAAGTTCAGAATTTGAAGTACATGAATTAAAAATAATTATGAAATAAATATTAAATATATTTAAATATTGTAATGATGAAGAAATTTATTTATATTTTATTATGTTATACAAAAATACTAAAGTCTGTTTGTTTCAGGTTATGGATATCAATGAAGATGTGCTAAAATGTTTATTTTTTATTTTATGTTTTGTTTCTAAAATTTGTCATGAATTTAAAAATTAAATAAGACATTCAATAATAGTATTATAGTTTTAGTTTATATTTTGATTTCATGTGAATAAAAAGTCTGTATTTTTCTCTTTTAAAATTATGTATATATTTGAAAATTAATGATAATTATTAACTAATATAATATGTAAAAATTTGAAAACAAGTATAATTATGTTTCTAATTTCAACGATAAATCTTTTATTTGTTTTTGTTTAAAATAAGAAGTTTGTCTTAAATTTTTTGTAAAGTTAAAAATTATTATCAGAAAGGTCTTGAAGAAATTAATTTTTCATGTAATTTGAATCAGCCAATAAGGTTATATGTTATAACCTTGGCTGAGATCTGAGATGTATAGTTAAAATGACCAATAAAAAAAACTTTGATATATTAAGGGTAAGGTAACATAGATCAGCTGTTTTTTTTAGTCCCATTTGATTAACATGTAAACCTTAGCAAATTCACAAATATTCTGAAATTTTTTTGAGAAAGATAGAAAGACACAGAAAAAATTCCAAACAATTATTCGAGCCAATATCTTTTAATTAATTTTTTAGTTTGGCTCTCCTTATGCTGAAAATTAAAAAAAATATTAATAATTTTAAAAAATGGGTTTGATTAATTGTTTTGACATTTTTTCTTTGGCTTCCTGATACTAAAATCTGTCTCAAAAAATTTCAGAATATTTGTGGATTTGCTAAGGATTACATGCATGTTAATCAAATGGGACTAAAAAAGAGCTGATCCGTGTTACCTTACCCTTAAAGCAACGATTTTAAATTAATGTGAGAAAAATCAATAAAACTTACTTCCTTTCACAATATTTTAGAAAATTACTTCAAAATAAAATATATAATTAATACAGTATACAGCAAAACTTGGGGCTATAAAATTTATAAAAATTATATTTATAATTTGAAACTTGGGCAGTTAGGTCCTGAAAACCCTTTGTTCCAAATAATCGCTTATTTTGATAAATAAACAGACATCATATACTCTCACTATATAGCCCGATATTTAAATTGCCACGCTGTAACGGAACTTTGTGAATTTTCTTCTGAAGTAACCAAAGACTTCCCCGGGAAACTTTAGGAGTAACTATGGCAGCTCTGCAAGATAGATTTCTGCAAGGTTTACTTTTTCAATAAAGAAACATATTTAATGTTTTTTTTATTAAAACTACCTCATCTTTAAAACCTCTGATCGTGATAATTTTTTCATTTTTCAGAGTTTTCAGGTACAGATTTTATCTTTAGCAAATGAAAATCAACATGCAGTGACATAATTATACTCGGTCATTCCAACCTTATTGCAAAACAATAATAATAACCAAAACAACAGGTTTTAACAGAAATTCACTCACTCCTGCTTGCCCACTGTTGTCGCTCGTTAATTGCACGAGAGAAACGCTGCATGCTGGCGGCGCATTGTGCAGAAAGGGCGGGACTGTCGCTCCACTGCAGCAAGGTTGGCTTTATACAGGTTAAGTCACCGATTGGACCAATGTTAAAGGGCTTAGCCAATCACGTTCAAGTATTTTTGGCCACATCGTGCCGCGAAATTTTGAATGCGCCCATCATGCAATGCTATTTTTGAAATTTCGCGGTGCAATGGGGCCTGAAAATTTACCGAAATTGACACACGAAATGCGTGCGTGTCTTAACCTGTATAAAGGAACGTTGCACTGCAGTTGTAGAGCGGGCCGCCACACTTGCAGCAACGACCAAAGCTCGACGCCTCGCGTGGAGTTGGCGCCGGCACCAGCGGCCAGCAGAGCCACCATGAGCACCACACATGTCCTCAACATCGCGAAGTCAAAGCAAGACTGAGAAGCAGACTGACATATTTGACTTTTTAAATGCTTTATTTGAAGCGATAGAAACTATAGAAAGTAAAGATTTGTGTTTTGGCCTATAATTCTTTGAAATGAAAAAATCATTCGACTCATTAAATCATGACATCATAATAGATAAATTGATAGAAATTGGTTGTGAAAACAGTATTTTATCATTACTTAAGTCTTAATTGACTGATGGATCACAATATGTCGAAATTAGCTATAATAAAGACGAAAATGATGTCTATCAGAAAATAAAATTTCCAGAATTAGAGGTTGTTTTAGGTGTACCACAGGGTGCAGGGTGGTCACCAGATCTGTATGGAATTACGACGGATAACTTGTATAAAAAATTAACAGATTGTTTACTTATGCAATATGTAGATGATAAGATTGTAATGGAGTAGCGACCTCATATTTTTTATTGCAGAAATGCATAGAGAGTAGAGAGTGTAAAGTTATGCTACCCTGATTTTTTTTCAGATTTTTTTTAAGTCTGAGAACTACCTTTAAAAAATTATTTGAAAGTCCTTTTTGTGACGTCACGCGTATATATTACCTAACCTGTAACCTGTTTTTTGAATATAATAAATAAATAAATAAATAAATAAATAAATAAATAAATAAATAAATAAATAAATAAATAAATAAATAAATAAATAAATAAATAAATAAATAAATAAATAAATATATTATTCCATCATTTTGTTTTTATATTGAATTTGATGCCGCATTGCAATCCCTCTTTTTTTACTAAATATTTTAAACATAAAGGTGTTCTCGCAGGATGGTGCACCTGGTGAACGAGGTGTTCTCGCTGTCCCTGCTGATGCAGCTGTGGAGGGCCTACGTGCTGGCCATCGCTGCTTATGAGCTCACCAAGGACGTGCGGGTCAGTGTGGAGGCTTCTAAATTTTTGAGGATATATTATATATATATACAGTATATATATATACACACAGTATACGTGCCCCTTTTGAATAGTGCTTCATTGCATGCATCAATATAAAAGTCTTGTACGACCTATTCTAAAAAAGTGAAAAAAAAAGACGAATTCTAAAAATATTATTGATTTATCAAATTAAAAGGTATTTATCATAGAAATTACAAGAATTAAATAATTAATAAAAGCAGTGAAATAATTAAGCTAACATTAATTTCCTTACCTAAATTAACATGGGTTTCCATCTCTGCTAATTTTCTCAAAAAGGAAAAGAGAATGAAATTACCAAAACCGATAGCGGATAAACTTGTGGCATAAAACATAAAAATACTTTTTAATTAGTATCTTCTCAGTATAATTTTCAAGTAAATTGAGAATTAATATTTTTCTCAAAAGCTCACAATGTTGGACTTTTTTTAGATTTCATTTGGTGATAGAGAAATATATATACGTCTAGTATTTTTGGTGAATAATAACTCAACTTTAAAAACTTTGATCATACTTTAAGCCTGAATTTATTTGCTCATTTTCACTTATGGGTTAAAAAAAGTTAGAGAAGAAACGAACAAACGCAATTTCTAGTCGTCATCGAAGACTTGCGGGATTGTAAACTCCACTAAAATAAAAAATGTTGAATACAGCCAAAGCAAAGCCGAATCGATTTTTTTAATAGAGTGTAATTTGCATACAATATCTACGCTGCATCTATATTATTAATTATTAATATGTACTGCAATATAATCTTTGTTTAGAAAAAAATCATAACCTGAAACCATATGTTATCATATTTTTACTTTTTTTAGACGCGTTAATTATTTTTTTTTTTTTTTTCCAAACAACAGCCCCTAAGAAAATATATTACGCATTTAAATACAACCCGCAAAAATATAAATTAATATTGTTACAGTAAAAGTTGCTGTAATCATTCATCTTCCTAATTACTATAGCTATAATACATGACTTGAATTCTTGAATTGGTAATCAAACTTGTAAATGAATTCATGCAATTTTCTATATGGTCTGCAAAAAGGTGCGAATAAAAAAAATAAACATCCGTTGCAGTTATATAAATATTTAAACCACACCAAATGCACTAGATAACACAACATTACACTCAAAAGCTATAATAATATATCCATATGATCAGTATTTAAGCTTTCATTTGTATATTATTTTCTGTTGATATTGAAAATGGTTAAAATCTATTAGTGTCAATGCATTTTAACTGAAAAGGTGACAAAGAAAAAAGCTGCTCTGAGTTTTGTATATATTCGTTTTATTGAGCTATAATTAAGTATAAAAGTGAAGTAAATTTATTTTACTCCAAAAGTTATTAACAAATAATAAATTGCTTAATGGTAATTAACAACGAACACAATTATAATATTTACACACTTAACAATTCAATTATTACCAGCCTAATATACATATAATATTATTTATAATTCATAATGCATAATTTTTTTATTGCCTTTCGATTGCATATACAACAGTATAAGCACGTCAATAATGTTCATCAATCACATGCACGTCCATATTGCGGCATATTTAATAAATAACACAATAAAACAAGAAACACAAACAAGAAATAAAACAATATAGCACTAATCATTTCAATACATCCCATGATTCGTGTATAAATAAAAAATATTTGTTAAAAGTTATTCCTTGCAAATTTGTACAAACTACAAACAGTATAATATATATCACTTATCAATTTAACTGAAAATAAATGAGCCTATGCGTTTTATTATTATTTTTCATCTGTAGCTAAATATTTGTCACTATTTTTGTTTGGTACTTGGGCTTCAAGCTCGCGGTCAGCGGTGGAGGAGGGTGTCAAGTACCGCGGCTTGCGCTTCAGAGGGTGCAGTGCGGCGAGCAGTTGCAGTGAAGGAGACTCCAGCACGATGGACAAGAGTATGCCGGCCATGTATGACGTCAGCAGGAAGCCCATCCACATCACGAACTGTCAAGAGCAAAAATTAAGCATTCACTTGTATATAAAAAGTCATCATATATTACGTTTCACTCAGTATATGTATGTATCTTAATTTCCAAGAGCTTTGGTCTTATACCAATTTAAAGATTTTAAAGAGGTCTGATAAAACATTTTAACCGAAAAATATTGCAAGCAAGAATTTAAATGACAAAGATCTATAAATAAAACGTGTAATTATACTAACGATTGATCCCCGGCTGAGAGGCACTGGTCCAGCCATGTTGAGGAAGGTCCACTCCATCAATGGGCAGTGTATGAGGTAGGCGCAGTACGTGGCCTTGCCAAGTGGTGACAGCAACGGCGAACTCAGCACGTTAGACACCCAGCCTGATGGAATTACCATGTGTGTCATAACCACGCGCATACTTGTCATGACTGCAGTACCACTACATTTTCACAAGCTATAAAGTCCCACAGAAATAGTAGCCGGACTTTTAGTTTTCTGACCTATATAATTATATATTTTCTTTACAAATCTGAAACTTTGCATATATTGCATATATACTGTATATAAACCTATAGAGTATCAAAATATAATATATATATTATATATATATATATATATATATATATATATATAATTATATATAACATACGTTGTCTTTGAAGTTGGCAAATCTTCAAAATTTCAGATACTTCAGGTCACAATATTATATTTGGAATTAGTTTATAGGTGTCCATTCTGTTTTAGTAAATAACATTTTTTTAATTAATTATATTGTACAATTAAATGCATATCCCATACCTCCGTATCCCGTGGTGCAGGCGACCAGTATCCAGGCCATGCAGGCGGCCCACAGCGTGTGACTGAGCGATACGTACACGGCAGATGTCAGCACGTCGAACGCACGGAAGTAAAGCGCGTGCACGATGCTAATCATTCCTATAGTGCAAGCCGACCATCCCGCGACAACCATAGACTTGAAACAAGTAAAAAAAAAATAATAATAAAAATTAAATAAGAAAATTGTTTCAGACAGCCAATGTTCATTTTTTTTCTCTCTTGACTGGTTGATGATGAACCAATGATTGATTAAATTGTTTAAAATAATAACTATAATTAGTTTTAAATCATAGTGGTTTCAATAAGACCTTATACTGTATATATTTATATTAATATAAATATGGTAAATAGAAGTCACAGCATGTCCTCTTCTGACATTGTGACTGTGTGAGAAGAGGAGGAGATTTATATTTAATTTGCCCCTATAGCCCATCAATATACTTGAGAGCAATTTACTGCATGAACAGTACCAAAACACACGAAAAAGAAAACAAACTAGAAAATGCTTTCTATATATTGATAAAGTCTTAGTCCAAATTTGTAGGACAGCAAGACGCCCCACTCTTCCCAATCTTTATCGCCAACACGGGGTACCTTACGAAGGTGAGGCTTACCTTGCTCATGATGACGACACAGTTAGTTTTGTGCAGGTACCACCCCGTGGCAAGGCCCACCACGTAGGGCCCCAGTCTGAGCCACGGCTTGTCGTGCAGCGCGTCATAGTGGGCCGCAGGATCCTCGAGGGTGGGGATGAAGCCCAGACTGAGGCTGACCGTGCCTGACACGAGCCACGAGCTGAGCAGCAACACGCAGCCAGATATCACCGCAACACGGGCCCGTCTGAACACGTCATTGTACTGAGAATTAATTACTGTAGAATATGTGTATCAAGTAAGTACTGTACAATGCACCAGCCTGAGCATGTGTGATAATTAAAAACAATAATTATAGATAGTACTGCAATAATAAAATTTATCCTTACATAGTATTTAATAAATATGATGATGAAAAAAATGTAATTATATACATGTAAATACAAATAAAATTGCATAAATTGAAAATATTCCATACATGCAGTCATAAAAACATTACAATTTACAAAAATTAAATTGGCAATGAAGGTTACTTCAACGAGAAAATTGAAAGCTTTGATTTTATATACCCTCCCGCACCCTCAAATAATAAAAAAAGACAACAAATAATTCACTAAACTTCTAATAGCCTCAAATTCTTTGATTTCAAATTTGATAAAATTGCATTACCTGTTGGTGAAGAGCAGCAACAGCACGACTCCGACAATGTAGAGCTGCGTGTCCACGGCCAGGTACCACGTCCAAGACATGCACTGCAAAGTCAGTTCACAGTATTTAATGTTAATAATGGGTGCAATTTACGAAGCAGTTAGCCAGGTTTCTAACCACGTTTAGCTTAACCACGTTTAACTATACCTGTTTTACGTGTTAAATCACCTAGTTAAACGTGGTTAAGCTAAACGTGGTTAGAAACCTGGCTAACTGCTTCGTGAATCTCGCCCAATGTGTCTGTACTCGCAGGCTTGTTCATAACTCCGTGTGGGTATCCGGCCATTCTAAACATCCAATACATAAAACTTTTTCATTAAATTGCTCACCATTTCACTGACAGGGAACAGGTTGTTGATGTACAGCAAGTTCCTCCACCAATATTGCCCGCAGTACACGTGGTCCATCAGGGAGTTCTCAAAGATGGACGTGGAGTTCAACTGCCGCATGGAAACCACCTCCAGAAGGATAATGAATAGATAAGGTGGCATCAACCTGTAAGTATTTATTGTTCTTAGCATAGGCAGCAAATAATTAATTTTGATTAATTTTTCTTGATATTTTAAATTGTATTCGTTTACCTCACCTTAAAACTCGGTAGAAAGTTATCCAGGAAAACTTGTGTGTCATCTCACTAATGGTATCTGGTGCTTTTGTTTCAGATTTGCCCTTTTCAGATCGTAGCATGAGGTAGGCAACCAGCACGCCACTGTAAATACAAATTTTATAATTAGACAATTAAGTTCTGTTTGATGCAATAACAAATCATTTTGCAGTGATTCTCATTCAATAGTAAATTAAAAATTAGGTCATCTGAAATTCAATATAGAGAATTACTTAATCATTATTAACTACGTATTGAAGTATAATTATTACCTGATAAAGAAGAAACTATCAACTGCGTATGTGCCATTTGAGACAGCTTGGTAAAGGAAATCTTGTTCAGCAATAGAGCGAAACGATGGGTTTGCTAGACAGTGTACAAAACAATAAAGATGTATTAAAAAATAAAAAAAATAGGATAATGTTTAAGAAGAGATAGTATATAAATTAAATTAGTCATGTCATAAAATATCATTGTCATTATTTTATTATTATTATATATAATATTTTTTAATTCTTTAATTGTTCTCCGTTATTTAATATAAATATTATAAATCAATGAATTTTGCCCAGTATGAATAGTGTTAATTTTAATTTAATGCAAATACTATATAAAAAAAAAATGTTGAGTTTTTGCTTCAATAATTGCGTAAATATTTTGATTCCCTCTGTAAAATTAATGTAATATTAGTGTCTTTACACACTTAAATATTGTATTCTGAATTTGAATTCAGTACAATTAATTTTACTTTAATTTATGGATTTATTAGGATTCAGTACATTAAATGTACTAATTGAACGTTATTTATTACCAGTAATTCTCGCACATAAGACATAAGTACTTTATCTAACAATTATTGTAAGCATAAATTAGGTACTGAATTAAACGGGGTCAATTTAAATAAAAAAAATCCTTAAATTAGATTGAGTATCTAAAAATTTAGTATGTTTTCTTTATAATAATAAGATTTAGATAGATTTTACGTTTCTGTTCTACTATAGGAGTTCAGTTTACCTGCGAAGACGAGCGCCCAGCGGCTGATGTGACATACGAGGATCCACACCATGCCGAAGACCCGAATACCGTGAATGGCACCGAGACTGCCCTCTTTGGTGCTCGTGGAGAAGAAGCTGCGAGCGTTGCGAGGCAGCGAGAACGACAACAGCATGTCCCGCATGTGAGCTGCACAATGTAAATAGTTCAGTCATATATTAATTATAGCTGGTAAGAAACCACCTTTTTAGACGCGCATAGATTTAATGAAGGAAAATGGGAGCATATTAAAGTTTTCAGATTTCACAAATCTTATACTATGGACAACCTTCATGATTTTTTTATTGCATATTTGGATAGAAGGTCTCGAGTTATGTATTTTAAATTTTTTTCAGATTTTTTTTAACCTTGTAACACCCTCAAAATAAATCGAAGGAAAAAACGCTGTGGGAAAAAAAAAAAAAAAAAAAGCCACGCAACGTCTTTCCCTATATTATATATGCCCTATTTATATTGTTATAATTATTGTTCTATGTTAAATATTTGTATAATTATGATGGTTGAACACGATTTTACGTTAGGGTGTTAGACGTTTTAAAAAATCTGAAAAAGAATTGACAATACATAACTCGAGGTACATACTCTCTATCCAAATATGCAATAAAAATTTTCATGAAGGTTGTCTATTATCATGCAGCTCAAGTAAATAAAGGCCAATATTTAACTTCAGTTGTGAATACAGTATATATATTGATATTAACGAGAAGAAAGTTTGTGCCCCGCCTTCTTCTTTTTTTTTTTTTTCACTGCATGCTTCTAAAATTGACGATTTCTTCAAGAAAGTCGCCCATCAATAATAATTGTGTATATTTATATACAATAACTATAACATAACATTAAAACATGATTAAAGGATACACAATTTAATGCCATTGATATTGAGCTCACAAGGCCCCGATAGTTTTCCCTGGAGTGGAGGCTCACCTGTGCTGTGTTGCTCTCCCGGCTTGGTGTCCGGCTGCCACAGGCCGAGCACGTCCATGGTGGTGCACGCCGCAGTGAGAGATAACACGCCGCCCACCAACACCCTGCAGCAAAAAGCAGGTGTTAGGCTTTCATGTGCACTGCTTTTAGGTCTTATATTAAATGTCTTTTGAGACTTCTTATTATTGCACGTATAATGATATAGCCAAAAGAAATCAATAAATAAAATAAAGCAAAACTACTTGTATTTATTTCCATCAAATGTTTATTTTTATAAACATTTAAAATATAATTAATAAATAGTAAAATATATATATATATAAGGCATAAGGCATATATATATATAAAGTTTGAGATAAAGAAATATGCTATTTTTTTATAGAATCTAATATTTTTCTTCATCATAAAGAGTGCTACTTCAAAACACAAACAGAAATGAAGTGTAATTATCATAATCGCTAATCATCGATCATATAGTTGATAATGCCATAATATATCATTATGCAGCAGGTACAATCTCTATGTGTTATTAGATTTAAATTTATAGCTCACAAAATTATACTATCTAATAACATGAATTAAGTATAAATTACGGGTAATTTTAATATTTTTTCATAATATATGTACTGTAACAAGTACTGTTAAAATCTCGTTATTATAATATGACCTAAAATATCGTATTAAATTATAGCTCTGTTAAAACGAAATATATAATTTATAACATGAAGCAACTAGTTGAACCAATAATTATTTCTCTCTGTATCAGCTCCTGTTTTAAACTCATTGTCGATAAATCTGTGTTCTTACAAAAGTACATAGAAGAAGGCATCTTCCCATACGGAGTAATCTCCCGGTAGTATTTTGATTCCATGAACTTGAACGTCCCGGAAATTGCGCACCGTGTTGATCTTAGGGTTGCTTATCATTACTTCCAATAACGCCCACACGTCTTCTTTGGCGCCACAGTCAGCAGGAAGGCAAATGCCCAAGTAGATGCGACGAGGCTGTCGACATTAAAAAAATAGTTTATTTCTTACTTTTAGTCATGATATATTATATATTATGCCATGTTATATTATACTAAAATGCAAGAAAAATATTTTTAGACAATAATTGTGAAAATTCATATAAATTATCATTTCGTTCAAGTTGGGCAAATGAAGCAGGTACGTCTGTGTTAAATTAAATGTTAAAAATATTTAAAAATATGCCATACCTGCCATGCTAAATAATTACTAAACTGAATTACAATAACACTATATAAAATTAATTTTTTGTTCACTAACCAGCAATGATCCTGCCACGAAGTCCTTAAGCTGCGGCGTGACGAGCGGCTCCGAGAGGTTCACGCTGAGCTTGGCCACGCGGAACACGGGGGCCACGTGGTTGTCATCTCGCGTGTCCTCGCACTCGCTCCGAGAGCCGAGCCAGTAGTCGTTACCCTCCAGGAACTGGGTGGGGACACCACCACTTGCGTCCAGCACTGGAAAATTTTCATCAATAAAAAACTGAGAAATATTTAAACCAGAAATACCGTAAGCAAAGCGACCTCTTCTAAAACGCTATGCCTTAAGTTTCAGGGGCGGATCTAGCGCGTGGCTCGAGGGGGGAAGGGGGGAGGGTGGTGCCCTATCTCGCAATGTTAAATTTGGGGTGGGAGGGTGGGGCGACAGGTGGGAGGTAACATCTTCAATGTATTTTGGGACTTTTTGGAGGGGGCGATCGCCCCCCCCCCCCTTTAATCCGCGCCTGGTAAGTTTTGACCTGCACGCGAATTTGATCGCCATGTTCAAACTGGAGAATATTCATATGCTGAAGATCAGCGAATTTTGAAACCATCGCGCAACGTTTCTTTTATTTCAACTGAGCTGGGGCTGCAAATAATGTTTGAATACTTGTAAATGTAAAAGGTTAATGTAAATATGTGATTTTAAACTCTTAAACACAACTTGTATAAGGATGAGTTAACAATTCGCCATCGAAAAACTGCTCCGTATAGTATCTTACGTGGACCCAATCTTTTCTAGGTAGTATGACGTCAAGGTCACAGCTTACCATTAATGAATAAAATTTTAATGTTAAAATTATCGCTATAGAAAAGTTTACATTCAAATTCAAATTTAAATTCAAATTTTTTATTCAATCGTTTAGGTTGTACATAGACGAACTTAGATCATGTCAATTAAAAAAAAAAAAAAAAACTAACAGCCAAAGCAAAAAACACAACAAAACAATCACAGTGCACACAAATAACATACAATACATCTCAACTATATATCTGAATATTATATATTTATTACTATGATTAATAAATTTATTTAAAAATTAAAAATTATAAATAATTTAATTTAAATACATTAAAAAATAACGTTATAGTTATGGTCTTATATGATTTGCATCAAAAATGAAGTTCGCAGTGTTGTATAGTTACAATTAAGCTGCTGTGCATGCATGTTTGTGTTCCTGAATTATAGAGCAGCTGTGTTCCGCATTCCTATAATATATTAAATTTCCCTTCTTATCACAAAGTTTGTATTGTACAGCTCATGAAATTAATCAAATACGTACATATAAGAAATCGGAAGTGAAATATTTCTGAGCTACTTTTTCACGTTTTAAATAATTTGAACTTTTACAAAGAATCTTCATGAAAAGAAAGCTTTCTTCTTTCTAGATATCTCTGTAAATTTTGAAACGTTATATACAGTATATATATATATATATATATATATATATATATATATATATATATATATATATATATATATATATATATATATATATATGTTTGCTGCACATGATTATACCAGAGCTGCCTTCATTACTTCATATTTTAATTCAATTAGTTTGATTAATATTCGTAATGCATGAATAAAATAAGTAATAATAATATAATAAATAAATATAATATGTTTTTTTGATATAATATTTACGCAATTCGTCATAATTTAAACTTTGATGATTTCTTAATTTATTTGATATTATATAAAATAAATTAATTTGTTAACATAAAATTTCATCTTAATTGAAGATGTAATGAAGTAATTAATGAAAGTAAGTTTTAACCATTCAGAAGTTTTATAATTTATCCAAAAATTTATTTCACGCGGCATTCAATTATTTATAGCACTTTTTTAACTCACTGCAAGCTTAATCATTTCAAGTTACATATTATATACTCTAGCAGTTGAAAAGTTGAAAGGTGTTTTTAAAAATTGAATAATTAAGCAACTTTTTATTCAAAATACGTTCAACTTAAGAACGTCTATATGTATAGTAAATCTATATTATGATGGCCTCACCTCTCTATGTCTGACCTCAACAAATCAAGAGTCTGTAGAAGCAGTGTTTGTAGAAAGGCTACTGTGTCTATATCTGAATTCACCCCGACCAGAATAGCCTACAAACTAATAGAACTTAATTATTTTATTTCTGAGATCAAACTTCAAGCATGCAGCAAATAAGAATTCAGATTTTCTAGCTGTTAATTTTCTAGTTATGACGAACAGACAATGGTGTTCACCCAAACAAGAGAAATCCAATTTGAAACATGTGTTCTGTGTTATTTCCATGTATATTTATAATGTACTAATTAATTTAATATAAGTACATTATTTGTGTTTGTTTTTGTTAAATTAAAATAAATTCAAATGCTAATTAATCGTATATTTTTAAACTCACTCCTGCTGGCCCACTGTTGTCGCTCGTTAATTGCACGAGAGAAGCGCTGCATGTTGGCGGCGCATTGTGCAGAGAGGGCGGGACTGTCGCTCCACTGCAGTTGTAGAGCGGGCCGCCACACTTGCAGCAACGACCAAAGCTCGACACCTTGCGTGGAGTTGGCGCCGGCACCAGCGGCCAGCAGAGCCACCGTGAGCACCACACACGTCCTCAACATCGCGAGGTTGATACAACAATGAAGCACTGGCTAATGTGCACAACAAATATATAATATATATATTGGATCCCTACCTCAATTTTTTTTGGTTATGTAGTTTTTTAACAATAATTATCAAAATTAAATTTTTTTAAATGACTTATTCATAGGAAGCTGTTTTCTAATGTTTTTAAATGATTAGGTTTCTATCTATTATAAGCCGATCCGCCTTAGGGTCTTTACACATTCATTTCCTCCGTATTATCTATAATACAGAGGTATAAAGGTAATTGAGTAAAAAGTTTGCTAAGTTAATGACCGTTAATATGTAACTTCCAAACTCTGTTGTCATTATTAGTATTACATCAAAGCAAAGCCACCGTGAGCACCACACATGTCCTCAACATCGCGAGGTGAATGCAAAACTAAGAAGTAACTAACTTCTGTGCTGCGCTTTATCGTTATGTAGGTAAGGGAAAGGGAATGTTGCCAAATTTTCTACATGCACTTAGTGATAATTTGCAATGTAGTTCACCCCTTCTACTATTCGCCTCTTACAGGAAGATATAATTTTTGTGACTCACAACAAAAAAAGGTGGATTCCGATGCATGATTTAATTTAATCCAACATGAGTTGAAATTAAAACAGCTGCTCGAATATTTGGCAGAAGGCTGATTAATATAGGTAGTTAACACTGAACTATGGTAGTTCAATTAAGTAAATATTATGAAATTTTAAATTATATTATCCATAATTATAATGGGCGCAATTCGTGAAGAGAGTTATCCAGGTTTCTCACTAACCACGTTTAGTGTCATTAAATTAGGCTGGTGCTAACCGCGGTTATATAGTGATAAACGTGGATAACTTTCTGGATAACTCTTTCCTGAATTATTGCCCCAATAATAATAATGAAGGAATTAACACGAATAACTTTACAGTATACAGTATCATAGATAAAATTTAACCCAGTATTATATAATATGAAAATTAAAATAGTTCAGAGCAATGTTCGACTAATAGTGAACATATACCGAATACCGTAATTTGAATTCAATTTTGATTGCCAAGCCATCGCATTTTATAATACTAACTATATTCATTTTCCATAAACTCTGATATTTATAGGTTTCTTAATAAAATATTTAATTATATATATACACACACACAGTATATATGCAATATAATCTTTAAAAAAATTAAAGTTTATATTTATAGATTTCATAATTGAGAATTTAATTTGCATTAAGCCATTAAGTATTTAAGTCGCCACATCTAAATTATTTTCAAAGTTTTTTTATTTTTTTATTATTAATCCTCGGTTAACCAAAACACGTACGATATGCATGTGAGAAAGTGTCTCATGACTATCAATTTCACCTGGCTTATTATTTGCGTGTGCGTGCGTGGTAATTTACATAGCACGTAATTACAATTGTAAAGTATAATTATTATCAACTATCTGTGGAGTTGTCATAACCAAATTACATAAATGTAATTATTATGTGCATTTGCATGCCTTTTGTATAAAAATATAAAACCAAATTTTTTATCCATAGTCTGCATGATTAATGCATTACATCAATGGCATCATTGCATTAATTATAAATAATTACATTAATTACAATCAAAATTAAATAAACAAATATTATTTTCACTAAAAAAACTGTACTGATGTGTACTCTAAATCATTATTTAGGTAAGGGAAAGAGGGAAAATTTCTGTACTTAAAGATAATTTGCAAAGTAGTCAACTCCTTCTATATACTTATTCGCTTCTTACAGAATATATAACAGTTTGTAATTTGAGTGTAATGTTTTAATTTTTACTGTATATTTTTTTTTCAAAATAGTTTAAAATTATCTTATAGTACGTCACGACTCTTCTGACGCTTTCTCCTTTAATTACTATACTATTCCTGCAATAACTATTATTTATTTATATTCTTATGCAAAAAATATTATTGCACTGTATTTTTTCAGCGTATAAATCTAAACTCAGAGTAAGATACTCTGATCTACGTAAACTGTACCTATTTTTGGGATATAGGAGAAAAACTACATTTTTCCTATCTTAAAATCACAAACAAACAACGAATATAAAATTATTCTTATCATAGTAATAATTAACCTCTTGGTTTCTTTTTAAATCGGTTATTTATATACACAAAACTTTCATTCATATAGTTGCCTACAGGATTGAGCGCTTGATATTATAATTAAAATTATCTTGACACGGTATATTATTATTTTATTGATCAAACTTACAATCTAGATTGTGTTTAAATTACAATGTCTATAATAATGCTCATGCACAAAACCTTTTTATTTTTTAATTAATCTATAATTGCATGTATTTGAACCAAATTGATATAATTGTTATTTCTTATTTCCTGGTCTACTACAAGAGATTAAAACAATTATTTGATTAAAAAAAAGTTTCGAAAGAAAAATGTTTAGTACACATAATTATATAATTATTGTGATGAAAAAGAAATGTAAAGCCAATACAGAAAAATAATCGGATTTTAATTTGACTGTATATTTTTGCAACATGCGTAATTGGTTAGAAAGGGTGGCGGGAGATGGTCCTTTAGCACAATAAACATCCTGGCTTCACCAAATCAAATAATTATATTTGCATTAATTATATTATAATCAACTTTGTAACAATGTTTTGTAATGTAAAAGTTGGTCCTAACGTTATTCCTGCTCTGCATGCTTGGGGCGTTTTCGTACATAATAATATGTACTACGAGTATAATATGGACCTGGTGAAACTCCCTGATGTGCATGCTCATTTTATAAGTTACACCATTAAAAATTGCAAATTTAAATCACTTTTCTTATCACGACTATATATGTATATATATATTTTTTTTAAATAGCTCCCGGGCTCTTAGAGATTTTCAAGGAAATGAAGTGAAAATAATATTAAATTGAATACTATACTTTTGTCAAAGTCTTCTATACTCAATATGGTTGTAAAAAACCAATACTGTACATGTACTGCAGTGTTTACAAACACGAGCAGAAGACTTTGGTTAGCTTAATGTGAAAACAGGTATCAATTTTTGCTATAAATTAATCTAATTTGCATTTAGCATTACTTGAATAAAAATGTTTCCAACAAAAATGTTTTAATATTTTTTTTTATCGTTTTCAGTCGTTTTCAAGAACTAAAGTTTGTAAATGAAATGTATAATCACGGATAAACAGTTCAAGCACTAAAGAACTACTACTTTCGTTGTATTGGCAAAAATGACAGAAACATTTGATATTATTCGAAAATTTACTTTGGCTGAAGTTTTTAGGATTATTTCACTGCATTCTGAAATTACAAACAAATCCATTTTAATTCTTAAATGTATATATGTACGTACATTTTTTTTTAATAAATAAAAATGATAATATAATAATAAATATTATGCATTTCAATTTTTCAGCTTTTTCTCTTTCATAAAAAAATAATTGTAGTTAAATTTTAATAATTTTAAAAGGATTTGCATTTCAAATTAAGATAAAAATTTTACTGGTACATAAGATTTATAATAATTTTATGTAAAACACTACAGTACTATCTTTCTTCATAAAAAAATTTCAACAGTACTGCTATAACCATATAATTAAATTTTATATCGACATACATTTAGGATTTAATTTTCTTACCATGCAGTGATTGCTACCTATCTACGTAGGTAGCTACGTAGGAAGCTTTCGATCAAATCAGTACAGGAAGTGCACACAAATCAAGTTTGCAATTTTTAATATTATTTTGCTTAAATTATGAATTATATTGATATGTATACTACAATTATCTGCAGAGAATATTTAGGTCCTATATTATTATAGATATTCTCTAGTGTTACTACTACCATATATGAGACATGGAGAAAGTGAATTATTTTTACTTACACTGCAATTATTTATGCAATGAAGTGATTGGAAATAAGATAAAAAAAATTAAGCAGCCTCATTTTTATTTCCTCCGAATTTCATTACTCCTTCATTATGACAACCCGGTATTTAATTTAATATACTCTATAATTAGTGAATATTAAAAATGAAAAAAATATAATTTTTATTGACACATGGCCCAGCATTTAAATCACACACTATAGAAATTGCTTGAAGCATTTATTTTCTCAGTGCTACATGCGTCATCTATGGATAATTGATAATCTAGCCTCAGACCTCAAACAATTAAGTTTCTGCAACTTGTGGAATTATGAAAGAAAGTAAAAAATTAAGATAATGAGGTTTTTAAACATATAATAGGCAGTGCAATTATAATGTATTTTTTTTAATACCTTTCCACTTTGCAATTTAATAATAAACTTATTGTTTCAGTATGTTGGCAGAGTCTATAATATAGCCTTTTTTTAAGGTGAGTTGACTTTTTTTATAAATACTCTTATTTTAATATTTCCATTATGTTTGCATTCTTAATTAATTTACGTAATTTAGATTTTTTTATTTGCATGGCACTTGTCAGAATAATGATTTTGCCAAGAATTTGAATTTAAAAAAATTATTATATCGTCCCTAGTCCGCAACAATGAACTATCACTGCTTACCACGATTTCGTTGCAATAATGAGCTGTCTGCTATTTCAAGTGAGCGCAATTATAAACTTTATTTTATACCGATTTACAGTTCATAATTGCGTTCACCTAAAATAGCAGATAGCTCATTATTCCAGACGAGGGACGATATACTGTATGTAAATATATATTATACTTTTTATATATTAATAATATATTATATACATCAACAATAAGATTAATTTGAAATTAGTATATTATATCTTACAATTATAATACTTAAAAATATGAAATAGTATAAGCATTTATATATGGATTATGGTGAATTAGGCTTTATTTTAGATAGAGGGGGGGGGGACTGTCTCCACCTCACAATGCTATTTTAATAGCGGTGTGATCATGGCATGTATCATGTGTTAATCAATGTATTTTTAATTCATAGTCCTCTTGTACAATAATATTCCTCATAATATCGTGCATGGTCATTACGTAAACAAAACAAAATATTATGATGAAATGCCCCCCCCCCCCTTCCTCCCGGTTGCAACCCCGAATTGAATTGAAATTCATTGATATATTGACTTCGGGTCTGCGGACCTAGCAGTCATTGCCCGTAAATCCGATTGCAACCCCATGAAGATAACCAAACAGCTGATTATTGAATTCCTGCATATTCTTCTTTGTAACTAAATCGCATATTACACAGGTATATTATTTCACATATAAAAGGAAAGCCACGCAATAAAATGAATTGCTTACTGCATATATAATATATATGACTGTATTAACACCTAAACATTAGAACATAAAGAATTTTTTATTAAATATTTTCATTTTACTACTTGGGAATGTTATGAAAACCACAAAAAGCAAACGCGTGACCAATTGATTGCACCACAATACATATTAAAGAAATCAGCTTTTGTTACACTAGAAAATACGCGTATTAGAGTTTAAGTGTTTAAAATTTCACTTAGAAATTAAGAAGTAGACAAGGGAAAAAATAGTTTAAATTCAAAATCTCCGGCCATTATATAATGCCTTAATATAATATAATTATTTCTGCAAAAAAGAGAAAGTAAAAATATATGTTACTGCGTACGTGTCACATTTCGATGTGTTTTTATTTCGTCATCTGCTTTCATTGGTACACTATAATTTGTAACTATAATTTCTCACTAGCCGAACAAGACAAAATTCTAAATACTAAATTCATGTATAATTTGCACGCTCTTATTGGAGACTTGGAAAATAACTTTTAAAATTCAGGTAAACGATTTTATTCATTTTATTTATAATGATACAATCATTAAGGCTTGCCACGCCTTTTTTTATTATATTATTCTATAAATTATTTTTATTGTGGTATGCTTTTTCTTTCTTCAAACAAAGTTATGTCGATTAAAATTTTTGCACTCAGTACTCCGCGCTGTCTAATGTAAATAAAAACAACATGTAAAAAAGTTGTTAAAACTCTAATCGTTGTGGATGATATAAGATCAAAGATGTAACGATTTGTGTGTAATAAAGTCTTCATATTTTGTATGACTCGATCAGGATGCAATAATTTAAAAAAAAAATAATAGCATTTTCAATCTTTTATGAAGAAAACATTTAAATAAGTTAGAAACTTAAAACAAAATATTGCTTGACATATTGATTGATCAATTCATAATTAACAATTAATATCATCATTAATTTTATGCCCAGTGAAAAAAAAAAGATAAACAACAATTAACTCTCGAATGTATAAGTTATAAGTTAAAAATCTTCCTGTTAGTCATGATAGTTTGTAATATCTCTTAATCTTGAGTTTTTTAATGTTGTCCTAATATAATTATAATGTTAATTAATTTTTTAATTCCTAGGACTCACTCTTGCTTGCTCATTGTTGTCGCTCGTTAATTGCACGAGAGAAGCGCTGCATGCTGGCGGCGCATTGTACAGAGAGGGCGGGACTGTCGCTCCACTGCAGCAAGGTGGCTGGATAGTAAGGTGGGGACACGGAGCTGCTGCCCACTCGCGGCCAGTGAGGAACTACAAATTCAAATTCAAATTCAAATTTTTATTTCGATCATAGGCTGTACAGCATGGATCACGTCAATTATTACATTAAATATGTAACATACTTAATTCTAATTAAAATTAGCCTAAATTTAATAAATTTAAACACATATACCCAAACAATATTTAAAATATATATGATCTATAAAATTAATACAATAATTAAAATTGTGTCCTTTTAAACATCACATTAGCACCATAATATATTTAACACACAACTTTTAAATTCAATTAAAAGTCTATACATCTTGACAAAATAATTAGTTACTTTAACAATTTACTAGTAGTAAATTAGTTATTTAAAAAACACTTTTGCATAAATTGTCATATATTCACATAATTTATTTCTTCTTTTCACAGTACAATAAGTTTCTTGATGCACTTACTCTTCTTGTATGAATTATTATGAAAACTATAAAATTTTAATATGAAAATTTAACCACAATCACATGTTTGATGTTATTTTTCCCTTTTTTTTTTTTTTTTTTTCACTGTATCACATTATCTTGATGATCTTAATGGATGATAATTAAGTTTTACATTAATATATTGGTTTTCTCACTATAGTAATTATTATGCTGTGTCAGCTACGTTCCAGTTTGCTACATCTCCATCTGTTATTTTTGTGTCCTCTGAATAAAATTCTTTAATATTGTAATACTCTTTTTTTATTAAGATAGTTTTCAGTTTATTTTTGAATACATTATCACTACTTTCATCTCGCAATGATTGTGGTATAAAATCGTGAATTTTATGCGTTTGGTAATATGGATTATTTTTATAAAAAGCAGATTGGTGTTTTTTTACTACTACCTTCGATTTATTTCTTGTATTGTATGGAGAAATGTCGGAAACTTGATCGTATGACTCAGCATGTAGTCTTTTATACATTGCACATTTGTAAATATAAATACACGGTAAAGTTAACATGTTCAGTTCCCTAAAATATGTTCTACATGAATCATATTTTTTAAACCCTTTTATTGTTTTAAGAGCCCTTTTTTGAAGAATAAACAGTCTATTTAACATAACATTATCACTACCCCACATTATTATACAGTAGCTTAAATGAGAATATATATTTGCATAATATACAGACAGTAATGTAGGATCTGACACAATTCTTTTTAATGAATACAACAAAAAATTTCCTCTATTTATTTTTTTTGAAATTTCTTTTAAATGTACATCCCAATTTAGTGTATTATTAATATTCAACCCAAGAAATTTGGTATCACTTGCTTCTTGGATAATATCCCCATCTAGTTTAACTGTAATATTTATTGTTTCTTTACTTGTTGGTAATTGAAATCTGAGGAATGCTGTTTTATCTACATGTAACAATAGTCTGTTGCATTTACACCAATTTACAAGTTGTTGTACAGTATTATTTGCTCTCAGTTCTAAATCTTTTACTGTTTTTGCTGAGATCTTTGCATTTGTATCATCAGCGAATTGTGATATCTCATCAGCATCAATGAGGTGTGATGCCAAATCATTTGTGGTAAAGTTGTATATACGGGGGCCCAATTTGGAACCCTGAGGGACCCCAAGGGTTACAGGTAGAAGGTCGGATTTGTATTCATGATTAACATTTCCATTTAGTTCTGATTTTATTTCAACATATTGATATCTATCACTAAGATAGGATTTAAACAAATTTAAACTGGTCTCATCACAACCCATGGCATTAAGTTTGGTAATAAAAATGTCGTGAGGGAGGCAATCAAACGCTTTTGAAAAGTCAAAAAAGAGTCCAACTGAGTATTTCTTATTTTCTAAATCATCATAAATTGGATTAATAAATTCAAATATAGCAGTTTCAGTTGATTTTTTAATCTGAAAGCCATGTTGTGTGGGGGATATAATTTTATTATTTTGTTCGTAAATACCAAATTGCATATCCATTACAGCTTCAAAAATTTTGGCAAATACAGATGACAGACTAACAGGTCTGTAATTTTGTATATTACAAATATATATATATATTACACACAAATAAACAGTTGAAGATCGCGTTTTTGGATCCAATTTCATCCGCGAAAAATTCAAACGATGGAACTGGAAAAGCCATCAAAAGTCTTATTTACAGTATAAATGTGGGTAAAATTGTGATAGAAATAAACTCTATGTTAAATTCTGAAGAAGATAGACTCAATTTAAAAGAATTTTAATGGTTCATCGGCCCGATGTTCATGGATTTTTATTACACCGTTTGAATTTTTCGCGGATGAAATTGGATCCAAAAACGCGATCCTCAACTGTTTTTTTGTAGTTCCTCACTGGCCGCGAGGGGGCAGCAGCTCCGTGTCCCCACCTTACTATCCAGCCACCTTGCACTGCAGTTGTAGAGCGGGCCGCCACACTTACAGCAGCGACCAAAGCTTGACGCCTCGTGTGGAGTTGGCGCCGGCACCAGCGGCCAGCAGAGCCACCGTGAGCACCACACACGTCCTCAACATCGCGAGGTCGATACAACAATGTTATTATGACAATGGAGTATTGACCTCAAAATTTTTTATTGCAGAAATGGATAGAGTGTGCAAATTATAAGTTATATGCTACCCTAATTTTTTTGAGCCAGGCCCTCGCACAAAAATTATGAACAAAATTTAAAATTATCTCCTCTACACCCCCTATCAGTAGCTAAAATATCAGGTCTAGTTTTTGAGTTATGAATTTTTAAAGTTGACTACTTTAACATGAAAGTTCCATTTCTCCATGTTAAAGTAGTCAACTTTAAAAATTCATAACTCAAAAACCAGATCGTATTTGCACACCTGATATTTTAACCACTGATACAGGGGGTGCCATGTAGAGGAGAATATTTTAAATTTTTTTCATAATTTTTGTGTGAGGGATTTTTTTTAATGTTGGTGCAGGCGTTGTCTTACCCTTAATTGATGCGACGTTCACTTTCACACTATTTCATGAAGCCACTAAGGTGAGTTTTGGCTAATCCAACGTAAAAAGAACAGTTACATCAAATGTTGGCTAAGACACGACTCTCTATATAGCTCTGACATTACTTTAATGAGTAATATATATTCTATATACTCATTATTATTATCATGTATAATAGAATGTAGAAAAAAATTGAAGTTATTAAATCTGCAATCATGTGAATCATGTATTATATATTATACAGTACAATACTATATTATGTATACATGTATTTTTTGAGCAGGTATATACATGATAATACATTCTGAATATTAAAAAGAAATCAGACATGACATGTTAAAAAAAGTACACACACAGAAAAAATAATGTTTTTGTCGTAATATATTACTTCATACGTTGCATAATACGTACAAAAAAAAATATATATCACATCAGATATCCGCGGACCTTAGGGTAGTGGACATAATAATTAACTGTGTACATAAAAAATTGAAATAAAATTGGTTCAGCGCGAACGAATGCGGTCGTCGGGAGAATTATGAACTTATATAATTATATATTACTGAAAACTCACATCTAGAATTTAATTACAATAAAATCATTATTAATTACGGTATGTACAGTCGTAATAGCCTTAGAGAATTTCCCTTTGCAGCCTTGTTAATCTCATGCCCTGTTCGAATAACACAGAGGGCATCAGGGCATGGTGATTAACAATAAAGTTGCAAGGGGAAATTTTCCGAGGCGATGAGTGTACATCATATATTGGCGACCATTCAAAAATAATTTATCATAGATTGTAGCCTAGAAATTAATAGTAAAAATGATTTGATATCAAAATTTAATAAAATTGAGTACTATAATCTGATATGCTAAAAATTTCAAGACTCAAATCTGTGCCAATTGAAGTAAAGTTGGTGAATAGCTCATAATATGTACAAATTTTGTATCATGAGAGCCGCAGGACCGCAGGCTGTACGTGTTTTTTTCCCACTTTTTTTTCCGTTGTCAAATATTATTTTGAAAATTTTGCAGAGTAATTTAAAATGTGAGACCTAATGTTTTATTTTAAATTTTTTAGTCGCAAATGGAGAGACGAGTCATTGCAAAACCCTTCGTTTCAGCATGCAAGCTTTGATATATATATTATAATATATATACATACAAATTTTTAAATTTATAGTGTAATTGTAATTTAGTTACTGCCATGTATGTTTATATTAATTATCAGCTGATCACTATTATAACATGAAGCAAAGCTATGAAAGGCAATATTTTATATATAGATACACAATATATAATTATCATATAGTGACCAAAACTGTGAAATTATAGCTTGTAATTTTCATCTCAAGTGCGTGGTTTCTGTTATCCACCTAATTGTTTAAATTAATATTTAATTCTGAGGGGACTTTCATAAAAATTTTACACCTAAATTATATACACGTCTAAATTAATTTATATACTAAAACTAACATACATCAATGGAAAATTTTTAAGTGCAATTGAATTAAAGAAATTATATAAAGGATAAAGAATTATTCGCTTTCGTTCAATTTTTTTCGTCATTATATTTAACGAGTTATTTGGACACCAGTACATTAAAATTAGACAAGGTGGTGCAAATTTTGCAATGTATGAATCGGAAATTTAATTAATGAATTGCATATTCTATGTAAGTCTAATTTTTATGTCTTGTTCAGTCAATTATAGCAAATAAATTAGAATAACAATGATCCTTATCACAGCACTTGCCGCTGCAGTGAGAGAGTCCGAGATCGATGAGGTATATAATATATAGCACACAAGCCAGAGCGCTTGCTAGAAGTAGGGAACTCAACTTTGTACCGTGACAACAAAGGACCATTGTTTTTTTAATTTATTTGCTATTGACTGTACAGTATTTGTGTTTCATAATTAAAGACGTATAAAAAAAGGAATGAAAGCAAGAAATTGGGCACAGTTGATAATATATGAATGTTTACTAGTTTTAACTAGATGTTATAATACTTGTTATTATAATTATTAAAATTGTAAAAGAAATTAAATGGTTTTTAATAATATGTTCTTATAAAACATCATTCTAAATTTTATGATTATGATTGA
Organism: Siphlonurus alternatus; assembly: GCA_949825025.1. Classification (NCBI taxonomy): domain Eukaryota; kingdom Metazoa; phylum Arthropoda; class Insecta; order Ephemeroptera; family Siphlonuridae; genus Siphlonurus; species Siphlonurus alternatus. The sequence goes on from OX463780.1 coordinate 38,987,634, forward strand.
TGACTTGGAAATTGTTGAGCTATAGCCTATTTTGTAACATTGAATTGGTGTACGAATGCTGTACGGCCAAACATACTAGCTAAAAAAAAAGTAATTAGGTACTGCATAGGAAGAAAACGTAATTTTTTATCTCTATGTAATAAAAAGAAACATTTGAAAGTCGAATTCAGACTACTTCATTAAGCAACCATTGAAATAAAAAATATAAATAATACATATTTATTAATCATCAGGTGACATATATGGAGAGGGGAGGATAAGATAATAACACCCGGTGCAATAAATGGAGTATCGACCTCAATTTTTTTTTATTGCAGAAATGGATATAGCGTGCAAAGTTATGCTATACCCTGATTTTTTTCAGATTTTTTAGAGCCCGGGGACAATTTTTAAAAAAAAATATTGAAAGTTATTTTTGTGACGTCACGAGACGCCGCTCCTTAAAAAAGATAGGAATTACCGCCGCGTGATGTCACAAAAATGAATTTTTTAAAAATAGTTGACGGAATTTTTTTAAACATTGGTGGCGTTATCTTACCCTTACCCTTATTTAAAACTTCATACAACTTGACTTATTGCATTTGATAATGATTGATGACCTTCATGGTCCTCATGCATATCAAATTTTATGATCAGAGCTATAAAATTAATGCCATTATATATTATAATAACTTATTGCAGTTCTATTAATTATATATGATTATAAATCTAACTGATAATATTACATGATTTTCATGCACAGTATAATTATATATGAATTATATTTTATATATTATTATACCTGCAGCCACCACAAAAGTATAACAGTGTAGTGTAGTTCCACTATTAGTTATAAATGTTATAATGGACAATTTTCATGAAATGAGATGCTAAAATTTGATTTAAACACAATTTTTGTGACATTATATAGCCTATAGCATATTACGAAGCACCAAATGTGTTAAAATTTATAATTATGTTCATCAACATTTCCAGATTTAACACTCGGTACTCACTCCTGCTTGCCCATTGTTGTCGCTCGTTAATTGCACGAGAGAAGCGCTGCATGCTGGTGGCGCAATGTACAGAGAGGGCGGGACTGTCGCTCCACTGCAGTTGTAGAGCGGGCCGCCACACTTGCAGCAGCGACCAAAGCTCGACGCCTCGCGTGGAGTTGGCGCCGGCACCAGCGGCCAGCAGAGCCACCGTGAGCACCACATATGTCCTCAACATCGCGATACTTGAATGAGACTAGTCAACCTATGTCACGTCTAACCCGTAAGTAGTATAAGTACAAGTTTATTTTTATTACCGGAAGTCCATTAAAATTGTTAAATTTTGTGAAACGAGTTTAAAATAAATGTACTAGTTAGTATATTAATATATATATTTGCACTTATAATGAAGCAAGTTCAGCAAATACATCATATGTATTTTTTTTTATTCGTTTGAAAGAGTTGTTCTCATACTAGGACATTTTTTTAAAACTCCACCACCTAGCTGTCATGAATGTGCGTTAAAAAAAATGTACTAATTGTGAATAGAGGTTTTATATACAAGTTGAAATTCTACTCTGTGCTCTTTCATGCAAAATAATTAGAGGCAGAATATTGTAACTAATTAATATAAAAATACATAGTGAATTCTAGCTGACAATTTCTTGTGAAAAAATGTTAAAATATTTAAAATTAAAATTTTAATATCCGTTGACTGGTTTTTATTTCACTAAAAATTTAATTAAGTGGCTTAATTAATATTACAAATGGTATGTACGGAGGAGAAAATCTATGTTTTTATCACGTACTTAATACATGATATATTATATACGTGACTGACAGTAATATTATAACTTGTTTAGTTTCTCCCCAGATTGAACTGGTGAAAAGTTTTGGCTTCCTGCAGTTTGAAAGGCAATTAATCCTCTCGGAATTCAGAGGTCTAAAATCTACCTTTTGTATCAATTTAAATATGAAACATCAGGCGCGGATCCAGAAAAAAATTTCGGGCGGGACTGCCTCCATATATAAAGCCAATGTTAAAAAAAAAAAAAAAAAATGGAGCATAGCTGAAGATAAAATGTTGCAACGTGTATATTTAGTATATTATTATTTGTGGAGAATTGAAGGGCAAGTTAACTTAAATTTATACATCAAAACAATAAATTTTCATCAAAATCGAGCTATATCAGTAATTTTGCATCATCATGTCAATCATGTGCTCCATCATCAAGGCTATAATTTTGATAACCATTTTATGCAAACTATAGCTAATATAAGGGGTATATAGCCACAAAAATACAATGTAGACAAAAATATTCATATACATCTCCATCATGCATCTACTAATAGCTATAAAAGTATAACTTTGAGTCACAGGAGCAGTTTGCGATGAGAGACGCAGACGCTGCATGGGGTACGATATAAAGGTGTTTTATTATTACTGTTATATACCCAGCACTCAAGGAATCATCACTCCTTTGGAATAATGTTATTATGCAATTAGTCTTAATATAATTATAAATCTCAGTATTACGCTCCCATATGCATAATATACTGCATCATGTATTGCCATGTATATTGACTTTAATGACTTTATTCATCAATATGATTATATATATATATTATGTACATCATACATACTATAATGATTTTTATAGCTCTTGGGATTTACTTGACTGTAAATTTGATTACATAATTATGTTTTCTGAATAAACAAATTGACCGAGAAAAAGGAAAATATTATATATTATAATATGTATACTGTACTATATATAGAAAACATATAGGAAAGCTTCCTAGTATGCATGATTAAAAAGAAAAACTAAATTGTTGTTATTGTTGTTTATTATTATATTTATTTTATTATAATATTTAATTTATATATACAAATTTGTATTACAGACATCTTTCTTAATATCTACAGATTCTATAACAGGACAAATTGTAAGCATAAATTTTTAAATTGCAATTATAATAATGTTTATATAGTTAATATAAATAATTTTTTGTGTGGCAAATTAAAGAAATAAACACATACAAAAAAATTAATATTACAATGCAAAGTAATTCTGAGAAGGGTTCATTTTTTAAAGTAGAGTAAGCGATTTCATTTTTTGAGTATGTTATTTTCTAAAAATAGTTTAACTTGCCTTTTATTGAGAAATGAAAACCAAAAAATTCCATCTCAAATAGCTTCACCACAAAAATTCCCAAAGTTGGTGCATCAAATCCTTATTTTTTTTTTTTTTATAATTTTTATTCATAAAAGACAAGATTATGTACATTTTACATAAATTTACACCAAAAATTTCAAAAAAAATATAATATATTCTCAAAAAAAAAAAAAAATTTTTTTTTCCTTATACAGAATTGTTTGATCCTTAAGTTCTAAATAAAAAACAAACAAACAATGTTTGACTAATATACAGCTGCTCTATAATACAATAAGTTTACACAGACAAAGAGCCACAGCCCTTCTAGGTCCATCTGAAACAAAAGGACTTTAGTATATATGTTTTATGCACCACAAAAACATTAATATTTATCAGATCTATTAACTTCTATATGAAATTTATAATTAACCAGAAATATATTATCCATATATCTTATATTGCAAATACAAAAGATAATAATAATAATTTACTCTATATTATTAGAAAAATCAAAAATACTTTATTTTTATTGAAAACCAAAGAGTTAGATTAGATTACTTCTCAATTTTGCAAAATACACTATTTTAATAATTATTTTTTTTATCAATTAAGGTTTATATTAATCAATTTTAAAAAACAAAAGTTTCCTGAAACATAAGGATGCTCATTTAATAACTGAAACAAAGACAGCTGAAACAAAAGAAACTGAAACAGAGGGATAACATTGCATTTACTTTATCATACGAAATATAAATATTTTCCTGTACCATTATACTTCATCACTACTTTGTACAAATAGAATTTCACATGTAAATCATCGGCACCAAATCTGTATTATACCAAATACGTAGTATAATTTACAGTAAACTAACTTTACACAACATTTTTTTTTTTTTTTTTTTTATTATTATTTTTATAACTATTAAATTTTTTTATAAAATTTTTACTTCATGAATATTGATTTTATATATAAAAAATAGAATGTCTGCAATATATAAAACTAAGATAATAATATTTTTTAAAGCAATAACACGTCAAGTGCGTTTCCTAATTTCTTTTTAATATTATTTTTATTCTTACAACATATCCATCTATTTTTTATATATATCTTAAAACAATTTAAACTATGTACTTTATATCGACCAATAAGACTATCCACAAAGTAGCTCATTAGCCACAACCTGTTCTTATGGAACAGAAAACAGCTTTTTACTCCAACTTCGTCTGAACTATGGCACCAATTAAAAAATACGTAAGTAATCTATGATGAATTCTTTAATGGATTTTCAAATAACTTTTTTTACGGAGCCGTTTTTCCGAAAAAAAAATGAAATTTTTGCGGGTTAATTCCTATAAAAGCTAGGATTTTCAAGATTTTTTCCGGAAAAACGGCTCCGTAAAAAAAAAAAAAAATATTTCAAAATCCATTAAAGAATTCATCATAGATTACGTACGTATTTTTTAATTGGTACCATATATAGTTCAGAAGAAGTTGGAGTAAAAAGCTGTTTTCTGTTCCATAAGGTCGATGCATGTTAAAGGCCTCCGAAACACCAACTTTGGGATTTTTTTTTGTGGTGAAGCTATTTGAGATGAAATTTTTTGGGTTTCAATTCTCAATAGAGGGCGAGTTAACAAACTGAACTGTATATATACTTTTTTTATGTACTTTTCGATTCATTCGAGGATTCATGGACAAATATTTATTATTCTTTTTTTTTTTTTTTTAATATGATGACTCTAAAAAATTTCGTGGATATAATATGCTTCACCAAAAATTGCAGGCATTCAGTATGCATACGACGCATACAATTAAGTTAATTACTAATACTTTTGTATCACTGATACAAAACTCGATACCTATATTATCTATTATTTATTTATTTATTTATTTATTTATTTATTTATTTATTTATTTATTTATTTATTTATTTATTTATTTATTTATTTATTTATTTATTTATTTATTACTCTGTTTATTTATTACTCTGTTTATTGCTCTTTAAGAGACCTTACAGCCTAGAGACCTCCGTGTCTTATGGTCAGAAATTTGACCAGCTTGGCCGAGCTTCACTGTAACTGAGAGTGGCGGCGCCACTGAATCGCAGCGGCACGGCCCGGTTCTTGCTGGCTGCGCAGCCAGCGAGAACCGGAGTTTACCGGACCTTGCCGAACATTTAGCAGCGCCGTCACTCTCAGTTACAGTGAAGCTCTGATCAAATCCCTGGCCATATGTCACGGAGGTCTCTGTGTCTCTGTAAGGTCTCTGTTACTCTTTTATCAGAGCGTACTAGTAGAACCAACATATGGTCAGCGCTGTCACTTTGACATGGCAGATAATAATTAAGTCAGGAAAATGCATATGAATTAAAGTCTGAAGAAACAGACAGGTGGAATGGATAATATGATTTTATGATTTACATTTATAAAATACTTCTATTTTCTTATGCGTTATTATACGGCGATTATAAGAAAAGTACGTGTTATATAGGAAAATAAATATTTTATTTTACGTATTTTTGAACTGATTTATACTAATTAACACATAACTCCCACTATTCCACCTCTTTTTCTTAATATCTTTTCTTCAAGGTTTGAAATTGTTCGCGGCTTCCTGAGACAAGATATAAAGAAAATGAGGTGGAATAGTGGGAGTAATGTGATAGAATAAATCAGTTTAAAAATAGGTAAAATTAAAATATTTTTTGTTTTCCTCTGATACATACTTTTTTTTATAAGGTCGCCGTATAATAACGCATAAGAATATTGAAGTATTTTATAAATGTAAATCATAACATAATATTATCCATCCCACCTGCCTGTCTCTTCAGACTTTTTTATGCATTCCTGGCTTAAGGTAGAGATAATACGGATCAGCTGGCCCCATGCTAAAAAAATCCCATTCATAAAAATTATGAAAAAAATTTAAAGTGTTCTCCTCTACATCCCCTATCAGTAGGTAAAATATCAGGTATACAAAAACGAGCTAGTTTTCGAGTTATTAATTTTTAAAGTTGACTAATTTAACATGGAAGTTCCATTTCTCCATGTTAAATTAGTCAACTTTAAAAATTAATAACTCGAAAACTAGCTCGTTTTTGTATACCTGATATTTTACCTACTGATAGGGGATGTAGAGGAGAACACTTTAAATTTTTTTCATAATTTTTATGAATGGGATTTTTTTAGCATTGGGCCAGCTGATCTGTATTATCTCTACCTTAATTATCTGCCATGTCAAAGTGACAGCGCTGACCATATATGATGGTTCGAATCATCTACTATATATAATCAAGTACGCTCTGCTTTTATCCGCCGTGGGCTTATTCAAACTGTTTTTTGCCTTTGCCGCCATGACCATGAGCATCACCGTGCGTGCGTTCGTCCGGTTCGAATCTGTCGGAGGGGAGCAGGATAAGTGGGTGTAACTGAGCCGAAAAAGTGGCGGCGTTGTCGGGTCTAGCATCATGCGAAATATGGAACGCAATGCGTCATGGGAGTGATATAGTGCAAGGCATGATGGGCGAGTTGCACGAGAATCACGAGATTCAAACACATTATTTTTTTTATCCTCTCCAAAGTTCGACCTCTATATATTTTATATATATAACAGCTCCTTAATTAATTTCATGTATATAATTCGATCTTGATATTCTTGATTGATTAATAGATGAGTCTTAATTAATTACCTCACTTAATGCTAACAAAGATAAAAAATTAAGATTATAATATAATTAATAATATAATTACATCACAGCGCTTGATGACTTTTTATAAAGATCCGGCCGATATGTATATTATATAATTTTTATTTTTAATACCGATACGTAATAATTTTATTTATAAATTATTTATTGAACACAAAAACAGTGTACAGAATAGATTATATAATTCTGTAATAATTTTGATAATTGGTTAGAAAATTTTAATGTCGCGTCAGTGGAAAAAAATAAATTTAACCCGGCCTTAATTAACACTCCTATAATAATAATGAAAATATATATGCATGCATGGACGATGCAATAAAATATTTTGTATATAATACTTATATATTAACGTGTGAGTTTCGTCACACAAGCACTTTTATATGTTATAATTATATAATTTAATTTTAATTAAGAAGTTCATGGATCGTCACCTAACTAGCTCCTAATAAAAAATTTGCAACGATCGATTAATTTTGCTAGCTATAAAATAGCTGTCATGATTTCATGCAAATATTATTAAGCCTACAGCGTATAAACTTTGCATTATTTTATAGTACACGTACCTCCTATTAATAGCTATTATAGAGGCCGGATTATACAATTCATCTTTATAATTAAATAATTAATAATAAAAGTAATAATTCATATGTTTCTTATTAATTTTGCTAAAAAAACAAAATGTATAATTCATAATATATAAGTTTAGTGTCATATATATTAGTGGTACAAAATTAAGCATATATGAAACAATTAATTATATAACCTAGCTTATAAATAACAATTTGTTTCTGAGAATTAATGAGATGAGTGATGATGCTGCTATATAATTATATATATATATATATATATATATATATATATATATATATATATATATATATATATATATATATATATATATATATATATATATATATATTTATATACATCATATATTATATCCATTATGAAATATGATCGAGAATATAATTATATAGAAAATAATTTTAATATAATAAAATGCTGTATAATTTAATATAATAATTATATATATTTATAATATAATTATATATATTAATATATTATAATTTACACTAGCTCTGATATATATACGTACGTGATAATAATATAATAGTAATATTAATTAAATAAATTAAGCTATATATAATAGCTCAGATATATATTATATATATATATATATATATATATATATATATATATATGTATTTCGGTTTTTGCCTTCTCATTTCGTGAAGTCCGAAATTTATAATAATAATAACCTATAAAATTGCTCGAATCAATATATAAATTTAATATTTACTGATGCACGCGCGGCCTAAAATATTAATTAAAATATGTGTCTCATCAGCTAGGCGTTAATTTTTGTTTTCCGGGTGCACTTTCTAGAAATGATCAAAATTTAATGAGCAAATTAAGCCTGATCGAAATAATTGTTAATTTTGGGCTTTAAAATTGTCCGAACTCTCAGACTCTGTGATGCCAATGGCATATATATACAATAAATTAATAATTAAATAACGTTTACGCATAATTAAATCCATAAATTATAATTATAACCACGAAATTTATTAGGTTAATAATATAATTTATTTATTATATATATAATATAGTTGCATTAAATGTCCTGGAATTAATCTTGACATTTTATTTTTCTCCTGAAATCTATTCAACTTTTGATTATATCATCATGACTTTAAATTAAGTTGCCTATAGAGATATATAAGGGAATTACCATAAAACTTATGCCCAAACTTTATATATGATGTAATTTGATTTTTCTATAATAAGCCTTTTTTGAATTATATAAATATAAATGCCTTAAAATAGTTAAAATGAATGTACTATATTAACTGTCATTGCAGTCCTTAACAAAATTTGGTTATAATTACAAATGATCAATTTAAAGTACATGGCACACACACACACACATATTATATATATATATATATATATGTGTGTGTGTGTGTTTATATAGAGCAGGGAAAAGAAAATGCTATATATTATTTAAATTTTTGCATTGGAATTTCTATATTAATTGTTCTAACCTTTAAGATATATATATATATTATGTTGTCATTATTTTACAAGCTTTTATAGCAATTAATTATAAGTCATAATTTAAAAACATTGCAATGAATTATACGTACACCCTCAAACTATTATAAAAATAAATGTATAGTAGAAAAAAACTATAAATGTCTTAAGGGTAAGGTAACGCCACCAATGTTAAAAAAAATCCCTCTCACAAAAATTCTGAAAAAAATTTAAAATGTTCTCCTCTACACCCCCTATCAGTAGCTAAAATATCAGGTATACAAATACGATCTAGTTTTTGAGTTATGAATTTTTAAAGTTGACCAATTTAACATGGGAGTTTCATTTCTCCATGTTAAAGTAGTCAACTTTAAAAATTTATAACTCAAAAACTAGATCGTATTTGTAAACCTGATATTTTAGGTACTGATAGGGGGTATAGAGGAGAACATTTTAAATTTTTTTCAGAATTTTTGTGAGAGGGATTTTTTTTAACATTGGTGGTGTTACCTTACCCTTAAGGGTAAGGTAACGCCACCAATGTTAAAAAAAAAAAACCTCTCACAAAAATTCTGAAAAAAATTTAAAATGTTCTCCTCTACACCCCCTATCAGTACCTAAAATATCAGGTATACAAATACGATCTAGTTTTTGAGTTATGAATTTTTCAAGTTGACTACTTTAACATGGAGAAATAGAAATCCCATGTTAAATTAATTAGTCAACTTTAAAAATTCATAACTCAAAAACTAGATCGTATTTGTATACCTGATATTTTAGCTACTGATAGGGGGTGTAGAGGAGAACATTTTAAATTTTTTTCAGAATTTTTGTGTGAGGGATTTTTTTTAACATTGGTGGCGTTACCTTACCCTTAATTTAGGGAAAGTTTAGCATATGCTTAGTGTAGAAATAAAGTATAATTTTTTATTTAGTATTTTTTTTTTAATGATTATTATAATATAATAATATAACCTGCATGCATGGCTATATGCATCACCAACATTAGTTTCTTTTTCCACTTCGATCAGTTATATTAAAAAAAGTACTCCAGTTTTTACTGTAAGGATTTTATGTCTTTATTTTCAATGAATGAACTGGAATTCCTTTCATAAGTAAGGTGTAACACACCCATGCAATATATATGTTAAAGGAAATCCCACACATGAAAATTATGGAAAGAAAATTAAAATGTTTTCCTCCACACCCCTTATAAAATATGCAGGTATACAAATTTGAGCTAGTTTTTGAGTTAATTTTTTTAAATAGATAATTGCCCATGTTTTTATTAAATATTGTTAGGAAACACTAACAATTATTTTACATACATTTGACAAAACAATTTTTTTTAAGACATTCCTCTATTTGAAAAATTCTATCAGGATTAAAATTGTGGTAGTAATAAATATTTATTGGTGCTTTTTTGAGTTTGTAAGTTCTCTTTCAAAAATGCAAAATAAATACAATTAGATTCATTCTGTAATTAGTGCTGTTTTGACAATATCTTAGTGATAATGCATTGGAAAAACTGCATGATTTTTTTTTCTACTGCACAAATGAAAATATAAAGGTGCCAATTAAGTTACACTGCTCTCTCTGATGAATTATTATGAATTATTTTTAAAGTTGACTACTTTAACATGGAAAAATGTGGGATTGTTTTTTAACATTGGGCGTGTTACCTTACCCTTAATGATATATAGTAAAAAAAATGTCACCACCCTCCCCCTTCATGTTAATTTAAGTATTAGTTAATTTTGAAATAGTAGTGTCAATGAATTATGAAAGACACCTGCTGCAAAAAAAGAAGGATTTGCAGAGTGGTAGGCAAATTTTATTTTAGAAGAGGGTACTGAATGTTCCTGCTACATCAATACAAAAATGTGTATGAAGAAATTGATTTTTTATAATTCAGGACTTTAATTTGCACAATTGCATATTTTTTCTGATAATTCTTTTTATGAAAGTGCGACATTTAACTTTCCATTTAATTTAACTAAGTTTCTAATTATAAAACACTTTGATTTCCTTAAAATATAATTATTATTGCTGCCAAAAATATTGTGCAATTAAAAAGAAACTAATATTTTACCATTTAATTGCATTTTATTTGTTATATACAGTCAAGAACATTTTACAATAAATTAATTGAAACAATTTAAACGGAAAAAAAATACTGAAAGCAATATAATGTTAAATGAATTAGATTAAAATCAACTGAGAATCATTCTCATATAACAACATAAAAAGTAAGCCAGTGTACTATGTTTGTCCCCAAGCACTCTCGCGGTTCATTATTATAATTAAGTCACACCATGACGCTCTCAACTAGTCAGTGTATAGTTTTAGTATATTCACACTTGGCATCATACAGTCCGAGTCTACAGTATAGTACAATAAAGGAAGTCACTTACTATACAGTACAGTAAATGCTGTATAAACATCAAAGCATTTTAAGTTACCGTTTGCATGTAAGCAAGAGACGCTCCACTCCAGAATGCACACATCACTGGTAAGAGAGTTGTAGTTAAAATTTACATTAATTATATTTAAGTATACAAGTATTATAAATATTGAAGTACTGTAGCTTTAATTATTTACTACATTCAGCAGCCACAGTTTAACCCATCCCCTTTTGAAGATTAATCAATGACTGCATGGGGGAAAAAAAAATAATAATGGTGGCTATTTAAGGAGAGGATAACACACCCAATGTTAAAAAAAAATCCACACATGAAAATTATGAAAAAAAAAAATCAAAATGTTCTCATCTACATCCGCTATCAGTAGCTACAATATCAGGTATACAAATTCAAGATAGTTTGTGTTATGAAGTTTTAAAGTTGACTACTTTAAGGGTAAGGTAACGCCACCAATGTTAAAAAAAATCCCTCACACAAAAATTCTGAAAAAAAATTAAAATGTTCTCCTCTACACCCCCTATCAGTAGGTAAAATATCAGGTATACAAATACGATCTAGTTTTTGAGTTATGAATTTTTAAAGTTGGCTAATTTAACATGGAGAAATGGAATTCCCATGTTAAATTAGTCAACTTTAAAAATTCATAACTCAAAAACTAGATCGTATTTGTATGCCTGATATTTTAACTACTGATAGGGGATGTAGAGGAGAACATTTAAAAAAAAAATTCTAATAATAATTAACACATAATATCAGGGAGTGGAACCGGATCCGGATCCTGGTTGAGAACCGCTAAAAATCGAGGAAATCCGGATCCGGATCCAAACGGAACCGCTTTTTTTAAAAGGGGATCCGGATCCGGATCTTTGGAACCGCTTTTTTAAAAAGGGGATCCGGATCCGGATCTTCAGATCTGCTTTTTAAACAAGGGGATTGGGAACCGGTTTTTCGGAACCGCTTTTTAAACAAGCGGATCCGGATCTCGGATCCACTTAAAAAGGCGACCGGTTCCACTCCCTGCATAATACGTAATAATACATTCCAATATATAATTTCCTGTAAGGGATTTTTTTTTTAACATTGGGCGTGTTACCTTCCCCTTAACCTGGGATTAAAAGAAGTACCTATTTAGCCATCTTAGCCAGACCAACAGCTCCCTGATGTTGAGATGAAGCAAAACATGTGTTGATGGGCTTTACCACATGAGTGTAGAACTCGCTTGAAGTTGTGGCACACAGAGCAGCAGTAAGAACAGCATGTTAAAGGAGAGCATTACGGGGGAGTTAAGTTCCAGGCGTTCCTGGGTGCAGCACATCTCACGCTTAGGCAGGTCCCTTCCCTGCTCTGGTGTTGATCCTGTCAAATAGGCTGTAAAAGTATTTAACAAAAAAAATATGTATAAGCCAGAGCCCTATCTGCCAGAGAAAATATTACTGCAGATGACATAGTCTATTTTTATGATAAATTCTGTATTTAATCTATCATATTTAAAGTAACTCCACAAGAATATAAAATCTAATAACCTGCAATAATATTTTCTCTGCCCACCTCCTGCGACGAGGACGCTAGGGTTGGACTTTAGGAAGCAAAAATGTATGTATGTGTATAGCTGCTTCACCAAAGCTGTAAATCATAAGGCTTTCTTTTTTCAAGTTAAGAGTGCAATGAACAACATTTCTACTCCATAATGCTATTTCACACTCAGATTCTTACTCCACCTGCCACATCAATTATTAATTACAGGACACTTTTCAATAGTTTACCATTTCATTTTCTGAACTATGTAATGAAAAGTCTTAAAAAAAAAAAAATCCTCGCCAAAAGATGGTAATTGTTTGCCAAAGCGAAGGAAGTTTTCAGGGGCATTGGCTTTACCTGCAACATAAGTACACTTGTATTGATTGATAGAAATTAAAAATTAATTATTATTATTATTTTATTTTTTATATTTATATATATATTATTATATATATTTTTTAAGCTAGTCTTTTAAGCTGTCAAGCATAGATTTTGTCAATTTCCTCAGGATGGTTTAGTTCGAAACCCTCAAGTGTAGCGCACTTCATCTGTTGCCCTCAGAGTTGGTAAGATAAATTCAAACGTGCCCTAAATTCCTCAGAGTTTTTCTAGGTATGGAAGCAACCCTGCTTTGAGGGACACCTGCCAGCTCTCTAAGACAATGAGGTTGTCTTCCAAGATGCTTGCACACTGGGCTCACAAGCGGGCTAATTCTATGACCATCCATGAGTACAGGTGTGGAAGGATAAGATGAAGGTTTGGTCAGGGCAAGGAATCATGGATCTTCCGGGAAATAGGCAGACATTCAAACGATTATGGCACCTGCTATAGGTTATTTGTAATTGTCTGGCATGTACAGTTGAAATGATTATTCAGGTGCAAGTAATAAATAATTTTATGGGTGAAATGAGAAAAAATAGACGAACTTTATGTTAGCCTCATATACGCCCTTGCACCTAAAAATTTTGTTTACGTCACTTAAAGGCCCTATGACCATTTCACAGTATCAAGTCCACAGTTAGTATTGCCTCAGTATGATACGGCTGCATAAAAAATTTGTTCCGACAGCAATAATATCAGAGATAATAGCCCATAAAAAGGCACCTGTGACGTCATTTGTACCCATTCTGCGGCGACGGTATAGGGAAATCCCTGCAAAAGATAGGTTCACTCTAGCTACAGCCACGGACATAATTTTAATTTTGGAATGTTGAAATTTTACCAGGGCAGTCTTGATAGTATTTTTCAAATATCCTGAAAGAATTTTGTTGTTGACATTCACACACACTGATTTATTGCAGTAGCAAGAAGAGAAAAATGTTGCAAAGGAAAACAATGTTAAATACTTGGCTTATATTGCTACTACAATAAGTCAGTCTGTGTGAACGTCAACAGCAAAATTCTTTCAGGATATTTGACAAATAGTATCAAAACTGCCCGTGTAAAATTTCAACATTCTAGAATTAAAATTATGTCCGTGGTTGCAGCTAGAGTGAACCTATCTTTTGCAGGGATTTCCCTATACCGTCGCCGCAGTATGGGTACAAATGACGTCACAGGCGTCACAGGTGCCTTTTCATCGGCTATTATAGTAGAACCAACATATGGTCAGCGCTGTCACTTTGACATGGCAGATAAGCCAGGAATGCATACGAAAGCGTACGAAAGTCTGAAGAAACAGACAGGTGGAATGGATAATATGATTTACATTTATAAAATACTTCTATTTTTTTTATGCGTTATTTATTATTATGTGTATAAATTTTGCTTATACATTGGACCTTATGGGAAATTGACGATTTTCACACACAGATTTCAAAATGTTACAAACCTACGATTCTAAATATAAAAATATCAACAGAATCTGCAGTTTTTGGCCATTTATAATGCTGAAATGCGTATCAGAAGAAGTTTTCTTTACTCTAATATAGTAATTTTAATATGATACCATATCAGCCAATTGCATGGGGTAAGATACGTAACCAAGGAAGCTCCAGATTGTTGATTATTGCAACAGTTAAAATCAACAAACTGGAGTTTGCCTAGGGAGATCAAAATGGCGCGCCAGAGTGAGCAAAGTGAGCAACGCCGACATGACTCTCCGCTCAAATTGTTTGTCCTATCCTGGTAAATATTCCTATCCTATTCTATATATTAATCGTCTTGATTTCTATATTCCTATCCCCAGTCAATTTGATTCATAAATCATCATCTCGCCTCACCGCATCCACATAATCCTACTTTGACCTTGCTCTTCGGTCGGCCCACAGGAGTCAACTCGTTGAGAATCTTTCAAATTCCTGCCATTCCTTGCATGTTGTCGCCTGCATCATCAACCTACATTATTGCACCCCACACCACACCGTCAACCCAATGTCCTAAAATCCAACCAATTCCTTGTGTGGTTTTGGTTCACCCACGGTAACACGTGGTGGGCATATAGGTACCACTTCCATCATCACCTTGCATCCCACATTCCATAATCATCCTATCCATTGTTCGTCCATTATCCTTTACAAGACCCTGCAAAAAACAGTTCAACTATAAAATTGATCCAAGTTACTCAGTACGTGGAATTATAGCCGTTTAGGCTCCTTCCAATAATTGTAAGAAGAAGAAGAAGGAGTTTGCCTAGTTACGTATCTTTCCCCATGCAATTGACTGATTTGGTATCATATAAAATTTACCATATTAAAGTAAAGAAAACTTCTTCTGATACACATTTCAGCATTATAAATGGCCAAGAACTGCAGATTCTGGTGATATTTTTATATTTAGAAACATAGGTTTGTAACGTATTGAAATCTGTGTGTAAATCGTCAATTTCCCATAAGGTCCAATGTATAAGCAAAATTTATACCCATAATCAAAACAACAATGAACTGGGGTCACTTTTGTTTGTTTACTTTTTGCTAAAAATGGGGTTTTGCAAGTCGTCTATTGTGGACTTAATACTGTGAAATGATCATAGGGCCTTTACTTTCCAATGTTACATCAAAACCTTGTCTGCTAGATTAACCTTCATCATAATTAATAATAATTAACTATTACGTTAAATAATACAATAAAATGAGGGGGGAGGGAGAAACATAATAATAATAATAAAAATGAAAGATATAAAGTATTAGGCCTGTTCGTAAACCCTGCTCGGTGTACACTTTTTGCACCCAAACGACCTTATGTACATGGGATATAAAGTCGATTGGGTGTAGGAAATGTACACCGAGCAGGGTTTACGAACAGACCTATTATAAAGACAAATAAAAATAAGTAACCCAAAAAGTGGTAACAAACTGTTGAATACAACATGCATTAAGTGAATACGTACAAAAGATTAGTATTTTACAGAAATAAGAAATAGAACTGTCAAGCAGGTAAAGTTAATTATAACACAAAATTTCTAGTCGCAGATCAGAGACCCTACAGAGACCTCCGTGTCTTATGGCCAGAAATTTGACCAGCTTGGCCGAGCTTTACTGTAACTGAGACTGGCGGTGCCATTGAATCGCAGCGGCACAGCCCGATTCTCGCTGGCTGCGCACGCAATTTTATCCAGAAAGAACCAGTCTGTACCAAACATTCAACAGCGCCGCCACTCTCAGAAAACAGCAAAACTCTTATCAAATTCCTGGTCATTAGACACGGAGGTCTCTGTAGGGTCTCTGGTCGCAGATTATGTAAATAAAGTTAATAAAGTAAAGCTGACTTTATTTATGAATTTCCTCTACAGAATTATTTTATTACATGCAGTTAAACAGTTATTTTGAACTGCTCATTAATGACATAAATCACAAATATAATAATGCACACATCAATGTGCCGAGGTTGAACCAAAGACGGGCTATGGGCTGCGCTTTAAGGCCTGCATGAGTCGTAAACGCTTGTGTGGCTTTCTGATGTGCTCAGCCAGCCAAGTATCTTTTTACATAAGCTCACAAGGCAAGTCACACCATTAACTGAAGACGTTAACACGGCAAAAACCAATTTAAACATTAACTATAGTATGTATACATCTATCATACTACAGTACATGTACATATTAAAATTTATGAACTGACCTTCCATCAGTATTTAATATTCTTGACTAACCTTTGAGCCAGATGTTGAAGATCATTGCAGCGTTCAGGGCGAGGAATCTACTCATTTTCAGATCCACAGAAGCTGCATCCGGACAAACTGCACCTTGCTGAAGACCCACATCAGGAATGTCAGCATCTGTCAAATTGGATATGTATAAATTGCATGTTGGAATTAAATCTTTTATGTATGCATAATGCACCAAAGATTTACAATTCATGTAAACATATATGCTAGACAGATTGAACTGAAAAATGGTATGCATCATACAATACAATATCTTCAATCTCCTCAAGTATGCATATTGATTTTAGTTTTACTGAAACAAATCCCACATTAAAATAATCTGTGCTGAAAAAGTTCTTGAAAACCTCCATACCACATATTTATAGTAATTAGTAATTCATTGCCCAACAGTGTAAAAATAATAAAATAATAATAAAATTAACGCGGCAAACGTGGCTACGCCACGGTGGCTCGCGAAGGGCTCGCTCGTCTCAAAACCCTCCCAAACAACTCACAACTCTCCGCTTCAACAACTTCTGCCTTCAGCAAATTCCACTCTCTCACAGTCCTGCCAATGAAGGAATATTTTCCCACATCACTTCTACTGCCGACAAAATCCAACTTCCAACTAGTAGTGTCAACAGTATAGCAGAACTCGTTTTAGTTTACTGTAATATCGGAAGGAAAATCTATGAACTGTATTATGGTATAGCCACATTTGCCGCAGATCGTTAAAAATAAAAATTATAATAATATACTGTATGAACAAAGGAAGGGCCCCGTAGGCCCCGTAGCACATGGGGCTAGATGAAAATGGTATGCATAATTATCTAATATTCATCATAAAAAATATCGGAAAATTGACACACAATATATGCATAACAACGAATACAACAAGAATATACTCCCTGGTCGAATTTGTGTTAATGAATAAGAATATATGAAAAGAATTGATGATTAAACGTTTAATTAATTAAAAACTTCCACGCTGGCGTCCACGCTGGAGCGCCTGGAGCTGACGGAGAATCCAAGATGGCTACTTCCTGTAGTTCCTGTAATGATCACGTGACCTCATTCTCCCGATTAATTGGTACAGTTTGGCAACACCGCACTTAAACTTTCGAGGCTCAATGGAGTTGCTCCCCCCCCAGGGCCGTCCCATGCGCACGGTGCATACGTTTAATTTTTTTTGCTCTATTATAGAGTTTTCCGTAAATTAATAACCACGGCTTAGAAAAGCTGCGCAGAAACGAGTTTTAAATGTTAGTAGTCTACTGCGCATAGCTCTGCAAAGTGTGCATGATAAAAAAGCTTGAATCCAAATGAAGCTGCGCAAACGCTAGGTGACTAATCTGCGCACAGCCAATAGCAACTTTGGGTGTAGTCCGTATTATGTTCCGAACGTTCAGAACATATGAGTGATTACGGACCGACTCTGAACAAAAACATTGACTTCAGAACATCAGATAACGGACCACTTTAAGAACATCTTTTTCGCGGTAATACGCATCAGTTTAAAAAAAAATACGAAAAAGAGAGAACTGTTCACTGGCTTCAGAAATTTTAACATAAAACTCACGTAACAGTTATTGTTCACCAATTAAGCAAAGATTTACCTCAAATCAAACAGTTTATCACGTAGGTTGCACAGGTTTGTTACGTACTTTTCAAATTTCCCCCAAAAAATTGTGATCAGCTGACTCTAGTTCCGATGGTTCGGAGGAAAAGTTCGCAACACTCGGAACCTCTTTTTTGAAGTCAGCTGACTCACTTCGGGTAACCTCGGAAATGGTTCTGAACATTCAGAACATAATTACGGGACGCCAAATCGAAGGTTCCGAACGTTCAGAACATAATACGGACTACACCCTTGGTATGCTTTATGAACAAAGATACGAACTTCTACCCCAGATTGCTTGCGAATTGCAGTGTTTAAAAATTCTTTTAATACGTTACTGCAACCGGTTTGGCTTGTAGTATTGCAAATAAATATCAAATTTGAGATGAGATAAAAAGCAACGTTCTCGCTAATGTTGAACAAAAATTCTGCTCCGGTAGGGGCCCCTCGTGCAGCAAAACAGCTGTTTTGAGCTCACTACGTGACGTCACCTTGGGTGTTTTTGGCCAAAATGCGCAGATCAGTCCAAATTCGTAGGGCTCATGGACCTATCTATTATAGTTGTATCATGCTCCCCCCCTTTAAAATCGTCCGGTTCGTCACCGTTTGGCAACAGCTGTTCGTCGTTTCGTCGGCGGTCGGCGGCAAGGAGAATACCTAGGATCATGTATGTACTATGTACATACAAGATCCTTGGAGACTTGGAGAATACATATATCCTCCTTGGTCGGCGGGTTGGTTGTTGTTTACCGGCATAAGAAAAATATCCAGCAGTTTTCTAGAATTTGGTAAAAACTTAGTAATTATATAATTATACAGAGGACAGAACTATAAAGATGATTTAATTTGCAAAGTTCTAGATACTATGCATACTAGCAAGATTAGCAAGACTTTGTTATACTTGTATGCATATACATGGAATCTGCATGACATATCACACTACTGTATACATACACCACACAGCCCGGTAACAAACCCCCTTATTAAAAGACATTTTTCACTTTAAACAATTTTATCTGCCATATGCATATTTAGGGTTCTTAAATTTTTGAAAAAAATATGAACATGTTCAATAGAATACAGTATAGCAATTGAATTTAATGAATTTATCATAATTTCAGTTCCATATCAGAGCATTTCTTTGAGTAAAAAAAAAAAACAAAAAAAAATTGTGTGGAGGGACATGAAAAAAAAAAAATGTTCCGGTTTTGGTCCAGGTCTGCTTTTGGACTCCTTGTAGCCAAAAAAAGTAAAAAAATAAAATTGTAACCCATTAACCAAATCAGCCTTTTCATAAAAATAACAACTGCAATACCGTGACATTTGTTTTACTACTGTACGTAGTTAAGAAAAAATAAAAACGAATTATTTGTTAAAAACCCTGTTTTTATTCGTTTTTGATTTTTTTTTTGAACCAGTCAAAAAATTATCAAGGTATTGCAGTTGTTATTTTCATGGAAGGGAGGGTTTGGTTAATCAGTTACAATTTTCTTTTTTTACTTTATTTGCCTATAAGGAGCCTAAAAGCAGGCCTGGACCAAAACAGGGCTAAAATCCAAAACTGGGCTGTGCACTGTACTTACCGTAGCATACGTACAGTATATGAGTATACTGTATGGAATCTGCATGGCATACGGCATACAGTGCACAGCCCTGTTTTGGTTCCGACCTGCTTTTAGGCTCCTTATAGGCAAAAAAAGTAAAAAAAAAAAAAAAGAAAATTGTAACTGATTAACCAAACCCTCCCTTCCATGAAAATAACAACTGCAATACCTTGATAATTTTTTTACTCATTAAAAAAAAAAAAAAAAAAAAATCAAAAACGAATAAAAACAGGGGTTTTAACAAATAATTCGTTTTTATTTTTTCTTAACTTTGTAAAAAAAATATCACGGTATTGCAGTTGTTATTTTTATGAAAAGGATGATTTGGTTAATGGGTTACAATTTTATTTTTTTTACTGTTTTTAGCTATAAGGAGTCCAAAAGCAGGCTTGGACCAAAACCGGACCTTTTTTTTTTTTTCATGTCCCTCCACACAATTTTTTTTTTTTTACTCAAAGAGATGCTCTGATATGGAACTGCAATTATGATAAACTTAATTGCTGCATTCTATTGAACATGTTAATAATTTTTTCAAAATTTTAAGAACCCTAAATATGGCAGATAAAAATTGTTAAAAGTGCGAAATGTCTTAAGGGGGTCCGTTACCGGGCTACGTGATGTATGCATACTGTATGGAATTTGCATGGCATACGTACTGTAGATTTAGATTTTAACGCTCTGCGGCAAATGTGGCTAAACCACGGTGGCTCGCAATATAGTGCTCAACGCACTCTTAAATTCAAATCAGTCAGAATGCATGCAGGGTTGTTGTTTGCATACTGTACATCAGTGGTGAAAGTAAGCCGGTGCGCACCAGTGCGCCGCACTGGTAAGACATTTGACGCCAGTGCGGCGCACTGGTAAGACACTGATCGAAATTTACCAAAAAAATCAACAATTTTTAACGAAAAAAATAATATTTGCAAGTGTGAACAGATAACATTATAATCATGCTCAATGCATGATAGTTATTGTATTTTTTTTTTCTTTCTCACGAAGTTTTAACTTGCATGGCACTTTCTTTTAAAATTTGTTCTAAAAAAATAATTGAAATCTACTCTATCTATTCACTTATATTTATTTTTTTATTACGTAAAAAATAAAAACGAATTAATAATTTGAGGTATGAAATTGTTGCATTGTAAATAAATAGTAAGTGCTGCAGTCAAACATTATTATAAATTAAAGGACTATATGTTTAAAAGGTTAATTAAAATATTTTATCATAAATGCACTTTTTATGGTGAGCAGATTTATTTATTATATTATTTTTTTTTAGATTTTTTAAATCAAAGAAATATTTTTAAAAGTTTTTTTTTAAATATCTGTAGGTTTATTGTTTACTATTTTTTCTTCAATTTTTATATGAAGTGATCATGATGTTTTATTACATGATCATGGAAGTGGTAAAATCGTTAGAACTTTTTTAAAATTGTAACCTTTCATCTTTTTGGAATATTTTGTTTAAACTAATTTTCGAGACATTTAAAACAATAATTTATTCATTTAAAAAAATGTAACACTTATTAAAAAAAATAAAACATTCTAAATTGTGAAACAGTTAATTAAAATATTTTTACAGTATTAACGCTGCTGCCAGACATGCATAGACAACGAACAACAAAGTGCTTGTTTGTGATTTTTTTTATATAAAAATTTATACTTAAATTTTCATTAGGCAGCACAGGAAATATTTTTGAATATTTTTTTCATCAATTTAACGTGTGACACTATATTTTTTTTTTTTTTTTGGCGGTTAAAAAGTCTGAAAAAGTATTTAATTTTACTTAATTTGTGGGTTAATTCTCATAAGGATTTCCAATATTTTTTCCAGAAAAATTACTCAGTAAAAAAAATTTTTATTTGTAAATCAAAAATCTATTAAAGAAATTCATCATAGATTACTTATTGTTAGATATTTTTTAATTGGTTCCATAGTTCAGATGAAGTGTGAGTAAACAGTAAAATGCTGCTTTCTGTGCCATAAATTTGCATGTTAAAAAATTAAGCCTCCAAAACACCAACTTTGGGAATTTTTTGTTTTGAATTCCTAGATAGAGGGCATTTTAAAATATTTTTAGAATCTTAAAAAAAAAAATTAACCCCTCACTCTATTTGAAAAATCTCTTAGGGGTGCATCCTTGTTAAAAAAAAAGAAAATATTATTAATCAATTTCAGTGCAACTTTTCAATGACAAAAATTAAGCCACGCCCCTTTTTCCCAAAAAATCGCGCCTCCGGCGGGGGTTCGGGCCCTTCAGGCCACTATCTGAAGCGCACTGGTAAGAAATTGTAACTACTTTCACCACTGCTGTACATGTACGTATTCCCGTTCTATCGTGCTCTGTATGCAATGCATATATGCCATATGATATAACTATGACTGTATGCATACTGTATATATGCATGTATGTACAGTATGTAGGCACCAGTGGCGTGCGGTCCATTAATGCGTTGGATGCGGCGCATCTAGGGAAAATTTGAGCTTTCTTTAAAGAATATAAATATTTTCTTTTTTAATTTCATCACGTCAAATTTCAATAAAAAAAAATAATTTATCTTTGTCTATGTGAAAATCTTCGTTTGAATTTATTGAAGCGTTTACCGCAAAAACGTAAATGAATTCGCGATGCAATGCAAAGACGCCCTCTTGCATGAAAGCGGTAGACTCACTCAGCTTTGTTTTCCCCATGCATGAATCTACATTTCCCCTCCCACGCCCGTTTTTTCGTATAGTTTTATCATCAAAGAAAAAGCTGAGCTTTCTACCGATTTAGGAGGTGGGGGCGAGCTTCAGTCCTGGGAGGGAGGGGAGCGACGACGATCGAGGAGCCGATGTTTTTGCCTCGTGGATTATCGTAAATTATATGCTGCCGGGGAAAAAAATATAAGATTCGAAAACTTTACTCTTATTTTTAAAGCAAAATTAACAAATATATAGTTTCACAATTATGAAATCCACACTATAATTATTTTAAACGATTAAACTCATGTTCTTAAATTGACTTTACCTTTCAAAACAACAAATTATTTGAAAGAAATTATACGTATCTTAGAAAATAAAATATTGATTTATCGACTGCTATCCTGATCAATCCGCGTCGCGCATCACAATTAGAATTTAATTGACTGCAGAGAATAAAATGCGTATTTTTTTTTCACGTATTGCAGCTGTACATAGTCGGAATCACAATACAAAAATTATACGTATTGTTTTTAGTGAAAATAATTATATTATATATTAATTATGTGCTGATCGATCATGAATATAACTGTCATACGATCGATATAAAAAAAGACATTACCGGCAAAAAATTTAACTCGTCTTACAAATTGATTTAAAAAATTATTTGTGATTGATTTTAGAATTGTATAAAACGTCGAAATATAATATATTTTTGTGTTATTTTTATGCTTAAAAAGTCGCCTGCCACGCCCCCTTTTTAAAATTTATTTCGCCTGCGGCGGGCTATCCGGGGGGCTCCGCCCCCCGGACCCCCCTTTTGCTGTGTCCAGTCCCATAATTTTGCCGCCGCATTACTGCCTGCTAAACCCACCGCACGCCACTGGTAGGCACACATATATTGACATATCATATATCCGTGGGTTCGGTCGGTATCTGTGGCTCTGATATGTATTATTTGTATGCACATTATATGCACAATATATGCATATATACGCTGCAAGAAGCGAGTGCCTTTTTATTTTAGTGCTTTACAAACCATTACAAAACTGATAACAAAGTCATTTTATAAGCTTTTTTACTTAATTTTTTCCCTTCTTCCTCTTTCCTCAGTTTAAAAAAAAAAAAAAAAATGAAATCACCATTGAAATTTCGAGAAATAGCTAGAGGCCTGGCCCGGCCCATTTACAGACTACCAATGCCTGTCCGAACCAAGTCTGGGCCCTCTACCTCTATCGCATATACCGTAATTATGTTGTTATCATGCAGCATATCTCTTCAACAAAGCTATCAAACTTGAGTAAACCTGCTGTACAGATATTAAATACAGTATAAATAATTATACAGTACTATATATATTATTCTCTGCAATATTGAGTTAATATTAACTTAATATGTATTAAGGTTAGAGAGAATAAAATGTCTCACAATGTCATACGAGTTGACCTATGGCTGTGGTTATTGGCTGAACCTATCAAGTGACATAATATATGCCCGGCTTTGGCACTGACTTAATTGATGGAAAACTGTCGCCTTAAAGTTTTGGTTGATTAACTTATGATCGTAAGACACAGAAATCTATGATGGTCTCTGGTCTGGGGATTGCAATTTCTTTGGGCAATAGAAATAAGACAGACCTGCGTGCTTCATGGCTATTAAATTTAAACATTCTGCATGTAATCTGTAGCTACTGATATAATAGCACTTGCACATTTATAACATATTTTTGCAAATATTTAAATAGTTTTGTTAAAGCTCTGTCCAGAACTGGCTGGAAACGAAAAAGCTCTCAACCCATCAGAAAATTATAAATTTTTGTTTACTAGAATTTTCCAAGTTAACCGTAAATTTTGAATTTTCTGATTTGTCTAGAGCTTTTCCTTTCTGATTCTGTTGTGGACAGTGCTTTAGAATGCTAACTTTACTTGTTACAGAGACCTGAAATTTTTCCAAGTGCCTGAAGATGGCAGCAGAGCTGGGAAAGACCATCAAGATCGAGACCGAGGACGAAACAATACACACTGAGGTGAGGACCTAGCAGTAAAGCATGCAACATGAGAAAGTTATACAGTAAAAAGAAGAGCTAAATAAAAGCATGCCTCTAAGACTTGAAAAAATAAGTAATTTTGGTACTGTATCATTTCTGTTGTCATGCATCTTGTCCTAAACCTTGCGTCAGGAAAAGAAAAGCAGTTGTCTTAATTGGCCTCCATGATAATGTGTTCAGCTATTATAGTGTTGGGATTGTTGCCGCCATATTTAGCTATAATCTAATGGCTCTAAAAGATTCTATTCTATTTACTTCTTCGTAGTATGCAGTAACTTGAAATTTAAAAACAGTACCGGTAAATAACATGACACCATAATATGTTATACAGGGTGAGCCAGAAGCATTATTACCTTGTCCGTTTACAAAAATATACAGTGTTATACATTAAATGTTTTTTATTGGTTAAGTTGAGAGAAGAAAAAAAAAAAGCCTGGTTTGGATGATAGCAAGCCAGTTACGACTGTGAATGAGTAACTCATCTCTTGCAGGAGGTGACCATGGGACAGGAGGAGGTGGAGATGAAGGTTGAGGTCCATGACGAGCCCCTCGAGGTAGAGTACCAGCCCAAGTCACCTGGCTCATCAGAGGATGAGGATGACGGCAGAGACTACCATGGTGAGTACAACTTTGATCATGGGCACAGGTAGATGGGTGACTGCTGCCCCAGGTAACATTTAACAACATAACTCCCAGAGCAACTTGAATAATTTAAAATCTTCATTAATTCCAAGGTGCTTTTTACATCAACAGCGCTCATTATTTAAATCTAAATACGTGCGTTCAAAAGAATAGAAAGACTACAATCAGGACTCTTACCTGACCCAATGACCTGACTGTGGCTAAAGCTCGAACCAACTGGATCTTGGTTAACTTCTCCCCTTGCACTTATATTTATATTAAGTTAGTGAGCAGCTGACAGGTGCTTCTTATGATGCCACTCTGATCAATCGCTGGCTGTGAAGACAACTAGTTTCCTACCAATCTCACTAGTCTCATTAGCCCGCACTAAGACAGCCAAGTATCTTTTTATCACATTCTAGTTTTAATATGACCTTATTGGTCTTTACTTATTATGATAAGTAAAGAGGGTTTCTTTAGGGTCTAATTGCGGCAAATAACACCGAGGTACCAAATAGTCCTCAAATGGTATAGCCAAGTTAAAATGCTCCAGTTCTCTAAAAATGCTGTGACATATATACTTCAAATTTGTGAGGTGTTTAGGCTTATTCGTACCAGACAAAGAAAGGTAAAAACCTACAGAAGTCTTTATAATGCACACATATTTATTTTTTTATTATTATTTATTATTATTTATTGTTATTATTTATTTATTTATTTATTTATTTATTTATTTATTTATTTATTTATTTATTTATTTATTTATTTATTTATTTGTTTGTTTGTTTGTTTGTTTGTTTGTTTATTTATTTATTTATTTATTTATTTATTTATTTATTTATTTTTTTTTGCAAATATTGATTACTGTTTAATCCTTTTAACATCACGATAACAATGCTGCTTTTGAATGAAATTTTATCCTGCATTTAATTATTGTAATTAAAGAAAAACAGTTGTAGAATTCAGTAAAATTGTTTAACATAATATGTTAATTCCAACCCTTAAAAATTAAATCATTAACTTGCTCCGATTAAAAAAATTCAAAGGTCGTTTCTGGGGTAGAAAAATAAGTCCGTTTCATTGGCATAATCAAAATTTTGATAGCACAATTTTTTCACATAGTAAGGGTCATTATCTCATTAGGGGTTGTTTTCACCACTTTTTAAATTACACCATTAAATTCAGCATACTCTGAAACCCTTAAAAACTAATTTTGGTGCAAATCTGCCAAAAAATTTCTATCAACTTAATTTAACATAGAAATCCCATAAGGAAGAAATAATGCAAATCGTGAATCCACCCCTAAAAAGGTATCAAATGTTAATTTTAAAAATTGTTTAACACATGTCAAAAAAACTTTGAACCCTTAACTTTACATATATGCCAAATTTCAACTTTCTAGCTCAAAGTTAACCTGCCCACAATCCGTAATCTGTTAATAGATTACAGATTACAGCTATGATACAGTACATTACAAGAAAATTACTGACTTCAAATATCGACTCGTGAGGGGGTGCAAAGCCAACTCATATTTTGTGGTACTGCAGCAGTTTTAATAAAATTCAATACCAGGAATATTGGAAAATAAGAATATTGTATTAAATACAAAGTTAATTTAATTTCTAAACAAAAATATATCAGTTCATCTGTAGGTAGCCTTACTTGCTAATTAATGTACATAGTGCATCTTTGACAATAATTATGAAGAATGTTTTAATTTTGACCATCATGAAAACTTGCTTTTATTTGTGTTCACAGAAATGTCGAGTGACTCAAGTGATGATTACTACGGTCCTCCTCCTGGCTACATCTGCCAGCCGTACATGTTTGAACCCAAGTACACGGAGGCTGAGATGAAGGTCAGAGACCGTAAGAAGGCAGAGCGTACCAAGCTGGTGCCGTGGTGCTCGTGCCCCTACTGCACGCCCAGTGACCTGGAAAAGCGGAAGGTGTGCTGCAACTCAGGGCTTGTCGGAAAAGTCAGGTTTCAATATCCATGCATCACAGACTATGAAGAGTTCAAGTACTGTGTGACCAACAAGCACCAGATGAAAATCTACCGCTATATGCTGCTGAGACAACAAAAGAAAGAGGTTAGAGATAAATTGATGGTGGATTCCAATGCCTTGTGGCGCCTTCTTGCATACCGCCAGTTTACGTTGTGGATCAATTCAGTAGCACATACAGGTGGTAAGCAGTTCAGTTCTGTCCCTATTCCCTCGTGTGTGATTCGAGCAGTACGCAGAGAGTTTCCTGAGGAATCAAGAGCCTATTCTCGCCTCGAGATTAAGCTTGAAGGAGAGGATTTCCAGGATGAATATCCAGCTTGAGAACTTACAAAGGCTTTCATACTGACAATGAGTATTCATTTTTTAATACTCAAATTAGCCTTGATTTACCTTTTATGAGAAGGAAAAACATGTTTTTGATTTTTTGCTCAATTCAACATACTGTAATATACCGTAGTACAGTACATTAAACTTAACAATACATATATAAGGAAGGGTAAGATTTTCACCTGCTGTGCTTTTTTGGTTGAGGATTTTGCTGTTGAACACTGGTCAGTATTCTTTCCTTTCCATGCTAGGATTGTCCTAATGCACATTATCATGAGTCTATTTTTATGATTTTTTATGACAACTGTTCTAGCCACGACTAATATTTGACACCTGTAAAATTATAGTGTAATGCAACACATTTTACTGTAGTACTGTGTCTTTGCAGCAGTCATGTTCTAGTTCTGAATTTATATAATTACATATTTGTTGTTTTTTTTTGTTTTAACATTATAAAATTTGTACAATTCCTTGATTCAATAGTACATTTCAATTTTATTTTTTTTATTTTTTTTTTTTTTTTTTTTTTTACTGTAGTTATTTTAGCTTATGCAGTGTATTGAATATAAATTTGTAAATTTTATAGTCCATAAAAAAAACTATTGAATTGAATAAATTATGGAGTGTAAGACTTTTAGAATCTCCTTTGAAGGGTTCCTTTATTATGAATCTATTTTTTTTTTTTTTTTTTTTTTTTTTTTTTTTTTTTAAAGAGCATTCACATTCTCATCCTAACTACTGAGTTGTTCATAATCTGTAGTTGACTTTTTAGTAAATGACTAAAAATATTTAATAAATTTAATACTGATTTCAGTATTTTTTCCATTTAAAATTTTTTAAATATAGTTTTATTGTTGTCACTTTGTAGAAAAAAGACAACTTCTAGCATGTATTGTGTGTACAGTATATTACACTAACTTAAGTAAAACACTGTACACATGCATGTCACAGTATCTAAATTTATGCTTATAAGTATTGTTGAAAATAAGAATCTATGATTTTTTTTTATGTAACACAAAATTATTTTGTCTGTTTTATTAATATTAATTGGCTATGTGCTTGCTTAGTAGGGAGAATTTTCTTCTTTGGTTCCCATGTTATTTTTTAACTATCCCAGTCTTGAAACTATATTCACAATATCTACTAAACTGTACAGGCAAATATAATTATATGAAATAACAGCTAGGGAGGGGGGGGGGGACACAGCAGCCTCTCTCTATTTCTCTATTTTTAAGTTATAATCTTCATTTATAAACTCTCTTTCAAGGAAACATGCTTGCATGGTTTTCTCTCACTTGTAATTCAAATTAAACGTCTCCCGAATTTACCTGATGAAATTGAACTCGTTTAAGATGGTTTAACTGGGTGCCTTTCTTACTCAAAATTAACAATGGCTGCATTTCTTTGCATATTGTAATAAACTAAAGAATAATTAAAGAATGTGTTTCCATGCATGCCTATATATTTTCAGCTGCACATGTATGAGACAAGGCTAACGTTTTGGCTGTATTAAAATTATATTGAGTGATTAACCCTTTTCTAGGAATGTATTGCAATAGCTTGTTATTATAGATTTGCTATTATTAATGTGAATAAAACTCCTAGATATGAAGCAAAATGGATTTTAAATTTTGGTTTTCTAATTAATGTTTTGTAGGCAAAATATAAAAATGTAAAGCTTACAGTATTATGTTAAAAGCTGTTAATTGAAAGAACACAAAACAAATTATTAAATGAAACAAGAGAATATCAAAATAATTCCAATGTATTTTAATTTTTTAGTCTGTTCTAATATTGTATGTTTTCTACTCTGGTAGTATGTCTAGCTGCCATGGAATGGATTGTATTTCCTGCCATAAAATGAAAATATTTTTATACATCTATGTAATTGATAAATGGATGAGATGTAATGTGTTTATACAAGGAACATGTCTTGCATTTTTTTTCCACTAATAATAATAAAATAAATATTTTAATACAAATAATCTACTTTTTTTAACATACCGATCCACCATATGGTACCAACCAACCAATTTCTATATATTTGCCAAGCAAACAATTTTAAGAATTTTTTTCTTCATATCAATTTCTTTATTCTAGGTTGCTTAAATAGCAATGTGTTTTACAGTAATTAAGCCTCAATACTTAGAATAACATCTTACTAAAAAGCAGAGAAAAATTGCTTTGGACATTGACGAACGAGGCAAAATAACGCTGCTGCATGGTTTATCCCACAAGGGATATGGTGTCATGCCGGCATGTTTATGAATGAATATAATACTCTATGTACTATATATTTATATTCATAATAAACTTTTAAAAACTCTTGCATGGGGTCTGACACACAACCTCTTAAGGGTAAGGTAACGCCACCAATGTTAAAAAAAATCCCTCTCACAAAAATTCTGAAAAAAATTTAAAATGTTCTCCTCTACACCCCCTATCAGTAGCTAAAATATCAGGTATACAAATACGATCTAGTTTTTGAGTTATGAATTTTTAAAGTTGACCAATTTAACATGGGAGTTTCATTTCTCCATGTTAACATTGGTGGCGTTACCTTACCCTTAAGTGTAATTAACCTATTTATGGGTTATATAATCACAGCAAGCATAAAATAGTTAATGCATACATGCATGCTAAGTAATAATAGTAGTATAATAATTATTAAAAACCTAAACACAATTTATGGATTTAGTTTTTATATATTTATAATATATAAAAAATTGATAATAATATTTTCATTAAACCATATTGTTTTAATCATTAAAATTATGTCCACAGCAAAATTATGTTAACATATATTGCAGTATAATTAAATGACAATGTTGTATTTATTGTATCCTGCATATATAAAAGGGTTAATCAACCCTTAATCAAAGGGTTAAAACGGTTAGCTAATCAGTAG
This sequence comes from Siphlonurus alternatus, assembly GCA_949825025.1. NCBI lineage: Eukaryota > Metazoa > Arthropoda > Insecta > Ephemeroptera > Siphlonuridae > Siphlonurus > Siphlonurus alternatus. The sequence goes on from OX463780.1 coordinate 39,018,346, forward strand.
TCTAGCTGCACTGGATGAAATAATAAATAAAATATGCACCCTACATACCCTTCAGCCTGTATTATAGACAACCTTGATTACACTACAGTTCAAACAGTTGCCTACGTCTCAGGTTGTAAATATAATATATTCCTGAATATAATATATAGTTTTGCATTTCCAAATATTTTTTTATCGCGTCAATATAGAAGTACACTCCTCGACTCTGAAAAGTTCCTTTCTGCTTTCTGCAGCCTTGTTGTTAATCGTCACCACGTCCCGTAAGGATAACACAGGGCGGCACGGCACGGTGATAAACAAGGCTGCATAGATCAAAGGCCGGAACTTTTTTCAGAGGCGAGGAGTATACAACATGCAGAACATCCCTCCCAAAATGAGTCATTATATAATTGAAGAGATTTCATTGCAATTTTCATTGCAATTGGCGAATTTTCAGAATTTTTGTTGACAGAGGCGCGAACGTGTACGACTCAAGACCCTTTTGTGAGACTTTTTGCATTGAGACTTAAAATTAATTTTTTCCACGACTTTCTCTATATCAATATAATTATATTATATCCATTTAACATTATAATTATTATTAATAATAATAATAAAAGCGATCAATTCTTTTTTAATAATGATATAGTTGATATTAGCTAGATTAAATGTTAATACATGAAGTAATAAGTCTATATATTATATATAATTATTTTTTCCAATGGTTTTGATATATCTGGGTGGCTGGGGGGTAGGGGGGGAGGTGCCCTATCCCGCAATGTTAAAATTTGGAGTAGCCACCTTTAATGTATTTTTTTTTTTTTTTTTTACATTTTGGGAGTGGCAATCGCCCCCATCGCCCCCTCCCCCTTGGATCCGTGCATTTGTATGTAATATAAAATATATAATACAATGATATATATCATATATAATATATAGACAAAAATTAAGCAAGAAAAAAAATTAACGAATATAATTTAAATTAATTAATAATAAACTCTTTTCTTAGTTGAATTAAAAAATTCTCAAGTTATATAACAATTAAACACAAAAATTGCTGTTTTCTTCTATGCATGGACAATGCAGGATGTACTGTTATGTGTGTATATTCAAGATTCAAGTTAGCACGCTTTCGAGTCAAAACTTTTCATTCATAATTAAAACATAAATCATGAGTCCTTCCAAAACACATTCCAGATATTAATTTTAGTATTTCAATAATTTACCTAGCTGTTTTACAATTCGATCGATCAAAAGGTATGTATTATTATACGTGTTTATAAAAACAGCAGGCCTGCATGGCTTATATATAGCATTGCACGTATATATGCAGCGTCGGCCTTGAAAATCGTCGAACGTACGTGTGAAGCTTTTTTTTTTTTTTTTTACACCTGAAATATTTGAAACTTATCAATCAATATCAGCTTCTGTCATCTAGAATCAAATTATATCTTTATAGTAACATCAGTGCATGTCTGCATATAAATTTATTAAATCATTTAATTTATCAAAATGAAGTATTATTAATAATATCATGTTATTATTTTTTTATATAATATCATTAACTTCTCTTTAAATAACAATTATAAGTTAAATTAAATTTGAGCATTATATAATTTTGTTGACTGCAAGACTGCATTACAATATATTATTGTAATATATTTAACATATTGTATATTAATTGCATGAAACATATATGTATGCATGCAATCATTTGAGAAGTCATTTTCACAGGTTACAGGCAGGCGCGGTTCCAATGGGGAGTCGGGGGATTAACATAGGCATCCCCCCACCCCTCTCCAATTTTGTCATTGATATTGAATTGGATATTTTTTATAAGATATTACATGACGTACTGTTTTCATTATATTTTAAAGTTATTATGTTTGCCCTAATTATTTAATTTTTTATTAATATAGCTAGCGCTTGAAAAACATTTCATTGAGTTCATGGTATAATATTTTTTAAATAGTTTAAATCGGCCTTAGTTGTTGTTTTTTAAATGTTTGAGAATTTTGCGTCACTGAAATTATCTTTATTTTGTTCCCAACGCGTTGTCTGCCTATCTCATTGTTCACAAAATATTTTGATCACCAATGCGTTGGGAATTTTACTGAAGTGCCCAACGCGTTGCCATGGGAGCAAAATCGTGATGCTCGACCGACCGCGAATTTCGCGTCTTCGAATTTCTGCATATTAGTCACAACGCGTTGGGAGCAACAAATGATTGAGATTTTATGAGTTAAGGGAAATCCACAGGAAAACAGTTAATAATAAATTCAAAACAATTATTATACATATTATATATATAATAGACGCTGATACAGAATGTTTTGATGGTGGGTTATGCTGTGGGGTTCTTACAATATAGATTAATTGTTACGTATTGAAAAACTATAATGAACAAAAGTTTATCCCAAATTTTTGAAATTTAGCAAATCTTTTTGGGTTAACCTCTGTTCAAAATGCAACAAAATTAAACTGAATTAAATAAATAAAAAAAATGACAAACTGGTAATTAAACCTCTTTTTGGTGGGCTTAATTCTGCAGTGTTTAAATTTACACTAACTATTATAAGTTAATGAAGCATTGAGAAACATATTTCAGTATGTCCTAATTTATATACAAGACATATATTTAATTTGTACATTATAATAAAATTCAGTAACTATAAAATCAATGGTCGATAATTTTTAATTTATAACATCACATGGATAAAAGAAAAGCTATTACGCCAATCACGTCGCCATAGTGACGTCGCCACCATAAAATAAATATATATGTATAGGATGCATGTAATATTGATATACATAATTATATAAATATATACCTGTAATTATGTATACATTTTTGAATTTTTCTCTTTATATTATAAATTTAAATGTTTATTATATATTATATATAGGTTCTTTCTCTCATGCATTAGCATATAATATATGCATATAATACACACACGCGCACAATATATTATATAATGATATTTTGTGAGATAAAATATTTTTACCTTTTATTTTTTTTGCATTAATTAATTTGTTACTATTATCAATCTGCAATTACGTAAATAAAATAAATTAAATTGACTGATTATAATTAATATTATAATTTATTTATTGAATTCATTTACATAATAGTTTCTAGTTTCTAGATATATTATAGTCTTAAATATTGGAAAGCTATTATAGCTATTACGCTAATTATAAAAACATTCAGATAAAAATCAATTTAATCTAAGATATAATAACATAAATGACAAATAGAAAAATAGAAAAATAACTCTTTAATACAAAGAAAAAAATGCCATATAATAATATACTTCCTACTTTACAAAATGGGTGTGTACTTTTTCCCTGCTATCCACCTATAGCTGGCATGTTATACTCTATACGCTTGAATTGTTGTCTTAGGAAGGGAGGAGGTGGTGTGAGAGAGGGGTACCTGAGTGGACACTGGAAACGATCGAAGCAAATGTCGAGTAGATTCTTACGTACAAGCAAATCTCACGACGACCTTGGCAAAAAAAAAAATCCTCCACGCTCTTACGCACCGCGCCTTCCTACTACTCCGTCCCCGCCCCTTGATAGCATACAGCTTACGAGAAGTTGCTGGGGTATATAAGATCAACGGATCACCATGTTCAACATCACTCCTTCGAGTCTCAATAAGTCCTCAGCAACCACCAACAACAAACAACCCAGCATCATGATCTGCAAACTGGTAAGACGAAAATAATATTTATGATATAGATACACCGGTTTCTGTTAAAATCACTCTATATAATGGCTTTTTATATGTCTTTATATATATGCATTATAAATAGACTTGTTAGTATTTTTTAAATGATTCTGATTTGAAGTATAATAATAATAATAATTTCTATGAGAGCATATTCAAGCAGTGCTTAGCGAAAGTCATAAGTTTTTATTACATAAAATATAAAGTGTATGATGTTAAATGTGCAATCAGATTACACTGCTTGGATGTAGCAGCGTGTTTTACATTATATAGTTTGTAATGTTAAAGTTATAAAAATCTCTAGAACAACTTTTATTAGAGCGCTCAAGTTATATACGATCAATTTAACATAATATAACAAAGATTTTTTTGATAAAATGAACATAGAAAACTTGTGTGCTGTTTTGTTAGCTTTTTCATAATTTTTTCGTTTATTATAATTATATGCTAACAAAACTATTTCGTATTTTCAAAATATATTATTGTTTGTCGCACTAATTTCTATAAACTGAAGCATGCATATTTGCATATCAATAAAAAGCAAAGATATGTAACTTTTTGAATTCCAAATATATAAATTAAATTATATATTATAAGCGTTTAGTCTCTTTTGTTATAAAACTTAAGAATTCCCATCGATCAGATAAAATTTCATCTCTCTACATTTTTTCTTGCGATAGCTTTGATTTCATGTATCCCAAATGTTCATTCAATAAGCGAATTAATAAGAAAACATAAACAAAATCGCACTAAAACATGATTTGTTGTTGTTTTACTTACATTTTAATGTAACTTACATTAAATACATGATGTGACCTTTCGTTTTCTGCTCTCGATATAAATTGCAGCGTGGGTCTTTTTGCACTCCCGCCATGCTCGCGACTTGCCACAACTGCATGCAGTACACGCTTCTGTCAGTACAGATTTCACTCGACCAGCAGGCAGCCTCACTTTAGGAGAGTGAGAGAGTTACACCAGGATCATGTTCTTGCATACGGTCACTCCGTCATTTAATTGCAATAATACTGTTAATTAATTATGTCAAATTGTGTTCTAGATCATTGCACTTCATCGTTATTATTTTCTCCTCTTATATGAAAATATTTTAATATTTTCTATATTCATAACATGAATAAGCTAATTCTTATATAAAATTCCTTTACAATGAAAGTTTTTGTTTAATTTAATTGTAATAATAACATTATATTTTTTAACAATTCAATATTAAAGTCACACAGAGTTTATATATATATATATTTTTGCATTAAATCTTGTACATTGCATGCTTGCCAAATCATGAATTAACACAAACTAGGAAACTACGGCTATTTTCTGATTTCAGATCGTTCTGGCCGCTTGCGCCGTTGCCGTGTTCGCCCAGGCTGACAAGTACCCTGCTGGTGTGAACCCCGCCCTGTGCCCCAACTATCCCCACTGTGACAACGCCCTGTTGGCCCTGCACGGCAACTCTGGCGTGCCCGTGGTCGCCCCTACAGCCCGTCAGTGGCCTGCTGGAGTCCACCCCGCCGCCTGCCCCAACTACCCTTACTGCGACAATGGTGCTGCTCTGCCCGCTGCCTACTACGCCGCTCCTCACGCTCGCCAGTGGCCCGCTGGAGTCCACCCCGCCGCTTGCCCCAACTACCCCTACTGCTAAATGTAGTACCAACCATGATGGACCATCCCTCAGTCTCAAGAATCTCCGACCATCGCTGTTACTGAATGTGGCATTTTTGTATATTAATTGTACCTAAGTCAAAATTGTATCAAGAAATAAAATGTTTAATGTAGTACAAAATATAAATTTTATATTTCCATTTTCCTTCCTGTAGTTCTGTAAAATGTAAATGAAATCGTACAATTTCTTGTACGACAAAGTAAAATGTAGGTGACGTAAATGGCAATTCAAGATTTGTTAAATTTGGCTCAATTAATACGAGTAAAAAATAATAATGAATTAATAACATACCATGTAAGTGTGTAGACACTGTATAAGACTGTATAATATTATATATATAGTACATCGTCTGCTCTTCATTTGTTAATTGTTCCTTTCAAAACTTGCCTTGTTGAGAAATTTAAAAAAAAGTACAGTTGTTCTTTCTTATTTCTGAAATGTAAACGCTAGAAATTAGTTATCCATATTTTAAGAAAATATTAGCATTATGGTAGCCAAACCTTCATTTGTAATTAAAATTCAAATTTTGATTTTTTTTATAAATTATTTAGGCAGCTAGGACATGTAAAATAATGAAGCTATTTAAAAGAGTTGTAAAAATTGTTGTAGCTTTTTAAAATATTTTTGTATGTTAAAATTGTTGTTATAACCGTTATGCAAAGCATATTTTTTTTATTATTTATATAATATATTATATATATATATATATATTATATATATTATATATTCACACACATTGCGATGATGCTGTTATTAAATACTTTTTTTTTTGTTGACAACATATAGCTTAAATTTGATCTTGTTCTATAATACCATTTTAATGTTAATATATTATATTTATAATATGCATATGTTGTCTTGCATAAGTACATATAAATTTTTACTCCAGAAACACTTATATATTTTTAATTTTTTAATTTAGGGGGTAGAAAAAACAACCTCTAAATGAAAAAAAAAATGTAACTTTTTGTCCGATTGAAAAAAATTCAAAGTGTTCCTGGGGTAAAAATTTATGTTAAGCACGATGGTACTTCCAGAATTGTCCTATCTTAATTTTTTAGCAGTATTAGGGGCCGTTTTCATTAAGGGTGAGTCAAAGATAATATCGGTTTTGAAATCTGTGGAGTCGATTACCAACATACTGAAATTTTCAAGATGAAGTCGAAACTTTTTTAAAAGGATCACTTAACATTGATTTTCCATTAGGACTTTTTCTTTTTTAATTCCCCCATTTTGAGGGTGAAATAATTTAATTAGCTAATTAAAGCCTATATCGTTCAATTATTTCAATTGCCTGAACTATTGTGCATATGTGTGCAAAAACTCATGTTGATATCGTTAAAATTAAATTTTTTATTCAAAATTAAAAGTGTAAAGCGAGATATATATGGAAACTACCCATGCTAATATTTCAACATGTTTTTCATTTCAAAGGACGATCTAGCAATTTCAAATACAGCTTCACTGTGCTAGCCGCTCAGTATTATTATAAGTGAATTTAATTAAAGTAAAGTGCGCGCTAGAAAAAAAAGTTGAGTTAGTATTTTCTAAAAATAGTTCAAGTAGTCCTCCATATCAAACCAAAATTCAAAAAATTCTATCTCAAATAGGTTTGCCAGAAAAAAATTCCAAAGTCAGAGTGAACGCGTCGCTTAACATGGGGCCTTACCTGACAAAACCCCTCGAATATCTCGAAAAAATACACCGTTAGGTGGTATGAAAAAAATATAGTGATGTTCTATGACCCAAGCTTTAACCAAAAACCGATTAAAAAAAATTTCTCTCGAATCCATTTTTCCGTAAAAAAATGAAGAAAATCTACCATGTTAATTCCCATAAGATTTTTTATTATTTTTTTACGGAAAAATGGATTCGAGAGAAATTTTTTTTAATCGGTTTTTGGTTAAAGCTTGGGTCATAGAACATCACTATATTTTTTTCATACCACCTAACGGTGTATTTTTTCGAGATATTCGAGGGTTTTTGTCAGGTAAGGCCCCATGTTAAGCGACGCGTTCACTCTGACTTTGGAATTTTTTCTGGCAAACCTATTTGAGATAGAATTTTTTGAATTTTGGTTTGATATGGAGGACTACTTGAACTATTTTTAGAAAATACAAACTCAACTTTTTTTTCTAGCGCGCACTTTACTTTAAACGCCTATTGTTTTACCTCTGAAATATCTACAACTTATCTATCAAATATATCTAGTAGTTAAATATAATACTAAATAATACTAAATTATTAAACTATAAGATCGAAACCTCCATCTAGCAACAATGTCATGCAACAAAAAGATGTAGCATTCATCAATAATTTACTTTAATTTAAAACTATTTTTACGTCGTTTTATCGTGCATGCATGATAAAATATACTTTACGCGTAATAATACTAATAATCATTTGATTACTATCCCTTGTTATATTATATTTTCTATTTGTTATTGGACTTATTACTTATACTTTTGTATCGCCATTTATTTTCATCTGTTAAATTAATGTGTTCAAATTGCAAAAAATATAAAATAAATAAACTTAATGGACTGAATTTTGAAATTCATTAACTTTTTGTTTGTTAATTTGACTGCTATCACCAACAAAAAAAAATATATATATACCCTCTGTCTGTAGGCTTAAATTTTATAGTTCCAATGTACATTCTACCAATTTTAAAATTTATATTAAATACGAGTTTTGTTGTATTTTTTTTTTTTTTTTTTTTTTTTTTTTTGCACTGACTGATTTGATAAATTAAACTGGTTTTCTTTTGTCAAGAGAGGAAATGTTAATGTAAAATTTAATGTAATACTTAAAATTTTTACTATATAAAAACATTTTATTTCTTTATACAATTTTCACCTATATATAGGTACAATTAATATACAAAAATGACACATTCAGTAACAGCGATGGTCGGAGATTCTTGAGACTGAGATTATAGGATGGTCCATGATGGTTGGTACTACATTTAGCAGTAGGGGTAGTTGGGGCAGGCGGCGGGGTTTACTCCAGCGGGCCACTCGCGGGCCAGGGGAGCGGCGTAGTAGGCAGCGGGCAGAACAGCGCCATTGTCGCAGTAAGGGTAGTTGGGGCAGGCGGCGGGGTGGACTCCAGCAGGCCACTGGCGGGCTGTAGCAACCACGGGTGAGCCAGAGTTGCCATACAGGGCCAACAGGGCGTTGTCACAATGAGGGTAGTTGGGGCACAGGGCGGGGTTCACACCAGCAGGGTACTTGTCAGCCTGGGCGAACACGGCAACGGCGCAAGCGGCCAGAACGATCTGAAACAAAGTGAACACACTTTTAGCTGTATGTAAATAATTATGTGTTCTTTATTCTCCTCAACTTTCACACAAAGTATCTCTGTTTTTAACAAATGACAAGAATTTTAAAAGATTGGCATTAAGATATTTTATATAATGAATTAAGTACTTAATTACTAACAACGACTTTCATTATTTAAAAGAATTTATTATAAGAATTTATTCTTAATTATATAAAAAATGCTGAACGTACCTCATATAGAACACAAGAGGTGAAAATAACAAACAACAACGACGAAGTGCAATGATCTATAACACAAATTTGATCAAGCATGACATTGCGATGCTTTTATAATTTCTTATATATGACATAATTAATTAACACTACTAGTAAGCAGCAAGTAAAGTGGTTGACGGAGTGACCGTATGCAAGAACATGATCCTGATGTAACTCTCTCACTCTCCTAAAGTGAGGCGAGTGAAATCGGTACTGACAGAAGCGTGTACTGCATGCAGTTGTGACAAGTCGCGAGCATGGCGAAGTGCAAAACATGCACGCTGGACTGGGGCAGACCCACGCTGCATTTTATATCGAGAAGCAAGCGAAAGGTCACATCATATATTCAATGCAAGTATAACAACAACAAACCATGTTTTGCAAAGTGCGATTTTGTTTATGTTTTCTCCTTTATTGGATATATAGACCATTTGCTATAAAAATAAAAATTATTGTACAAACAGAAAATATATAATACAAGCTAAATTTTATAGTGAAAAAAGTCTCAAATCTAGATCTATGCTTAATATATAGTGATTATAGTGAAAAATTTTAAGTGCTACAAACATATATCAGATGTAACGAAAAGCTATCAAAATAGTATAAAAGTTTTCAATGTTTATGATATCTGAAAAATCTTTGATAAATGTTGAATTGGTCGTACAACTTGAGCGCTCTAATAAAAGTTGTTCTAGAGATTTTTATAACTTTAACATTACAAACTATATAATGTAAAACACGCTCCTACATCCAAGCAGTGTATCTGATTGCACATTTAACATCATACACTTTATATTTTATGTAATAAAAACTTATGACTTTCGCTATAAGCACTACTTGAATATGCTTTTATTATTATAGAAATTATTATTATTATATTTCAAATCAGAATCATTTAAAAATACTAACAAGTCTATTTATAATGCATAAAGAGTCGAAGAGACAAGAAAATACATATAAAATGCTATTATGGAGAGATTTTAATAGAAACCGGTGTATCTATATCATGAATATTATTTTCGTCTTACCAGTTTGCAGATCATGATGCTGGGTTGTTTGTTGTTGGTGGTTGCTGAGGACTTATTGAGACTCGAAGGAGTGATGTTGAACATGGTGATCCGTTGATCTTATATACCCCAGCAACTTCTCGTAAGCTGTTTGTTATCAAGGGGCGGGGACGGAGTAGTAGGAAGGCGCGGTGCGTGAGACTGTAGAGGATTTTTTTTTTTTGCCAAGGTCGTCGTGAGATCTGCTTGCAAGAATCTGCTCGACATTTGCTTCGATCGTTTCCAGTGTCCACCCAGGTACCCCTCTCTCACAACACCACGCCCCCTCCGCCCTTCCCAAGAACAATTAACAATTCAACCGTATAGTGCATAGTTATAGCAAAAGGTACACACCCATTTCGTAAAGTAGGAAGCTGATGTCATTTTTTTCCCCTTTATCCTAAAAGTCATCTATATATTATTTCTTACATTAAATGTATTTTTATACAATAATTACAAATATTTTTATAATTATATCGAAATAACTTTCCAATAATATAAAAATAAGAAGGGAACTACAGTAATTGATATTAATCATTATTTTTATTAATTATAATCAATAAGTTTACCTTGATTGTATTATGTAACTGTATTTATGAGGTATGACATAACAAATATAATAGTATCAAACATTTCTTGCAATGCAGCACAACAAATAAAAACTTTAAAGATATATGACATTGTGCATGATATATGTGTATGCATTATATATATAAAATAATATTCGCCCCATCGTCTGTTGAAGATGCGTTAAATTTTGATAATTTTTAACTACCGTAAAAAATATAATGAAGACACAAGAACGCAAAGCCTATAATTATTCTAAAGTATTTATAGTCTTTGCAAGAACGGAGGTATGCAGATCGAGCTGCAAGTTTAGTATACTCTACAATCAAGTATGCGTAGCTCTGCTTTCGTTCTTTTGTCTAATTTAAAATTAATTAATAAATTAATTATTTAAATAATTAAAAAAAAAAATGTTTAATTTTAAAAACTGCAAATTAAAACGTTCTATTTTTAAAACATAGCTTAGTAATACTCTGAGACATTACATATTTTATAAATTATACAATGATAATAATATGTCAACCTTCATTTGTAATTTAAAGTAAATGGTGCTTTTAGGTGTTGTTGTGAATAATTTAGAAGATATAAAATAATATATATAAAATAACATTATTTATGTATATATAAGTGAAAATGCCATGATTTTATTTAAAATGATTTTGGTTTGAAGCTGATATATTATAAAAAATATTTAAAAAAATAGTTCATATAACATGAAATAAAATATTTTATCGAGTGGGAACATTTTCCACCGTTCGAATCCCTATATTTTATATACATCAGCAAACTTTTTAATTATTTCTCACATTTAATTTGCATTGTTTAATACTTTAATTACTACATTTTTCATGCAGTTTAAAAAAAAAATTATCGTTTGATCATAAAATATTATAAAACTATTCTATTTATTTTCTATTATGTCATATTTTGTTTTATATATGTGCTTATATATATATATATATATATATATATATATATATGATATATTATGATGTAACAGGCTGTTAATATCAGCATCTGTTATTTTATTTTATATTCTTTTATTATTATTCTCTATTATATTCTGTAACTATTATATATAGTTTGTATGTGTGTTTTATGTGTTCTATTACAGTGTTAATTTATAATGAATATATATTTATAATACTATGTTGTATGTACACTTTTTGTGTTTAATAAAAGACTAATAATTATGAATGAACTACAAATTATAAACTTATTATAATATTAACAATTTTGGCAGTATGTATTCAAACCTTGAAAGATCAGTTTCTCGGTGAATGCAAAAACGTTGCAGCACCTGCCGTCTCGCTTACATCTTGTGGTTAACCACAATTTGCTTCCTGGAATAATTAGTGGTGATCCATCCCGCGTTGAGGTCTCCGTGTTCGCCAGATTATCTTAGCGAGCATGCGCATGACAAAATTAATTGAGCCCGCTGTGTATCTGGCAGTGTCAGTGTTTTTATCTGCGGCTTTATATTGGCTATCATTTTTTTGTTCTTTTATTCTTCAATTGAGCAATATTTTTGTATGCTAATAAACAAAACATTTTTTTATATATTATTTATTTATATTTCTTCAGCTGATATTTTTTCCACTGTACACCTCGAGACAGTTCGAACGTTGCTTGCAGCTTCAAGAGAATTGTATATATTTACTGCAATGGACAACCTACATCATGAAATTTTTTATTGCAGAAATGAATAGAGGGCACCAAATTATGCTACTCTGAATTTTTTCAGTTTTTTTTTTGAGACCCGGAACTATTTTTAAATAATTATTGAAAGTTCTGTAAGTTAAGTTGGCAACCCTGTATCCTTATTAAAAAGAATAGGACCAGAGACGCCTATTGACGCCTCCAGGGAGCGTGGCCGCACTTTCAATAATTATTTAAAAATATTTCTGGATTTCAAAAAAATCTGGAAAAAACAAAACGGAGTAGCATAATTTGGTACCCTCTATTCATTTCTCCAATAAAAAATTGTCATCTAGGTTGTCCATTGTATATATAATAGAATTCGTGACACATGCAGCCTCCAAAACACAAATGTGGGTAACATTCACGCTGTCCCGAAGTGTATTATTATTATATGTACATGACGTGAGAGAGAGGGAGAGATAATTTGTATTTGTATGATTTTATCAAATAATTAAAATTTAACATGAAAAATTATTTTATTTAAGTTTATTATTCCAATTTATTTAACTTCGATCAACTGATCTTTCAATTAAGAATATTTATAGCTTTATATTTTATCCATTCAGAATCCTTCCTTCATTAAAAATTTAATACTTCAAGTTTTCTGTAGTGCGAGAAGTTTTATGACAGCAATTCAAAATATATTTGTCATTTAGTACCGAAATAATTTGACTATAAAAATAAGGTTAAAAATAAATTAGCCAAAGATCTTGTCTCTCAGTCATAAGATTACTTTTTTGAAGGCCAAGTACATTAAATATGAAGTCTTATTTTACCAACTTATTAAGTACTGCACTCTAAATATGACTGCCGCATTATATTACGTTTCCGCACGTTGTTACCTGAGACACCTGAATCTTGTACCTTAAGGTTGCGTCACTTACATTTTTTTTTTTTTTTTTTTTTTTTTTTGCAACATCGTAGTAAACCTTAGTTTTAATTTAATACGATAGGTTTCTTAATTTGAGACAGTAACGCTCCAGGCGCAAGGCAACAAAAACATTTAAGGCATCAACTTTTTTTATTGCCTTAAATGCATCAGATCCGTTTTAATAGCCTTTATAACCTTCGGTTTAATTGCTTGAATATTTAATTATGTATTTTGTGTCATATAGGTAAATTTTGGAACATTCATGCTGAGAAAATTAGTAATTAATAAAGGGTAAAAAATTGGTAGATATCGTATGTTTTTTATTTTGGTAGTATTATTTTATTCACTTCATAACAGACAAGTGCATGTTACATAAAAAATGACAAATTATAATAGTGACCGGTAAATTTGAAAAATATTGCTAATTAATTTATATTTTAAATTAAATTTTATCTAAATAAAGAGTAGCCCAGTCTACAGTACCTGAACTAGTACAAGTACTCTAGCCCAGTCTAGTTTCTTATTTTTATGTTGCATGTTAAAAGACTAGAAAATTATAAAAAAGTTAGTTCAAATTTCTTGCAACTTTTCTTTTATATATAAAAATGGAAATCTGGAAAACGCAAACTGCAACGGGACGATGCTCTAAGTAAAAATTGACAAATGTAAAATTACTAAAAGTACAAATTAAAAGTGTCGTAACTAAAAAAGTGAACCACCATAACTCAAAATGTAAGCAAAGCAATATAATAGCAATTGCACAAATCAATATTCTACTATCTCAAAATTCACTTAAATCAAAATTCAAACAAAACAAACAGGTAGTGGAAGGCATGCCACCTAGCGGACATCATAGCTACCGACATTCAATAACTACAATCATATCGCCCGAAAAGGAACGATTGCTGCTAGAATCGGGATGTTTCCACTTCTAAAAATTCTAATAGACGTAGTTGCAGTCTTTAACACTAGATGACAATTGCGTTCGCTGCTTGAATTTTTTTCTATTTCTTTAAATTATTTTTAGTGTCCTTTTTTTGTCATTGAGCGATTAGTGTGATGAGAACTCCCCGACAGGAAGGTTCGATAGCCGAGTGATGCTCTGCTTTATTTGTGTCGTGGTATAAATTTTCATTTTTAGTGCATGCATAAATTTCTCGATTTTGTTAAATTAGTATAATAATAATATTTATATTCTGAGAACAAAGGACCGTGTGATACTTTTTATTTTTATTATACATCATGACGTGTGGTAATCAATTATAAAAATTAACCTGTTAGTGACTTACATATATATAATAATAAAATTGAAATATTATATTATTGCGGGCAAAAAATCATTATTATAAAAAATAATATAATTATAAAATTTATTATGACAAATAAAATGTTATACAATATAATACAATAATAAGATGAACTGATATATTATATAAAATAGCAAATCATATATATATATATATATATAGTTACATTAATTAGTAGTCAATTTCATATTATAAAGTAAGTTTAGTGTAATGTATAAAAAAATATAATATTATACCAAAAATTGTTATGTTTATATTTTTTTTATCAAAAAGTTAAAATCTATTTTACTGATTACGGTGGTGTGATAAACACAAGCTGATTGAATACGTGAATGCTATTAAGACTGCTCCTATGAAAGCAATATATTTGATCTTTTTTCCGTTCCCCATATAATGAAGTCCAGGCTAATTTTTGACTTCGTTGAAATACATATACTTGTGAATGTACAGTACGCTGCGGCGAAAGTGGCTTCCTGAACAATGCAAAGTGCAATTAATAAATTTTACTGCATTGAGATATAATCTGTTATATTTAGCTAATGATTTTACGCAGCATATTGAGTGTACTAATATATATCATTATATTGTATCTAATACAGCAATAATTAAACTATAATATGTATTGTAATCCATATTATTTTCATTATTAATTAATTAACTTGGAACATATTAATTAAAATTCTACAATTCAACAATAACTTAAATGTAAGTTTTATAGTTAATATTTTTTAAATGAATCAATTAGAATAATAATCAAATTTTCATCATAACAATTCATAGAAACTCATTAATACATAAATTTTCAGGCTGCACTCGGTGGATCCACTCAGACAAAGATGGGGGGGGGGGAAGAGACGGCGATTGTTCCATCTAAAAGATTCCAAAAGTTAATAGTACTTGATGTCGTAACACCTCCGAAATCTCCCCCTCAACTCCCACCCTAAAATAGCCATTTGTTAGGGATAGTGACCCTCCCCCTCTGCTTTCGCTGGCTGCGCAACCCGGCAACCCTATAATTCGCCCTTGGTACCTGTTTGCATTGTGTATAATATATTAAAAACAGGGTTTTCGAAAAGATTTACAAATAATTTTAATGGGGAAAAAAGTGTAACAGACTCTAGTATGTAATATCTGTTGTTTTTTTACTTTTCAATAGAGTATTGTCCTCAATTTTTTTTATTGCAGAAATGGATAGAGGGTGCAGAGTTATGCTACCCTGATTTTTTAGAGCCCGGGAACTATTTTTAAAAAAATATTGAAAGTCTTTTTCGTGACGTCACGAGACGCCGCTCCTTAAGAAAAAGATAGGACTTGCCGCCGCGTGACGTCACAAAAAGCACTTTCAATATTTTTTTAAAAATAGTTCTAGGTCTCAAAAAAATCTGAAAAATATCAGGGTAGCATAACTTTGCACCCTCTATCCATTTCTGCAATAAAAAAAATTGAGGACAATACTCCATTCATTCAAATTATTGCCGATGAAAAATTTTTTTACTATATAAAAATATCAAATTCAAAATTCAAAAAAAAATTCAAAAAAAAATTCAAATTCAAAATTCAAATTCAAAAATTTATTCATCTTCTAAAAGACATGTCTAAAAGACATCCTTAAGTGTGGAGGATTTAGCTACAGTGTGTCGTTTGACCACCTCCAAGAAGATTACGCTCATGTAATGGTTAAGGTCTGTCGCTATGCAGCCGGCCACCAGAGGCGCGACGTATGCCTTTTAAAAAATAATTATTGGATGAATTTTGTTCGGCTTCTTCTGCAGAACGATAAATTATATTCCATTTTTGATGATATAATGTTATTCATACATATAATCTTTAGGAAACCTGTTAATATAAATTCGTATCGGTAAGATTTTGATGACTTTATTAGTACGAAAAAATACATATAATATTTCCCTACTTCCTCACAAGCCATTTTGCTGATTTATTTTCGCCGCAGATGTACCGTACTGTACTGTACATTGTTCCATTGTTGGGGACGAGCGGCCGGCCTGCACCTTGCTCGCTAGCGGTCAGGCAGGCGAGGCGGGCCACTTGGCCTGCAGACTTTCACAAGGGTTGGCGCCTTGCGGCTCGCGCGACGCAGATATAATATAATCGCGGGTCGTGCTTTTACCTTATCTATGGCCAGGAAAAATGAATACATAAAAATATTGCACCATCAATCAAAATGCAATGAATGCAGCATTTATTAATGTGATATATAAATATTATAAATATAACATACATTTAATATAAATTTATAAAAAAGTATATAAAAATATAAATATAAATTATACAAAATATAAAATAATATTAAAATATTAATATAATATAATATTTAATATAATATTAAATTTTTTTTATAAAAATTGAAACATATTACTACAACATTATATATACATATTATATATATATATATATATATATATATATATATATATATATATATATATATATATATTTAAAATGTATATATGATGTTGCAATATTTATGCATTTATTATGCATAATTTACTGCATTTTGATTGGTGCAATTTTTTCATTTTCTCCTATGAAATATAAAGTGGTGTTCCCAAAAATATTTATACATTGCATTGAAGTCTGTTTGTAACTAGGTTTCTGTCTAAAACATATACTACATTCTTTTCTTCACCTTTCTCAAAGAAAAGAAAGGTTTATGAATGAGGATAGCAAGGGTTGGGGGAGTAAAATACAGAATCACGGACCAAATACCCCCGGACGAAATACCCCCGGACCAAATATCCCCGCCCGGACCGGACGAAATACCCCCGGACGAAATACTCCCGGACGAAATATCCCCGGACGAAATACTTCCGGACGAAATACCCCCGGACGAAATACCCCCTTGTAAGTGGAGAGGGGCGGGCGACCAACACGGGAGGGGAAGTTGACTTTATTTATAAAATTTTCACAACAAATATATATCATATATAATATTCATTGTGCGGCAATTATATTATAAATTGTCTCAGCGTTTTGCAGCAAGATTTTGAAGGTTTTTAAACGATTTTAGGTTTTTAAACCTAGGTATGTGCCCCTACCGATTTGAGCAAAGCCCGAAATTAACAAATATTTCGGGCTTTGCTCATTTAAATTTGAACATTTCTAGAAGTGCTCAAATCGAAAAAAGCAATCCCCGACGAGAAGTTTTATTTCGGGGTTTGCTCCTTTAAATTTGCTCATTTCTAAAAATGCCCAACTCGAAAAAAGCCACCCCGACGAGAATTTTTATTTCGGGCTTTGCTCACTGTTTTGATCATTTCTAGAAGTGCAAATGAAAAATAATAGCTAGAAATTGCGCCGTATTATAGCAATAAATAATAAAATAATGTAAATTTAATAATATTTTAATTATATCACTTTTTTAATTTATTGATAAACATACAAATTTAACATTAATAGCGTGTATAGTATTTTTTTTTATTAAAACATTTCTTTCTGTATTATTCAAGTCATATTGAAAAAATACGATTTTTTCACACTGAGAGACACTTTCAATTTTTTTATTATTATCATTTTTTATAATTAAAGGTATGATTACAATTTATATACTCTAGCAATGAATTCCAGGTAGCAGATGAACAATTTCTAAGTTCAGATGACGTACCACACATGACAAAGAAAAGAGTGTCTCAGATCAGCAGCAGCATTAGCAAATTCAAAGCAAGGTTTTGTGTTTTGCAACGCAACTATAAGAAAGGTTGTCAATCTAAAACATGTTGTGCAAAGAAAAAGTTTAGATGAAATTTATAATGCCATGATAGTAATCCCTGCAAAAATAAGTCAAGTTCAGGTAATAATAAGATCAGGTAATAATCAGGTATAATATTTATTTATTTTAAATTAATAGGTTTGGTACTATCTTGAGGAGCTCTGTGCTTCTTAGCAAGTTCTGTAAATTAAGTTAAAAAGATTTTATAATATATCAGCTGTAAAAAAAAAAAAAAAATTAAATTAACTAACATAAAATATTAATATAAAAAGTGTGACAAAATCGTATTTTTCAGTATGACTTGAATAAAACAGAAAGAAATATTTTAATAAAAAAATAATCTACACGCTAGTGCTAAATTTGTATTTTTGTTACTTAATTAAAAAAGCGATGTATGTAATTAAAATATTATTAAATTCACAATATTTTATTATTTTAATTATTTATTACAAATTATTACTATAATACGGCACAATTTCCAATTATTATTTTTCACTTTGCTTTGAGCACTTCTAGAAATGATCAAAACAGTGAGCAAAAAGCCCGAAATAAAACTTCTCGTCAGGGTTTGTATTTTTTGAGTTGAGCACTTCTAGAAATGATCAAATTTAAATGAGTAAATTTAAGCCCGAAATAAAACTTCTCGTCGGGGTTTGCTTTTTCCGATTTGAGCACTTCTAGAAATGGTCAAATTTAAATGAGTAAATTTAAGCCCGAAATAAAACTTCTCGTCGGGGTTTCTTTTTTTCGATTTGAGCACTTCTAGAAATGTTCAAATTTATATGAGCAAAGCCCAAAATATTTGTTAATTTCGGGCTTTGCTCAAGTCGCTAGGGGCACACCTAGATGTGCGCATTGAATTCGGGCTTTGGTGCCAACACATATAAATAGAAAAGGAAGGAATAAATAAGAAAATAAATAGAACAAAAAGTAAATTAAGTTTCTTCAGGAGGGGTACACATGCTACGTTAAGTGTTCACGGCACCTATAGCACCAGGGGACCAAAAACAATAAAAAATATTGCAGTTTTAATTTTTAGACCTATATACCAATCGAATCAAAATTAAAAAATTACACTAAAAAAACTTACTTAAATTTTTTTTTTAAAGTAAAAAATTATATAGCGACGATTTTGAAAATTTTTGGTTAAAAAAAATCTAAAAAAAATGCAATAAACACTTATAATTAACATGCATAAAATGTATCGTATCAAAATATATTACACATTAATTTTAATTTGATATGAATGATATATGATAAATTAATGCAAAATGTATTGGCCTAACGTTACTAACTTCCTTCTTTAATACGACGCGTGTGACGTCAGACAAACGACAGAAAAACAGACTTTATAAATAAAGTCAACTTCCCCTCCCGTGTTGGTCACCCACCCCTCTCCACTTAACAAGGGGGTATTTCGTCCGGGGGTATTTCGTCCGGGAGTATTTCGTCCGGGGATATTTCGTCCGGGAGTATTTCGTCCGGGGGTATTTTGTCCGGTCCGGGCGGGGATATTTGGTCCGGGGGTATTTCGTCCGGGGGTATTTGGTCCGCTTACCAAAATACAAGTTATTTTCTTGAGTTCGTTTACCCTTCTGACCTGCGCGCGACAGTGAAAATTGTTGTATTTATATAACAATGAAAACTTATAAAAAATTAATCTATATTTTATTAGGAAAATTATGAATCATAATAAAGTATATTGATTTCACTTTTTCATTATTATTCAATAAATTTAATTTCAGTCTCTCCAAGTATAGATGATCGTCATGAAACACTTGAAAAGTATTGCTTGAGAGGATACAAAAAAAAAAAGGAAGGATTATTATAATAAACAGATTCAGATTTCAAATTCATCGTTATATAATACAGGTCGAGAATATTTTAATTATTTTTTAAAATATTAAGTTTGGAGGGAGTTTTATCATTAAAACCACACAAAAAAATTGTATATATAATATATAAATATTTGAAAAATATATATCATAATAATTTTGATAAAAAAAAATGTGCCTTGAAAATTAACTTTTATTAAAAAAAAATTTGATCATTTTACGCGTACAGCAACGCATTCAGCACGTAACGCCTGCTCTTTTTTTCTCTTCTCCCCATCCTCCCCCGTCCTCTCCGGACCCAGGAAGGAAGTGAAGAAAAAAAAAACTGCAGCTCGCGAATGCAAGCAGTAGCAGCGCGGGGCAATTGCATATTCTACCTCATGATAGCAGCATTCTCACTCATGATGTGGTCCACGGACAGGAGCAAAATACATTGAATTTCAATGTGAAAAAGTTACTATAACAATAAAAAATAGTTTCTTTTTTCTAAACGTCACATTTTTAATTTAATTTATAATTTGACATAATTAAAAATACATCTAAAAAATTAATCCACAGTTCTTTATTAGTTTGAGCATACACTAGCATTTTATTCATATTCCATAAATTTAATTTTTTTACTCCTTCCAGTAGATAATTGACATGATAAAACTGAAAAAGTATAGCTTGAAAGGATATAAAAAATATATGATTTTATATGTCCGATTGGTGATTATAGTATTCAGATTTATCCTATATAAAGCCGATAATGTATTTTTTTTTAAATTAATTAGGTTAGTTTCTTTATCCATATATTATACAAAAAAGCAACAAAACATTTTTTGATACCTATTAATTACTACAAAAATTAAATTTATTTAAAAAAAATAATTCATAATAATAACAGAGAATGCTGTATACAAAACACTCTGTTACCATATTTCTATTTTCTATTCAATTTACAGTACAATACTTTGGAGTCGACCTCACAATGCACTCGTCACGGCACGCATGGCACGTAAAGGACGCACTCGCAACGGCACGCCTGCCCTCCTTGTTTCTTTCCTTGCCTTTAGCTTTTGCTCTCCAGTAAAATGTTGCATACTTTTAATTGCTATAACTCCATATATAATGAATATTTTAAATAATGAATCGGTAGAAGGCATAGGCAAACAACACGTTTAAGCCCTAAGTTCAACAAAAACGCTTAATTTTCTTTATTTTCATTGCTAATGCCGAATAAAAATCACCGAATCCCGTATCTTTTTTACTATAGGCAGGTAGCGACATCTCATTTAATTTCAGTTGCATTTTTTCATAGCGACAGACCTTAATTAAGGTAGAGATAATGTCGATCAGGTGTTCGACGAAATTCTTTTTAACTAACGTGACAACGTGACAAAATGTATACACCTTAGCAAATTCACAAAAATTCTGATTTTTTTTAAGAGGTAGATTTTATTGTTTAAAAGCCATATAGAAAAAGTTTCAAAATAATTTAACGAGCCGTTTTTTTTTTTTTTTTTTTTTAAATGCGTTTACAGTTTGTCTCTCCGGATGGGAATAAGGATCTATGCTGAAAATTAATAAAAATAGATCTAAATAAATAATAATAAAAAGAAAAAAAAATGAAAAAAAAAACGTGTCTTTCTAAATTGTTTTAAAACTTTTTCTTTGCTTTTTAGGCATTAGGCACTAATATCTGCCTCTCAAAAAAAATTTCAGAAATGTTGGGAATTTGCTAAGGTATACTTGTTAATCAAAGGGGACTAAGTTGAACAGCTGATCGGCGTTATCTCTACCTTAAGCTGAATTATTATTTATTTTAATTATAAAATCGTCAAAACTCCCTTAAATTGAAATACATACGATTCTATTGTATATTCTATAAAAGTGGCAAAAACATATTTGTCGATTCTTTCTGACAACCACAACACTCTTAAGCATATTATAGTTTTATTTCTTAAAATTTTGTTTTATTCATAGTATTTATACTCGCTAAGGTTAATAAAATTTTAGCTGCACACATGGTTTTGAGCATGCAGCAAATCTAGACTATATAGACGGAAAAAGAGTGTATGAATATTTTTTATCTTGGGAATGATATATTTAAATGAAAACCTCACAAAATTTCAAATCGGCCTCGCTTTGCCACTTGGATTTGCAACTCCCGAGCAAAACTTGTAGCTGAAGGAATAACGTTCGGAGTGTCCTGAGGTGTAAATCAAAACTATATGAATCAAATAATCATAGTAAAATTTACATGCATTATTTATTATTTATTTCAATTGCACTAACAACAAAAAATTATAAAAATTCTGTAATGGATAACTTGCATGAAATTTTATTACTGCAGCAATGAATAGAGCAAGCACCAAATTATGCTACTCTGAATTTTTTCGGATTTTTTTTTAGGCCCGGAACTGTTTTTAAATAATATTTGAAAGTTCTGTAAGTTAAGTTGGCACCCCTGAATCCATAATAAAAAATATAGGACTCAGACGCCTATTGACGCCTCCAGGGGGCGTGGCCACACTTTAAATAATTATTTACAAAATAGTTCTGGGTTTCAAAAAAATCTGAAAAAATCAGAGTAGTATAATTTGGTACCCTCTATTCATTTCTGCAATAAAAAAATTCATGTAGGTTGTCCGTTATAAAATAATTGTATCAGTAATTTAGGTACTAGGGTAAACACATAAAAATCTTGTAACCTACGTCTCAGTCTATATTTCAAAATTTCTCATGTCAGTCGATCTTAATGATTATATATTATATATATTATGCTTACATTATTGATTGATTGATTGATTGATTGATTGATTGATTGATTGATTGATTGATTGATTGATTGATTGACTTATTCATTCATTTTACAAACCATATTATTATTACTTGCTATAGTATTTTATGGTTAAATAAAATGTGTTTTCTTAATTTTTACTTTTTAAGAAAATAGGGCAAGAAATTTATAATTATAATTACATATAAATAACA
Organism: Siphlonurus alternatus; assembly: GCA_949825025.1. Lineage (NCBI taxonomy): Eukaryota > Metazoa > Arthropoda > Insecta > Ephemeroptera > Siphlonuridae > Siphlonurus > Siphlonurus alternatus. The sequence continues at coordinate 39,041,305 of OX463780.1, forward strand.
GAATTTAGAGGAAATAAATAACCAATTCTTTGTATAGAAATGAAGATATTGCAAAAATTAATAATGTGCAGCTATACATAGTAAATATTAAATTATATAAAACAAATACGTACGCACTTATTAGAACAACATAATAATTCAAATTAATTTATAACTTTTTGTGTTTTATTGCATGTCCGGGAATGTCACAAAAATTCAAGTAAAAACTTATTATTATTGAAACACATGGAGCCCGTATTTCATGGTTATTTGCTTGCTGTCGACTGTACAAAATTTTTCGCTGAAAAAAGGTGCGGTGAGAGCTAGCTGAGGGGATGAAAGGGGGAAACATGAATTCCCGTTACACTATTCACTCGCATTCTAGCTGGCCGCTCACTGCGATTGCAGTCAGCAGCAGGTGTAGAGGAGAGAGAAAGCAAATAATTATAGAAATATGATGCATTTTATAATTAAATGCATTCAATATTTATAAATATATTAATTATATTTCATTTTAATATAATACATATTTTTATACAATTGTTTTATATTTTATATTATTATTTTTATATGTATTATATTATAATTATATTTTCATATAATTATAACATCACAAAGAGAAAAGAGTATAAATAAGCAGCCTGAAAAGACAAATGCAAAAATTTAATGGAGGCCCACGGAAGTCTACATCGCTTATACGTCGTCGTGGACAAGCAGCTGAACAACAGTTTTAAGTGTAGTGTACTAAAAAAAAAATGAGTCAAATTTCTTGAGTTTGCATTTTTAAAAATAGTGTGAAAAATTTTCAACGTGGAACCAAATATAAAATAAAACTTCTTCACATAGGTTTTCCAGGAGAAAAATTCCAAATTCAGAATTTGCGTGTCGAATATTTTTATATTTATATAACACCTGATAAGACCTTCGAATATATCTAAAAAAAATTATAATAATAAAAATACTGAAAATTAAAAATTAAAGAAAAAATATTTGAATTCTTGGCTCCATTAAAAAATCTGGAAAATCTGCAATGCCAATTTTGATAACTCAAAGGAGATTATCTTAATTTTTTAAACACAAAATTATGTTAAGGGTTAGTTAAGGTAGTGATAATACGGATCAGCTAACCCAATGCTAAAAAAATCACATTCATGAAAATTATGACAAAATTTTAAAATGTTCTCCTCTACATCCCCAATCAGTAGCTAAAATATCAAGTATACAAAAACGAGGTAGTTTTTGAGTTATTATAATTTAGCTATTTCAGTATCTATCAGTATACTGATAGAGGATGCAGAAGAGATCATAATATATATATGGATATGTTTCATAATTTTTATATGTGGGAATTTTTTTAGCATATACGGCATATATACCTTTTACTCTTATGCATTTTTTGTCTTTATGTTCGAGACATAAAGGGGAGGATCGGCGGATCCAGCTCGCGGCACAGCCCTGGTGCTGGGGAAAGGGGGGTGTCCTGTTCCGTAATATTAAAATTTTGAGTGGGAGCAGGGGGTGGAGCGACGGGTGTGGGTAGTGGTAATAACTTTAACATATTATCTGTGGAGGGGGAGGAAGGAGGTGATCGTGCACACAACTCCCTCCCCCCTCCCGTGCATCCTAAACTGGGGACATAGAAATTTGCTATATATATTTTATTTTTCATACTAATCGCAGTATTTTTTCGGTATAATATATATTTGAAAGCCTTTGTCAGTTACGGCCCCAATGTTAAACTTCGTATTAAATCACTCTGACTTTTTTGAATGCCAAAACTCAAATATTTGTTTTTTTTTTTTTTTTTTGTTAAGCGCACTTTATTTTCATTCATCGTATGTTAAAATGCTTAACTTACATAATTAATGCATTTTGTAATTTAAATAAAAGATTGTATGTATTTTATGTCATGCTTTTTTTATTGCAATATGTGTTTGTTTCTTCATTATTTCTTCCTTTTTTTTTCTTTTTTAAGAAATAAAAAATATTTTTTGTGTATATGCATAATCATTTACATCATATTTTTCTTAGCTTAGCTTTGTTACCTCATCAGCATAGTACGACTTTTTTAGAAGTATAATATAATTAATTAAAAAGAAATACATGAATATAAAATAGGTACTCATATATTATATAATGCGTAATATGTAATTTTTCTTATATATTTTCCAATCACATTTAAATTTTACATAAATTTTAAATATTATTATATTAATATATATATTAATATTATATATGTTATTAGTTTTTCATTGCCACTAGAGTTTGGATGCAAAATAAAATATTTATTTACAGTTCTAGTGGCAATATATGCTTTATTCCGTCCTGTCTTATGTAAATATATTTCCTCCTTGCGCAGCAGCGCATATGTATAATGAACGATAAAAAAGCAGGTTAAAGTGTCAAACGACCCGTTGCTATCAAGAGGGTGATGTTAAGTAAGGTGATCTGAGATAACACGCCCAATATTAAAAATATTTCACACATTATGAAACATTACATATAAAAGTTCTCCTCTACTTACCCTATCAGTAGCTAAAATTTCAGGTATACAAATTCTTTTTATTTTTTTTTAATATTTTTCATTTTTGACTAATTTAACACGGAAGATCCATTTCTCCATGTTGAATTATTCAAATTATGAAAAATCATAACTGCAAAACTAGTAGAGGAGACCATTTTATATTATGTTTCGTAGTTTTCATTTGTGGGAGTTTTTTTAACATTACGAGTGTATAACAATAGCAATTTAATTAGTGTAGCTCATGTGACATGTATGTAATATTTTTTTTTTAATTGTTACATGTTTTATGGTATATATGCGTACATAGAATCCATGATTATCACGTAAACGATAAAAATAAAATAGTGGACATTCATAGGACTTATTTAATACTACTCATCTAGCCTGAATTCTTATCCCGGGCTAAATCAGGAATTAAACATTGTGCTAAACCAGCGGCTGTAAACATTGCATGTTACCAAAAAGTGTGGGCGGTGAAGCAGTGCAAACGCATATTATATTAAGCATATATAGGCCACTTTGTTTAGTACCATATATATATTTATATAGCCACTCGTCTTATATATATATATATATATATATATATATATATATATATATATATATATATATATATATATATATATATATATATGTATATATATATATATATATATATATATATATATATATATATGTATATATAGCACTCAATTTTTTACCCAGGATAAAAACCAATTCCAAAGTGCTTTGTGAATGCCCCTCCCCCCTCCCAATATTTATTGTTTTTAATTCGTTTCTGTAATTTATTATTTATAAAAATAATATTGATGCTAATTTGGTATAATTTATTGTTCTTGCATGTAATGATGTATCTCAGGCTCAGGTCTGCATCATGGGTCCGGTTAAAGCATTTCCCCAACGCAAAGTTTTTCTTGAAATATTTTGCTTACATAAAGTCAGCCTTACCATTCTTCCTCCCCCCCCCCCCCGCCCCTGAAATTTGCATGATTCTAGTCCACGCCTAAATTGCACGCACAAATTCAACGTATATATTATAGTAATTACCAATTATACCTTTTGTATTCCTCACCATATTAAGTGTTAGTATATTAAATATTATTAATTGTATATATATATAGCTAAAAAAATTATACAAGTGCGGAGTAGTGCAAGTAAAGTGTTTCAAATTTTAGCTATGATATTTGAGTGAATATAATTTTGGTAAAAAGGGTAATTATTTAGATTTCTCTCAAAATTTTATGAAAACAAAAATCTGCGAAATGAGCCAAAGCTGAAATAATAGTATTTATCAGATTTTGCTGTCTTACGTATAAACAAACTCCTTATAAGTTAGTATCACACGCTATCCAGTCAGAAGTAGAATTACAAAAAAAATTGATCTATTAATAATATTTGCGTGTAGTGTATGTGTATATACGTATCTAGCTGTGGATAAACATATATATATATATATATATATATATATATATATATATATATATATATATATATATATATATATATATATATATATATATATATATATATATATATATATATATATATATTTATATATATATATATATATATTGAAATAACACACCCGAGAGATCTTTACATCCTAAGTTCTGAGAGGTACGTGACTATACATGTTCAAGTATTTGAATATGCACACAAAAAATTAATTAAAAATGATGAAACAAATTATTTTTCCGAATGTGAATATATATTGTAATTGAAATTAATGTTTAACATTATTTATTCATTAAAGCTTATAAAATAATATACATATCGAAGAAAATTAATTTTTTTTTTTTTTTAATCAAACCCTATTGGGTACTTTTATTTACTAATTACATACTACTTTGAAACCCCGAACCTTCCGAAACCCAAACTTGAGCGTTTCGCGGGCTCTTCTGGAACGGGGGTGGCCACGGCCTTGCAAATCCATCCCGGCATTTGCCTGCAGCTGAGGGAAACGTGGAAACCTCAGCCAGGATGGACGCTACAGCTTTTGTCAATGAACCGGAAGTGCAATGGTCCAAAGCCAGGGGAACCACATGGTGGAAAAGCGCAATGTTTTACCCCTGGGTGGGAAACGTGGTTTTTGTTGAAAATTAATTTTAGTGCAATAACAAAAAAAAAAACATGCATGTGGTATATTATTAATTATAATGGCATAACAAATATTTTTGCCTATTATTTTAGGCTTAATTATTTATTTTGTTGTTAATATAATTTTGCCATGCATAACAATATTTTTATTTTTTTCTTGATTGTACAAAATATTAACAGTATATTATTTAACAAAATTAATACTTTTATATAATATAATATTTATTTTTAATGTTATATATAATTATATTCTATGTGAACTAATAATTGGTTATATTGCCATGGTAACTATTTTTAATATAATATGTTATATTCTCAATTTTACACTCTTGACAATTAAAGCCTATATAATATAGGCTTTGTTTCTTCAATACTTATGAACAAATACTCATGGACTTACCATGTTAAAGCAACTCTCACTCCATGACATTATACGTATAAATTCTATTGAAGATACCATTCAAGAGAAGCAAGAATATTTCTTCTGTAAATTACCTCACGAAAATCTGTGGAAGTGGAGTAAAAATGCTAACAAAATGCAAAGAAACTTTTCTAGTTTCATGTACATAATTATAATATAGTTGTTAATGCCACAAAAATAATTATGATCAAATATTAACAAATTTCAATTAATTCGACTTTTAAATAAGTCGCAAATACTTGGCAAAATATCCTGGATTGTGCACTCAACGCCCTCTTCAAATTACTTCTGAAGCTGTAATTTGTAAAAATACAAGTACATCCACCTATGTTGAACGTTTCAAAGTAATTCTCTTTTCCAGGAGATGGATTACCAATATAATGAAAGTCCCACTATCGATATCAATATTGGCGATATATCGCAGTTGGACAATTTATACCTGGCATTTGAGGATAGGAGAATTTTGAGTTAAGTGAATTTTTACTTTTGTACATTTTAACTTTTTTCAATTTTTGTTTAAGTATAGAAAATATATTTTGAGTTAGGGATATTTTAGATTATATCATTTTAAATATGCATTTATGTCTTTTTGAGTTTCTGTCAATTTTTTGGTTCAGCCACCTCCCACTGCAACATAGTCGCTTTCCCTTTCAAACTACTATATCATGATAATTTTCACAGTATTCCAAATAAAATGTCATATTTGACTTTCTACAACGCATAGACATACGACATATATTGACAGTTGTAGTTTATGTTGAATACGCTTCATTGCCAATTAAAACAATCTCGCGTCACAGCAAAACCTATAATATTGACATTATAAATAGTACATAATTTAATTATTATAGTTTATTATATATAATATATATAAATTATACTTGATGCGGTTGATACCAATATCCAATAGTCAAGCAAGCCTTACCCTCTTACTAGAATTTAATATTTATATTTTTATGTAAGAAAAAAGTAATAATTGCTATTTAAAACAAGAAAGAGTATTTTGCTGATGTGTGGTGGATATAATTTACATGAGTTTTAACTGTTTTAAGTACCAAATTTCATAACAAACTTCGGAGATGATTACTGGTAGTACATATTTCCCAACTTGCTATAACGAGCTGTAGTTCTCGTGGGCGTATATATATACTATAGGTGTATATTAGGAGCGTAAGGAGATCGAGAGTCGTTGCGGGACAAGGAGGCCTGCTTGGACTGGAACCTGCCCGGCAGGACGAGTTGCCATGGCCACGGAGATTGCATTGTCAGCTAGAGAAACCCTGATGTAATATTATGAACGGTAACCATTTCATACGGCAAGCCATGTAACTTAAAATTCTGTCAATATTGAAAATCTCTTAAGTTGACGATAAAAATTGTGCTTGATTGCTTGAATGGCACTAATAAAAACTGCCGCATAAAATTCATGCAAATTATTAACGAGACTATTATTGCACTAGCTGCATCAGAGACCGTGGTCTCTGGCATTGTATACTTTATAGGATTATTTAGCGAATCTTGGGTAAAATATGGGTTCAAATTCTTCAAGAAAGATGCTTGGTAATGACCGCGTCGATACACGTATTGCCATCTATGTGAGAGAGAATTTTTTCAATACATCAATACAGGTCCAGCAACTCCAGGTAGTACGAATATACTTAATCTTCCGAACAGCACGCCTTGGGCACGTGTGACGAGGGCGCGGTGTCAATTAATGACGTGGCGATGTGCTGGAGCTGAAAATGATCCATCATCTTCCGGGATGCCGCGGGGTAAACAAGTAGACCGCGCTCAGACCTTGACGTGTTTACTAACAATGCAGAGAGAGAGCCACCACCCATTGTGAAGTCGCATTCCTGAATTAATACAGTATATGTCATAATTTATTAGAATCTTAATACAATGGATGAGTAAAGCAGTATTCGTTTTTAACTCTTAAAATATATCAATGTCAACCAAATTAAATTTTAACATATACATAAAACATTGTGTGTTTTTAATTATGTTAGTTTGGTGTCTTGAAAGCTCAAATAACGGATGTTTTTCTTTAAAATCTTAAATGTATAATATATAAATGTATATATGAAAACTATTAATACTATATATTAACAGTTATTATAAATATTATAATTTTTGTTAAATTTAACTGTGGTTTTACGTGAAAAGTGACATCAATGTAACTAAAATATAAGTGTAATAATGAGTCATAAATCTGCTTTATTAGAGAAAAGTCCGCTATATCAATCTGCAAAAATCTATGATTTTTTGCCAGTTTGTATCAGAAATATTGAGAGTGACAAGTTGTTTAAGTGCAAGCTTAAAAGTGTATTGATCAATAAGGAATTTTAATCAGTGAAAATGTTTTTTTCAAATAAACTATCAGAACAATGTCTTAAAAAGATGTGTGAAATTTGTGTTGATCTTGTTGTTTTTTAATTTACTTGAATTTAATGTATTTTATATGACGTGATTAATGTTGACTTGTACAACCAGAATCGAAATAAAATTATTATTATTATTATATTAATTTTGAATTAACATATACTATAAGTTATTTGAAAACAACAAATAATTTGCAACTATATAGTTAATTGTATGACATGATTATGATAACTCATTTGATAGTGATTTAATTTATGAGATGGTTAAATTCAAAAGGTTCAAATGCTATAAATAAAATAAGCTGGCACATATATTAACGCTTGCCAAACAAGACGTCGTGTTGATTTATTAGTCACGCGTGCTGCACTTGCTATATGAAATGCTCCACCCATCGTGCCGCCGACAAAAGTACATATATATGGAGTGGGATTTGTGCTGCATGATTTTATACACACCAGTTAACAATTCAAACATTACATTTTTCACCTCCCACCTGAAAATGTTGCAGTTCAATGAAACTCACACGTATAAGATATACAATCATATTTGCATGCAGAAAGGATTTAATGTTATTGTTCACTTTTTCTGATTTTTTAACCCTGTAGCAACCTTGAAATCGTGCTGCAAAATGTATGATATCATAATTATGTAACATTTATATACATTCATACATTTATATATACTTGCGTGTTAAATATATGCAAAACTATGACGTCATAGCGTTTCGTAGCACGATTTTATGGTTGTTGTAGCGTAAAAAAAAGTAGAAAATTGACAATATAACTTAAGCCCTCTATCCTAGTATGCAATAAAGAATTTAATGTAGATTGTCAATTAAATTATAAATAAAAAATTTTCATTTCGTTGTTCATTAATTAGTATAATGTCAGAAGTCAGAACTCCCTGCAGTACTTTTGTAAAAGATTTGAAGGCAAATACAAAAGTTTTCCCTTGACTTGATCAATTTTTAAGAACTTAAATGTTCATATACACGCGTCTAGACAAATTTACAAATTTTTTACAAAATTTTGCTAAGGTTGGTTTCAATGAGTTGGTTGGTTTCAACCAAATTTCTAAGAAAAGTGGTTTGGAAATAACAACACAATAATAATTATAGTATAAATACATAGCACTATAGACGCGTGTATATTAATTCCTATATACTCTACAAAACGTAACATAATTACAGTAATTCAATTCCAAGGATGCTTTTTATGGCGCTTTATTAAATCGTTTAAATTATGCTCATTCGTATAGGAGACTACACAAGAATATGTTAAACATTGCTTTACTATTATAGTAAGATATCAATTTGCACGCTCATATCATTAAACAACATGCACACACAAAAGTAACTGGTATGACTTGTATAATTATAATATCATGTGTTATTAAAATAAAAACAAACAATGATATGATAATATGATAGTTTTCTATTTTTTTTAAAAAAAACTTCCCTTAATTTGTTCCTAAAAGAAAAACAACCATATATGCGCAACCAATATAAAACTTTTAATTATTTCATTACATTTTCATTCGTATCATTATCGTTATTGGTAAATTGCATCATTTTTTTTATTTTGTTTTATTTTTTTTTTAGTCAGGAAATTGATAAAATAGATAATTTGAATTTGAATGATACTAGAATATATTTTGCATTTTCTTAATTATATTACCTTTCACCTTTACGTGAGATTCCAAAAATTATCCAGCTAGGTTTTTCAGCAGCGTTTAGTTTCATTGCTTCCTTCGTGGATCGCGCACTATAAACCTGCCCACATATAACAAGTATCTACCAATGTACTTAACCTATAATAATAAATATTATACTATTCTGTATTCTGTATATTATAATTACCTTCTACATAAATTTTAATTTTTTTTTTTTTTTTAATCGTATTGCGTCTCGACAGAAAGTGCAAATCGATTTGTACTATAAAATATATAGCCACATTGCACTGCAGGAACACTGACATTGAAAACTTGCTTCCTGCATGATTAAATTATTTAAACACATTATTTATAACATAATGCTATACTTATTTGAAACTGATATATGCACCATTATAATTATACCTTTATGTTATTATTAATATTATGACTCCATGGCAAGCTATTTTATTGAAATTGGAACCATTGAAACCCTCGGAGGTACATACAGTGAAAAAAGCATTGAAACTTCAATTTCCTCTTCCTACACGTTGTCACGAAATTGTCACTATGAAAATATATAAAGAATTTAAATACAATTAACTTTTTCTACATTCATGTTCCGTGCAATAAATTTTTGTGACTGCGGTGGTCTTCTTTGTGTCTAGAAGCCTCGGGGCTTTACACCAGTCTGTGAATTACTGCAAAAAAAAAAATGAAACCTTCTCACATTCCTCCGTGTGTTGTGGACGTGGGGAGCAGTTTATAAATATGTAGCAAGGTGGGGAGTTGTGGCAAGGTCGAACGGTCGCAGAGGAGTTTCTGGACACTTTTAGACCAGCAGGCAATTCGCGTCCACCTTCATTCAAAAAATAATATTCAAATTAGAGTGCTGTCAACATTAAATATTTTAACACACCTGAACGTATATTTAGTATAATAATTTATAAGTCTTACCTGTTCGTACTGTACACTGAATATGAGTTATAATGCTCTTTTAACAAATGAAGTAATAAAAATTATATGGTAATAAAACTGAAATTGGGCTATTACATAGCAACTGTAAATTTTTACACACACACACAAAAAAAGATCATTAATTAAAATTATTGTTTGAAAGATTTTAGTTCATTTTTCACTTTATCTTTTCACATGCTTTGAAATAAATTAATTATATTTAAAAAAAAAAGTGTTGGCAAATTAATACTATATAAAATAAATAGTGTGAAGGTGCAAAGAGCTCGCTTAATTGCTTGAATTTAATTACGATAATATGTGTATCGCAGTGATGTAGATTAATTACCATAATACATCATGCTTCTGTATAGACATGCAAATACTCAATCATTTAATTAATTTTCACACTGGATGGAAACAAGTTTACATAATAATAGCATGGTAGTCATGTTTAAAAAAAAAATCTGATGAAATTATCGTAAAATTTTCAACATTCTGTATACTTATTAGAAAAACGTCTTCCTAGCTGTATCAGTTCAAACTATCGACTTAAAAGTAACACGCTGCGGTTATATTAATTAAAATCACAATGCTTTTCAAAAATTAGAATGAATATAATAATTATTTTTGTTTATCATAAAGATCAGTCATATTCTTTTCAATTTAATTTAGCACATGTTAATTAAGCTAAGAAATTTATTTATTATACTATTAAAGTTAATATATATTATAATAATTATAATGTTAGAAATTTTAATCAACATTAACAGTAAACTGTTCATAAATTTTCATAGTTGTAATAATTGAATTAATTAATTTATAGTACTAAAATTTAAAGATTTTCTAATAAACGTCTTCGTATCATAATAAAATATAATGAATAATAAAATTTATTGCACGCATTACATTGCATATTATACGGTGAAATTGTACACTCATTCCTGTCAGACAAAACTTTTATTATGTAGGTAGATTTAATACGATTATAAAATAATAATTATTTTTTTTATTATTATATTGGTGCTCACATGGTGGGCTTGGTCGGTTCCGAGATGCGCCGGAAGGTCAAGTGCGTGGCTCACTTCCTGGTTGTCAATGTCACGTTGAGGCGGCGGTAAGTGGCTCTGTGAAAGTGGTGGGGGCGCAGCCTGCGGGAGCTACGAGAGATGGAGAGAGAGCACCATTTGGTCCAACACCGCTAAGCTGCAAGAAGTCTGATGGTAGTCCCGATAACAAGCCCCCTCCTCCCACCTGTCCATCGTCTCCATCGAGCTGATCTCCTTGAAAGAGCTCAAAGCGGTTCCTCGTCTAATTATAGGCTAACATTAGCTAGACACTAACGTATCATATTATACTTAAATTATGATGCAAATTATTTACTAATCAAATTATAAAAATGTGTAATAGTATTTTAAATCAGACTGATTAAATTTATATTATAGTCACGTTAATTTTTATTGAATTCTTTTTAACAAGGTGTGGTATGTTAAGTATGTGGTATAACTATACTCTAACTATTGTATCACATATAGTATATAATATATTATATTTGATGTGGTTATTTTTTTCAATGTTAAATTTAGAGTTAAATATTATATTATATTATATAGAAATGACGATTTTTAATCAATTACTTATTTTTTTTATATAAAACTTATAAACATATTAATTTATGTTTTATTATAGTATGTATACATTGCAGAAATATATATAATGTAAATTTATTATACACGTGCAAGAAAGTTGCAAATAAAACGATACAATTTTTTAATAATTTATTGAATTAAATCGCTTTTGTTTCATGGCATGCACCAATTTCTAAATCACAGTCTATACATTTGTCAACTCTACACAATTTCTATTTCAATTTATATACTATATGCAGGTTGGTTTAAGTTTATTTATAAACTATATGAAATATATTCCATGTAATATGTTAATACATTTACAGAGGAAATAATTATTTTATAAGCCAATTCTGATATAATGGAAATTATACAAGTTGACAAATTAATTGATCAGATTAACGTACCGCTTATATTCACATTAGTATTTATTGCTGCAGTGACCGTGCGATGCAAGCAAGCTATAATACAGTATAGTTGTTGATGTATCGCAATGGTTTTCTTCACACTTTGCGGATCGCCTCACAAAACCAGATCAAGTAATATTTTCACTTGCTGAGAAAACGAGTTGTGTAAACTGAATCACATCATCCTTACGTGATCTTGCAAAACAAGATTATAGAATTATAGTTGCTAAGGTGAAAACACAAGAGCTGGATGGGTAGCCCCATATGTTTACAGTAGCAATTCTCAGAGGAGAAAAAAAAATGTTATAAAAAGAAAAAAAAAGTTTGTGGATCAACTATAAATTTATTTTTAAGGGAAAAATATCTTCATCATGTTCCACATATTCGTGTTCAATGCATTCATGTCATCGCTTACAATTAGTCGTATTCTCTATTTAGTGAAATAAATTATAACATTTCAGTATTCAAAATTATATATATAATAAAAATATATTTATACATTTGACGAATGATGATTATAATAAATAATATAAATATAAAATTATTTTATACACCGTCTCTAGTCAAAGAGAGGTTTAAAGATTTCAGATGATGTAGTGAAAACGGTAATTAAAAAGTAGCTAAAATCTAGCTTCATACATCAGATTATTTTATATTTTTGCTATACGTAACGTGTTTTAGTGTCCTTCAATAATTAGTAAACAACTTTCAACTATTTTAAGTGTTATTGTTTTACATCCATGTATTTTTTTTTCACTTCACTCAATATATAGCATTTATTTATATTGGCGTATTATGTATTATTTACTTCATTTTGCTCGAATTAATGTTTCAATTTCGTTGTCAAAATCTACGTATGGCAAGTACATTGCTTTCTTCATGAAGTAAGCGGTTGATACACATCAATGTTCTGCACTCTCGCTTACAAAATCACGCTGCAATAATGTCATTCCGATGGCTGACTACCTGCACGTGCACAGCGTGTCAATTTGAGTCGTTTGAGCCGACGTGTGTCCAGCTGATATCACTTGATGCATGTTTAACAAACAATAAATGAGACATTAAAATAAATATCTTTGTATTAAGATCAATGTATGTGTCTTTTTGTGAAAGAAAAAAAAAAAAAAAAAAGGTTGAAATTTTACTTATAATTGTAAAGTGAAGATGAGAACTTAAAAATTATGTTCTGTACATCTTTGATTATAATAATCGCATTATATAACTTTTATCATACTGCATGGGATTTCATTTGGTATGGGTGGGATGTAATGATATATCACTAGTTTGCAAATTTTGTTGTTATTATATATTGAGAATTATCATCAGTGTGTAGTGATTAAGATATATTGATATTATAATAATATATATTGTTATTATTATTTGCTTTAACTGAACCCTAATAGTACAGGGTTAATGGCTATTATGTATGAATGTATCATCACAGTGAAGTAAAATTTTTATGTATAATAGAAAATTATTTCCACTTTCAAGAATTTAATCACCGTTGTAAAGAAGATCTGCATGACAATTACTACGTTTACATGACGGTGTTTAATGCGTATTCGTTGACGACGGATGATGTTATTCTTATGAGGCGTCGTCAACGAATACGTATTAAACACAGTCATGTAAACGTAGTGATTAATGATGACAGTTCTAGGAACTTGCTGGAGGGGGTGTACAGTAAAGGGCGATAATTATTAATGTTTTGGAAAAAAGCAGGATGTTTGATAACAATTTAATATCAGATATATAGTTCAACAAATGTAAGATTACCCCCGGAAGAAGCCGGAAGTGTTGAAACTATATATGAACATGCAGTAAACTGTAAGACTTTGCAGATAGGTTAAAATCTCTAATATACAAATCTCTCTGTCAAGTTTAAGGTTCAAAATTTAACTAGGATCGCACATGGCTGCTTCCAGTGGTAATTTTTCATTGATTGAACTGTGTTTTAGTAAAAAAAAAAAAAATAATAATAATAATAAAAAAATAAGAAATATTAAAAAAAATTATACCGAGCATCAACAGTTTATTACAGATTATGTATACTCCCAGACGTATTTTCTCTAGTAAGAATGTCATAAATTATTGCGATCAAACTATATTTATTTAGCATCATTAATTAATATATAATTTATTTTATATCTAAAATAATATAAAAAATCATTATTATTGTTATTTTAAGATGGTATTACAGAGAGGTACATTACATGACATAGACCCCTCTCTCCCAGCCCCCTTATTGTTGAATTGCATGTTTTTGCATTGAAGAATGAAAACCTTTTTAGTACCTTTGTTTTAGAATATGTGCATACTTATATTTCAGTCTCTTAGAATAATTTTATTAGATCATATATTATGGCATTGAGTATTTTGTAGTTTATAATTATTGTACTTGCTAAAATTATATTATGCACCAAATTTACATCAAATTTTTTTTATAATAATTGTGTAGGGAAAAATTTTGTAAAAAATTAAAAAAGAAAATGAAAATAAAGAGAGTAAGTGTATATAAAAGGCATTCACAAAGTCTTAAGGCCACATTTAGAGCTTGATAATTTAAGACCAGAAATTTTGGGCCTAAAAAGCATGCCTAAAATCGGGCTTTAAATTATCGAGCCCTAAATGTGGCCTTAGGGCTTTGTGAATGCCACTTCTTATTTTTTAAAATGTTAAAGCTTCAAACAAAATTTATCTATTAGTTATAACTTATAAGCTATGTGATGAAAGTAGCAAAGTATACGGTCTATTAGAAAATCTGCATTTGATTGAAAATATATTGAAACATTTTATCCTTGAAATAAATTATAATGATTTTAACCGGATATCAATAAAAAAAATAATAATAAATGTAATTGCGAAGTGTTTGATTGCATATGTGAACATGCAGTTTTTTGTAGTACTCATTAGCAATCGTGCGAATGTCATTCAGACAGCCGTCCACTAGAGTCAATTTAGTTCTCAGTTCAAATTTTGGCTTCAGAGGAATAGAGCTAAAATTAAAACAATAATGTGGAGATATTTCTCAATTGTTGCAATTTTATTAACACTGGTAAGAACTGCATTCGCATTCACACAAAAGTATTAATTTTAGTCACTAATTTAGGTCATAAATTTCCAAGACTGAAACAATTTGGTATTTGAAAATATATTTCGTGTTAATTAATGCTTCGAGAAATATAAGAAGTTTATATTCATTATTTTTCTCGACTGATAAAATAAATATATTATATAAATATTTAATTTATACCTATACATACACCGGCAGTATGCTAGTACGTAGTACGGTTGTCTGGCAATTAAATACCCGTGAATTCATTTTGTTTTCTTTAGATCTTGGCGCAGCAAAATACGAGTTTGATGCTGAGCGACATTGAAAGCAAACTTGAAGGTATAAGAGGAATTTGTCTTTCTTTAATTTAATTAGACATTAAAATAAACTAAATAAATTGAAAGGCTTTTTTTTTTTTTTTTTTTTTTTTGTAGCCAGTAACATTACATTCTGTGCAATAACAATTTTAATAGCACATGTTTTCCTTTCCTGCTATACGATCGAATATATTATACAATCAATATTACATGCTGCATGGATACACCACCATGATTCAATTTGTTGATATTTTATTCGTCATTATTTTAACATTCGCTACTAATGTTTTATTAAAAGGGTTGAAACTAAAACCTGTTGCTTTGCGCGTATAGCTGAGTTGTTGTATGGTGAGTTGTTTATTGCTTAATTCAAGCGTTCCGCTTTCCTTCACATATTGAGAGAGAGGGGAGGGAGGAAAGAGGGTGATCTGGATTATTGTAGACTCAGCAACATAAAATCTAGCTTTACCAAGTTTTAACATTAAATGTACAATTTCATGACAGAATTGCAGAAATCCTACCTTGCAGGAAAGCCATCGTTCAAATGTGTAATGAAATGCGTGCTCAGATTTACAACTCTTCAGCCTGATATTACGAGTGAGGTGAGAAAAGAGAAAATAAATAGTAATATATATTACAGTTGGTTCTTCATCTATAGACTCCGCGATAAGCGCTAAATTTCGGTGACGATGTCTCGAATTAATATTCTCGTGGCACCGTTGAGGTATCCTGTATTGTCTGTATTGTTATTTAGTAGTGAATATTACGTGTTTAAACTTTTGTCTGTTATTGTTTATTTTTACCTTTAATTAATTTATATTTATCTTCCAAACAATGTATTTTATTTACATTTATATTAAATTAAAACAAAATAAGAGTAAATTCCTACTTAATTAAAACGAGAGAACTGATGCTATATTATAATACATAATATATATATGATGATATATATTTTGTTCTGTAGCAAAATTCTGCGTATATTACTGACAGCATTTGGCCTTAGATTTATACAAATTTATTACTAATATTTTATTAGCATTAATTAATTAAATATGATTCAATACTAAACTTGTTAAGTAGGTACAATAAGCTGTAACTTGTAACCACTTACAACATATTTTTAAAATTCTTCATGTTTATGAGATTTTTTTTTTAAAAATCTAGATCAATGGAAATGTTTAACTTTTTTGAAGTACACAAGCCGAGGTATTCACGCATGAGGTATTGCTGTATATAGGCAACTTATTCAGCACCAAAGCAAAGCGGGTTACATAACAGCAGGGAGCTAGTCGCTCCACTTTGGAGTTTGGAGCTGATCACTTTACAATAACCTCAGGACGAGTTGGTATCGCGGGCATTTTATCTTAGCTTTAGTGTGCAAAAACTTAGAAAAAAAAGAAAAAAAAAATAGGCATCGTTATCAATTTAGAACAAATGTAGTGTTTTTACAAAACGGACACAAACCTTATCATATCTGTTAAGCTTTTTTCTTTTTTTTTTTTTTTTTAAACTCGTACCTTTAGTTCTTTAGTGGGTATTGAAAACCAACTGCAAAATTTACAAGCCCAAAAATGAACTCATTTTTCAAGATTATAAATATGAACGTATTATACAGCATATATGTTTAATACATTTTAATACTTATAGCTAATTATAAAAATTGTGAAGCTTAATTTGTTTTGTGTAAATTTTGCTCTGTAGATAATGGCAACATTTAATTCCACAACAGAAACAATAGAAATGACAGTAACAGGAACAACAGCATCAGAGTTATCAACAAGAAGAAAGAAAATAGCAAGACTAACTACGACACCAACTACAACCACAGCTTTGACAACAACATCAACAACAACAATTAAAGAACCAGTAATAGCAACGCTAATTGATCCTATATCTTGTGTGCAGAAAAATTGCCCTAAGTCCTCGAGTTGCTCTGAACAGGTGAGTATAGAGTATATGCAAATATTAAGGCCGGTATAGAACTATTTAAAAAAAAAATTGAAACATAATTGAGAAAATAATGTGTAAATTTAATATTTTATATTTAGGACATAGCAATGGCTACTGCTTCAAGATTTTTTGGTATGTAATTTCGTGTATTATGTGTTTCTAACTTTATAGAGTGTTCCCACTGTCCTATTTAATTTAAATGTACTCTGTTTAAAATTAGTACACACCTTAACAAGAAGGGGGTAGGAGATGTTTTCAAATTAAAAAATTAATGGCTTCTTCAGAAAAAATAAATAAATAAATAAATAAATAAATAAATAAATAAATAATAAAAAAATAGAATTTTCTACCATATGGTGCGGCTTTTATATATGGAGAAAATTTCCTTGAAGTCTCTATTTATAACTGTATTAATCAGTATAATAATAATAAAGTTCTTCAAACTTCTGCACTGTCACATAACATAAAATCCTACGAATTCACCGCCTACAAAGACAATGGTAAAGAAATCTTTAATATATTATATAAAAATTATGTTATTAGTTTTGGATTTCATTTACGTTAACTGGGAGTTTTATATAAGAAAAGCAGATGTTTAGCAATATTATAATTTGTTTCCTAAATCTCTGAAAAAATAATACATTAATCAGATCCCTCATTTTTTTCTAAAATGTCACCAATAATAAATTTGTATAATTAATATTTAATGAATTTTGCAACAGCATCAGCAATGAACCCCAAGATACTGAACGTCTGTGGGAAGAGTTATTACTTTAGCTTCACCAAGGTAGATTGCACGCATTAAACCATTATAAGTAAAGCAAGTCTGGAACAATCATAATATTACATTTTCTTCTTGGAATAAGGAAAACAAAACAAAATGAAATTTCGAAACTTCAAACTTTTGTAAACTTGAGTCACGAACGGAAATTTGTGATGTTGCACAAGGAAAATAAATTGCACCATCTAGTGTCTACTTTCTTGATTTTTATAGATATTTTTAGTACCTTATATAGCTGTCACTTTTTTTCCCTCCAGCCTCCATATTTCTAATTTTGTTATCATTATTACTATACTGATAGCAAACGCACGCAACGGCTGTCCGCTCTTGCTGCTCAGACAAAATGGCTCTTGCGAGTTTTGAGAACCAGAAAGAAATGGACTGCATTAGCGGAATCTACCGAAAAGGTTTGAGTAATATCCCTGCACTTCCTCGCTATACATGTACATTAATTGTATTATAATCATAATTATTTGTCAAGAATGAATTCTTGTTTTGTAATATTCAACTATTTCAATTTTTATAATATACGTCATGCAGTCAGTCGACAATTAAAAATTCAGTTCATTCCTTCTTTTTATTTGTCGATCGTCGCTGTCTTCATCATCAGTTTTTTTTCCAAAATATTTTAACTCTCTTTTCGATAACTGCGATAACTCTTGGCCATCTGCCTGCTGCTTGCTTAATTTTGCAGATACGCCAACGAGTGACCGATTGATGTAGTAAAATTAAAAAAATAAACAAACTACGTACATCATGCAGTATACATAAAATTATTAACTATAGAAGACTAAAAAAAAATATTGATTTCTTGCTATTTCAGAGGGTAAAATAAAAGGAAGTAAATATTGGACTAGTGGGGCAATCATCACGAAGTGCTCTGGAAATTACTTTTGGTGCAGCTCTCATCAGCAGCTGAGTAATGTTACGTGGAAGCAGGACAGAAACGTAAACCAACAAAACACTTGCATCCTCATTGACTTCGCTACGTCAATTAACAGTCCTGAGGGCCTGCGTGCTGACACCTGCAAAGAAGAGTATAACTACATTTGTGAGGTATGTAATTATCGTGTATTTGGGAAGTAAAAATATTAGTAAAAAAAACGGAGATATTATTAGTGTATACTGAGGGTTTATAGTTTATAAACATATAGGTTAAGACCCAGAAAAAAAAATCAGGGATCCCACGTGTGATCATGCTATATATTAAAAAGAAAAAAAAAGTTATCATTGCAAACATGTCTATTTACATAAATTTCTGGAGGCAGTTCAGAGAGATACAGCCATGAAGATCCTACTACGGGTTATTATTTATGGTAAAACCTTAAAATAACCTCTGGCTTCAAAGTAGCGAAATCCGCTTCTTTGCTGAACTTGAATAACTTACAAAATAACTCATGATCCTGATACAAAGGTTCATATTTATTTTGGTTTTCGTCGAAAACGCTCGGGTGTCATTCGGTTCGGCTCGGACAATAAAATTCTTCGTTATAAACAACACACCAATGACTGAAGACGTTACAAACACAACAAAAAAACAATGTAAATGTGAACCAGAGTATTAGGATGTATGAAATAATTAATTTAAATCACATATCAGTGTTTGTACAAACTGCAAGAAACCATTGAAGATGCTACATTCTTGGTAATCCCACTAAAATTTATTTGATCGATTAGGTGTAAGTTATATGACATGCTTAAATTTAAATAAATTAGTGCATACTTGAAGATAATTGTTAATATAATATATTTTATTTACCAATAAATAATTTTTGTTTCAGAGTCTGGAATAATGCATATTGAAAATAAACTATTTGAATATTAATGATGTAGAACAGTGTGTTTCTTTCATTAACAATAATAATTATATTATTACGTATTATTAGTATTATTATTAATACTATTACTTTTTAAATTAAAACAGTTAAAGATAATAAAGATCCAATAGTATCTGAACATATTAAACATGTTATAATGTTATAATTTATAATTACATAAATAATGTAAAAAATATACATAATACTAAAAAAATACCTATAAAAAACTGAATACTCTGTCAAGGATTACTGGATATTTTATGAATTTGTTTTCTATGAGTTTGCAGAGTGTATTTGTTAGTATACCACTTGTCACAGACGGAACACTGATGTTTTTTATTTGAAGGATGTGCAATTTTTTTGTGCGATTTTAATTCTCCGCGATGCAAGTAAGAGTTACCGCACTTGCATACGAATTTCTGGTCAGAAAGTTCATTTCGTGGAACTCCACACGTTTTTAAGTGTCGGAGCAGCGCTGTACTTCTCTTGAACTCACGTGCACACTTGTCGCACGAGACGAGGAGGCGTGCAGGGGATTGATCGCCACGATGTGCGCGCTTCATGTGGATTCTGATATCCAAGCGCCGGCAGAAAGCACGCTTACAAATTTTGCAGTGAAATTTTTTTATCGATTGCATTCTCTTGAATCGGTCTAAAAAATAGAGCAAGGAGGCATTTTAAAAAATTATTTTACTTCAAGCTTAATTTTCCTAAAAAATTTTTCTGTAATTTAATATCCATTAAACCTATTATAATAACTATATAAAAGTATGTTATGTTTTAATATCCATGTTATGCAAAACAGTTTTAATTTTATGATAACTATATAATATTTATGTACCTGGATGTCGTCTCTCTTGCATCGTATCCTCAGTCCCCGAAGGTTCAGACTTTTGGTACTTCGAGTCTGCATGGTGCATCTGTACGGTCTGTGGGTCCACGGCACCCCGGAGTGCCACGTCCAGCTCCTGGTGTTCAGCGTCTCCAGTCAATTTCATTGATTCTACACAGATAGCACTAGTTTTCTCTACACCTGTAACATTAGACTTTGTTATAGTTAGGATAAGTTACATGAATAAAATGAGCAAATTATGTCTCGAATATATTCTGTTCAATGAAAAGCGCTCTCGTTCATCATTATAAGTAAAGATTAAAAATAATAGACATCGTATTATTTATAAAATTTTAATATATATTATGCATAATTTTACCTCAATATTACGTATCATGTAGTTTATTAGAATTTCATCTGATTTTTTAAGAGGCTTAACTATTCATTAGAATTATATGGATGAGATTCACAAAGGAGTTATTCAGAAAGTTATCCAGCTTTTCACTAACCGTGGTCAGGGTCATTGATTTAGAATGACACTAAACGTGGTTATATAATATATAGTGATAAACCTGGATATCTTCCCTCGTGAATTGCGCCCATAGTGGTTAAATGTTGATGTGTCAATTACATTGCGTTGCTGACCTGTAGATCTCATCTTGGCATTCAGTTGGTCAACGTTTAGAGACTCTTTCGCTACCGGGATCGTTGTAACTCCTCCCTGCAGTAACGTTCTGCTGCAACAGATGTCAGTCAGCAAACAATAATTGGGATACCCCCTGGTGTATACCCTGGCAGGACATTTGATCTAAAAGTTCAATAAAATTGCTTTTTTTTTCTGTGTCCCTTCTATACTATAAGTGGAGCAATGTCAAACAATTTAAAACCTTGTAAAGTATTAAATTAATATAATATATGCCACGGCCGGGATATTCGCGGGGCATTACAGGGACGTTTCGCTGTGTCCCGGGGATACCCATGCGGTCCCTGGAAACATTTTATAATTACCTTCCAGCAGGTTTCCAGGTCAGCATTACCACTTTGAAACACAAGTTTTATGAATTTAATAAGTTAAAAGCTTTAAATGAATATTATTGAATACAAATTGCAGTAGAGTATTGACCTCAATTTTTTTATTGCAGAAATGGATAGAGGGTGCAAAGTTATGCTACCCTAATTTTTTTCAGATTTTTTACAGACCGGGAACTATTTTTAAAAAATTATTGAAAGTTCTTTGTGTGACGTCACGAGACGCCGCTCCTTAAGAAAAAGATAGGACATGTCGCCGCATGACGTCACAAAAGGGACTTTCAACACTTTTTTAAAAATACTTCCCGGGCTCTAAAAAATCTGAAAAAAATCAGGGTGGCATATAACTTTTCACCCTCTATCCATTTCTGTAATAAAAAAAATTGAGGTCAATACTCCGTTCTATATTTCTGTGTTCCAAATTGGCCAAGTATTTCATGACTAATTATTAATTATATTAATTTTTTCTCATCACTTTTAAACCTAGATTTGGAAAGACAAGTATAGTTATCTTTCCAAATCCATGCAGGTTCAAAAATGGTCTGAAAAAATTATTTTTCATGTAACTGAGGCTCAAAAATTTAATTCCAGTTGAGCTTGGATATAATCCCTTTTGATCCCGCGGCGGCTCATATATATATATATATATATATATATAATACTGTATAAATATGCATGCAACAATTAGCAGCTTGCAGCTATAGTAGTGTATCCGCCGGGGTTATATTATTAATATAGCTATATATAAAATGCACTCCATATTGCAAAGCAATTTTTACGTAATTTAATTTTAACAACTTTTATATATTATGGTTCAATAGTCATTGTACACATAATGTACACAACGGACAATTTACATGATAGTGGTATAGAGAGCATTTTTTTTAATCCAACTCTGCACGATTTTTTATTCTCTCTCCATATCTGAGTTCATTGACTGTATTTATAGAAATGAATTAAGGTCTGTCGCTATGAAAATATGCAAGTGGAATGAAAAGAGATGTCACTACCAGTCTTTAGTAAATGATGTCCGAGATTGGGTGATTTTAATTCCAACATTTCAAAGGAAATAATAAGATTAACCGTTTTTAAATGAGCAACAGTCATTATAATTATGTTTATCTATTTCCTAGTCTGATTAATTTGCGAATACAATAATTATATGATAAGTTATTGCAGTTAAAAAAATGCCCCTATAACTCAGAGAGCAAAAGCTCAAGGCAAAGAAAGAAATATGAAGGGCAGCCGTGCCGTGATGAATGCTCCTGCTCTACCGTTGCGAGTGCGCCTCAACATTCCATTGTATTTTAAATTGAATAGAAGGGAGAGTAACGGTAAATAAACAAAGATGTATTATTTTGAAAGAATTAATATTATGATTTTTAGGATAGTAAGCATCGAAACTTTTTTTTTTTTTTTCGATAAAAAAATAAAATATATTATTGTATTTTTTAATTCCTTTTGTTATATATAATGAATCTAACTCGAATCTAAGTAATAATCCTAATAATTACGTAATTTTATATATTAAAATTTACTATCATTCATAATGCTGTTTCGCTTTATGTGGCTCATCATATCTAATCATATATATATGCTTGAAATAAAAATAATTTGATAATAATTTGTTTCTGGATCCGCACCTGATTATCTTTATATATATATTAATAATTTTTTTTTTTACAAGGATACACCCCTAAGAGCTTTTACAGCTCGCGGCGGGGTACTGGGTAGGGATAGAAGGTAGGGAACGGATAGTGGCCACGGCCTGCATGCTTACGCGTCCCAGCATTCGCTGAGGTGAGACTGAGGGAACCGTGGAAAACCTCAGTCAGGACGGACACCTTTAATTTTTCTCAATGGACCAAAGCGATGTCCAAAGCCTGGAGAACCACACACAAGTGCATCACTGCACTCGGTGGAAAGCGAGACGAATTTACCCCAGGGAGGGAGCAGCGTATTTTTTACTTGAAACGGTCACCCATCCAAGTACTAACCACGCTCGACGTAGCTTGACTTCGGTGATCTAACGAGAATCGGTCAATGCACTGCGCCAATAATATTATTATTAAAAAAAAATAATAATAAATATAAATATTTATTTATATTTATATATATTTTATATTTTTGTAGATATGTATTATATAAATACATATATAACTATATATATAATAATATATATATATATAGTTATATAATATTATAACTATATTATAAATGTTATAATAAATATTATAATTTTATATAATTACGGTCCAATAATTAATAATAATTATAATAATTAATTAATTTTTCTCTCAATAAAAAAAATCGATATATTATTATGTATTTTTTTTTTTTTTTTTTTTTATTGGAGGAATTTAATAGATAGAGCTAGGCCTTGTAGGAGCCATCAATTTCCGTGTGCAGACTACCAATGCTGAGCTGCATGAGCACGGCCCATGGGTCTGCACGGCCCACGGGCCCGCCCGTGCAGATCCGTACGTGCGCGAGCCCGCAGAACCTAAGCCGTCTCGGCGCCCTCCCTGCTGCTGGTAAAGCTCAAGCTGACCATCCTCACTTGCCTCGCTGCTTGCTGGCGAGCAAGCTAGGTGCAGTCCCGAACAATGGGACAATGCACAGTACATCCGAGGAGAAAAAAATTCAGCAAGAGGGCTTGTGACAAAGTGGGGAAATATAGTGTGTAATTTTCTTACTTGTAAAGTCCTTAAAACATTGCTGTACAGTATCCATATTAACTTGTTCATCAGAGAATATATATATAATTAATATTATACAATTAAAAATTAAATATCCTTTAAAGTTTTGTAAAAATGTTGGAACAAAATTCTTCCAATCAGTATTTTTCGAAACGCAAACGTTGCGCCTCTGGTGGCCGGCTACGTAGCGACAGTCCTTAAAGTTCTGTATACTGTATAATAGTTCAGTACTAGAGTGGTAAAATCACACGTTCAGCACATATACGTCTGTTAAAAGAGGTGTTAAAAATTTAGTAATTAAAAGAAAAACTTATGCTTCTCATATATTTAACACAAGTTCTTGCTAGATTTTTTTTTTCGTGTATTTTATTTTATACTATTTTATTTCATTGTCTCGCATTCAAATACTGACCTGAGCAAAGGGTTTCGCTCTATCACTGGCTGCAACTCAAGCTCAGCGACTGAGGTTGGAATATACGATGGAGACACACACAATCCTGCCTCAGGTGCCACCAGGTGAGCTGCAGGTGCTGAAGTAGCCTCCTCGTTGAGGACAACACGAAACTGAGGAATCATTGTGCTAGGATCTGAGCTGAATTGGACGTTACCAACTTCTACCCGAAATTTTGGTACTTGTTCGATGTTGTTGGGTACATCACGAGCTACATTACCAAATTTTGTTTTCAATCGGAGTGATATATTTTCTCTGTTCATCGATTCGACTTTCAACAATCTTTGATCTTTTTTGTTATTTTTTATCATTATATTAGGTGAAGTGTTCATGCAAGGAGCATTTGAGATTCCATAATTAATTTCAAAATTATAAAGATTATTCTTGGGTTTTTTAGCAGATTTTTTTTTCTCACGAGCTATTTTCACATGTCTTGCAATATGATTTAAAAGTTCAGTTCTAGATGTTTTATAAATCAAACACAATTTGCAAAATTTATCTTCTGAGAATTCTTGTAATATTTCAATATCATTATCTTTTGTATCTTTAAATTGCTCTTCTGTTTCAAAAACTTTACGGTCATAAGAATGTTCTAAAAATAAAATAATGTCATCAAAAATTTCTTCACAATCGTGGCATGTAAATGAATCATGATTAAATTCATCTATACGTTCTGTCTGTTCAGATGAGTATTTTTTCGCTATGCTTTGATATTTTTTGTTCATATAAATATCGATATTTTTAAAATATTTGGCAAGCTCAGTGCCACAATATTCAGAAGGATTTTGACGTGGAACTTTTGGTGGTTCGTACATCATGTTTATTTTTTTTTTATTTTTATATATCATGTATACTTATACTATACATATTATATTTTTTATTGAGAAGTAATTTTTCCGCTGTGTATCTGAAAGCAGAGTATGAAGATTTAGTCAATGAATTAATAATTTCTTAAATATTTGAAACTTACATATAAAACTTCATATAACTATTTAATTGAAATGTATAATTTGATGTATTTAATTAATTGCATTATAGCAAAGTTTAATAATTAATGCAAGTTAAATAAATGTGTTTGCAGATGATTGAGGCACAAATTACTTTAAAATACTTAATATAAAAGTATTAATTATAATATACTCATAAAATTTTACATGTCATTGCTGCAAATCAAATTAAATAACTTGTAAAATGTATATTAGTTTAAATAAAAATGTAGTTTAAATAAAAATGTTTTTTATAACCAATTGAGTTTCAATCCAGCGTTTAATTTATAATTGCTTTTAACTGCAAGAACTGAATTATTTGTCAGTTATACTTGGAAGTGCCACTTATAATTTCAAAATGTATATAGCAATATAGCACACTTATATTGGAAATTATATAATTTATATAATAATATACAGTATGATGTATACACACACATATACTGTGTGTAATAATTTTAAGAAACATATAGTGTAAATTAGCCAGCAGGTGACTGATAAGGTGATAACGCTGTTACGTGACCCAAAACCACCCTTGTAAGAAAGTTATAAGTTGAAAGAAATAAGTATAATTTTAATCACAAATTAATTGGTATTAATTTAACATTTATTTTATATACTTTATTTTAGTAAGTTTTTTTTTTACGAGGGCATTCAATGACTTTAACATCACGTACTTTCAACTTCATTTCACTCCATTCGAATAATTTTTTAAGTACTTATATTTTTCCTATAATAGAATCCCTAAGATCTTGGGAAATCAACCTATACAGAAGGTACTAAAAGTTTCAGACCTTCCAAAAAAATAAAATTACATACCATTTTCTTATTTGAAAATTTCCAGCCTTACACACATGGCACACACTAACAAGCTAACAGATAGTTCACTAATATATATATGCCTGCTCACTTTCCGAATTTTCTCAGCTATCAGCTCTGCTGGGTTTTTACAAGACAGTGATAAGGGAGATAAGAGCTAGCCTTACTTTGTTCGAGAAAAGTGTCGTGGTGTCATATATATATCAGTTCGGGTCATTGCAAACCTTTATTTTAAAAAGTGAGATAAATATAATTTGAATTTAAACTACTCCCTGGTCCCTGCATACAGTATATATGCCACGCGTCAATGACCTAATATGAGATAATATTATATATATATATATATATATACAAGGAAAAGTGAACAGTCATTTTATGAGTTACATATATATGATGGAAAATTTAAATATATATCCCCGCATATTTTTTTCTTCTCATGCATGTCAATTAATACATGTCGTGCATGTCATTATAATTTATTTATTTATTAATCATATCACTACAGCATTTTATACCATTAATGTGATGTGTCAAACTTAAAAATAAAACAAAATGAAAACAAGTAAAACAAATTGTAAACGAGTACGTATATACGCAGGAGTAAAAATGCATTTTCGTAATTCAATGGAATTTCCTGAAATGTTTTGATAAAAAGCAGTATAATACAGAATGTATCCTTTCTTTAATTAAAATACGTATTTATATTATAATAATATAATTATTACATAAATTTATAATGTGCTCTTTAAAAAGTCAATTTATGACAATATGTCATATGACCATATATATATATATATATATATATGTTTTGTCTAATCAGTACCACGCGTCTATTAATAGTGCTTAATTGTATTAGATTATAATTATGTTCAGTACATTGCCCAATCAAATAAAAATAAGATATCTATAAAAGTCTAATTAAAATTAAATTTATATATATTTAATTATCTCACCAATTATAATATATAAAATATGAACTTTAATTAATTTTAATAGATTGTTGAAATTTGTAAACAACAAGCAAAACCCCCTATATATAGAAGGGTGTTTGAAAAAAAATTTTTTTTTTAAGCCAATCAAAATATAGAATTTGGCCTACTTAAGCTGGAAGGTGGTGCTCATGCATACCCCTTAATGGGGTACTGGCCAAAAAAAAAGTTTCAAGTTTTTGTCAACATTTCAAAAGGCACGAGAATTTACAGCCCTGTTACAGTATTCTACGACAATTTCCTGATTTTATATGAATTTTTAATACCTCTCAAAAATGACGTCATAGCTACTAGCATTGAATCTTAAATGGGAAAATAGATCAGTTAACATTGCCAAATCCCAGCATACTTAATATTGAAATGTAACCAAACCTTAATTTGCAAGGTTTTTAGGTGCTAGAATCACGATAATGAAGGCTTCAAATTCCTACTTCAATAGGGTGACCAGATATCTTGATGTCCAAAACGGTACGCATGCCCCCAAGATAGAGGCCTGAAGGGCCAAAACCCCCGCCGGAGGCTCGATTTCTTTCCACGCCCCCTTTTTTACTTTTTTTTTTCCTTAATAGATTTTCAAATGAATTGTTTTTTTTTTATGAAGCCGTTTTTCCCGAAAAAATTTATTTTATTTCAAAATCCA
Source organism: Siphlonurus alternatus (assembly GCA_949825025.1). NCBI lineage: Eukaryota > Metazoa > Arthropoda > Insecta > Ephemeroptera > Siphlonuridae > Siphlonurus > Siphlonurus alternatus. The sequence goes on from OX463780.1 coordinate 39,069,712, forward strand.
TTAAAGAATTTTCGTCATAGATTAATACGTAAGTATTTTTTAATTGGTACCATATTTCAGACGAAGTTTGAGTAAAACGCTGTTTTCTGTTCCATAATAAGGCTGCATGCTTAAGGGCTCAGGAAAACAAACTTTGGGATTTTTTTGCGATGAAGCTATTTGAGATGAAATTTTTTTATTTTCATTTTTCAATAAAGCAGGGCAGGTTAAAATATTTCAAGGAAATAAAATAATAAATAATGCAATCTCTCACTCTACTTTTAAATAATATAAATAATTGCATTTTTTATATATAAATTTTTCATAGAATTAGAAAAAAAAAAATTTAATATATTATAGTCACCCATGCACGAAAACTGTGCTGCATGCAGTGAGTTGATTTCCTAAAATTAGCCTTTTTTCTTGGCCTGGCCATGATCCTATTATGTTGTAAAGTTGCATGCATGTAAAATAAAAAGAGACAAAAGCAATAAAATATTTATACTCAAAAAGCATAACTTTGAAGGATACTTTTCCAATAAAAAAATATATATTTAAATATTTTAAATTGATTTTTTTTTATTTATTTATTTTTTATTTCGTTATCAAATTTTCCGTCTCCATTCACAATATTTCTAAATGTACGTGTTACTTAAATAATGCATTATATATATATATATATATATATATATATATATATTTGTTTATAAATAAATAAAACTTAATATAATGTCACGAGATAAATTAAAAAAAAAAAAAAAAGAGTATAATTAAAGCAAGAAATTAATTTGAATTACTTTAAAATCGAACTGTTCATTTTGCAATTAGTGTGAACTCTTGTTAGAGTGAAATAGCTGAAGAAGTTAAATTGAATAGCATTCACATTGGACTTAATAACAGCTAAAATTACTTGATTGTATGAATAATATTTGTGGCGTTTTTCCCTCACATTATTTTCCATTTATTTACGTAATATCCACATGCACGATTATTGTGAAAAAAAAAAAAAAAAAAAAAAAAGAAAGAAAGACATAGAAATTTTTGTCTAAGCCACGTACGACACAATGCATAAGAATAATTTTTTCAATTTTATATTTTATTAGAAATTTCCATCAATTGAATATCATCAATATCAAGAGATGATATTTTTGTGTAAAGTTTTTTACTTATTTTTTATTCAAAATTTAATCGAAAAGTAGTGACTTCATTTCACGTACATAGTATATGCGCATACTTGCGCGTACATACAAAATAAATCTATTCCGCAATTTTGGAAGAAATATGCTGTTTTGCGAATGCGATCGAGAAAAAGGGGCATGGAGTTGCAAAATCATTTGCGTCCGCTATACATTTTCGTAAATATTTACAACCACATTCCTATGAATTTTTTAACAAAAAAATTTTTAAAAAATGTCCCATTTTTAAATTTTGTCCGAAAGCGGTACATTCAGGCGTCCCGAGAGCCTCTTTGGGGACACCGGGACATGGTACTCTAAAACGATACTGCATGCAGTACCGGTCAAAACGGTACGTCTGGTCACCCTAAACTTCAATAGCTTTTCATTTTAGCAATGTTAACTGATGCATTTTCCCATTTAAGATTCAATGCTATGACGTCATCAAAAAAGTTTTAAAAATTCATATAAAATCAGCAAATTGTCGTAGAATGCTCTAATTTAATAGGGCTTGTTCTTCATAGAATTCACAGTGTACTTTTTACTAGTATTGCTAACTCAAACACCGGTCAGTACCCCATTAACAGTAGAGGCCGCCGCGGGTTATTTCTTATTTATATATATAGCCCAGATAGCTCGATCTGAAAATCTGAATCGCGCCATTCGCCCAGCCGGTCCTCGTATACCGACCAGGGCTAATCCTCGATCTATTGAACCGGGTAAAGTGTCACTCCGGACCGTTGCAAAAAAAATTTTGATTGTTGAAATTTGTAAACAACAAGGAAATAACTCCTTTTTAACCATTAGGAAAGCGTTTCAGCAAAAAGGGTTATTTCTAAGCCAATCAGAATTGGGCCTCCATAAGCCGGAAGGGAGTGACTATACCCCCTATAATAGAGGATTAGCCCTGGTACCGACTTCCGACACCGCCACTTCCGCCAGCCCTAAAAAAAATGGAGAAGAGTTTTGTCGAAGTTGGACCCATTGAGCTCTACACAAGGCCTTGTGTGTAGAGCTCAATGGTTGGACCATTTGGAAAAAATAAGATATATATTACAAGGTTTTTTGTGGGTTATCTATCAAATAATTTTTATTGAACCAAAAAAGTATTTCAAGTACCTTAAAAAATTTAAATGAGAAACAAACGATGCAAATACTTCAGTACTTGAATTTTTCGATCTTTTTATGCGTACTGGCCTTATCATACAGTGTATGCATATATATCATACTATGCTTACTGTGATGCTTATTATATGCACAATGGTGCTATAATGCATAATTATGCATCAACAAAACATATTATATGGTAAACAAAGTATTGTTGTGTAATGTCTGTCGCGTGAAAGGAAATAAAACATGGGACGGTTGTTGATTTACATGTTAACTTATGGAAAATGACCGTTAATTATGAAGTTGACACCGTTGCCTAGCGCCAACAATGCCATTACGTTCTCTGCTCTGGTGGCAAAATTAGGCACTACGTCGTCCCATGTTTAACAATGAAAAAGGCTTCATGCGACAGACATTAGGCCTGTTCGTTAACCCTATCTGCTCGGTGTACACTTTCTGCACCCAATCGACCTTATGTACATGGGATATAAGGTCGATTGGGTGTAGAAAGTGTACACCGAGCAGGGTTTACGAACAGGCCTATTATAAACAATGGTTTGTTACAACCATTGTGTGAGTATTAGACTTTGATTGATATATATTATATATATATAAATATTGCAGTTAGGATGTATTGCATGGCACATACAAATAAAATATACTTGTAATAATTAACATACATCAATTTTATTAATTATAAATTTAATGTGGTAAAACAAGAACACTTCATTTAATTATTATAAAATATATAATATATGTATATGAGCGGTGATTTTTTTATTGTTCAGCAGGCTTACTTTTTACAGATGTTATATAGTTATATTATATATAAAGAAAAGGACAGGATCGAATAATCGGAAACTTCGATCTGATCGAAAAATTTGCATTAGTTTTAGAATAGATTTAGATTCGTGTTTAGTGTTAAATTCGCATTAGAGAGGCAGAAAGCTCATTATTCCAGAAAAATTAAGGATGTTCTGAAAAATGGAAAATAGAGTACGTTAAGTGTATTGAATTTCATTTTCAATTCAAAGTAGAGTTTTAAATTAGTAATACAAGTCAATTTAATTTATACATTAATTATACAATATTAAACAGATGATATATTTTATGATCCTTTACAACAATTAGATTTAAATGTTAACCTCTTTGCTCAACAAAACCTCCAGAGCTGATGGAAGCTTCAGTGCATTTCAGCAGGTTGGATGAGGGGCCAAAACAGCAAGGAGGTGTCAAGGTTCAGACGCGGAGGCTTGCGGACTTTGAGCTGTTCCTCCACCATTTTGGGTGTGATGACAATTGAGTCAGGGCTTTGCCAGTACTTTATCATATCAAGTGACTTCAGAGTTGACAGAATATCATCCTTAGTCATGCTTGTCACTTTACTGCAACAAAAATAAAAGACTATAGCTATAATCAAAATATTTATAAAAAAGATATAATACAGATATATTATAATATTATACATAGTATAATAATAAATGCATTATACATAAATATATACTATGCATAACATGACATTCATGATATCATATATCCCTTTTGTGAGGTAAGCCAACAGCATTCTTACCTCGGTCGTCGATGTCCAAGGCAATTTATATCTTCTCTTTAGTAATTATGATGTTATTTTAAGTAGCAGCTATAGAGAGGCTTCATAGACCCCACATACCGAGGACATGTTGCTAATGACTTGCCGTACCACCAACCAGAATTTGGGATTAAATTATGTATATATATATATATAAAAAAACATTAAAAAATTAATTTAATTGAAGTGTTCCAAAAAAGTATCATGAACATCATGAGAGTATATCTATCTATCCTTTTTCACCTCAATTGTTTGTCATACATATATATATATATATATATATATATATATATATATATATATATATATATATATATATATATATATATATATATATATTATATATATATATATATATATATATATATATATATATATATATATATATATATATATATGTTTTTTGTATATATTATGTACTTGGGTGAATAAAATAAATAAAGTAGAGTAGGTAATTAAGAGTTGAGTGCAGCAGAGGTTCTCCTTTGGACAGCCGAGGTAACAATGCTGCTGGCTTACCCCGTAAGAGATATGGCGTCATGTTATATAATATAATGTATGAAGAGTAACTTTTTTTTTTTCTTACCCAAGAGCTTACAGCTTGTGGCGGAGTAATGGGTAGGGATAAGGTATTATTGGGAACGGATGGTGGCCACGGCCTGTTAACTTTCAATCTGACTTAATTAACTTTGTTGATTTTGTTTGTGCAATAATAGACAATAATGGCTGCATTTTTTTTTTCATAATTAGAAAATATACATAAAATTATACTATTCTGAATTTTTTCAGATTTTTTGGAGTGCGGGAACTAATTTAAAAAAAAATATTTAAAATATCTGAATTAGGGTGGCACCTGATAGGACAACCGTGACGTCATCAATAGCCAATCACAGCAACCGTGACGTCATCAATAGCCAATCACAGCAGAGAACAGAGAAAATGACGTCACGGTTGTCCCATCAGGTGTACCACCCTAATTCAGATATTTTAAATATTTTTTTAAAATTAGTTCCCGCACTCCAAAAAATCTGAAAAAACTCAGAATAGCATAATTTTAGGTATATTTTCTAATAATGAAATAAAAAGTGCAACCATTATTGTCTATTGAAAGCAATGACTCCTTTTAAGCTCGACTTCTTAAAGTTAGTATGATTCAAGATTTTCAAGAATCTAAGATATACATATTACTTAAATGTACATAATACATAATATCACACCTGATCATTGCGATGGAAAGGCTGCCATGCTGGTGTTCCTGAAGTACCTTGAGAACAACCCATGCCCAGTAGGTTTGGTACCCTCGTGCTCCTAGATCTGACAGTGGCTTCTCAGGACTACCGCATACTCCCTCACGCTTGGACAGCTCATAGCTAAGCTCAATTAGCAGCCTGCCATAGCCTTGGCGTTGGTGCGGTGGGAAGGTAAGAATGCATGAGAGGTTGTAGCCCTCATCACTCTCTTTTTCCTGGAAATATAAACATTCAGTACACATATATATTATACCCTATAGGATTCACTTTAATGCAGTTAATTCTTTATGAATTTAATTAAATGTATTATAACCTTAATCAAAGCTATAATACCTACATCATTTGAAGCTTTGCAAATAGAAGATAATAATATAATACGTGTACTCGACCATCATGCATGCAGTGATGCGATTGAGTCGTACGATTGTATCTGTGGTCTTGATTCCCGAACGAAGGAGATTAAACAATTAAACAATTTATTATTTTTAAGATCACATAATTTGCATCATATATTGGACCATATATATGCAGTTGCTATACAATATATATATATATATATATATATATATATATTTATATATAACGCTTTGACCTTATATAAAGGCGGGAGGGGAACAGCTTCAACTTTTTATATTTTTATTAATTTATTATCGTCAAACTTATTATTGCATAAGAAAATGGCACTATCCTCAGCCTTCCAAAGACTGGATACTGCATGGGAGAAGGCTAGAGCGACAGCGGTCTGTTGGGGATGATGTCAAAGATTTGACAGCCTACTATAGCGCAAATGCATATAAAGTTCATAGCACCTCTTTGACAGCAGCACCTAGGCTTTGTAGAATAGAAAATATTGAATCTTTATTGTAGTTACGTTAGCTGATCAAATATATGTTTGCATGAGGTGTGATACATCAGGATTCCAATATGGCAACACGTTGGCGACAAAAGTGGGCCATGCAGTACGTTCGAAAGTTAATTAATTCTTGATCGTTCTCTTAAAATTAGTAATAAAAGATTCTTGTCCACCTTTTAGGAGTTGGAACCTGTTTCGACGGTTGACGTTCAAAAGAAGCGTTGAGGAAAGTGGGGTTTATGTTATGTTACCAGTGTTGCTGCAGGGGGTCTTGCTGGCTGCTGCATATGTGTGCAGGCGTGACGACATAAGCCCCACTTTACTGCTGAAACTCGTAGAAGGCGTAGGGTGCATGAGGATGCGTTTTTTTGGTGCAATATCATGATGAATGAGTTTGATATTCTTTATAAATTGATAAAAATATGAAAGCTGAAGCGGTTCCTCTCTATTAATTAACATAATATATGCAGGCACATACAATAATATTTTACGTCTAACCTTGGAAAAGAAGCCCACAATAATATCTGATTCATAACTGCTACAACACAGTACATAGAAGAGGAAGGGCTCTGTATCATAGAAGAGTGTCTTATTGTCGAGGAAGAGCTTAGCAAGCAGGCATAGCAGCTGGCAGTAAAGTTTGTGTTTCGTACCATCCACTTCCCAAATGCTCAGGTCACCTTTGCGATAAATCAATAATCCAGGTGGCTGGTTATATTTGCATATATCCTGAAAATCAAAATAGCTGTCATCAGCAAAATAAGCGAAATGAATAAAAATTTAATGCTCATGTTCATGCATGATAATGGAATCTGGGGAGGGGGGGCATAGAGATGCTTTATGAAAAATATGCATCCTGTGGTGATTTGCATTCACCGGCTTGCAAATAATACAATAAAAATGTACAGTATAACAGATCTTATATGTATTTATATATAGTATAACTACGTATAGACTCAACGGCACAGTGGTCGCCATCAAAGATATTTAACCCATGCAGCAAACATGCAGTGGCAGGCTCAGATCCAGAAAAGGAGGTGGGGGAGAACTGACCCCCGGTTCCCCGAAATTTCGGATTAAACATGGGCAATATAGGCATTTGCCTCACTCCATTTTTTTAACATTGACCTTTTGAAGAGCCCCCCCTCCCCCCCCCCCCAATTTTTTTTTTCTAAATCCGCGCCTGTGCAGTGGCAATAAACAGGCATCAGCTGATCAGGGGCCACCGAGATTACAGAGGTAATCTAAATCTGTTAAGACTGTACAATATACTTTATATTCAAAATTAATATACATGTATATTAATTGCCTGCAGGCAAGTGTAGTGTGATCTTATACTGCAGTATACAAAAGAATATAGGATATATGGGGGGAAAGGGACCTACTTGGCCAAGGGTATAGGAGGGAGGAGCTGACCCATGCAGGAAGTGGTATATTATGTAAGTCTTTTAAGGGGTCAGGCAGTAACTGGTATAATCTAATGCCCCCACCCCCTCCCGCCACATCATGTATGTGTCATGTCATGATGAGCTTTGAATATTCAACAGTTTGAAGCTATATAGAGTTTAATTAAATCTGCAAAAGTGACGGCAATCACGCAGTTTCGACTTTCATTATAGCAATGGAGTACCGACCTCAATTTTTTTTATAGCAGAAATGGATAGAGGATTAAAAGTTATGTTACTCTGATTTTTTTCAGGGTTTTTTAGGGACCGGGAAGTATTGCTAAAAGTTTTGGCGAGGTCGGGTTCGAATCCACGTCCCTTTTGGGTCCTATCTTTTATTAAGAGAGGCGGCAAGAGGCGGCACTTTTTCTGCACTTTCAATAATTTTTAAAAAATAGTTGGCGGGCTCTAAAAAATCTGAAAAAAATCAGAGTAGTATAATTTTGCACCCTCTATTCATTTCTGCAATAAAAAAAAATTGAGGTCAGTACTCCATTAATGGTATATGCATGTGCATGCATGATAGCGGGCAATAGGAAGCTGAAATGACACCGTTTTAACTCTGAGTAAAAATTAACTGCATACATTTATGCAAACATCATTTTAAAACATAATAATTATATATTCTTTTGCATGAAACAGAAAAACTTAGCTATACTAGCTTAACTATATAAGCCATTTGTTCTCAAAATTAATTGTTGTTTATCAATTATAAAAGCGCATAAAACAATTAAGTAACAGGAAAAACCAGAAGATGGATGCTGGTGATCGAGTGACAGGGGGACAGAAAGGAAATCTTCAAAGAAAGAGAGAGTGTGACACAAATGCCAAGAGAACTGGAATGCAACGACTTCACTGGAGGAAAGACAGAGGCAAATCAGGCTGACCACAAGTGTATAAACTCCTCGCCTCTCAAAAGTTCTCTTCTGCAGCCTTGTTAATTACCATGCCCCGTAAGGATAACACAGAGCATATTTAGTGATTAACAAGGCTGCAGAAGGGAACTTTTCAGAGGTGAGGAGTGTACAAAATTACCAGAAATGTGAGGGGATGGGAAGATGAATGGAAAAGTTAAAAAGGGGAGATATTACATATTGTAGAGGTGAGAGTGTTTAGTGTAAACTGGAGTATCAGGGAAGTAACAGCGACTTGGGAAAGTATTCATTAATTAGGAGAACTATGATACAAAATAGAGTGGAACAAGCTGGATGCTGCAGATGTGTCGGTGAACAAGGTTGGGAAGTTTAGAGAAATGCTGGTGCGGGTCATGGGGGGCACCAAATTAACTGTGAGCCAATTAACATGATGTAACCATGGCATGGCACAACTGCCGCAGTAGAAGACATTACGTCTGTTCGTAAATATACACAATCAGAAAGAATCGATTATTTGTGATGATCCTTTTGTTCCATGCAGGTACAGAAGGTTCATCGCAAATAATCAATTTTTTCTGATTGTGTATTTACGAACAGACTTAATAATGTTATCTTTTCTATTATGCCATAAAAATATATATGGGGAAAAACCTGACTGCAATGCATACTTACCAAGTGCATTTTATATGTAATCTCTAAACTCATGTATTTCAGACAAAACTGACAAATCCATAGCTTTGGCTGCTTTCTAAATTCTTCAGGATAGGGACTAAAATACCAGGTATTAATTTCATAATTTCCCAGTTGAATTTTGACAATATATTTGACTTTAGTCCAATCTTCATGATCCTTTTTCAAAGCTGCAACTGTGAGATTCATATTATACTTGGATCTGTTTTTAACGGGTATGCATATGCATTTTTTCATAAGTTCTTTTTTTTTATTTCTTGTGATATTTCTAACTTCTGAATCTGATGATTTCAAGAAATCATTAACTTTATTTTCTTTGTAATCTTGCTCACTCAGCTGACTAATTCTATATGCTAGAACCCATTCATCCATCCTCCTCTCATATCCTTCAAAATGAACATAATATTCCTGATTATCTTCCTCATGATTGTATCTGGTTTCAATAATTTCGGCTTTCAGCCATGAAAACCCATCTGCACCATCTTCTCTTCTAACAGCATATTTCTCTCCCACACGGAAATTGTTGTCACAATTCCTCTCTGAGAATTTTTCATTAAACTTTAAACTGTTGCAAGACATCACAAAAACAAGGAAATTTAGCGCTTCGAAAGCTAATTAATTAATTAAACATATATATATAACCCAATGGCCTGTGCAATCAGTGTTATCAGTGCAATGTGCAATAGGGATCGGCGATATTTTTCGATACTACTCGATACCCGATACTTTTCTGGCGATATATCGATACTATCGAGTACTTTTCTAAGCCGATAATTATCGGGTATTCGATACTAAATTATGAGTATCGCGGCCGATATTATTTATCAAAAAATGCATGCAAAAGTCACTCGCGGTAGTCGCGGTAATCAAAAACCAAGGCAAGACAAAAAAGTATTTATTAATTAAATAGGTTTTCGTCCATGAGTTCGATACTATGCGTTTTTAAATTCTTTTTCCAATACGAAAATCTACTCGTTAATTGCATGATCGAAAATACGCGATTGGCCATTTACTACTACAAGATGGCTTCCACTAGCTGGCAGTGGCACTCAATACCTCCGATAGTTTTACTTACTATTGGCTCGAGAGTACTTGGCTTTAATTGGCAGATTATAGTAGCCTATAGCTAATTAATAATTAATATAAGCTAGCTATAGTAGGTCGTATAGTAGGAATGATTTATACTAAATACTTTCACCGATATATCCGCAAAAGTATTACAAATTATTCATTTATATACAGAGTACACAGGTACAGGTTAGTATTTTCAAGATGGCGGAATACTTGAAAACTTGTTGTGTATTTTTTTTAAAATGATTATATATAACGTACATAAAAAATAATTGTTGGTAATATTTACTACATTAAAAGAAAAATGTATTTTTACCCCCCCCCCCCCAAAGCTAAAAAATATGCTGAATTTTAATCTTTTTAAAATTACCGCCGATATTTTCCGATATATCGAAATATCGATATATTTTGAGCCGATAATATTGATGAGTATAAATACTTTTTAAAGTACTCGATATAAAAAGTATCGATACTTTTTTCACTATCGCCGATCCCTAATGTGCAATGGCTGCGGCGGACCAGGACCAGGCGGGGCGCGGGGCGGACTCCGCGGACTGCATGCGCGACTGCGGAAACCGTGAGAACACTGATGACACTGACAGTCTCTGAAGTCTGAAGTCTGACCAAGGATTTTGTATACATACAAACAAAAAATCCTTGAGTCTGACAGTGAGAAGTGAGAACACCAAGACAAGCGCGCGCAATAAAAATCATGTGAGCACCTCGGCAGCCTGAAAGGCCGATTGCCTTAATTCCATTATTAATTAACTCTAATTTAATCCAAACACTAATTAAGCAAGGGATTATACCAAGAAAAATAAGAAAAGACTCTCTGTAGCATTTACTGTAGCTTTAACCAGTCTAAAATTGCTATTTTTGTGGCAGGAAAGTCAAATTTCAATATTCGCGAATATGCGTGCATATGCGGCCGCAGATTGCCCGCGAATATGCGAGGACTAACATCACTACTGGCCGTTGACTTGACTACTGGCAAGTACAGCAACTACAGCAAGTCTATAGTCTATGCCATTGCCAACATTGCCAACTCCTGAACTCCTTGGTCTATGTGTTCATCAGTGACATCAGTGTACGGTCTGTACGGCAAGTATGCATATATCGGCATATATGCATAGAGTTAGAGTATGCATATATATACGTAAATATTACACATATGCATACCAAAGTTGTATTGTATGTTGTATGCATACAAAACGGTACAAAAAGCGGGAGCGGTTCCAGCGGTTAATGGCGGCTGTGACCTAGCTGCGAGTTCTGCGATCTTGCATATTCGGGTAATGAGTAATGACTCTGTTAGGTCCACAGACCATGCAGAAGTCAATCAATCAAGTATGCATAATATGCATACGTGAATCAATTCAAGCAAAAGTGAAGCAAAACTGCAAGACGACTGTATGCATACTGTGCATGGCTTGTTCTTGCCTTTGGCCATATATATATTAATATATATATAGGAGTATGCATATCAGGTATGTAACGGCAAAGAGCAGAAGGAATCTTGGGTTTGTAATGAGGAATCTTAAGGGGGCAGGGCAGGCAGGACAGTAAGAGAAAAAGCATACAAGTCTCTGATTAGACCAATAAAGGAATATGGATGTAATGCGTGGGACCGTATAGAGCAAAAGGAAAGAAATAAGAGATTGAAAAGATCCAAAGACGAGCAGCAAGAAGGGTTCTAGAAAAGGGGAACTGGAGCTTTACCTGTGATAAAAGCAAAATTAATAGGGGAAGAGAGAGTGGGACCAAAATGATGGAGCAACTGGGATGGGAGGATTTAGAGGAAAGGAGGTAGCAAAGTAGACTGATAACAATGTATAAAATAGCTAGGAACCAAAAGGGCTGGGAGGAGCTTAGCGATCATACTGAGAAAGGGCGTTATAAGGGTAGGAGGGACCATGATTGGAAGTTGGAGAATAGGAGAAGCAAAAATGATATGGGCAAGTATTCTTTTTTGAGAAGAACTGTGAGGGAGTGGAACTTGTTGGACTCTGGGCTTGTGGATGCTTGGAGTGTTGGTGAGTTCAGGGAGGGGCTGAGTCAGCCGCAAGCAAGCGAGCCACCGTGGTGGAATAGCCGCAAGCAGGGGTGTATGCATGTAATGTGTGTACACACTGCTATTTATCTCTTTAACTGTAGTGTGTTGGACTCCTATTGGCAGGAAGGGGGAAAAGGGAAGTGGAGAAAATGGAGGCTTCAAGTGATGCGCTTTCGCTGCGCAACTGTTTGTCGCTAAGGTTCATCTTGCACTTGAAAATGAAGCAAAGTGTTTTTTTAACTTTTCTCGGTTATAAATCAAGTAAAAAATCTAAATCTTGAATTATCTACTTTATTTTTCAGTTTGGACCAAAGTTCTGTAAAGGAATTTTCCCTGAAAAATCTTATTCTTAGTGAAAAAACGAATTCACGTTTTTTTTACATAGGTTTGGTATAGCGGGTGGGATCACCGAAAAATCAGCTGACTTGAAGCCTCTATACAAAGAAGAACAGCAAGATTGTTGATTATTGCAACAGTTCAAATCAACAAACAACAAAAGTTTGCCTATACTTACGTATCTTCCGGCCCCATGCAATTGGCTGATTTGGTATCATATGAAATTTACCATAGTAAAGTAAAGAAAACTTCTTCTGATACGCATTTCAGCATTAAAAATGGCCCAAAACTGCAGATTCTGGATACTGGTGAAATTTTTATATTTAGAATCGTAGGTTTAATTGTAACATTTTGAAATCTGTTTGTGAAAATCGTGAATTTCCCTTAAGGTCCAATGTATAAGCATAATTTATACACATAACAAAATAAGAATGAACTGGGTTAACTTTGGTAATTGTTTACTTTTTGCAAAAAATGGGGTTTTGCAAGTCGTCTATTGCGATCAAAACCCTATGTTTCATCCATATATTAATACTTTATATATGTTGAAACCAGGGCTAACCCTCTATTTTGAACCGGGTATAGTCTTCCCGACCGTTTACACAAAAAAATAAATTATAAAAATAACAATGGTAATTGATTTTTTAAATTTGTAAACAACAAGCAAATTGCCCCTTTTTAATCAATGAGTGCGTTTCAATTCACGGGCCAGCCCAGGCTGGCCCAGGCTGAAGCGTTTTTTATCATCAAGTGGGGCCAGCTCGTCAGCCATTTTCCCTCCTCTCATGACGTCAGCTTCCGGGCTGGCCCAGGCTGACGCAGGCGCACAGGGCGCACTCGATAGTGCGCCTGAGACCTAGCGGCCAGACTGGGAACTAAAGTTGAGCATCGAAATGATGTTAATTAATAAAAGAAACTCTCACGGCCCTGTAATACTATCGTAAAGGACTGCTGAACCATTAACCTTGCTATTAAAACAATCCGTATGATTTTTTTTTGTATTTCACTGCATCTCAATCTTGCGGGCAAAACACATGGGCCAGAGCGTTTTTTTTTTTTTTTCCCAGACCAGGCTGGCCTGGCCCGTGACGAAATTATGACATTTCATACCTCGTGACCAAGGTTACCAGGGGCGTAGACAAGGGGGGGGGGGTTTGGGTGTTATAACCCCCCCCCCCCCTTGAGAGCTGAACCTTAGTAAATTTTAAGGGAAAAATAGCAAAAAATGGTACTCGACGGATACGATTTAGCTAAAATTTCATGAAAAATTTTCTTGAAAAAAACATTAAAAATTTATATCCCCGAAACACATCGTTCGTTAATACATCTTTAATTTATTTAAAATCAGTCTACATTATTATGATTATTAAAGTATGGTATATAATTCTATTATGATAATAATTATATTATGTATATAGTATTCATTATTAGGTTAAATTTATGTTTTTGTGTACGAAAAGACAACAATTTAAAGTATAAAAAATGTTGAAAACATTCCCCGCATGATGCTCAGCATAAAAATAAAAATTATATGTAGTATTTTATTATTTTTTAATTAATTATATAGGTATATTACAACTTACAATTGGGAGTTTCATTGTCTGATGTATAATGAATGCTGTGCATAATATATCTTTAAATTTTTATTGAAGGTAAAAAAATCCGATTTTTAAAATGTTATAATTTTACAGTATACTTAATGTAATAAATTGATTTTCCTGTTTTGAAAATTTAAATATAAATATTTTTTCTTGCTCGTACATCAGTACATCGTCTTAAAATGTGGTCTATTTTTTTTATAAGAAAAAGTAGTGACAAAAATATTGTAACTACATGACCAAAATGTGTCAATTGCCCCAAAATACAAACCAACCAACATAATTTACGATTATGAAATTTAAGAAATTTGCTGCAACTTTTCATCGAAAAAAATTGTAGTCCACGTCCCTTTTTCAAAAAAATCACGCACCATGAAATTAATATTTCATTGTCATTTTTATGTCAGTCTTTGTTTTTTGTTTGTTCTTTTATCTTGACGTAATTCAAGTTTGTCATTGTACAACCAAAATGATTGAATAAAGATTTGAATTTGAATAAAAAAAATATAAAAGTGGTTATTAGATTGATAGATTACTTGATTTAACTAAAATTATTTACCCAAAGCTTTATTTATTACGTTAGTGCACGTATAATATTGAAAATAAATTAAAAAAATGGTGTGCAAAAAATATAAAATTTTAAAAAAATTGCATCTGGCCATGCATTCTCTATAATAGTATTTTTCATAATTTTACCCTAAAAAAAGGGGCGTGTCCTTAAGAAAAATCGCGCCTGCGGCGGGCTGTTGGGGGGCTACGCCCCCCAAACCCCCCAGTGGGCTGTTCTTAGTCCTATTCATCTTGAAGAACCCCCCCTTTGGACAAATCCTGGCTACGCTACTGAAGGTTACCGCCATTTTACCCAGCCCGGGCTGGCCCGTGAATTCAAACACACTCAATAGGAGGGTGTTTCAGCAAAAAGGGTTATTTCTAAGCCATTCAGAATTCGGCTCCATAAGCCGGAAGGGAGTGACCATACCCCTTATCAATAGAGGATTAACTCCCTGGTTGAAACACATACAATGTGCAGCTACAAAGGGAGTATAATATAATTATTACATTAATTGATAAAGGCTGCCAATTTTAAATAACAATAGAAATAGACATAGTTATATGAAGACTTGGAAGCTATAATAATTTTGTTTAATCCAGCTGAATTTAATCAATACAAAAGGGCTACTAGTTGCAGCTGACCAAAGGCAAATCATTTATTGTATTGCTGATTGATTGCGTTCAATAGAGGATTGGCCCCTTTATTTGTTTATTTAATAATTTATTTTAAATAATAACAAATGAAGAATTATAAATTCTTTATATGACAGTTATACCTGCTACAGTGTAAACATTCTACACTATGCATTATAATTCTTTGTTGCTTCTCTTCGCATGCAAGAATTATTATTATTTTTTAATTATCCATTTTTGGGTTTGAATCAATATAAGCACACAAAAGAAGTCTGTAGAAATTAAAAATGCTTGTGGTATTAAAGAACTTGAGACAGGAAACTTTCCAAGTTGAAATTGATGCTAGCAACACTGTAAGTTAATTGGAGCAAGTGCATAATTTTATAATATATATGTGCATACTGTATGCAATTAATATGTATAATATTGTTCTTTGTCCAGAATAATTAGCTACCTCAGCTATCTGCCTGCACATTACATGCAATCACGTTTGCAATAATGAGCTATCTTCTATTTCAGAGTATTTAAATTTGATAGTAAATTGATGGAATTCTGACAATAATAACATGAATAATTATATAATCAAAAAAATAACATTTAATATGGCCCAGAGTTATCAAAGGTTTATTGACCGCACATACTGTCTCAAGGTGCTTTCACATATTCGAAAATCGCTACGGAAACACTCCGTAGCACGCCGTAGCAACGGAGTACCGACCTCAAAATTTTTTATTGCAGAAATGGATAGAGGGTGCAAAGTTATGCTACTCTGATTTTTTTCAGATTTTTTAGAGCCCGGCAAATATTTTTTAAAAATTATTGAAATTACAGAAAAAGTGCCGCCTCTTGCCGCCTCTCTTAATAAAAGATAGGTCCCAAAAGGGATGTGGATTCGAACCCGACCTCGCAAAACTTTTTAGCAATACTTTCCGGTCCCTAAAAAAACTGAAAAAAATCAGAGTAGCGTAACTTTGCACCCTCTATCCATTTCTGCAATAAAAAATTTTGAGGTCGGTACTCCACTGTTGTTGATTGCGCCGTAGAGATCGCGATCTCTTGATTTTTCTACGGCATTCACATGATTTTCCGCCTTAGCTGCCGCAGACGAACGAGAATATGTGAAAGGCTTACGGCATTGCTACGGAACTCGGTAGCGATTTTCGAATATGTAAAAGCACCTAGCTTCATGTATTCATTCAACGTCATTGCACATTGCATTTATATTTTTATATAGTGACTATTTTGTCATCACCCTACAATATTTTGCTCTTGTACCTTAGTAAGAAGCAATTAATGGGGTACCAAAGTGAATACTTTTTTTAAATATTCTGGTAGCTGTGAATTATTTTGTTATCCCTGTGGCTCAATATTTTCGTACAATGGCTAGTTATTTTACAATTAATTTTTTAGTAAAAAAATTGAGTTGTAGGTTCGTTGGTTGCTTCAAACCGGCGCGCGGCAGCAGCAGTCGCTGTTACGACGAGAATCTCCCGCGAATTGGGGGAACCCCCCGGGAACCTCCTCTCGCCCGCTCTCGCCCCCTTCTTGACGTATCAGCGACTGCTGCTACCGCGCGCCGGTTTGAAGCAACCAACGAACCTACAACTCAATTTTTTTACTAAAAAATTAATTGTAAAATAACTAGCCATCGTAAGAAAATATTGAGCCACAGGGATAACAAAATAATTCACAGCTACCAGAATATATAAAAAAAGTATTCACTTTGGTACCCCTTTAAACTAATTTACAAGTATAATTCCTATAAATATGTTGTTTTTGTATAATTCAGTACAATAAATTATATTTCATTTCATGATAAATTGTACTAATTTCATTTTATTATAACATTATTATAAGAGAGTATAGAGTGTACTAATACTGAACATGTTCATAATGCACACAGGTTCAGCAGCTCAAGGATAAAATAGAGGCAAAGAAAGGAGAGGCATACCTTGCAGCTCATCTGAAGCTTATCTATGCAGGTACGTATCTAATTAACATAAAAATAAGTTGATTGGATATACACAAAGTTGAATTGTGGATATTGTTTTGTAGCTGTTATTAATTTCATTAAAAAGTACAGAAATAACAGCAAACCACGCCTCTCATGTGCCACTATGTATATGTGTAACAAAATTATTTAACGTACAGCCTGCAATGATACAATATAAAATTTTTAACTGCATGTAGCAAGTTTTCACCTGATTGTTATGATTCCTAATAGAGTTTTCAAAAATATGTGAAAAAATGACCTGGAATGCTTTGAGAATTGGCAGAACTCCTCTAATTAACACTGTTTAAGTTTTATTTTTTATATATGATCGACTTAATATATGCATATATAATTATATAAATAATATTTATTATATACATATAATTATAAATATATTTTCTTGTTATTTCAGGAAATATTCTCTGTGATGAAAGCATAATAGGAAATATAGGCTTGGATGACACAAAATATGTTGTATGCCTGGTTAACAAGCCACGGCCTGTGCCTGTAACCACGTTGTCACTTCCTAACGCACAAACAACTGCTGCTATAGATATACCGGCTGCAGCTGTTCAAACGTAAGCTGAATTCTGAGGAAGTTTTCTTTACAAAAGAATATACAGTTACAGTATATTAATATGAACATGATGGTTATTGAAGCCCAGCACATGCATTTTCCCCTAGATATACCATGACCAATTATATAATTAATATAATAAAAACAATAATTCTTTAAAAATAACCCAAAACCTCTTGGTTAAGGTAGAGATAACACGGATCAGCTGGCCCAATGCTAAAAAAATCCCATTCATAAAAATTATGAAAAAAATTTAAAATGTGCTCCTCTACACCCCCTATCAGTAGGTAAAATATCAGGTATACAAAAACGAGCTAGTTTTCGAGTTATTAATTTTTAAAGTTGACTAATTTAACTTCCATGTTAAATTAGTCAACTTTAAAAATTAATAACTCGAAAACTAGCTCGTTTTTGTATACCTGATATTTTACCTACTGATAGGGGATGTAGAGGAGAACATTTTAAATTTTTTTCATAATTTTTATGAATGGGATTTTTTTTAGCATTGGGCCAGCTGATCCGTATTATCTCTACCTTAAAAGAAACTGATATATTGCATTGGGTCTCACACATCATATTCAAGCTAGAGGAGCCTTGTGATCGCCTGATGTCGTCAGGCTCTTGTACTTTTAAACAAATAATCAAAATTACCAATGAAGTGTGACAAGTGTTTTAAACCTAAAATTAGGCCTTGCCATAGACTTTCATTACAAGAAAAATACATGTTAATCTGGGTTTACTAGTACTTTAATAAGCAATTAAGAAGATACACATATAATAGTCATGTGCAAATTCTAACATTTAATTGTCTCAATACACAAAATAAACAGTTTATTGTATGTTTGTATGAATTTTTCACCATTTTTCTTAATGCAGCCTTAAATTTGTGTTTGCCCTGCATCATATGCAGCCAAGCTACAGAGTGACAGCATCTGAGAGACCTTTCTGATTGCAGGCAAATACAGGGTGTGTTAACTACAGGTTTGGCGTTTGGAGAGGAGTACACTTCCATGGTGGAAAAACTTACAGCAATGGGCTATGATGTTCAAGAGGTATTTGACTCACATTAAGTTAAAATTTATATGATGACATAATCATAATTATTTTAAATATGTCCACATTCTTCTGGTTTTACTTGTAGTGAGACTATGAAGAAAAATTATGCATGTTTTTACAATTCCTTTTTAACATAAGACTAAAATTTATATTACTTAATTACATAATATATATCCCTCTGTCAGGTAATTCAAGCTCTACAAGCATCTTTTCACAATCCTGAACGCGCTGTTGAGTATTTGGTGAATGGTATTCCAGACTCTGTGCTGGCTGACGTTGACCGAGTTGAGATCAGTGGAGAACCTGATTTGGAGGATTCCAGCGGCTCTGATGAGGAGGAAGTGGTCTCAACACAAGGTGAGCCGCCTTTTCCATTCATAATTTTGTTGGCTGTGGAGGGGCTGCTGTGTCTCAAAGTTTAAGCCAGTGAACGTACTCTTATGATATATTCTTTTAATGATTGAGGTGGAGGGGGGGGGGGCATGTATAAGTGTATAAGGAACCATTTAAATACTTCCTAAATCCTTATATACATATGACATGTGTTTACTATATTTATTTGTTCGTATATTAACCGTCACACTGAAAAAATTGAGAAAAAAAAAAAAAAAAATGATGCCATATATAATTATATTGATGCCTATATGGTAACTAATTTTGTTCTACAGAAAATGCACTGAGAGATTTGATTGCCCAGCAGGAGTTCAGGGATCTCATACATTTTGTGAGGGTCAACCCAAATCTGCTTCCAACGGTATTAGAGCACATTAGGGACAATAACCCTGAGGTCTACAATCTGCTTACACAGCATCCGGATGAGTTTAGTGCCATGATCACCCAAACTCCAGGTACAAGAACTGAAAACGATTTGAATTTGAGCACTACAGCTAGTAGTATACTAAATTTGTGAACTGATGATTGCAGGTGTGCCTGGGTTACCACAGGAAGTTACACAAGCCATCACTGTAACACTTAGTCCACAGGATGTGGAGGCTATTGAGAGAGTTGAGTATTCAGGGGAATTTTACATCTTTTGCTGGATATTTTATATTGTAAATTAAATTAATATATATTTTCCTATTCAAAGAGGTGATTAACAATGAATTTGTCAATTCTTATTTTTGTAATTCTAAACTTTTGTCTTTTTATTTATGTTTATGTAAATTGTATAATGCATGTTTTAATTATTATGTATGTATTGTATTTTTTCAGTTAAATTAATTATGTATAGTCACAATGTATACCAACTGGTATTTAATGTGAATAAAAAAAAATAAACTAATTAAATAAAAAGTAGTGCATGATAAATAAATTAAAACAGCCATGCCAATTTTCTCTGTTATTGTTTCTGTTACAGTTGAAGGACATGGGATTTCCTGAAGATGTTGTCTTGGAAGCCTACATTGCATGTGAGAAGAATGAACAGTTGGCAGCAGAGTTTCTTGCCAGCTTCCCACCAGAACAAGAAGAATGATTGTTTCCCTAATCTCAGCATTACCCTCCTTTTCTTTTAGACATCTCATTGCAATTTAAACTTTTCTACTGTTCACCCCCTCCCCCAACCAAACATATTTTTTTAAATATCCTGTTATTCTTAACACTAGTATTATCTAATATAACCATGCTTGTGATGTCATAGAAACTATAGAATAAATTATATACCAATCCAAATTTCAATATATTAAAACGTATTATTGTGTTTATTAATATTAATCAATCATGGTATATATGTGCAGTAATGATAATTTTATTATTTAAAATATAGTAGTTTTTTACACTAAATTATGAAATTTTAAAGTGATAAATTTAATAAGCTTGTTGTATGGAGTACCGACCTCAAAATTTTTTATGGCAGAAATAGATAGAGGGTGCAAAAATATGAATTTTTTCTGAATTTTTTCAGATTTTTCTTAGACCGGGAAGTATTTTTAAAAAATAATTGAAATTCCGTTTTATGACGTCACGGGCGTTGATGTCCTATCCTTTTCTTAAAGGCATACAGGCCTCAAAATACAAATTAGACAGTCACCAAGTGGGTTTAAAGTATATAATCAACATTCGCATCATTTTTTTCCACGCGTGATGCATCCGTGCGAAGTCGTAGTTCAAAGTAAGAAATTTAGTCCTTGATGACGTCACGAAGTCCTTGATGACGTCACAACTCAATGCTAATCGGTGCTAGCTGTGAGTTGTGACATCAGCAAGGACTTTTTTTACAGCGCGACTTCGCACAGACGCACCGCGCGCAGGTAAAAATAATACGAATGTTGATTATAAACTTGAGCAACACTTAATGTCTGTCTAATTTGTAATTTGAGGCCTGTATACCTTTAAGGAGAGGCGCCTCGTGACGTCATCAAAATGGACTTTTAATAATTTTTTAAAAATACATTCCGGTCTCAGAAAAATCTGAAAAAAATTCAGAGTAGCATATTTTTGCACCCTCTATCCATTTCTGCAATAAAAATATTTTGAGGTCGGTACTCCATTATTAAATTAATAATTATAAATCATGAATTATTATTATAATTGATAACATACAATGGAGTATTGTCCTCAATTTTTTTTATTGCAGAAATGGATAGAGGGTGAAAAGTTATGCTACCCTGATTTTTTTCAGATTTTTTAGAGCCCGGGAAGTATTTTTAAAAAATTATTGAAAGTCCTATTTGTGACGTCACGCGGCGTCAAGTCCTATCTTTTTCTTAAGGAGCGGCGTCTCGTGACGCCACAAAAAGAACTTTCAATAATTTTTTAAAAATAGTTTCCGGGCTCTAAAAAATCTGAAAAAAATCAGGGTAGCATAAAACTTTGCACGCTCTATCCATTTCTGCAATAAAAAAAAATGAGGACAATACTCCATTATTGATCATCCAGCTATTAATTGTTATGGAAAAACAAAATAATTATAATGTTTGTGCACCAATTAAGATAAAACTGAATATTAAGAGGTGGGATCGGGTCCAACTTCTCTAGCTATAGAGGGTAAGCTAGCTAGCAAACTCAAGGCAGGATAGATATTAGATATTATATAACATTATATAGCTAAATTATTATTGCCATATAATTGATACAGGGTTTTATGGATTGTTGTTTTTAACAGAGACCATACAGTATGTACTGGATTAATAAATTAATCTAAAAGCTGCTAGATGGTGTAAAGAAAAATACATTTTTTTTAGTTGCAAGAAAATAGGCCTATCAGACCATATATAAACTTCTTTTTAAAATAATGTGTATATATAATTATAATATATTTATATCCGCTCTGTAGTGTAGTGGTTAGTACCCCTGGCTCTGGTCCGAGAGGTCCCCGGTTCGATTCCCGAACACGGCAGAGTTTTCGTGACTTGGGATGGGTGTGACTGATTACTAGATTATAGAGTTGGTAGGAGAAAGGCAGCTTAATTACGGCTGTCTATACTCCGCTGCCCTGCAGTATATTGCACTGCCACTGCAGGCTGCACAGATCTGGTAGTAGGAGCCCAGAAGAGTGCAGGAAAGGGTTCTGGGAGCCTGGTAAGCCCCAGCATGGTCGCAAGATAACTCTTTTACTGACAGGGCTAAATATCGGCCTGATGGCCACACCCGAAAGGGTAAAATGGTGTCAAGGGTATATCTTTATATTTATTATAAGTATGTACAGTACCAATTATAGCACCTAATTAGTATTTAAAATGTGACCTAATATATATAATGGGACCCTTAATTTTTTTATTCCGTTCAGACAGAACTAAATTTAATTGTATAACTGCACAGAGGGCACCTGAATATTAAATATATGTAATTGAGAATGAGAACAATCTTTTAATAAGATAATTTTATTTAATGAAATATATATTATATTAAACTGTTTTAGGTATAATATATTGACTTAATTGAACTCATGTGCACTTGCACTAAATATTAAATAATATACTAAAAATAAGCAATTAAGGCTTAACCTGAGAAATTTGGACGAAAAATTTGCTACAACAGATTTTCTTCAAATTAATTTGGTGGACTCACAACAATCGTCAAATTAGCTCTAAATTTTTTCGGAATTTTTTAACCGTTGGTTTAATTATAATTAATTTATTTAAATGAGAATTTTGTATCCTTCCAATGTTAAATTTGTTAATTAGCATTGCAAAAAAACTATACAACAGATTCTTTTACTTTTTTTTTTACTAAAGCCTAATTTTTTAGACTATTTTTCTGAATTGTTTTCATATATTTTGAACCGTGGCGATGATCGTTTCCTATATGTGATGAGAAATGTGGCAACGTTCTCAAGGACTGTTGTCACCACCCCCTCCTAAAAATTTAAGCTCATTCCAATGCAAACAGTGTTGCCACTATAGCCACGCCTCTTGACCTTGACAGACAAATTCTCAGGTTATACCTTAAGGACACAAATTTCAATTTGTTAAGCTTTTTTTTTTTATTTACAATTACACATATATATAGCTCAGTATATATTATGTACAGTATATGAATAAAAAATTACCAAACATAATTTAACAACAGCAAAGATTTAAAATTTGATTATTATAAACATTGCAAAAATGTTGTATAAAATATTAAGGGTAAGATAACACGAACAATCGATTGTTGTTAGTCCCATTTGATTAACATGTAAACCTTAGCAACCTCATAATGATTCTGAATTTTTTTTGAGAGACAGTTCTTGGCATTAAAAAAATATGGAGAAAATTTCAAAACAATCGGACGATCCAATTTTTTTAAATTAATTTTTTAGTTTCAGTCTCCATGTGAAAGCCCTATACTGAAAATTTAAAAAATTCATTTAAAAAAATTGGATCGTCCGATTGTTTTGAAATTTTCTCCATATTTTTTTAATGTCAAGAACTGTCTCTCAAAAAAAATTCATAATCATTATGAGGTTGCTAAGGTTTACATGTTAATCAAATGGGACTAACAACAAACAACAATCGATTGTTCGTGTTATCTTACCCTTAAGTAATTTTTATGCCATCTACTTCTGATATCTAGCTTGCATATATAGTTGGTTAATTGTGTGAGTTCATGGTTGACTCGAGATCACTCATTGGTTCTACTTCTGCAGAGAGAACAACGCCTGGGAAAACAAAACAAAAACATACATTTACATACAGTACATATTATATAGAAATAATTAATATGTAACTGTGAATTAAGTTAAAATAATAATAATTAACTTCTCAAAGTAATTATATTATTTATATTGATAGTTGGACAATTTTGGAGGTTTGCATGAAGTTAGATCTGTTCCCTTATATTGCTTACACATGCATGAACTAAAAGACTTGTAACATATCAAAGTACAGGAGTAGTCCAGGATCCTTGTCATATCTTACCTCCACCATGCATTTGCCTTTCTCCCCCTCCCCCCCCCCCCTTCCTTTTATCTCTAACAATAAAACCTATGCATATCTGCATAAAAAATGTATTACTGCCACATCAGAATTAATTGACACTCACCAAGTGGTGGCCATGGGGTTTGTTACTCGCTCTTCTCCTCCTCCCTGCAAAGAAAAATAGAAAGAAAATATAAATTCAGTATTCGATCATCAGTATACCAATCTGAAAGCATATTATTATATATTTGAACATCTGTAGGATTGTTTCCTAATTGCATGATGATATTAGCTTCCACAAGATACACTGTAATAGACATCTGTTTCAGTTACATCAAAGAAAAAAAAAATTAACAATTTGAAAATTTGACGAGAATGTAATTTCCTGTTTCCATGAAATTGAATTTTTTAGGTCGAAAAACAATAATGAAAAACCCAAAAATAACATTTTTGAAAAAAAAAATTAGAGTTCAGGAAATGTCAACCCTAATTTTAACACCGCTAACTCAATTTTTTCAAAAATGTGTTTTTATACGACACTTAAATCCTGAAGCGACAATATATTTAAATAGCGAAAGCTAAATAAAGATATATTCCATTTTATAGAGATTGGCTATAATTATAATAAGGTACATTTCCATAAAGCAGGTACGTAAAGTGAGAATTAAAGTTGTGTGCCTCAGCCAATAAGAGGCTCAGGATTTTCTCGCCCTTTATCAATTCTATCATCAACATAGCCGCCAAACGAGATTAAAGCAAATGTGCTTTTCTCGCCCCGCCAAGCCTTGCTCGACATCGCTCCATGGAAAAGCACCTTTAATATAATATATACATATAACTGCAGTCAGTATGAAAATATCTATAGCTCGACTTATTTTTTTTACTGGATGTACCTACATTGCAACATGTTATAATGACATAATCACGTACACTACACTAGCAGCCCATTACGATGTCTTGTTTTGTATATATTATATATAATAGTATATATATACACTTACTCCATAGATTTTTCAGTGAATACTCGCAGGAGAAACTCTCCCCCTGCCTCATCAGGTAACCTGGTGGCAGGTATGATGCAGTAGGTGCCACCCAGCAGGCTGAAGCGACAGGTTACTTCTCTGAGGTACCTGAAGTAAGATGTAGCTACAGCATTGTTTGACCCAAAGAAATCTGGCCCCAGATGCTTTGGAAAGTTCTCCGGATTTTCCAGCTATATATGCAACAAGAAACACAAATAGTTTATTTATATAATATATGACACGTGATTAATTAAAAAAAAAAAAAAAACATAACATATATTTTACTGTATGCAATGTATAGAATACACATAGAATATTGTATACATTATTATTTCTTTATGGCAGAAAAGTTTTATGTAAAAGACACATGGAAATCTCAATGTTAACAATAGTTTGAATCCGGGGTTTCTTATTTGAGAAAGTATAAAAGAAAATTAGGAATGAGTTTCTGAGATGTATAGTATATAATTATATGAAAGGAAGAATATAGCATTGGGACTTAAATTTGGTGATTGTATGTGTGTGTGTATATATAGATATAGACAACATTTAGTTACTTCAGCGCAGCTAAAAAAAAAAAAAAAAAAAACTAAAAAAATAAAAATTAATAGGTTATAACTCAAAAACTATACAAACCTTTAAAAATTTATTTTACATTTGATGAGGTTAATTAATACAGTATATATATTTTCATATAGTCTATAGATTTTGAATAGCAATGAAGCAATAAGTTTTTCATTCTATCTATTTTCTATGTCATATTTTGTTTTATATATGTGATTATATATATGATATATTATGATGTAACAGGCTGTTAGTATCATCTGTTATTTTATTTTATATTGTTTTATTATCATTTTCTATTGTTCTATTATTCTGTAACTATTAGATATATATGTTTTGAATGTATGTTTTATGTGTTCTATTGTAATGTTTTTCTATAATGTATGTTTCTAGTGCTGTTAATATGTACACTTTCTGTGTTTAATAAAAGACTAATAATAATATATATTTTCTCTTCTACTTTTAAAAGTGTAAAAATATTTTAGGTTTTCTATCAGAAAATAATGAGCAATGGCCACCATGAATATGGTGTCATCATATATTATAATTATGATCATAATATACGTATATATAATCCTAGAACATTATAAATTTCTAGTAATTACAATCTTACTTAATAATTTCTCTCTTCCAAATATGTACATATATATGAGAAACCTGACCCTGTAACAACAATTTTTAAAATTAAAAGGCACCTTGTAAACGTAATAGCCAATTGACAAGTATCCATGTGCAGCCTCCTTGCGCTGAGCACGCCTATTCTTCTGCATCAGAGCGATGATGACGGTGATCTCCTCATCAGGTATGTTGCTCTTCAGGGTGATGCGGTACTGTGGATTTAGGCTAAACGCTGAACAACATGGAACGAAAAACAAAATAACATTATAATTGCTTGTGAATGTCTTCTAGCTATGGCTTCTAGTATTAGATATACTGTAGAACACAATATATTAAACTCACACTGTGTTCTCATTTCATTATTTTCATCAACGGTGATGCCTCCAGCTGAGATGCCAGGCACCCATTGTCCCTCGAAGATTTTCATCTCCCACTGCTTGTCTGTTGGACTGTCTTCTGCCAGAAGAGTGTTTGGGCTTAGGTGACAAAACTCAATTCCAGTCATGTGCTTGGTAAAATCATGGTAATACATCCAAAATTCTCCGTCATTCTCAAATTGTAGATCACCCCTGTCCGAAACATAGTTCCACTCAGGTGATCTGGAACAATAAAATTAACGTATAATTATAATGCATTTATAATAAATTTAAGTGAATTAATTATAAAATGTCAATGCACTAACTGTACTTCTTTTTTTTTACATGAACATTCAGCTTCAATAGATTTTAAATTACATACATAATATATATTATATTTATATATATTAGAGGATTTTTATTTTTAGGAATATGTGTCATTGTAAAACTAAGGATGGATAGAGTGAGAAACACGACATGGATGATGAAAGTGATGTGGAGTGAAAGAAAGCGCAATTGACAAGTATGAACGTAGTATATGCTACATTGATTTGGACATGTTAAGAGAATGGGTGATGGAAAGAATTATAATTGCAAAACAGGTGTTTATGGTAGAGATAACGCCGAATAGGCTGTTCGACATTCTCTCCTTTGATTAACATGTAAACCTTAGCAAATTCACAAAAATCCTGAAATTTTTTTGAGAGACAGAAAAAAAGCTATAGAAAAAATTTCATAACAATTTACTGAGCCGATTTTTTTTTATTGATTTTTTTAATTTTCAGCATAGGGCTTTCCCATGGAGAGACAAACTAAGAACTTAATTTAAAAAATCGGCTCGTTTAATTGTTTTGAAACTTTTTCTATGGCTTTTAGGCACTATAATTTAAATATCTGCCTCTCAAAAAAATTTCAGAATTTTTGTGAATTTGCTAAGGTTTACATGTTAATCAAAGGCGAGTACGTTGAACAGCTGTTCGGCGCACGTTATCTCTACCTTAAAGGCAGCTAGTGTACAATTAAAGAATGAAAGGATTAGGCCAGTAGACCAAAAAAGTTTTGGTACTAGATGTGATTCCAGAATGTTAATTTGAATTAAGAGCAGGAGTGTTAAAAGTATGCATTGTAAAATAGATTCGAATGCAGAAGGCAAAAGAGTGTTACGAGTACTTCTGAACCAATTAAGTGGAGTATGCAAGAATCGAGTGCTGTGGAGGGCAATTTGTAGACGGACGAAGTAATAATGCTTATACCCCGTAAAGCTTTACGGGGTATAAGCATTAGGGATATGGCGTCATGTTATGATGATGATGATATATAATTAAGGCGCCGCAGATCAAACGGGTTTAAATCCAAAAGCCCAACTGGAATTCAATTTTTAAGCCTCAGTTACAACACCAACAAAAATTTTCAGACGACTTTTGAACTTGGATTTGGGTAGTTAACTATATACTTAATTGTCTTTCCAAATTTAGGTTCAAAAGTTGTCTGAATATATATATATATATATATATACAGTAAAAACTAGATCGATATTATAATTAATACACAACTTATTGTTAAGTAAAAAACTCAATTTTGAGTAAAGGAGCTAGATCGCAATTCTGTCAAAAATAATTAGCATTGCAGATATAGGAAAAACTTGATATAAGGTAAACATAATTTCCTGGGTCTCTTGACATTACGTAATAACAAGTTTTTACCGTGTATATATATATACAAATATATCATGATGATAATTATATCTCTGACTATTTTCTATTTTTATACTAGCGGTTAATACCAAAAGTAACATCACATTTTTTACATTGTAACCCAGCTAGGTAGTACTGAATGTGGTTTAAACACTTACTTGTCTGACCATGCTCCATTCCACTCAACTTGATTACCCCAGGGGTTCCGCACCCTGACGAGAGGCATTTTGCTGGACACATATGGCATATGGACATCCACAAATTTCACACCAGTTATGCTGTAGGCATGACCTCTAACCAACCCTTCATTGGTACGGGCTTCTTGTTCATTAGTTAAGTTCTGTTAAACCAAATTTAAAATATATTTTGTTACAATAGTTTTTAATCATGCCTTTTTTTCAAGGCTCCAAAAGTGACATTGAAGTGAAAAGTGAAACATTTTTAATTAGTAAAAACATTTAAAAGGAACTACATAATAAGTAGTCTAAAAATTTTAAGAAAACGTTATTTATATATATATATATATATCAGGGAGTGGACTCGGTCGTCTTTTTGAGCGGATCCGGATCCGGATGACTTTTTTTTAAGCCGGATCTGAGATCCGGAACCGGATCCCCTTTAAATCTGAAAAACGGATCCAGATCCCCTCTTGAAAAAAGCGGGTCCGTTAGATCCGGACCCGGATCCCCTCGTCTAAAAAGGGGATCTGAAGCGGATCTGGGATCCGGATCCGGGTCCACTCCCTGATATATATATATATATATATACACCCTTGTAAAAAGGAATTATACTTATTACAAATTAATAAAGTATAATTCCTATGCTTAATGCGTATAATTTTTGAATGATTAATATACTAAATTACAGATTAATTATACTAGTTTTTATTTTATTATACTAAATTATAGAAAAGCATTTTTCCAAAGTAAAAAAAATAAGTGACATATTGAACCATATATGGTTGCCTCGAAATGATTTAAAGAGGTATAATTCTATAATTTAGTATATTAATCATTCAGAAATTATACTAAATTATACGAATTAAGCATAGGAATTATACTTTATTAATTTGTAATAAGTATAATTCCTTTTTACAAGGGTATATATGGCTTTACGTTTGTGAATATATTATATATATATATATATATATATATATATATATATATATATATCGATGTTCTCCCTGCTTTTTTACCGATCTGCATTTGTTTTATTTAACTTTTTTACCTATCTGTTTTTTATTTATCAAACTTTTTTACCTATCTGTTTTTATTTTGTCACACTTTTTTACCTATCTGTTTTTGTTTCTTCAAACTTTTTTACCTATCTGTGAAAAAGTGAATTGTTCAGGAGAAGCTTTAAACTGTTTATTTCTTTATTGTTGTGATTATTTAAAAATACACTTGGCTTTTTTTAAAGGTAATATTATTACTCGTTGTAAGGTTTTTTTTTTTTTTCAAATTCCGTAAATTTCTCGCGTAAAAAAATATAATCGGGATTCAAAATTCTGCTCAACAAGTTTTATTACTTATTATTACGCGTGTAGATATTAATGAAGTTTACCATACATAATATATAATTATGGTAATTAAGGAACATTAATAAAACAGTAATTGATTATGCATCAATCGGCATATATAGTTACTGTGAATATACGAAAAAAGTAATGCTAATTAATTATTATCCTCGGCATTTTTGGTAAAGAATAAAATTGTAACATAAAAGAATTAAATTTATTTTTGTAATATTTATAAAAGGCCATGGGAATAGGGAATTTGACTAAATAAAAAATATAATTATACTTTTTACATTCTAAGCAATCATTTAGGATTAAAAATGTATGTATCGATTGTAATTAAGATACTATGCAAACCTTTAATTTCAAAGTCACTACAGTATTTTAAAGTTTAACATAATTGAAATTTGTTTTTTTTTTTTGCATATTTTATAGCCTACAGATAAATAAAACTCATCAAATTAATAATTATTAATTTATATTAATATCAAACATACTAATATATCAAATTAATAATAAGTATAAATATTATTACATGTTTTGTAACAATTTTTGTATAATATATACAGTAATATAATATAAATGAAACGAAAATTAAGTGAAATATTCTTCATGTAGCTTTCGCTGTTCAGTTCAAAATATGCTTAATTTATATATATTCTGTGGGGCCATAAAATCTTCTGATGTCCAGTTTCTAATTGTTTTAGCAGACAGGCAGAGTGTATTAGTATACATCATTTCACAAACTTCAAATTACCACTCTCAGTCCTAAGGAAATACTGCCGTTGTCCTTGTTTACGTAGCTTTACAGGGCTACTCAATGTTCTACGTTTTGGTGCAGCTGTAACGACAGAGTCTCGAACAAACACTTTTTTTTGCATATTTGTCAAGTGAATAAAAATAATTATGAATTTTTTCTCTATCCTTTTCACTCACATTAGCACAGAATTTTAATAACTTTTGGGTGTCCTTCTTTTCACTGTTTTTACACCCAGCTTTCATCACCACTGCAGGCTTGTTGTCAGGTGAAACAATACCAAGTTGTGTCTTCGTTCCAACATATGGTTTCCCCTGCTGGCGAAGATTTTGGTTTGTGAATTTTTCAAATGAAAGACGTCTAATATTAATTTCTTTTTCATTCTCTGTTAACATTTTAGAAGATTGTTTACTTTACGATTAATATTTTGCTCTACATCTGCTAAGTCTAATAAGGTAACAAAGGAATTTCAAGTATCAGTACATTGTTCTTCAATCGTCAAAACTGACTCGGCTTGTTCAGAGCTCCGACCACTAGTGCTTGGTCCAATCTCCATACTGAGAAGCTGTAAAAACAACAAATTGTTACTATTGCGATCATTATTATTACGTAATTCACTCTAATGAATGTAAATATTACTTAGTTAATAATAGAATATAAAATTCTTACCTATTTCAATCCTTATTTGCATGTAGACTCAGAAGAAAATCAGAAATAAACGTCGCGCGAGGTTTGTTTTGGTCTGTCAGCTGATTGTTCCGGATTGTTCTTATTTAATTTAAATTATAAAAAAGCCGCGAAACACTCTGAAATTTTAACAGCTTACGTACGGTGGTGCACTCTATATTTTTCCGCGATAAAATTTTTTTTTTCAAATTGACAGATAGGTAAAAAAGTTTGAAGAAACAAAAACAGATAGGTAAAAAAGTGTGACAAAATAAAAACAGATAGGTAAAAAAGTTTGATAAATAAAAAACAGATAGGTAAAAAAGTAAAATAAAACAAATGCAGATCGGTAAAAAAGCAGGGAGAACATCGATATATATATATATATATATATATATATATATATACATATATATATATATATAATATATTCACAAACGTAAAGCCAAGGGTTCTAATTAAGTTTCTTTGACATGTGTTATAACAATTGTTTATAAACAATTTTTAAAATTAATATTTCATACCTTTTTAGGGGTGGATTCACGATTTGCATTTCTTCCTTATGGGATTTCCATGTTAAATAAAGTTGACAGAAATTTTTTGGCTGATTTGCATCAAAATTAGTTTTTAAGGGTTTCAGAGCACGTTAAATTTAATGGTGTACTTTAAAAAGTGGTGAAAACAACCCCTAATGAGATAATGACCCTTACTACGTGAAAAAAATGGTGCTATATATAAATTTTGAATATGCCACTGAAACAGGCTCATTTTTTTACTCTAATCTCTACTCTGATTAAATAAAAACAATAAAAAAAATATACTTTACCAGCATCAGAGAGCTGATGAGCGAGTTCCTTTCAAATGCCTGAAGCATGTTCTCGTAGAGGTTATCTGGAGGTTGAGGGAAAAAAATGTGCATCTCAGCAATGCCTCCTGTGAAGTCCTCCATGGCTTCCGAAACCCACCCACCGCTCAGGGCTTCATAACAATGATGTAGCCTGCAATAAAAGAGTGGGCAGCTTTTAGATATTAAGAAAAAGTAAAAAAAAAAAAATGTAATTTATAGATATACCTTTTTAACTAACTTTTATTACATTAATTTTTTAAAGAAAGGCAAGTGAAAAAAAAATTTATGAACATTTTGTCATGTACATTACATAATTATAATAATGTGGTGTTTGGCAGTACAGATAGTGATTATAGGCAAAAGGAATTATGCTAAAAGGAGCCAGGTGGCATGAGTGAATGAATTTGTGTATTTGGGAAGATTAATTGTTTCAGAAGGACGGAAGTGTAAATGGAGAGATTGACAGCTAGGAGAGCCATGCAGTACTGGTAGGTATATAATATGGCAGGGTTGTCTACGTGGTAATTAAAACTAATAAGCTGATGGAAAAAAAATACATATATACTGGTGATGAATGAGTGTGAAGGAAAGCAGCGCGTAATGGAAAAGTATGAGCCTAGCACGCTACGGTGTGGTTTTCACATATATTTATGCTGCATGAGAATTAATGAATGGGTGAGGAAAAAATTTCTAAACAAGTGTTTAGTTTAAGGTAAGGTAGAAAAAGAATGAAATTAAGAACTAATTAAGTAGATCAAAAATGAGTGGTTGGTTGTGGTTGCGGATTGTTTGAACTTTTTGAACAGCATCAGGAATGTTAAAATTAACGTGTCACTAGAGAGTGTAGAAAACAAAAAAAAATATAAAAAAAAAAATATATATATATATATATATATATATATATATATATATAGTCTATCTGAAGTAATTTGTGACGAATATAAGAAGCAATTGTATTGAATTGCTAATGGACAACATACATGAAAAAAATTATTGCAGAAATGAATAGAGGGTACCAAATTATGCTACTCTAAATTTTTTTCAGATTTTTTGAGACCCAGAACTATTTTTAAATAATTATTGAAAGTGCGGCCACGCCCCCTGGAGGCGTCAATAGGCGTCCAGTCTCTATCCTTTTTATTAAGAATTCAGGGGTGCCAACTGAAATGACAGGACTTTTAATAATTATTTAAAAATAGTTCCGGGTCTCAAAAAAATCTGAAAAAATTCAGAGTAGCATAATTTGGTACCCTCTGCAATAAAATTTTTTCATGTATGTTGTCCATTGTGTAATGTCAAGGTATAATAACCTAATAACACAGAAAAACTTACTTAGCGTAAGCTTTCTCCAGCAAGGCACCCCAAAACTCATTTTTTTCTGAAGAGTGCAGAAACAGAAGCTTTCCATTCATCATCGGCAGTCGATCATCAATTACCACGTCCACCCACCGACCGTACTGCCAAAACCTTTATGTAAGAACACATCGATAATAAGCACATCATGAGTGCAAATATATTATTTATTTGTAAAATATCTCAGTACGTAGATATAGTGCAACGACTGCATGAAAATATGTTTTATGATATATATATATGCACAAAAAATAAAATTTATTTATAATTGAAATACAGTATATATATATATATATATATATATATATATATATATATATATATATATATATAAAGTAGCACATGCATGGTTGCTACTTTATTAAAAATATATTATTTAAGTACCTCTATAATTATAATTTTAAAATGCTCTGTGTTTCAAAACGCAGTGTGCAAAACAAATAATTTATGTTTCTCGTAGGTTGGTTTTATTAATGATGTAGCATTTAAATATATATATTTATACTGTATGTGGCCAGTAAGAAATCTTGAAATCATGATACAACTAATAGATAGGTCCATCAGCCCTACGAATTTGGACTGATCTGCGCATTTTGGCCAAAAACACCCAAGGTGACGTCACGTAGTGAGCTCAAAACAGCTGTTTTGCTGCACGAGGGGCCCCTACCGGAGCAGAATTTTTGTTCAACATTAGCGAGAACGTTGCTTTTTATCTCATCTCAAATTTGATATTTATTTGCAATACTACAAGCCAAACCGGTTGCAGTAACGTATTAAAAGAATTTTTAAACACTGCAATTCGCAAGCAATCTGGGGTAGAAGTTCGTATCTTTGTTCATAAAGCATACAAAGTTGCTATTGGCTGTGCGCAGATTAGTCACCTAGCGTTTGCGCAGCTTCATTTGGATTCAAGCTTTTTTATCATGCACACTTCGCAGAGCCATGCGCAGTAGACTATTAACATTTAAAACTCGTTTCTGCGCAGCTTTTCTAAGCCGTGGCTATTAATTTACGGAAAACTCTATAATAGAGCAGAAAAAATTAAACGTATGCACCGTGCGCATGGGACGGCCCTGTCTTGAAATTAACTATTCTTAATTAATTAAGATGAGTATAAGACAGAGAGATCGAGAGATTCCACAGTGGACAACCCTCATGAATTTTTTTTATTGCATATTTATTGAGTACCTTCAGTTATGAATTTTCAATATTGTTTAAGATAATTCTTAACCCTCCAATACCCTTCATATGGTGCTTTAAAACGCTGTGACATCACATGATAGTCATCAAATATTTAGGATGCAAGCATAGACAAAAACGTTGCATGACTATATAATGATGTCACAGTGTCTCTATTTCCCTTCAATTATGAATTAAAGGTGTTATGGGTTCAAAAAAATTCTGAAAAGAATTAATTCACAATACATAACTT
Source organism: Siphlonurus alternatus (assembly GCA_949825025.1). Lineage (NCBI taxonomy): Eukaryota > Metazoa > Arthropoda > Insecta > Ephemeroptera > Siphlonuridae > Siphlonurus > Siphlonurus alternatus. Next base: position 39,104,710 of record OX463780.1, read on the forward strand.
CAGGCTCTCTCAATCCAAAATGCAACCAAAAAAATTCATGAAGGTTGTCCATTGCCATGCATGCATTGTAGAGTTATTAATTATATGAAGTGTGCAATGAGGGGTGAACAAAGAAAATCTAGTTGATGGCCAGCATAAATTGATTGCATATAAAGTGTGCAATGAGGGGTGAACAAAGAAAATCTAGTTGATGGCCAGCATAAATTGATTGCATATATAAAATATATTTGCAGTAGTTAAAAATCACTTGTTTATTTTTAATGATCCAGTCTTAAAGAATTTTGACATTTAATTGCATCGCACCTGAAGTGGAAAATCCCAGCATAGTCTTTGTTAAAACTCTGATCCATCGGAACCACTTGGTAGAACAATGATTCGTAGAGTGTGAGGCTGGCTATTGCAGCCAGTAGCCAGCAATCACCTGAAAAAAACTAAGGTCACCCTTTTTGAACATTTTATAACATACCCACTGCACAATAACCTACCAAGTTTTCCTTGCTTGATGTCAAAGCGGGAGAAGCCATCAACAAAAAGTTGAGGCTTATGGCACATCTCCTGTAGCAATTAAAATTGAGTAATTCATCTTAACACAAATGAATAATAAAATACAGAGAGGTGGGGTATCCTTAACTGTTTACTTACATGGGGACGCATCCATGTAATGTCTGCAGTTTGATGCTGATTGGAAAAGAAAATTGAGGACTCTTTACATGGGAAAAGAGGATCCTTGAAAAGTACTTTCTCCTTCAGGCAGATGGATTTAAGCTCAGAGAAATTCTGTATTGTGCCTCGTGGCTCTATCCCTGAGCCTTCTTCTCCAAGCTAAAAATAATAATAACAATTTTCAACTATGAATTAGGCCACATCAGCATCCTAGATATTATTATAATTACATATATAAATTACATAAATATATATATTATATATATATATATATATATATATATATATATATATATATATATATATATATATATATATATATATATATATATATATATATTATATTTATATAACAGCATATATTATGTAATTAAAATTTAACACATTATTTTGCAACTTGTTGTCAGGTAAAACTCGGTATATTTTGAGTAAAGGAGATCACGGTCCTGTCAAAAATAATTAGCATTGCATGGCGTAAGAAAAATTCAATAGTAGAAACCTATACATTTCCTATATTTCCTGCATGGGACCCGGCCTGACCTTTACGTAAAATAACAAATTTTACTGTATACATATCATGATTTTATACAGAATGCGCAGCATGGTAAAGCACAATACTAATAATAATTATACTGATACATGAGGAGGCTGTATTCAAATTATTTAGTACTATAATATCACTAAATATTAGTGTACGATATTTTATACTATACTATTTTATACTAAAATACGATAAATAATATAGTATTTTATTGAACTGTATTATAATATGGTTATTATAGGTGTATTATTTTATACATATTAGCTAGGCGTGAATCCAGAACGAAATTTTGAGGGAGAGGGAGGGGGTGTCTCCATAAAAAGGTTATTATATGTTAAAAATAATGTTGAGGGAGAATTAAATGCCTATTTTGCCCTAGTTATGTACTGTATACATCCAAAATTTCAGGAGAAGGGACCCCCCCTTCCCACCTGGATGTGCACCCCTATATACTGTATTATATACCAGTTCAGCATATTATATATTCAAATTTTGCCTGTAATATAAAATACATTTATATTATGCATTTTTCGAGAATGATCAACACAATTTGCACAGTCCAGTCATATAACACAAATGTAAACTTTATTTATCAACTCATATAATGTTAATATGCTTCACTTCAAACTATAATATATGGTATAGCATATAATTGGGATTCTATAACTGTCTCCTCAACCTTTTATCTCTACACCTCTATGATAGATAGATTACCAATCAGAAAGTGCAAATTAAAAAGAGACGGTTTTGAAGCTGACAGTCACAATTATACTATACAATATACACAGAGTATATAATATATTAGCTCTTAGCTGTATAATTATTTTTTTACTTGAAAATAATGTTAAGTTTTAAAGACAATAACATAGAAATAGTCTTACAGTGGATACCAGCTCATTGTAATATTCATGGCAATGAGCAAGCAGACTACTTAGCCAAGATGGGCAGCAAGATGACACAGCCAACAACAAGCATCTCCATTCATTCAATTCAAGCTCATATTAATAGTGCAGTGAAACAGAAAGTTGACTCAGATTGGAAAGAACAAGCAAGTATTAAAGCATGGGGAGATCTCATATTTAAATCAGCCAAAACTCACACTTATAATAGACTCACAGACACTGCTAAATTCAGACTAGATACTGGCCATGACTATCTTGGATGCTATCAGAAGAAATTCAAAATCCAAGATAGTGACATTTGTAAATTGTGTAAAAAAGAACCTCAAGACAGAGGGCATCTATTTAGATGCTCAGCATTAACTGCGGAACTTGACTCGTTGCCTGGCAACATGAAGAAAGAAGAGAAGGAAGCCCTTCTCTATTGGCTTACTAGAAGTAAAATGGCTTAAACGCCAATGCGTGGGCATAAGAAAAGAAGAAGAAGAAGAAGAAGAAGAGTTTTATAGTACACAGTATTATAATAATTATATTGATCATCTTTGGCAAAAAGCATATATTGCATGGTTGACCAAATGGGATGCATTCCTATAAATATATAAATAATTAATCAATTTTATCATCTGGTTTATAGATAGAAATGCATAATCACAATATTAAACATACGTGAAAAATATTTAATTTTCTGTACTGGTAAGGCATTTGGTTAAATAAATATCCACACAAAATAAAAGAGGTATCGGCAAAACAAATTAGTATAACTTATTCGATCAAAAGGGGAAGAAATCCTTGATTAATTCTTTGGATAGACAGTTATCAAAAATATTTGAAGCAATACAACAATACAAGAATATACTGTATTTAACTCAATAACTGATATTAAAAAAAAAAAAAGTAAAAAACAGTCATATATATATAATTATATGGTTTTAACTGTGTCCGACTGTGTCATTATTTATGATGATAGTGTTGTTTTTAAGCACCGACCCCATGCAGAATTTTTACAGAATCTGAACGGAAAAGCTCTCGTCTAATCAGAAAATTAAAAAATATCAGTTCACTTGGAAAATTCAAGTACTCAGAAATTTTTAATTTTCTGATTGGTCGAGAGTTTTTCCGTTGCAATTCCGAAACAATTTTGGAAGGTGCTTCAATAGTAAACAAATTTAACCTCTCTTCCGGAGTGTCCTGACCATAATAGATGGCACAACAAATTATGTTATCGTTTATTGTGAAAAGCATTAAATTTATATAATTAATGTATTGCATGACCAACATGGACTGCATAAAATGTATTCTTATTTATTCTACCATATAATATAAATTATTCTCTATTCTCTATAATTATATAGTTCATAATTTTCCATCATTTTAAAACTATATACAGGGTGTCCATAAAAGTTCCAAGAGTTAGAAATTTTTTACATTAAAAAAAGTAGTAGTCCAATCTTATTGATTTTGGTATCATTGGAAATTTAAGCTAATAATTGGGAGAAATTTTTTATTGGTTTGACTTTGACATGTCTTTGCTGTTCAGTCAATTTTTAGAATGAAAAAAATAAAAGAAAATAATGTCTGCAATGTCGACCTTACGAGAGCTCTTGACGTCGGCACCCTCTGCTAAATAATCAAAGATTCTGAGGGTCCTCCATACCTCTTCACACCTTTGGTAAGGTTGCAGGAGTAATGTCGCCTAGGTCGAGCAGCTTCCAGCATTCAGAATGGATCCAGCAGCGCTTGGCTGTGATGACGGGGACAGCTAGTGCCGTACCGCGAAAAGTTAATTTTGGGTCACTGCATGGGAGGAAAGGGGAGGGCCGATGGGTGCATGGAGGGTGTTATCATTTCCCAGCATGCAGCTCTGGACCTTCAAGGAGATCGAGTCAGTCATCCCAATCGTCCACCCCGTGGGTCTGGCTCGATCATCTACCCTGGTCCAGCATGAAACTCATCCTTCAAGTTCGCCGCTATCAAAACATATGCATATATATGTGAAAGAATTTGTTAGCAGAGGTTCAGACATACCTTACTTGTTGAACTTTTTCCTCCACTAAGCAACGAAGTGGAGGAAAAAGTTCAATGAAACAAGTAAGATATCCATTGTATTGTGTATGCATATACAGTATAACAGATCTTAGTTTACCTCTAGACAGTTCAGTAGACTAGACGGCGCCAGCTATATCAGCCAATGAAAAGGCGGCCAGCAGTCATTCTAGCCTTTTCATTGGCTTATATAGCTGTGGCGCCGTCTAGTCTAGTCTGTCTAGAGGTAAACTAACTGTAAGATCTGTTATACTGTATATATTAGGTCTGCAGATTGTGTATGCTACGAGCAGACCTATAACCTATAATATGCTATATTACTGTATGCATATACTATGCTAGCTCGATTGCTGCATGACTGTGAGTCTGTGATTTAATTGCAATTAAATGGGCACAGCTAGAGGTAATATTAATCAAAAATATATATAATATATTATATTATGTACATATGTACATAATATAATATTATGTACATATGTACATAATATAATATTATGTACATACTGTATGCATACTATATGGCAGAAAAACCAACACCTAAATGCAAAAAAACGTAACTTCAGCTAAACAACCTGCAAATCAGTAAACATGTCATTCACGTCTGCAACTCTCATTATAGATCGAACTGCTGCAACCTGACTGCAACCCAAGAGTAACCTTGACTGCAACCCACGTACAGTATCACAAACCTTAGTTTACGTATGGAAGACATTTTGAATAGAAAATAGTACCGTTTTGCGTTACGACCTTCATTTTTTAACGATAGGCGCTCGATTAGAAAAAAACATCACATCCCTAGTTTAGTTTGCCGGTTTATGAGAACGCCACGGCCGTGGGCGCGGCAATCCGCTTGCCTAGCGGCCATCCCAAGTATCTAATATACTTTTAACCTATTATTAGTACTGACATCATGGTTTAATGTTCATTAATTTAGCGAACTTTAAAACCAGAACAGAAAAGGCACGCTGCCATGATTTTTGTTATTGTGACGTCACAGGAGCTTGAAATCGATTAATTAAATCGAACCGAATCGAACTTAACCGATCAGCTGAGCTGAAAAAAGGCGTTCGTTTTAAAATAAAAGACAGATCGGAATATACGTCTATATACGCCTCCAGAAGCTATAATAAATCCAGAATGTTACTTTTAAATGCGTAAGGGTGCTTATTTTTTTTAATTTCACCACTTTTTTTCAAGTTTTTAGCATTTTTGGTGTCGACGTGTTGTCACAACAGCGGCTCCGTGCGGCCCCACTGGCCCCAGGCTTTCGTCTGGAAGAGGTGCAAAGTGGTCGAAGTGGTGGCGACGCGATTTTGAAATCAAATTAAACTTACTTTTTTATACTTTTTTCCAATAGTTATACATATTATAGAAGCATGTAATATTTTTAAAAAATTCCATAGTTTAAAATAACCTTGTTGTGGGACATTTTTAAAAAATTAAGATTACTACGCCTTGGCGACGTCTAGTCTGTGATCTCAGGCGTAATCTAAGGCTTGTTTAACTGTATGCATATGAATACCTCCATCATTGCTCCATATATATGGTTGACGTCGTTGACGAATATGTATGATACACTGTATGGCGATAGAATTTTTTTCCTTTATATCCACACCAGAATCCACACCCTGGACAATGGTTGATCGTTGACTTTGCTTTTGTGGCCCCAGGGCCTCCAGAGGGCCTCCACTCGGTCCACTCCTCCAGAGCAAGTTGCTCCTCCAGAGATGCAATTTTCATGCAAAGCTTCGCCTTCGCGCGTAATGTGGTATGGTGCGCGAAACTTTCGCGCGAATATTCGCGAAACTTCGAGAAAATTTCGCGAAATTTAAAAAATGACTGTCGTAATGCGATTTTTCATATATTCATCAATTTTTAAAAATAAAATATATATATATATATATATATATATATATATATATATATATATATATATATATATATATATATATATATATATATATATATATATATATAATATAAATTAAATTGAACTCTTTTTTAACTCATTTATGCAATTAAACCTGTCATTTATTAAAGCAATTAATAAAATTGGGTAGAAAACGGCGTATTCATTGAATACTGGCTTAGAAAAAAAAAAAAAAATCGGAAAAAAAGTCGGGAAAAAAATCGGAAAAAATAAAAAAACCTACATTAAAATGTTTTATTGCAGAAATAAATAGAGAGCTAATAGTGCACCAAATTATATGCTACTCTAAATTTTTTTGAGACAATTTTTTTTTTTTTTTTTTTTTTTTTTTTGGGTAGAACCATTTTTAAATTTGTTCTGTAACTTCTGTAAGTTAAGTTGGCACCCCTGAATCCTTAATAAAAACTAAAAAGGATAGAACCGAGACGCCTATAGACAATTTAATGGTTGCATTTTTTATTTCATAATTAGAAAATATACATAAAATTATGCTTTTCTGAATTTTTCCAGATTTTTTGGAGTGCGCGTGCATGGGAACTAATTTGAAAAAAAATATATATTGAAATTATTTAAAATATCTAAATTAAGGTGGTACACCTGATGGGACAACGATGACGTTATTTTGTTGTGCTGTGATTGGCTATTGATGATGTCACGGTTGTTGTGATTGGCCATTGATGACGTCATGGCGGTTGTCCCATCATCAGGGGTACTATACCCTAATTCAAATATTTTAAATCTTTTTTTTTTTTAAATTAGTTCCCTCACTCAAATATATCTGAAAAAATTCAGAAAAGCATAATTTTAGGCATATAATCTTCTAATTATGAAATAAAATAATGCAGCCATTAATATTGTCTATTGACACCTTCAGGGTGCGTGGCAGCACGTTCAATAATTATGTAAAAATAGTTCTGGGTTTCAAAAAATTCTGAAAAAAATCAGAGTAGCATATAAATAGCATAATTTCAATTAATTTGGTACCCTCTATTCATTTCTGCAATAAATTTTTTTCATGCAGGTTAAATAAATCCTATGCTATGGTCTCGTCAGATCACCAAATTAAGTCAAGCAACGCTGCGCGTTTTGTTAGTAGTTGGATGGGTGACCATTTTCAACAAAAAACACACGTTTCCCACCCAGGGGTAAAACGTTGCGCTTTTCCACTATAATATGTGGTTCTCCTGGCTTAATTTGGACCATTGCACTTCCGGTTCATTGACAAAAGCTGTAGCGTCCATCCTGGCTGAGGTTTCCACGTTTCCCTCAGCCTCAGGGAAATGCCGGGAATGCCGGGATGGATTTGCAAGGCCGTGGCCGCCCCCGTTCCAGAAGAGCCCGCGAAACGCTCAAGTTAGGGTTTCGGAAGGTTCGGGGTTTCAAAGTAGTATATGTATAATTATAGTAGATAAAAGTACCCATTAATAGGGTTTGACTTAAAAAAATATATATTATATATATAATATTAATATTAATATAATATTTTTATTTATATATATATATATATATATATATATATATATATATATATACCCTTATGAAAAAGGTGGATCCAATCTGGATCCAATTGGATCCAGTCTGGATCCAATTGGATCCAGTCGGGTCAGGCTGGATCCAGTTGCATCCAGCCTGGATCCAGCTGGTTCCAGCCTGGATCCAGCTGGATCCAATTGGATCCAGGCGGGTCAGGAAATGATAGTTCCGAGCTTCTGCCACCAGATGACACTACAGTACAGAAAAAAATGTGGTGACAGTTAGAAAAGTGGTCAGTTACTTGAGTGCGACAAGAATGAAGATATTTTAGGCAGATACGGGAAGTTAAACTTGGTTATTTATTATTTAAGCTGTTTTGGGGGCTATTTACTTTGTGGGGTCTTTGTGGTTACAGGGTTTTAGAGACCGAGAGGGCTGTAATGTTACGTTATTGTTGACCATGGAGTCCCCCTGCAGCAAGCCTATGGTGGACACGATGCAGCGCTACAATCAGTTATAACTTAAATATCTGTTAATATTCATGTAATTTTAATAAAAAAAAATATTTATCTAATTTGTATTGCTTTAAAGAGAGTACAGCGTAATTATTAATTGTGCAATTAATCATTTCTTTGATGAGTAGGATGACGAAGGCGGGAAACAGCTGATCGGAGTCGGTCGGGATGGATCCAATCGGGTCAAGCTGGATCCAGTTGGATCCAGTCGGGTCAGGAAGTGCTGCCCAAAATTGGTTCCAACTGGATCCAGCAAAATTGGATCCAACTGGATCCATCATTTTCATAAGGGTATATATATATATATATATATATATAAATATTATATTAATATTAATATTATATATATATATAGGATTTATTTAAACTGCATGAAAAAAAATTATTGCAGAAATGAATAGAGGGTACCAAATTATTAATAATTGAAATTATGCTATTTATGCTACTCTGATTTTTTTTCAGAATTTTTTGAAACCCAGAACTATTTTTACATAATTATTGACATAATTACATAAGGCCTGTTCATAAACCCTGCTCGGTGTACACTTTCTCCACCCAATCGACCTTATATTTCATATACATAAGGTCGATTGGATGTAGAAAGTGTACACCGAGCAGGGTTTACGAACAGGCCTATAACTATATATATTATGCGTATAAATATACGTATATATGACCTCCTCATGCATATTTGAACTGCAATGTATTTGAATTCAAAGAATAGAATTAAATGTTGAAAACAAAACTTAATTAAAATGCCATGAATCAAACTTTAACTTTATATCATGATTATATGCGAATTAACGCATTAGTATAATAATAATTTTATTAAAAAAAAAGCGAATATTGGGGGAAAATTTTAAAATAAAGGTCACTATGATTTTGATAAATTTATAATTAATTTAATAATATATACAGTAAAATTAAGCATTTATCTCGATTTTCTCTTATAGATTTTTTAATATTTTAAACATTTAAGAAAGCAAGAAAAAACTGAATTTATTTTTGATAAAGTTAACGAAAGAAGAATACTTTTATATTAAATTTGCTGACTTGTATTAAGCCTACATTACACGATACAATTATTTTTCTAACTAATGAATACAATTTTTCCTTACAAGGAAACTTGAACTCCATTTGTTTGTATGGAGATGAAATTTTCTGCAAGGAAAAATGGTATGCAAAATTGTATGGTGTTATAATACCGCCATAAAATACACTTTCTTTTACACTTATATGTTGACTGTCTTGCATGATTAAACTGATTTTTAAGCTGCACGAGGAAGATTCGAGCTACATTTGATTTAAGTATATTATAAACTCAAAGTGGGCTAGTAGCGGTGGGACTATGCAGCACAGGGCTTGTAGGCTCCACAGGCCCGGTATAACCCTGGGGCACTTGGTAGTACGTGGTGGCCGGCTTGTAGATGGGGTTCTCGCCAGCCTCAAAGTTGGCTGCCTTGGTGGCCTCGAGGAAGCGTTGGTAAGCGATCTTGTCCTTAGCTGCCAGGGCCACGCGGTATAGCAGCAGCAGCAAAATACCAACGAGCACCACCAGGACGATAATACCTCCAGCAACCATGGCCGTGTTGAGCGGAGGAGAGCACGTCTGCAAATACAGATTAAAAGCTATAAAAATAACCCCAAGAAGAATTAATATTGAGAACAAAGAAAACAATTATATATATTCTATATATCCTATATATTGTACACTTTGCTTAAAAAACAAAAAGGTTTACATCAATATAGCTTACACAAAGATTATGTATATTAAATCTGTTGTTAATAAATATGTGTACCTACATACTTAACATACTTATAACTTATAGTAGTTATAGTAAAAGTATGTACCCTCTTCGCTGAATGATTTTTTGTCTATTTACTGCGTATAGGCAACCCGCACTGCTCTAGAGATGAACAAGTTGCCTAACCTTGTAGCGCTATATGACTTTTCAAAATAATAATAAAAAAAAAATTTGTTTTATTTTATTTTCCCAGTTAGTAGCTGGTATATAATATTATTTACAGTTCATTTATTTGAGATTTTACATCAATGAATCACTCATGGGTCAGCAATAGAGCGATATATTGCTATAGTGAAATACAGTGAATTTATGTAACTTCGAAGTGCATAATACAATGTGTGTAAATCTTTGTCAATTTTCTGGTGCTATAAACTGAATTATATTATACTGAACTCAATAATATTATTGTCATAGTGATGTAGAAGTCAATGTAATATGTTAATTGCTAATTATTAGAATCTAGTTTGTAAGCTTTAGTTCGATCGTAGTGAACTTAATTATTCATATTGTAACATTATAGTTATTGTATCATTCTGGTCAGGGGTAAGAAAAGGCATTATTGCCTTACCCTCGCCATATAAGTCGAATAAATAAATAAATAAATAAATAAATAAATAAATAAATAAATAAATAAATAAATAAATAAATAAATAAATAAATAAATATTATGAGCTGGAGAAAGCAAATATTGTAACCCGAGAAGGATGAAAATACAATGAATTAATGGATGACCAAAAGAAGAAAGAAAAGCATAAATATACCTTATGATTATGAATTTTTATGAATTTAGATACATTGATGTAGAAATGTCAAAACGAATTTATGAAACTGTGCAATATAGAATTGATTTATGTAAAATATATTTATGCTGGCATATTATATATATATAGTTAATATATAATTATTATTGTGCTTTGACTGGTATAAAATTTATTAGTCTCAATAAATACAATTACAAGTGAGTCCAACATATCCAGAACCAGACAGTTATTAATCTCTGATAAAAGCTGTTTAAAAGAAAAAAAATCTCTAGACATTGAAAGTTAGCTTCATCGCAATAAATGTCAATCATCTTTTTTTTTGCGCGTGGTCTGTGGTATCATATAATATATGGAAACTGTGTATAACCTATAGAATATTATAGAATATTATAAGAACAATAATAATTATAGCAAGATTTTTCATTTATTCTCAACTTTCTGGAGGAGCAATAGGACGTGTCAACACGCTTTACTTAATTACATAATATGATATTAAATTAAATTTTCAACTGTATTGATACTGCTATTGATGATAGATATTTTAGTGCTAATTATATCTATTGATAATTAATCTACTGATATAAATGTTGGTGTGCCCTAATTAACGTACCTTAGTGTGTAGCACTCTGAGGCGAACCTTGCGCTCCTTGGCCAGGCGGTAGCTGAACTGGTACTGACAGGCGTCCTCGGGGTCCGTGAATTTACATAGTTCCTCTTCAGACTCCTCCGCAACTGAAGCATTATATTAATATTACGATGTTATATATTATATATACATAATATTTTTATGTTTACAATTTCTTCTTTTTAGATGCTAGAGCAGAAAAAATAACATGAATATGAATGTAATATAAAAAATTGAAGAAGCATAGAAGCATAATTTGGTACTCTCTTTTCATTTCTGCAATAAATAAAATTCACGCATGTAGATCGTCCATCAATAATAAGCTGATATCCTTTTCAATTTGCGATTAGTATATAATTAATATATATATATATATATATATATATATATATATATATATATATATATATATATATATATATATATATATATAAATATATATATTATACAGCGCGCACAATAAAGTATTACATATTATTTATATTAAAATGCCTGTAAATAATTTGACGATTGCATGTCAAGTAAATTACTGAAATGTAGAAAATTTTATCAATTTGCGATTAGTATATAATTAATATATATATATATATATATATATATATATATATATATATATATATATATATATATATATATATTATACAGCGCGCACAATAAAGTATTACATATTATTTATATTAAAATGCCTGTAAATAATTTGACGATTGCATGTCAAGTAAATTACTGAAATGTAGAAAATTTTATTACAGTTTGCTTATTTATGCATTTATGCAATGTAGTTAATGGCAACTCATTGTCAGACATGACATATATTAGTTCATGTATAGCATGTGATAAGACTCACCGTGCAGCTCCGTGACGATGTCAAGGTAAGCGTCGCTGCTGTTGGTGTGACACAGGTCGATCTCGCGGTCAGATGGACAGGCGTGGTTGAAGCCCTTGCACAGAACGCACGGCTGGTAAAGCTCGCACAGCCCCCTGCACGTGTCACACTTCTCACAGTAGCGACCGGAAAATCTGCATGCAATGTGTTAATTATTTCTCAGCAACCATAATTTGTAATGTTGGCATCAACGATGAAATATGTTCGACATTGAGATGTGCAAAGCAGAGCGATTTTCTTCACTGTTTGATAGTTAACGCCGTTAAAAAGCATCTGATATAGAGAGATTAAAATACAAACATTAAAAAGAAAACTAATTAACTAAATTAAATTAACTAATTAATAAAATGCAGCTAATATCTTTTCACAGAGTATATTTTTTGAATATAGAAAATGTATTATACTGTTGAAAATTTTAAGTTTAAATAAAAAGAAAGAAAAAAGTTAAGGTCGATCACCACACTCTACAGAGTTCAAGATATGAATTTTAAAAACATAGGAGAAAAATTCAACCTAAATCTAACAGTGTAAATTAATGAAGGGTCTTGCAAGGAGATTCAAAAACTTCTCACCTGGCAGCGTTGTCCGCTGCGCCACAGATGCACTGTCCACAAACACACTCGCCTTGGCCGCTGCACGGCCTCGTATCTCCAGGTGCTATACACACGTCTTTGGCCGATGGACACGCACAGCTGGCTCCTTCCCATCCAGGCTCACACTCGCAGCGGCCGCACACACACCTTCCGCGGCCCGCGCCCCCGCATCGGGCGCCATCTACACCCCAACGGTCACACAATGAATCGTCGCACTCGCAGTAGCGTCCATGAGCGAGGCCGTGGCACTCGCATTGTCCGCACACACAGTCTCCGTGACCCCAACATACGTCAATGCCACGCAGAGCAGCTCCTGCAGGTAGGCACCCAATATCAAGCTCAGGTAGGGTCGTGGCGTTGCGACCCGTACATCCGCACATTGGACCAAACCTGCGTGAGAGAGACGAAGTTTCACTTAACTAGTCATAATTAATCCATTGATCCAACCAGAAAAAAATAACATGTTAATTTCGATAGTTATAATATATTATAAATTGTCAAAACTACATCCTGTGTGTTGTTGTGTTATTTTTATTTTCATTATTATATATAGCAGCTTTTATGTTTATATACTTACTTGTTAGTTGTATACTGTTATAGTTTCCAAAATCGAATACTTATATTTAAATGTGAGAATGGAACTTACCACCCCTCATGACAGTGACACACGCCGCAGTCCAGGTTGCCGTGCCCGCTGCAGAGAGTGCTGTCTTTCTCAGACTCGCAGTCACACCCGCAAAGCAAATCCACTTCTAGACTGAGTCCTGACACAAGTCCTCGCTCCTTTACTGCCACTTGTTGACGCTGTGAACACGGTAGAGGCATATGGTATCAAATCTAGAGTTATTCTGTTACATGACTGCTGTGGATAAGAAAAAATAGTTTGTTGATTTTCGCTTCAATAAATTATATTACATTCATTATAATTAAATTATAATTAAAAAAATATTATTCTAGATATAGCTTAAGCGTATAATATAGTTATATAAAATATGTACGCTTAATTGGTGATTCTTCGGCACTTGGTAAAATAAATATTATTTTTTATAATGCCATGCACATGCACCACTGCATAATTGTAGCCCATTGTGTTGTCATTATATTATCTCTTTGTCGTATAAAGAACAGAGTTCCTGTATCATGCAGGTACTTTGTACTCTTAGAGTATTTGCAAGTTGCTTAAGAAAAATATTATAGAAACTTTTTCCGAATTATGAAACTGCAAGCATATATATAGCAAAAACTTGTTCGTTTGGTCTTACCCACAGTTCTGGCTCGGCAGGACAGTAGTCGAGTTGCAGCTGCAGCACGAACTCGTACTCCTCGCCTTCTTGCACCTCCTCACACGTGCTGCTCTCGGCAGTGCGCCGTCTGCCACCACACGAGGTGCTGTACGATGTCCTGAGAGGCGAGGTGGCGTTGTCGCTGAACGTCACGGTTGACACGATGTCCTGAATATGCACAAAACGGTGAACTGTGTTTTACCTCTTTAGAACTGCGAAATTGCATGGTGTCACTTTAATTTTCAAGAATGGGAACTATATGGGTCGTTAATTTACTTAAATTACATTGTCAAGTGTCAAATTGATAAGGTTAAGTAGTAACAAATTTTAATCTAAAGAAATATTTTTGTATAATTTAATTGGAAGATGTTTAATATTAATTTATGAAATATAATTTCCCTGTGAACATCAACAGTTTTCTCTTTTTTTCATTAGAGCTAAAAAATGTACTGCACATCAATATATCAAGAAATCCCAATAAGTTGCAAGGCATGACGTAATAAGATGATGTCGGCACGCACTTGGTAGCCCTGGCGAACCAGCTGGATGATGTTGGACGAGTCCTCCTCGAGAGCCGCCACGAAGGCTGGACCTTGCAGCACCTCTGTGAGACGAGCGTAATGCTCCATTCGCTCGCGAGTCACCGCGAAGATCACATTCACCTGCAACAGTCATCACAGCTGTTGTCAGTTAACAGTTAAAAGATCCTGTTGCTCCAATTATACGATTTCAAAAACATTTTTTGGCAGCAGCGTTGGCTCTTTTTTTTTTTTTTTTTTTTTTTACAGCACACTGATTGAAACATTTGTATCTGATGTCTATATTAATTAATACATTAATGATATAAATTAAGATGTTACATATTATATATATTTTTTAAGAAATAAATTTTAATACACCATGAAGTGCTGATGCTCTTTACAGATTTAACAATTTTATATATATATAATATATAGTAATATATTATATATATATATAATATATAAATATATAATATTATCCATTTCAAATTAAATAAATGATAAGATAATGCAACTAAATTTCTACATAAATATAATTATATAATATACTTTACGTGAGTTTGTTTTGACTGCACGATGCCCCAATACTGATTGAACAGTTTACCTTGTCGTCGAGAAGTCTCGCGTCGATCTGTCCGAGCGACGGGTAGTCCTGCTCGGTGGACTTGGTGTACAAGCCCGTGCTGGGGTCCAGGTGACACAGACCGTCGTTGTTGCGCACCGCACCTCCCAGCTGCAACAATGTCAGGCCGGTTAGATTGGTAAATTTACACAGTACTTTCAATTTATTAAAAATCCGTATTATAATATATTAGCTACCTGGAAAAAAAAATACAGCTCATCATTGAAATTACGCATTAGCTGATATCTTTAAAATAACAATTAATTTTAAAGTTAAAGCTTAATTTGCTGTTCGTGCATGAGTATAATATAGTCAAGACCAATATTATAGCGATTAAAAGTTGTAAGTATACGTTATACCTTTCCGTCTCCGGCGAAGTGCAAGATGCCGTCTGACGCAAGCAGCACGATTTTCCTCGAGTCCTGCGTCCAGCCCACGTTCTCTTTGCATGCGAGAGCTTGCATGAGCGCGTCCAGTCCACCCTGTCATGCAGGAATCAACAGGTTATACGTAACTGACAGTGAGACTAGCAGTTCTTGACGTTCTTGTAGATTTAATAATTATATAATTACACGTCCCAGCTCAACTTAAAATAAAATATTAATAAAACTCTAGAGAGAGTAAAATGCATAACTTATGTTAATTAGTATAAGACTAGAAATAAACATAATTCAACAGGAGGGCCATGCAAAAACGCATTAAATTCGATATGAGAGCTGCTGAATGACCTACTGCACTTCGATATGTTTTTATTTATGATTGTAATTAATGGCATTTTTATTAATTATAATCTATTGATAAAATTGTAAATATTCCTAAAGCGCATAAAAATGGAGCTTAATTCATTTATAGCTCTTTTACTACAATTACTACAAATTAAATAATCAATCTTCACTTTTAATTATCTACTAGATCTATATTATATTATATAGATGCATTGTGTCCATGATGTTTCACTATATATTAATATTATACACTATACTTGGCTACACTGATATCTCTACCTACTACTATATATAGTGTACTTAATTGTAATCTCGTACCTCAGCATTGTCGAGGTTCCCCGAGATAGGTGCGTCCCTGACGTGTCCGGAAAACTTGTCGGTGTCTCGGTTCAAGCTGAGGTGATGACGGAAGCCGTAGGCGGCGCTGCATTCCCTGTGCTCCACGCTGCACGGGTTCGAGAGCCGCGCCTGGTCCACGAACGGCATCGTTGGTTTGTCCACGTATGACCCGAAACCGAGCCGGAAGTTTTGTGTCAGGTTGCTGAGAGCGATAGCCAAGTCATCCCCTGTGTGGATTTGCGTGAATTTAACAAATTTGTTACATTTTGTCCAAAATTTATTACATATAATGTGCTATGTTGGAATTGTTGGATGTATTTATGGTGCTATATTACTGCAGTGTCATGTAAATAAAACATTGTGAGGCTACACCACTTCTGTAAATGACATCAATAGAGTTTAAATTAGTTAATCTTGAATTAATTCATCATTATCTAAAAATATATATAATATATTATATATTATAATCAATTATGCATTCTACCAAGTACCAAGTCACTAGCTGCAATATAGCAGAACAGAAGATTTCATTATACAATATTGATTACACAGCTAGCGTATTATAGTAGATAATTTAGAAATATAAAATTTAAAGACCTCATCTGTTCACGTATATAAAATTATATTTTAAATGCATGTGATACATTTTCGTTTATTACGCGTATATAATTATATTATAGAAATATGTCAAATATGATAGCATATCCGGAAGCGAATTCGCATTAAACGCGTGAATATTTTGAGTAGAACGCGTTGGGATATCATATAAAGAAAATAAAATATATAATAATTATATTAGTCGATTTTTAAGATTATAAATTTTATAATAAATATTTGAATACAAGTTAAAAATATTGAATTAAGTTTTGTCTAATATAGGTTTACTGATTGAATAGAACATAAAATGAATGTTTTCCTAGCTTTAACACAAACTTGTACTGGCCGTTCATATATGCCTTCATGATCGCCTTTAATAATATTTTTACAAAGTTACCCAGCAGATCAGAGATGGTACTGACCGAGGCTGGCGATGGTCTCCTTGTCATCCAGCATGCTCCACGTGACGTCCATCAGGAAGTAAACGTCCAGGGGGTAGTTCCTCGCCGCTCGAAACGTGAAGGGCACGCTCAGGCTTCGGTCACCTGTATAACAAATATTGTTCCAATAAGTCAACAATTTGAGATAGTTGATCTCTTATTTTTCAATAAGTGTAGAACAGGTCAGGTGGATTTGAATATTACTGATACTGTTAAAAATGGGCGTCAAATTAGAGGGCAAGATGGTGTTGTTAGTCTTATTCCACCACAGGCTCGTTTAGAGTTATATAAAAAAAGGTTTTCTAATAAGGACTGTGTCTGAATGGAATAAGTTGCCCTGCAATTTAAAGAAAAGTGATGCTAAGCAGTTTCCTTCTGCTCTTAAGAATTATTATATTCTTAAAAATAGTTAATTAATTTGTTTGTTTTTGACTCTATCTAGCATTCTATGCTATAGCATTGGTATAAATTTGTAGGTTAGCAGCCACTTGTGATATGGTGCTTCTAGTGCCTTGCTTGCTACCCCCACCCCACTACTTGTAATACTGTGTGTACCTTGGGTGAAATAATAAAATAAAATAAATAAATTATAATGTTTGTATGGTAAAACAAATTTGAGTAAAGCAATTAAACTAAAAATATCAAGCATGGAAGAAAATTAAATGTAACAAAAAGTTATGAGCAAACTAATATTTAGTAACATGTATAAATAAGTCATAATTATAAGCATTGAAAATATTAAGAGGAAAAGGTATAAATATATAATGTTATATTGTAGACACTCTTATAATATATATATATTCAATTAAAGCTATACCAGAGAGCATTAATTTAAAGTATATAAGATCATGTACTTTAAATATATATAAGATATATAGGTCATATATACACCTATATCCTAATTCGCAATTCAGTGCTAAATTATTACTTCAAATAAATTTTAATATGCATCGTCAGCCCCATCAGGGCTAGTCAAAACTGAAATTGTGCTGTATATCAAATCGTTGGGGTGTATTCTTAAAATGTTAATATTTAATATTTCGTTAATATCATAGCAATTAAGTTAACTCCTCCACACCAGCGCAAGTCCTCCTTTTGTTTCCATAATTTCTACTATTCAACATTACTCTCTGTTAGAATCACGTCACCTGCACGCAGCTTGATGAGGGCGCTCTGCGGGCGCACCTGCACGGCGGCGTGCCCGTCCTCCTCGCGACCAAAGTCACTGAACACCTCGTCTTGCTTAAGCCTAAGCTCCGAGCTGCCACGCACGTATACGTGCTCGTCTGGACATCCCGCGGCAAGGAGCACTTCGGGCAGGTCACAGCGAGGGCCATGGAAACCCTGCATTTGATACAAGATGAAATTAGCTGCAGTTTTATTTCGTTTAATATTTTATTCTCAATGTTGCTACATACAGCCATGCAATTCCAATTCATGTGTATACAAATAATAATTGACACTTAAACCATCATCCCCTTTTTTCGCCAATGTACGTAGAATAAGTAACGCAGAATTTGACTAGTACAATGCTCACCCACTGTTTGCACCAGGCACACGTTGGTCCCGCGGCCACGCAACTGCCGCACTCGACCTCCCCCGCGCAGCGAGGGTCAGACGACGGTACTGCTGTAAGATACACCGAGCACCATTTATCGTCATGTATATAAGCCTTCGTTCGAAGTAAACTCTTGCAGCAAAAAGCCAGGAACAATGAAAGTGTGGCGCCTGTTGTCACGTAATACCGATCAGGTTTGTCAATATATATATTATAGAGTAAATATTTGAAAATTGATATCCAACGATATTTTGATATCATTATGGTATTATGGTTTTTATTTTGATAATTTTTTTAAGCTATATATATCCTAATAATGCCTTGAAGGCACATCTAGAGAGATATAACAGGTTTAGAATTTTCGGGGATCGAACTACATTTAAATGTTATACCATGAGATTATGTTATACCATTGATATTTTACATACGGTCTTTCACATTTATAATTAATTTTTGAGGAATGTTCAGCAAGTTCTTTCGTTACAAACTGAATTTAATTGTGGAATTCATTTCACAAACATCCATATTACAATAAGTTTATAATAAATACTTACTTTGCGACCATACCAGAACAGTAAGAAATGTTAAAAATACTAAAAAAGTTTCTTTACTCATTTTAACACTATTAAATAATATAAATATATTAATTAAATATGATGAAAATAACAAAATTATTTCACAAACATATTTTCAATATATCAATATAAGCCATTTCACATTTTAATGCAATTTAAAACTATATAATATATATATTAATGCCTATATACGTAATTTTATATATTATACATATAAAGTAAGCCTCAGTAAGTTAAATCACTTGCATTACAATTTCAAACTACCAAGAAATTTGTCACAGCAAAGTGTATGTCCCGTGTCTAACTGAGGTTTTCGCCCGTGTATTGACAGACAGAGATGGATGACAGCACAACCTCCTATAGCTCATATCACGAGAGATAAGACGAACGGTTCTCGCAGCAGAAACTGCTGATAACACACCTTGCTATATTAAAGGTGCGGCATCATAGCTATCACATCTTTGCTGATGTTATTAACGAAAGTACATTATGGAAGTTTGCACGCTACTTTGCTCATCATCAATACCTCACTATCATATTGGTTTGTGTATCTATAGCATTGGTACGGTACATACGTGCAGCATTGAAGTGCTGCAATGCGCAAGAAAAAATATGTATATAATATACAGTATAATTATGCCCCAAGGGCGAACCCATGCGCGAGGATTGAGGTTTCCATCCTCCCAGAAGAGGTCCTGTAATGTGTACTAGGTAGGAGTTACGTTGCCCTCAGAATCCATTTAAAAGTTACAAATTGCGCCCCCTCATGGCCCTCGTCTCCTGCATGAGAGCTGCGTATTCTACAGGTTCGCCTGTTTCGGATGTAACGGAGAAGAAGGGCATACACAATTAACATATAATTAAATATAAATTAATAAATTAAATATAATTAAAAATAATTACCAAGAAATTATTTAACAATGTAACATAATTATTATATACCTATACCCAGCCTTCAACGCGGCCTTCGGCGGCTTTCGGCGGCTTTTGGCGGCTTTCGGCGGCCTACTAAGTTTGTTAGTAAGAAAATTCTGATCATAAAATATTTTTTGGTCAAATATGACTAAATGAAAGTAACAAAACGTGAAAAAATTGATCCGCGGTGGCCTTTTGCTCCTTTAATTATGTAGTGTCGCAGCTATCACATTTTTTTTTCTTCTTAATTATTTATAATAATAAATTGTTTATTGAACACAAAAACAGTGTACAGAATAGATTATAAAATATTATATAATAATAACCTAAAAAATAAAAGAAAAATATTGATTATATTATACAACATACATATATTATTATTATACAAACCAAAATATGAATTTGCAACATAACTTGATCGACAAACTTGCACGTTGACGTACATGATTACGCTAGTAACCCGCGCAAGCAGGGTCGGATTGGGGGGTGAGGGGCGCAGTCGGGGATAGTGCTCAAAGCAAAATGAAAAATAAAAATTACTAAATGTATGTCCGTATTTCTGTACGCAATAAATAATAAAACAATAAAAATTAAATTTAATAATATTTTAATTATATATATCACTTTTTTAATTAATTGATAAAAATACAAATTTACATTAATAGCTTGTATACTGCAGTATAGAGGACATAAAGGACCAAGCGATGGCGCTGATGTCTGCTAATTTCGCTCTTTTCATCGAGGATATGGCAATATCTATAGCATGGGGAAAAATAAAAATAAAACTGTTCTATATGTGCAATAAATAAATAAATACAAAAAAAATACAAATACAACTTTTAAATGGGTTCTAAGGGTTAAGAAAAATTAAAGCAGCCCTTTCCTGAACCCAAGGACGCATCCACCGAGGTAAAAGCGATCCCCCCCCCCCCCACATTAAAAAAAATACCTATAGGTGTTACCATCCCCACTCGCGTGCCTCATCTTCGATTCTTCTTTAATCGATGTAAGCGAAGTTTTAAAAATTAACACCATGCGCCCCCAAGATAGTATATTATATATAATAAGAATTATTAAAAAATCAATTACTCATGCAAGAATGTTATTATGTATATTGTTATATTAATTGGTATATAATAAATTTATTATAAGAAACTTTCGTTAATTCCCTTCTCTATACATCAGGAGGAGCTAAAAACTATACGTTATAGTTGGGCGCAGCTTGCTTAATTGTCCGTCTAGAATCAAGCTGGCTGGTATTTTGACAAGCTATAGCTGAACTTAGGGCCTAGCTAGAAAATCTCCCTTTAAGCCTTAACCATGTGACCTAACCCAAGACTAGTGAAGGAGTAGCCCGACACTCTCCCTACCCTGCATGAATGTACAGTATATACGTCCTTCAGTGAATTAATTAAGAGCAGGCCTTCAGAACCTAGCTCTAACCTCTAGCTGCAATGCATGAGTCATCAAGCAAGCACATTCAGAGCAGCGGCATATATACTGATGGAAGTGAGTGGCAGAATTAAGTCATTTATATATATATATATATATATATATATATATATATATATATATATATATATATATATATATATACCGCGGCTTAATAGATATGTTACACGTCCCAGCATTCTCAGAGGTGAGACTGAGGGAATTTATAACAGCTAGTGGAAAAAAACCTCTTTTCATAAAAAATAAAAGGAACGACATTACTTCGGAACATCTCTATACTTTTATCATTGAATTGGAAAAATTGATGCCCACTTACAGCAAATTAAGGTGTGTGGGGAACCATATATATACACTCTCTATATATTATAGCTGTTATTTACCTCTGTTACAGTAAGTTTTTTTGTATTAATTAAAATTTTGTTTGATTATAAATTATAATTAAGCATAATAATATGCAGAGAGTGCGCGGCCTCTGAGCGGGCTGTCCTCTGTGCCATCACGCTACAAATTCCATTATAAATAAATTATTTATTGAACACAAAGACAGTGTACAGAACAAAATTCCATTTAAATAGCATACCTGCAGTGCGCGCCATAGGTGTTTGTATAGTGCTGCCTTTTTGTTTCCTAGCGGTAAATAATTGCATTTGCACATCAAAGGACCAAAGCAGCTGTCATGGCATCGGTCGGAGGTTAGATTAGATTAAATAATATTAGATTAGATTAAATAGCAGTGTGTACACACATTACATACATACACCACTGCTTGCGGCTATTGTGGGTATTCCACCACGGTGGCTCGCTTGCTTGCGGCTGACTCTCTCAGCCCCTCCCTGAACTCACCAACACTCCGAGCATCCACAAGCCCAGAGTCCAACAAATTCCACTCCTTCACCGTTCTTCTCAAAAAAGAATACTTGCCCACATCATTTTTGCTTCTCCTATACTCCAGCTTCCAATCATGGTCCCTCCTACCTTTATAACGCCCTTCCTCAGTACGATCGCTAAGCTCCTCCCAGCCCTTTTGGTTCCTAGTTATTTTATACATTGCTGTCAGTCTACTTTGCTTCCTCCTTTCCTCCAGATCCTCCCATCCCAGTTGCTCTATCATTCTAGTCACACTCTCTCTTCCCTTATAAATTTTGTTTTTATCACAGGTAAAGCTCCAGTTCCCCTTTTCTAAAACCCTTCTTGCTGCTCGTCTTTGTATCTTTTCCATCTCTTTCTTCCCTTTTGCTCTATACGGGTCCCACGCATTACATCCATATTCCATTATTGGTCTAATCAGAGACTTGTATGCTTTTTCTCTTACTGTCCTGCCTGCCCCCTTAAGATTCCTCATTACAAACTCAAGATTCCTTCTGCTCTTTGCGGTTACATACCTAATATGTTCATCCCAATTAAGTTTGCACTGAAGCATTACTCCCAGATATTTGTATTTTTATTTTATTTTATTTATTTTTTTATTTTCTTTATTCAAACTTTTTCGATTGTACAAGACAACATATGTTCATGTCATATTTGTCCTCTGATTTGATTTCTTCCCCCTCCATAAAATATTTAACCTGACTTTGCTCCCTTCTTTTGTTGAACTTAACCACACTACATTTTCCCACATTAAGCTTCATTTTATTAGCTTCTATCCATATACCCACTGTCTCCAGATCCTTTTGTAGAATTTGCTCATCCTGCTTATTACTTACTGTCCTATAGATTACGCTGTCATCAGCAAAAAGCCTCATCTCCGACTCCAAATTCTGTACAATATCATTAATAAAAATAATAAAAAGTAGCGGCCCTAGCACACTACCCTGAGGGACTCCGGAAGTAACCTTCACTACCTCAGACAACGTTTGCCCTAGCTTGACTCTCTGTACTCTGTCAGTTAAAAAATCTTCTATAAAATTTATCAAGCCTTCTTCACCTACCGCTTCTCTTATTTTATTCACTAGTATATTATGTGGCACCTTATCAAATGCTTTCTCGAAATCCAAAAATATTGCATGTATTTCCTCTCCTTTATCAATGCCTTCCTCGAGGTCCTGCACTAGCCCCAGAAGCTGAGTATCACATGAATAATTCCCCCTAAATCCGTGCTGTTGTTTGCAAAAATATCCCTTCCGTTCTAGCTTAAGTCTCATGTACTTAACTACTATCTTCTCCATTACTTTTGAAACTACTGATGTAAGGCTTACTGGTCTGTAGTTTTTAACTTCACTTTTTGCTCCTCCCTTATAAATTGGAATAACCCACGCCTCTCTCCACCCATCTGGCATTTTACCTTGTTTCATTACCGTCTCAAAAATAAGCATTTGGTACTTACAATGCTTATCAATACACAATTTTAGGAATGATGCTGTAATTCCGTCCGGTCCCGGGGCCTTCCCTTTTTTCAGTGACACTATTGCTCTTCTAACATCTTTATATCTGACCCTGAATATCTTATGTCTACTATTTGCTGTACCTTCCTCCTGCTCGTTATTTTGCTCATTCCCCTTGTCTGTATCTAATACTTTGGCCTGGAACACAGCCTCATATTGCTTTGAACACGCATTTGCTTTCTCCGACTCCGTAACATATATTCCCAATGCATCTTTCAGCACTGGTATATCATTCCCTGCCTTTCTTAAAGTTTTTATATGTTTATACATTCTTTCCCAGCTGCTACCTACATCTTTCTCATCAAAAATCTTGCTCATAAAAATTTTTCTCGCCCTATCCTTTGCATTATTGAGTTCCATCTCCGTCTCTTTCATTCTACCTTTCCTAACTAGTCCTTTCTTATATTTAATATAGTCTCTTCTCAACTTCCTCTTTAAGCTTCTAACCTCTTTATTAAAATACGGTGGGTCACTATTCACATTAATTGATTTTGCTGGTACATATTTTTCTTGTACTTCCATACATATTTTAACATACGAATCCCACAAAAGATTTATATCTCCTTTACTTTCTGACCAAGAATTAAACTCATCCTCTAGTTCTCTCTCTATTGCTACTGTGTCGGCTTTTTGGTAAAGCCACTTTCTCGTTTTTTGCTCCGGTTGCTTTGACTTCCCAAAAATTAGCTCTACGACAGGTATTTTGTGATCACTAATACCGTCCACAACCATAGTATTTTGCCAGATTTCTATCGGTCTAACTAGAACTACATCAAGAATATTTCTAGTACCATTAACATGCTCTCTCGTATATTCATTAATGACCTGTGTCATGTCCCTATTTGTTATTTTTGCTACTAGTTTCTGTGTTGCCATCCCCAACACCTCACACCTGTCATTCCAATTTATATGCGGCAAATTAAAATCTCCGATAAGTAGCGTTGTTTGCTGCGGGCTGCAATTGTCTAGTCTAGTCACCACTCTCTCCAAAATTACATTTTGCTCATTTACATCCACCGGTCTATATCCTGCCATTAACTTAACTTTTTCTTTCCCTAAAATAAATTCAATACCCATAAGCTCACAGTCACTTTCAGCCCATTCTATATAAGCCTTATATTGTATTTTGACTGCCACTAAAATTCCGCCTCCGTTCCTGTTTCTATCTCTCCTAAAAATATTGTAATCAGACAGTTCCAACTCCGAATCCTTGATACTGTCATCTAGCTTTGTTTCTACTAACACCAGCACATCCGGTTCATGACAATCTATTTTTGTTTTTAGCTGTCTTATTTTGCCCAAAAGCCCCCTTACATTAACTTCCATTATTATGAGCTTCCCCCCCTCCAAAAGTTTGTTTTTACACTCACCAGTTTTCCGTTGTTGGCTGACGTACCTCCCACGCTGCTGTCTGCTCGGTTGTCCTTGATCCTGTATGTTGCTCTGTAGTCCTCGTACCGGTATGTTGCTCAGCTGCTCACTTCCCGTTGAAATACTACGCTGACCTCTTTTCGGTGTGTTGATGATGCTTCCCTTAAATATTTTGTTTACTACTACTTGCTTCCTCCTAATATCATTTGCTTCTTCTTCCACTGTCACTTTTTGCGTTAAACTAACCTTAATTGCTCCCTCCCCACTCGTTTGCCACTTTTCTTTTGCTATTGTCTTTTTGCTCCCCTCAAGTCAACAGTCCAATTGACTGTTGACATACTCGCCCACCACCTTCCCTGCTTGCTCCTTGCGCACCCATCTTCCATTGTACCAGCGTTCAGTTTTCAGTGCATAATACGGGTTTGCAAATCTCACCTTCATTTCAGTACACACCTGATACATCACATTGTTGAGGTTGCTCAGTAAGTTAGGGCTTTCGTCATGGTTATTGAAAGCACCGATCACTTTAACACTTGTTGCACTGCTCACTCTCTTTGACATAGCCGTCTTGAGCAGACTACGTAGCTTATCTTTCACCACCCCTACATAGCAGTTATTTGCATCTTTCACTGCACACATTCCCAGAAAGAGAACAATCTCCTCAGTTTGCTCCGTGATGGGGGCATGCCCTAGCAGTGCCTCCATACTACTCAATGTGCTCCCAGAAGTTGACTCATCAATAATCACCTCCGCTCCGGTGATATGCTCGGCTGCTACTGCCAGACTACGGTCGCCAACGACTACTGCCATGAGTCGAGGTCGCTTACAAATCTTTACTTCGATTCCACTATCCATGAAGATGCGGTTTATCTCATTCTTGACTAGTTTCCACTCTAGCATGTCTCGACCTGCACCAACCTTTGGCATTGCCAGCTTTGTCACTCCGTTTTCCTCACATTTTGCTCTCAGCTCCAGCAGACACTTTACTAGATCTTCAAGGAGAGGTTTGCCCGATGATGTTTTCTTCGAGACCAGATAGAAGATAAGCATTTCCCTTATCAGCATTGCAACCTCCCCTACCTTCTTGCCCTGGCGCTTAACCACATCTGCTCCTCCATGACGCTCCTTGACTTTTGCTGCCACCCCTTTACTCATCCAGCAGTCCTCTGCAATGGCATGTGCCAATGCCCACTCGTGCCCCAACGTGAGAAAATCACCTTCGACCTCCTCGAGGTATTCAGGTACTTGCTCGGTCTCAAGCTCCTCATCAAACAGAACGTCATCCTCAGAAATTTGCTCCATTGCCTCCGAGTCACTTTTTGCTCTCTTCAAATTTTCTACCTCGAGCTCAAGAGTATCAACTTTCCTTTTATAGGTGTCCATTTCCTTTTTGCCCTCTAGGTTTGCTTTTTCCACTGCTTGGGCTACTGCCTTGCTCACCTCCGTAGCCACTCGCTCCTCAATTGTTGCCGTCATAAGCCTAACATAGCGCATCTCATCGGACTCTTTATTTGCATAGTTACGTGGCGTTGCTCCCTGAGGTTTTAACACTCGTTGCGAATTATTTTTACTAGGCTTCGACGCAGTCTGTTTCTCCTGCTCTGAATCATTTTGCTCACTAACCGGTGCTTTTCCACCTCCAAAATTGCTCTCTTCTACTACTTTGCTCTCTTCACAATTGCCACAGCACCATTTGTGGTTTGGGCCAGCCAGTTGCAGCTCATCATACATTGCGGTATTTAAACCAGCACATGGGGCATGATGCCAGCTAGATGTACCGTCTGCCCGCGTACATTCAATTCCCTGCCCTGAATTTTTAACTAGCTTCCGACAAAAGCTACAAACGTCACTATTTTTTGCTGGCATATTTACTTGCTTGCTCGGAACAATACGAGAATAATTCAATTTATACTATTTCACTTTACCTCTTCTCGCGCCTTGAATTGCTTGCAGTAATATTCTGCCTAATTTTAGTGGCAGAGTTTGTCACTGTTTTGTTGGTATTACACACCGACGCTATCCCACGCCGTTTTCCTTATTTTTCTTTCACTGTTTAGTACTACTTTTTGCTCACTTTTACCTACACTTATTATCTCTTTGCCCACTCTGAAGAGACGGTTAATATTTATTTTTTGTTATTTATAATAGCACCCTTTAATGTTATAAGAATGCGTTCAATTTTATGAACTAACAAAATTTAAACACTCAATGAGTGATTTATTTATTGTTAGGTTGTTCTATACTATGCTATCTACGGTCAGTAGTGGATCACCGGCGGGGTAACTAACAGGTTTCACTTTTCATTGTGCGTCTTCCATACAGTATGCATAGTCTTCCTCGGTTGCATGTGTATTGAACCGAAGAATATAATATAAAAATACTAACACTAAAAACTTACAATAGCCGATATTGATACTGTTGAGTATAATATGCTGTCATATGCGTACCGGTACCTTGGTCTCGAAACAAAAATTATGAGCATTTCTGCCCTAACAAACAAACCAGCAAAATGAATCTCTTCCGCAGACAAAGTGTCGGTGTCTTTCCTTCCTTCTTCTTTCTCTCATTTCAGATATCAGCAGAAGGTATTGTGTGCATGTATTATATGCATACTGTATGCATATATGATACTGACTGGACGGTGCCGAGTGTATGCATATGTATGCATATGCATACAGTGATTACAGTGTGTGTATATACAGTAAGATATATTATGCATACAGTATGTACTGTTTATTGAATGCATACTGATGTATTATACATACTGGTATCATATGCAGGCAGCAGACTAGATGCAGCAGGGCTAATCCTCTTATTAAGCCTTGAATACGAGCTTTTTGTTTTGCATTTACACTCAATTCGCAACAACTAGTAACTCGCAACTACAATTCACTACTTTTTAACCAGGGTAAAGGAAATGGGGATGATTGCGGCCCAACTGACTAGCCAATCAGAGTAGTAAAAGTATTAAAAGTCGTAAGCCAAAACTAAATGATTGTGTTTACACTCATATATACTGTATTGCATATTGAACCGGAAATAAGCGCTTCAAAAAAGTTTTTTCCCAGCCCTCCTATTGGTTATTTTTTATTATTATTATTATTATTATTATTATTATTATTTTTTTTTTTTTTGTTAATTGTTTACAATGTCATTATTGTCAAAATAATAATAATACAGTAAACCAATCTGAATTCAGAATTGGCCGCCATAAGCGGGAAGGGAGTGCCCATACACTGTTTGATAGAGATGAATTAGCCCTGACCAGAGCTGCTGCACTGAAGTGGGGCATAAATAGTATGCTATTGCAATGCCGCAAACAATGTACCTGTGTAAGAAAATCAAGGTGAGCTTCATATTGTTGCGGCATTGTGGCGTGATTGCGATAGAAGCATGAGACAGTCATGTCAGTGTTTCCTTTTATAATATATGCAACACCAGTTCAATAACATCATAGAAAGTATTAAGTATGCAATGAAAGTAAGACATTCCCAATTGTTGCAGACACTCCAACAGAGGCCGATTCGGCGACCTCCTCTGGCAACAATGGTGTCACTGATGGATTGCCGGTAAGCCAACAACACATCCACATTGTAGCTTTGACTGTGTCTGCTTAACTACCGGGTACTACTCAATGATTTTAACAACTTTTCATGCTGACACCTTTAGTTGCCTTTTAAGGTCTTTAAAATAAAATTCTTAGCCTCTCAGAAATACTATTGTGTAAAATATCCTAGGTGTGCTGATGATGTTTATGTTGCAGCAGGCACGAGCCACATCAACCACAGTGAGCAGTGAGCCGCCCCGCAAGAAGACGGGCGTTGACATGAACTCTGTGCCAACACGCCAGTACCTCGACCAAACTGTGGTACCCATCCTGCTCTCGGCGCTCTCCGTGCTGGCCAAGGAGAGGTAAACAATGAGACGTCCATGGAGCTAATTTGTCTATACACAGGCCTTATGGGTGATGTCATGACAAAAGTTTGACATCAAGGTAGATTATAGGAGGCAGGATCAACTGACCTTCACTCCACAAATTCAATAAACATCATTGACGATATGATGTAAATAACAAAACCCCATTGATAATTACAATAAAATAAATTATAATCTAACATCTATGCAGTGAACACTACTAACCTTGTTTCATTTTTTTTCTGTTTTTTCAATACAGTAATACTAATACAAATAATGCATACAGTACTGGTTAGTATTATTATCTCATGGTTTGATTGTTCTGTCCACAGGCCCCCAGACCCAATTGCCTACCTGGCTAACTACCTGGTGAAAAACAAGTCCCAGTATGACACAAACAACAATCCGTAAGCCTTTTTAATATTAAAAATCTCTACTTTATTTGGTGTTCACTCGCAGATCATGAGTGCAATGGGCTATAAAATATCAGCTGTTACAATAATTCCTTCCCACAGTGCTTTTTTTCCACCCTTTTTTTTTTATAAAAAATAAACGCTGAACAATAAGTGACACAAATGTTTTTTTTTTTTTTTAAATAAAGTGTTAGTTTTTATTTGGTTATAAATTTCTTTAGTATCTTAATTTTGAAAGATTCATGTTTATTAATTACATCTCGGCTACAAATTTCTAATGGTAAAATTATTTTAATGTCATTGTTAAATTTAAAAAACAAAAAAACAACAACTTAACAATGTAGCTACCAAAAAAAAAATTTTATTTACATTGTGACTTGTCAATTTTAATGTTCTCTCTGTAAGCTGTTATGTTAGCATTATATGATATATATATTGTGTTTTGGCATGATTTAGTTCTTGTTATGAGCCAACTTACTTAGTGTATAGGAGAATCCTATTATAATATATGTTTTTTTTTTTAAAGATAAAAAAAAAAATCCAAGTGCTTGCTTGGGAAGTAATAGAGAGAAATAGTTAGACTTCATTCCTTATTGTGAAGGTTTATTGACTTATGTGATGATATGCCAAGTGCAGACAGAATACGAGTGATATGTTTACATGCAATCACATAAGTGAGTGAACCTTAAAAAATATAAATGTTTTTTTGAGAGCTCCAAGCTTTGATTTTTTTTTTGTCACTAGCGATTTCAACACACTCTTTGATGATGAATAAAAATTAGTAGTCCCTACATTGTTAAATAGGGGGGAAAAAAATAGCCTTTCTACTTCTCTTCTGTTTCATCCTTAGAATGCAGACTTAACACGTTTTTCAGTTCTAAATAATAAAATTCTAAAGTAAATTTGCTTTTACATCAATTTGATTTATATATATATATATATTTATATATATATAAATCAAATTGATGTAAAAGCAAATATATATATATATATATATATATATATATATATATATATATATATATATATATATATATATATATATATATATATATATATATATATATATTTTCAATGTTAATCCCCCTCGCCTTTCTTTCAGTAAATTTTATATAATACATGCAATGACAGTAAATATAGATTATAATGTTGTGTGTTTGATAGGACATATTAATTAATGTTAATTAATTAATATTATATTAATTTGGCACCATAAGAAAAATATAATGATATGGCTGCTGTGAACTACATATATACTTTACTTCATTTTTTGTCTTTGGATTTATTACATATTTTGTTTCTAGGGCTACAGAAATATTTTTCTACTTTTCAAATAAGAAAGAAAGATCGCATGATAAAGATTTTTTGAGTGAGCAAATTATTGTAGGATTTGTATGATATAAACTAAAATTTTGTATTTGCTGTCATTTATACATAGGATACATACATATATTTTTTTAAGTTAAAGATTTGGTTCGTAAGTGCATTCAATTCAAAATGTATTTTTTACCAACAAAAAATATACAAATTAAATATTAATAATTAAAATTATATTAATAGTACTAGGTAAAATAACGTTTATTTTACTAATTCGTAATAAATTTATCTGTCAAAATTTTCAAAAGAAACATCATTAAGGGTAAGGTAACACGCCCAATGTTAAAAAAATTCCCACAAATGACAATTATTAAATATGTCTTAAAATGTTCTCCTTTACATCCCCTATCAGTAGCTAAATCAGTTATAAATACAAATTCAATCTAGTTTTCGAATTATGATTTTAAAGTTGACTAATTAATTACTCAGAAACTAGACTGAATTTGTACACCTGATGTTTTAGCTACTTATGGGTACGTAGAGGAGAACATTTTAAGTTATGTTTCATAATTTTCATGTGTCGGCTTTTATTATTATTATTATTTTTTTTTTTAAACATTAATTGGCATTGTTACCTTACCCTTAAATTGTCTTAACAATTTTGTAAGTAAATTGTTGACCTCCAAATTTTTCGTTGCAAGAATTGAGCAAACAAAGTTGCTGTACTTCTTTATAGTATTACATTATTCTTACAATGGAAAATATTTCAAACAAACAAACATTTACTCTTTAATTGGAGTTAACAGGCATTACTGCTTAATAAAGAGAAAATAATTATGTAGGAACATAGCCTTGATGCCACAAAGAGGGTGCTTCTTTTTTTTTTATTTATTAGTTCATTAAAAAAGAAATCTAAGTAAAGTAAGTTTTTATGCTCTACAGTATTCATTTCTTTAAAAAATAAACATATACTGTAGAGTGATCGTCCCTTCTTGATTGAAGAGTCAATTTCCCTGTTTTTTGATATTGTTTAAATGATCAGTTTTATAGTACGTTGTTGTTGATGTTTCACAACTGATTGTTAACCATATATAGTACCCAGTAAACAGGGTGTAAAAAATGTGTTGGACCAACACTTTAAAGGGTTGGCACAATACCAATACTGGACCAACAGAGTTGTGTATACTGGGTAGTATTACTATGAGACTGGTAATGAAAGATGAAGCTTCATTTCAGCTAGATTTACCTTAATTATTGCTTTTAGTTTTTATGCTAATGGTAATTATTTGAAGTATATAATTATAATAAAATTTATGATATAAGTCAATATTTTTTATGTTTTAAGAAATCCTCTCTCGCATGATACCATCTTTTTTTGTTTCTTCACATGATACAATGCATTACTTTTAAAATGATTAATGCCTTTATTAAAATACAAATATAATTGGTTAGATTTAAATTTTCAAAGTGCCGCCTTGGGAGCAGGCGCTGATTCAGAAAAAAATTTGGGAGGGACTGCCTACATAAGGCCAATGTTAATAAAAAATTGGAGTGAGGGAAATGCCTATACTGCCCATGTTAAATTCAAAATTTCGGGGGGTGGGCTGCAGCCCACCAACCCCCCCCCCCTCTGGATCTGTGCCTGCTTGTGAGGTGTTTTCAGGTCCAATGGCCAAACTAACTGTGGTAAAATTTTCAAAATAGTAAAAACTTCTTAAGGGTGGAAATAATAATAATAAAAAAAAAATCTTGTTTAGGTAAGCACAGCAAAGAGACATCTCTCAAGATTTTGTACTGTCCAATGGGGGAAAAATAATAATAATAATTTTATACCCCTCTAAAAATATAATATAGAAATTAGAAATATTTATTTGATCATTTTTTATGATTTTTTATAATGTAGATATACAAGTTACCAAACTGAAGTCGTTAAAACAAATTCCCAAATCTACACGACATTATATTTATGTATGTGCCTTCTAAATATTTTCTCATATGTTTCACGCTTTGGGTGAGACTAATGGGCATGTTTCAAGTTTTTAAATTGTGGAAAGCTTGGGTCTAAAATGTGGAGGTGACTCATTATGGGTTGCTGAAACAATCATGATAAGGCAGTATTCACGGGACAGTTTTTTTTTTTTTTTTTTATTTATTTATTTATTTTTTTAAGAAGCTCCTATTTGAAAGCTTGTATTTGAGCTCTTTTGTTTGTAGCAAATGAACTGAAACTGTATTCTGTAACTCACTAAATATACTACTAAAGAGTATTAAATTTACTGTTAAGTATAGGGGAAAAATAGAAGTTTAATGAAATGCAACAATTTAATATAAAACAACATTTTTATTTCCATTTATCCATCATTCTCAAATTTTTATTGTTTCATGTTTTTAATTTGTGAGTCACATTCATATACAGAGTGGTGGAGTTTTTTCTTGGTTGAGTTGCATATTATAATTATAAATGATAAAATGGATTGTAAAGCCTAGCTGTAAGGCAGAAGAAAAAAATCTTTTGAACATATATCAGTAAAAATGATAATGAATCATACATATAACCAATTGTTTGTATACGTAGCAGACTGCTTTTCTTCTTATCAGACACCAACATCATGAGAGTTTTCAAGAATAAAATATGTTAATGGGTTATAAAATGGCAGTGAAATTGGCACTAGCAATAATGGTCATAAGAAAACAATTGCAACACACTTTTCTGGACACAAAATTAGTTATTGTAAATTTCATGTTTAGCATTTACTATTTAAGTTTTTTTTTTTAATGTTATGACTTCAGTTATATAATGGTAAGTATCTATCAGAAAAATTATATAGTCGCCATGTTCGTTTGCTAATTTTGACTCCTGCTACAACCACCGCGCATCGGCGCGCAACCCTTCTACGCACGTTTTTTCGGCTCGAAGTCAAAACACTACTAACGTGACATTCTTTAGATGTTCTTTAATTAAATTGACCCAAGGCAAATAATAAAATTTTTATAGCAGCAAACGTAAAAGGTTAGTGCCAATACGTTATTTTAAATTTGCAAACATAACTTATTTAGAGGGTTAACAATAAGCGATCGAAAAATTGCTCCGTATAGGATCCTACGTGCGCCCAATCTTTTTTTGTAAGTAAATGGGAGGACAAAGGATTGGTGATGTCATCATGGATGCTTACCATTGCCAGCTATACAACATAATTAAGCCAACGCTAGTTAATTTTAATACTCATTATGAGTAGGCGTGGACTCTTATTAAAATTTTTGGATTTGAAACAAAAGGAAAGTGCACGGAATTAAGGAAATAAGGAATTAAAAGGAATTAAACTTGCTTATGGGTCTTACAGGGGCCTAGGGTGTTCACACCTTTTTTATATTTCACTGAAATTTTGACTGTAAAAGTTGAACATAAATGAAAGGATTACAACTGTTTAAACTGTAATGTTGTCCTTTAGATTTACCTACTCAGCAGAAACAAGCTATATGTCGTCGCTTCAGAGTGCAAGTATCATAACTACAAAAAAAAAAAAAAAAAAAAATCATGCTACTCTAATCCTTATCTCACTAAATCATAAGGGTCGAAATTTTGTATTTTTTATGGTAGTTAGGTAATTTGCATTCTGGGGCAACGCCATACCAGAAAAAATGTGTCCCAACATTTAATTTCATTATTACTGTATAATATAAATACACAAAATGTCTCCATTTCTGACTTCTGTCTACACGAAGTCAAAATAATAAAACTTGACATTATTACTTAATTCACCCTTAAAAACAAGCTGAACTGCTTGTTTCAAATTTATTTGTAAATATATTGAAATACAGTAATTGTTTTTTAATGACCAAGCCAATGTAAATACTTAGAATTACAATGTTGTATTGACAAGCAGTCTGCTGTGCATAACTTATTGATTACTGGTGAGAAGCGTTACATCTGAAATTAAATAAATATATTATAATTCATACTCGATATGGAGAAATTCATAGCTCTCATAACCCATTTTTACATAGCAAGTACATTTAAAATGCAGTAAAAATATGATATAATCTTAGTAGGGACTAATATATATTGTACTTAATTGCTATAGAAAAATTCTTTATAACAAAATATCCAGAAAAAAGTACATTCACACTTCTCTCAGTTTTGTTTTATTAAAAGAACTATTTTATAACAAAATTTACAATAGTAAGATATATTCCTGCAAACTGCAATCGGGAGTTTTTCTTAATGATTGAGCTGTGACAACACATTGATTCATGATCAGGCATTATAAAATAATAATAATAAAAAACTATGGAAAATTTTAGTATTTCTAGCTACAGTTTCATGTATAATCACATTAAAGCCTGATTCAAAGAATTTAGGATATTGATGATATTTGCAGCGCTATGTATTGTTACAGAGATTTTTTTTAGTAAAAATCTAGATACTTTCCAAAATTATCCACCCTGCAAATTCCTGTCAATGAGCTCAATAGGGGAAAAAACACTGTATATTCTTGAGTTCATATTATATGTTTATAATGTTTGTTTTTCGGCATAGTACTAAAAGTTTTCAATTTTTACTTTACAGTTATAAAAAGGGGTTGACTTAGGATTTTTTTTTAAACTCTTAATTAGAAGATTTTTTGTTGTTGCCAGTAAATAAGGAATATTCAGGTATATCATTGCCAATTTTTCAATACAAGGTAATTTGTAATTTTTTTAATATTAACAGATAATTACATTTTAAAATTCTACTTAAATTTTGACAATGGTATACCAGTATATATTTCTCAGTCAAATTGGCTTTTAAATAGCCCTATACTTGTGCAACAATGCCCATTTAGGCCTTCACACATTATAACAATGTTTATTTTTTATTTATATATAATATGGCACAGCCAACAGTCATTAATTTTTATAGCTGTTTATGTACATATATTTTTGTCTATATTCTTCACATTCGTTGATGATTCACTCACAATATGCTCCGTTTTGAGCCCCCCCTTTTTTTTTAGAAGTTGAGCAGCTTAAAAGATATTTTTTTTGTTTTGTTTTAGGGTTCTTCACTATTATATAAAAAAGTATATAAATCCCTCTCAATATTTTACACTGTGCTTTCTCTTTTTGCTACCATCAAAGGTGTTTCTGCAGAGTCTTCATCAAAATGTTGTGGTACCACAGTGAACTCTGAGCTTCCCATGGGAGGTGGAGGGGGCACCACAGGGGGAGGGGGGTACCGAGATGAATACTGCATCCCCATGGGAGGTCCTATTTGCACAGAAGGTCCAGGGGGTCCTCCCCACGGACTATGATGCTGTCGTGGAAGTGTGCACTGTGAATATCCTCCAGAACTCTGCATTTCTACCATGGGTTTCTGTGTAGTAAAGAAAGATGTGTTAGGATCATGGGCATCAATACAGAGTACTATAGCTGGCTATTGTATATTATTATGCATATACCAGATAATAGGTCTGTTGGTAAATACACAATCAGAAAAAATCAATTATTTGTGATGAACCTTCTGTACATGGAACATATCTAAGGTTCATCACAAATAATAAATTATTTCTGATTGTGTATTTACAAACAAACCTATTGAAACCCATTTTTTCTTTCTTTTTTAAAGATTTAATCTTCCTCCAGAGACTTAATTGTTATAATATTTAATGTGTTCTCTTAGGATGCCTTATTTATTAATACAAAAAGTTTGAATTAAAATTACATTAAAAATTTATTCAGCAATTAAGACAAATAATAAATGCAGATTGACATTTTAATTGATAAGCAATTAAAGAATGCAGGATATCTAAATTTTCTCTTGAGTTCATTGCCATAACTCTGAAGTGATCTGAGTTTCTGCACTAGCTATTAGGAGGTCTTACCAGATCTCTAAGTGCCAGACCTCCGTTCCTCAGAGTGCAGTAGCCGGCAAACTGGCCTGGTGGAGGTATTTGCTGATTCCTGCCGTGGGGAGGCGTTGTGTCGATGGTTGAGACCAGCTGCCGGTGCCGTAGAAATGCAGCCTCGTCAGGGTCAACTGTAGGACAACACCATCATATCAGTTTAATGATGCAGTAGATAATTATAATCAACTACAATTTTTAATTGGCCACCTAACATTTTTTTATATAGATTAGTATTTATTCACTTCAGTATTTTTTCGATTTATTATTAAAAATATAGAACTGCAATATACGTACTATAAATATATATTTTACATAAAAATATGAGTTGTAGTGATTTTTTTTTGCATAAATTCAAAAACTATATTGTCAAAATTTTTAAATTATTCATCTATAAAAATTTCACATAAACAAATTTTTATTAATAATGTATTATTAATTACATGGAATGATTTTTTGCTGTAAAAATTTTAATGTGTAATATTTTTTAGTGCTATGTATAGTCATAATTTATTTTCTACTGTCCATGCATTGTATCACTGAAATAGAGCCTGTAGTCTGTACTCACTGCAAGGTTGAGGGATGATATCAGGGTCCTTCTCATCAGCACCATCTGGTGGTGACCCATCACTACCTGCCCCCATGGCAGACAGGGGCTCAAGCTTAAGGGTAGTTGGCGTGCTGGATCCGGTTTTCTCGAGCAGACCCAGACCAAGGCTGCAGGAGCCTCCATCCACACCTCCAGCAGCCCGCTGGCCGGCTCGTGTCTTGGCAGGGTCCCGCGAGGGGCACTGGGAGCGCAGCACAGCCACAGCAACCAATGCCACCACAAGCAGTGCCGCAGCAACTCCAACCAGCACGCTCATGGTCGGAGTTAGCTTGAGACCTTGGCGAGGACGGTCTATCATGGAAACAAAATCAGAGGGGTACATTGTGATATATGTATGTTTGTGCCCATGAAAGAGATAATAAAATAAAATGAAATAAATATCAACTTTGTCTCAAATATTTTGCCAATTTGTTAATTTGCCTCTTAAATTTATTTTTATTTTTTTTTTTAAATTTTTGGTGATCATACAACGCAGTTTATTATACTTTAAAATAATTTTATAAAATTTATTAACGTCAAGAAAATTTACTATGGAAATAACTTAGGTATATTTAAGTAAATATTCCTTTACTCGATCATCTCTTTTGTGTCCATGCATTCGAATCAAAACATTTTAAAAATGTTATTGTTCAAAGTATAAGTAAATGGGAGTTTCACATTATTCTTCAATCGCCCCTGTATCTATGCAACTTTTCATGCATGAACTTCATGAGTGAATTTTGAACATGATCCTTTTTCAAACTACATTCTGTTCTATATTTTACACTTGCTTGAAAAGTTGCATATAGATATATACAGGGATGATCGAAAAATAACTTCTCAGTGATAGGGATCGATTATTGCTGTCATAGAATTTTATGTTAATATCTATAATTATTTATATATTATACAAACTATTTAAGCATAAAAGTCATGATATCAGGTAGAAGGTTATAATTGTTATTTATATGAAAACAATTTAAGATAAGAAAATTACCTACTTTACTGAAAAGTGAATATAAGCTATAGTTTGATTCTGAGATCAAGCCTCATATATAATATAATATATATAAGTTATATATGTCATATATACCAATAAGCTAGTCCATGCAATATATATGGCATAGACCAACAGCTGTATAATTATATAATATGCTATTAAAATGTAAATTAAATTAAAAAAAAATCAATTTCCAAAACATATAAATGCAACCCTCTTTTCTTTTTTCGATCGTTTTGTGGCAAAATCATAATAGCTTATTTTTTTTAAATAATTTGAAAAATTAAAATTTTAGAAATATAATAATTCTATGCTTTATTATAATTTACTATAATAAAATGAAACTATATATTGCAAAAATTTATTGTGTAATTATGTATACTTTAATTGTTACACTGAATTACTCACTTAATTATTATATCATTGGGGGAAGGTAACACGCCCCAATGAGAAAAAAAAAAAAAAAAAAAAAATCCCTCACATGAAAATTATGAAAAAAATTTAAAATATTCTCCTCTACATCCCTTATCAGTAGCTAAAATACCAGGTACAAAAATTCGTGCTAGTTTTTTAGTTATGAATTTTTAAAGTTGTCTACTTTAACCTGGAGAAATGGAACTTCCATGTTAAATGAGTCAACTTTAAAAATTCATAACTAAAAAACTAGCTCGGATTTGTACACCTGATATTTTAGCTATATACTGATAGGGGATGTAGAGGAGATCATTTTAATTTTTTTCTCATAATTTCCATGTGAGGGATTTTTTTTTAACATTGGGCGTTTTATCTTAATAATACCCTTAAAAAAATTATTTGTCAAAGATTTCAGTTGTAATTCTACTTACATGCATATATTGCATAAATTGCAATAATCAGATGACGAAATAGCACTAAACAAATTAACTGCCCTTATAAAATTATATGTATTCCGAAACAAAAGAAACAAAAATGTGTCTTACAAATAGTCATTAAGTATATTATATAGACTATGCAGAGCTATCTCAAGTATCCAATTATTTCTAAATCTAGGAGCTGCCCGCACCTGTGTCTGCTGTGGTGAGCTGCTTCTCGGGTAGTCTGAGCGTGTTAGCGTGCAGGATGGCCGGCTCACTGCGTCCCTTGGCGTTCACCGAGAAGACGAAGGCGCGGTAGCTGGTGCCCGGCTTGAGGCCGCCCAGCATGAAGCGTGGTGAGCTGGGAGACGTCGCGTTAGCGGCCAGCTCCTGCGTAGCAGCCTCTCGCACCTCCAGCAGAAATGATTGTGGCAGACCGCCGTTGAAGCCCTCCGAACACGCCACTGAGAATGAGTGCGTGGAGGCGTTCAGTACTGAGCAGTTGTGTGCCTGGTCCGGCCGACCTGTCAACGATTTAACATGGGCAATATAGGCATTTCCTCCCCAACTTCCAATTTTTTTTATTAATATTGGGCTTATGAGGCCCCGAAATTTTGTTCTGGATCGGCACCTGAATACAAGTGCATGGTTTCACTAATATTTGTTTTTCGTTAAAATGCATTAGATAATTATTTCAAATTTATAATGTATATATATTAGTTGTTTACTCTCCATTTTACAACAGACAATTTTGAGCACGTCATTAATTATAATGGACAACATACTGCATGAAATTTTTTTATTGCAGAAATGAATAGAGGGTACCAAATTATGCTACTCTGAATTCTTTTAGATTTTTTTGAAACCCAGAACTATTTTTAAATAATTATTGAAAGTGCGGCCATGCCCCCTGGAGGCGTCAATAGGCGTCCAGTCTCTATCTTTTTTATTAAGGCTGCAGGGGTGTCAACTGAAATCACAGGACTTTCAATAATTATTTAAAAATAGTTCCGGGTTTTAAAAAAAATCTGAAAAAATTCAGAGTAGCATAATTTGGTGCCATCTATTCATTTCTGCAATAATTCTTTTTCATATATGTTGTCCATTATACCTAAAAGAAAAAATTAAAATATAATATATTATATAGTACATAATTAATAAATGCATCATATTATAAATGCATCAGCAAAAAACTATGATGTACAATTTTTATTAGCTATCGATCGACAGTCAACATCAGTCTCGCAGACTCACCGGCCGCGATGACGTGGAAGACACAGGGCACCCTCTGGTTGCCGACTCTGTTCTGCGCCCAACACAGCAGCGAGCCGTAGTCAAGCTCGGTCATGGGCGTGTAGCTGAGCCAGCTCTGCGTGCCACTGCGGGACACGAGGGCGGCCGCCACGTCCACGCTCTCGGCCGAGTTGTTGAACGACCAGCGGAACTTCACGTCTTGTGGGTTGGCGTCCACGTTGCACGCGATGCGGGCTCGCTCCTGCTTCGCCACGCCGTGCACCCGCGGCTGGCTTGGCTTGCACGTCGGTGCGTCTGGGGGAAGAGCACAGCGATCGAGTTATTGTTATTCATAATTGCTAAAGTGTATACCTGCTAATGCACTTTTACTTATAGAATGTTAATCAAGTATAAATAAACAAATATTCCAATTTTACTGAATTAAAGTTATTCTCAGAATATAGTTTCACCACAGAAAATTTTAAAGTGCATGAATAATAAAAAACATATATTATCATGATAATATTATTATCTATCTGCATGCTCACTAACACTATTAACTGACAGCTCGAGAATTGAGCAAGCAGCGGCATCTTAATAATTTAACTACTACTATCGTAAGAACGTCGTCGCAGAGTGCGTGACTCACAGAGCACGTCGAGAAAGAAGGCGCCGCTCTCGCCGTCACCCTCGGTGTTAAAGCCGACGCACGAGTAGTTGCCGGCCGAGGTGCGCCCCACGCGCTGCAGCACGAGGCTCTGGTTGCTCACGATCACGCCCGCCGCCGCGTTGTGGTTCAGCGGTTTGCCCTGCCACACGATCGAGCAGCTCGTTAACTCACGGACACTCGTGAACAAGAAACACAGTTAATTATAATACCAGCTACTTCTTTGCTATAAGCTCGTTCATTTTGTATTTCCAAAAGAATGAAAGAATGTACAAATTACAAATACAAGCTTATGTAGGGTGTACGTGTCCTTTTTCTACACCAACCTCAACGAGCAATATGCCATGCTATGCAAAGATAAAGAATACTAGGAGTCTGCATGCACTTTTTATTCTTTAATTGTTAAATTAATTTTAAGTGATATACACTGAAATTAACTACAGCTTAAAATATCACGTAACTAATTATAGCCTTATTTAACCTTTGTTAAATATATGATTATTGCGATCTTATTGCATGTACGTCTATATTTATTATATAAAAGTAAAGTTCATAGATCTATATATTATAAATATAAGGATTTAAAAACCATATATTAGCACTTGCTTGAAAAGTTAACCAACGACATTATACAATTTGAAGTCCCTCGATCTTCACCAGGTACTTACGTTGTGCCTCCACTCCACCTTGTAGGCTGCTGGTCGGGCCTTGACGCGGCAGTCGAAGTACACGTCGGTACCTTCGCGGATGTTGTCGGTGCTCAGCGACGTTCCCAGGTGGATGGTGGCCTCAGGAACGTCTGCAACACCGGACACGGTAAGCCGCAATGTCGAAGAATCATAATGGAGTACCAACCTCATTTTTTTTTATTGCAGAAATGGATAGAGGGTGCAAAAATATGCTACTCTGAATTTTTTTTTTATTTTTTTTTTATTTTTTTTTTTAATTTTTTTTTTTGAAATTTCAGATTTTTCTGAGCCCGGGAAGTATTTTTAAAAAATTATTGAAAGTCCGTTTTATGACGTCACGGGCGTTAATGTCATATCCTTTTCTTAAGGAGAGGCGCCTCGTGACGTCATCAAAATGGACTTTTAATATATATTTTTTCCCGGTCTCAGAAAAATCTGAAAAAATTCAGAGTAGCATAATATGTTTGCACCCTCTATCCATTTCTGCAATAAAAAATTTTGAGGTCGGTACTCCATTATACAGAGACATTTTACGATATATCGCGAGTAATGCAGACTGCAGATGTAAGTTAATTGTAACCTGCATGTGTGCATAGCCTTTTTTTTAAATATTTTTATTATAATATGTTAAATGATTAAAACTTTATTAAACAAAAATTAAAATTCATTTTAGAGATAATACAGCCGAGTGCATTTTAAATAAGGCTCCGGCCTATATATGTTCCCTCAGTTTTGTTGTGAAAAATGTTGAATTTAATTTTTAAAGGCCGTGGCCGCAATTTATTTTTTACGTATTCTCTTTTATCCTCTCCAAAGCTGCTTAGACTGTAAGAATGCGGATTTAATCTCTAGCACCAAAAGTATAAGCTTTCTGTCCTCGCTTTATACTTTTACGGGCTGATCGGGCAGTCTAATATATTTTGCTTTAACTTTTCATCAAAACTCGGTTTGGTTTCCCTCTCGTCTGCTAATTAAGCCAAGGTGGAATATCATGCAGTCTGAGATTCGACAACCTGGAGGACAAATTAAGCGACCTAGACTGAAGTTCATTTGTGCTCAAGATTGTATTTAAGAGTGAACTTTCATACTTCCATACAGAAGATTTTCGTTGTGTATACATTATAATATAATTATACAGTATTGCAAGTCATTCAAACAATGATTTTCTGTTTTACATTAAATTACAATGAAAATATTATATACTCTGCTTGCAAATTTAAGATGCAATATTTTATAAAAGTTAGTAATTTTTTTTAATCACATTTTTAGAGTTGAATTTGTTGTAATTTTATATTTTATAGCACATCAAATTGAATTACTTTACATCATTATGATAAACCCCTTCTCTTGTCACAACAAAAGTTTCTGCAATAATAAAAATAATAAAAAGCAAAATAGAAGGGAGGTTGTATAGAATTTTACGAGCATGTCACTAAGGAATTTCACACGTGAGACAACGATATACGATCGTTAAATTCTCTGTAACCATCAACAAAGTTTTCACACTGCAGGATTAAAATACAATGCAATATTTTTTTGTTCAAATCTAGCTCTATAGTTAACAAGTAAAAAAAAAAAAATAAATAAATAAAAAAAAAATACACAAAATATAAACAGATAAGCTGAAATCTCCACATAAAAAAACATAGCTTTTTATGTTTTTTAAAGGTGTGAAGTGGAAAAGCAATTAAATAAAAAAACTAAATAAACTCTTATTTATTTTTTAAAAAATAACAAAAACATTACTGCTTGGGATTTTAGTATAATGAAAATAACAAGTTTGTGTGTGGTCCGAACTCATTACTGTAAGTAACTTCAACATCTAGTAAAACATCCCCTACCCGAGATTTTATGTTCTCTCAAAAGTCCTTCCTCTTAAAACGACAGTGACGAACGATGTTCCTGCCAGCACGACAACTCAGCTCCCTTATAGTAACCCCATTGTAAATTCTCACTATATTATAATATAGGACTTGCTATTAAATGTATACTGTAAACTGCAAGCTATATGCCGGATTAGCTTCTCTAATTTAGCTTGCATGCAGTGTAGTAAAATGCTGATGCTCTCACAGCTATAAAGTTAAAATATTAAATGTTTTACTACTCCTGCGTGCATGTCAAAATTTTCACATACAGTTGACCATATTAAATTTAGACATACTTCAAAACAGGATTTTGTTTAAAGTATAAATATTTAACCTGGGTATTCATGATAAATTTAATATACTGGAATTTTATTGTAAAATTATAGAATATTGTTAAGTTTATTTCAGTTCATTAATGTTAATTTGTTACTCACTGTCAGTTAATTTGGCAAAAAAAATTTTTTATTTTTTTTTATATATAATTATGTTTTTGTTTTCAGCAAAAAAAAAAAAAAAAAAAAAAAATCAACTGCATAATTATAAGCATGGTCCGTCAATATTTTATTATACTCCGAAAGTTCTACTAGATATTATTTTACTTTTGGGACTAATAATTAATTTTAATTTTAATAAAATGATAAGCGACACACATATTAAATTTACGTATAATTTCAAAGGGTCAGTATATATAGCAATCAATGTAACACTTTTTAC
Organism: Siphlonurus alternatus; assembly: GCA_949825025.1. Classification (NCBI taxonomy): domain Eukaryota; kingdom Metazoa; phylum Arthropoda; class Insecta; order Ephemeroptera; family Siphlonuridae; genus Siphlonurus; species Siphlonurus alternatus. The sequence goes on from OX463780.1 coordinate 39,149,337, forward strand.
CGCACTGCGTACAATTTCATGCAACACATTTTTTGTTTGGTCCCATGATAAAAATATTCGTTTATAAAAATACATTTATTAACAAAATGAAATATATTTTTAATTATTATTAATTATTATGTCTTTTATATTAAATATTTTTTTAAAAGCATTCCCTTGTTATATTACCCAATTAAATTTAAGACCCGAATTATGTGGATGACGTGATTTAGTACACTTGTTTATGATTTAACAAGAGCAGGATATAAAAAAAATCTAATCTTTACGATGGCGATATTACCAAAGAGCTTAAGAAGTCTTTCATATTAAACGGATTTATATTCGTATACGGTTTATTTCATCTCACTAAAGAATGGCCTCACTAAATTTTAAAAATGGAGTGGCTGGAAAATAACCATATCATATTTTGAATGTAATTTTGAATCTCATGAAAGTCTAAAAAACATTTCATAAAAATTTGAGTAGATGTCTGAATGAACAATACTTTATACAAAGCGCGATTCACGAAGGAGTTACCCAGATTTCTCACTAACCTCGGTTAGTGTCATTGATATAAGCTGGCACTAAACGTGGTTATTGAGAATCGTGAATCATGCACTCTATTTTTAATTGAATCTTGTGATTTAATTAAATTCTGGTTCTGGGATGCAGTTTTTGGAACTTTAATATTTTTGCTACAGCATATGTGGATCAATTTAGTCTGGTATAAAAATTGAGAGGGCACAGGCACAGGAGAAATGGAAAATGCTTCAGTATATATGACGGATATTACGGCAAAGATTATTAACTGGACTTTCAACTCTCATCACTGCAAAAAACATCAACATCAAAGCCTTTTATCTGTGATGCTTTTAATATTAATTAAAAATGAGAAACAAAACACTGTGTACACTAAATGTTGTTTTTGTTGTTGACTTTTTCTTTAAACTTTAATAACTAGTAAAACTACTGCAATTGTAGTATAAATCATACAAAAGCCAACTTAGCAAAAGCCACTCGTATTTCTCTACCACAATAAATATTTTTAAGTACATTTATGAAAGGCGAGTAAGAAATTTCAGAGAACGTGGCTTTATTTTCAATTATCTGAGACTGCAGAAATTAAAAGCAATATAAATTGTTGTTTTTTATTAATTTAAAACTTCGAAGATTTATATGTTTTTATATTTGTTAAGCCCCAGTAAAATTTTTGTTCTATAAGTCGCACTATAACTGTTTATTATCAGAGTCAAAACAAGGTGTGCAATATTTCTTACTGAATTTATATGAACTTGTAATAATTATATTTTTACTTTATATATAAATATAAATATGCAACGAGGCTTTAGTAATAGAGGCAAGAAATACCATATTATTATACAATACATATTACAATATTGCTCGTTAAGATATTCAGTGTTGTCCATTTATTTTGTTTTGAAAATCATATTTTATTTTTTGCCTTATTTCTTAAAATCTCACTTAAAAATTGATATCCACAAAAATATTTAATTTTTATATATACGTAGCTATTGTTCATTTTACTTTATATGGGAATTTGAAAAATAATTAAAATATAGTTAATTATACTTAAACGCTGTAATAGACATGCATGCAAATGGTTATATAGACAGTGCTTTTTAAAAAGAAAATAAATGAGGTACTGTTCCTACAGATTATATAGCAGAAAAAGAATGATTAATGAATGCTTAAAAATAACATTAAATAAATGAATTCACAACATAAAGCAAAAACTAAAAAAACACACACATTTATTTAACATGTTATTAACCCATGCTGTTCCACATATTATATACTCAGTATAAAATATGTCATCACATGTGAGTAAATCTCCCATATGTGCTACATTGTTGAAGTTTCAGGCGCGTAACAATGCATTTATCTATGTCAAGATCCATCTGGGCTATAAGACCTCCAGGGTTCATTTATCTCTCAGCGAAAGAAATTCGCCAGGTTTTATTTCACTCCAGCAACTACTTCCATGAACGAATAAAAAATATTTTCCAATATCATACAGAAATGACAAGGAAATTTTTACTCAATATTGGTTTTTCTTTATATGCTAGAGAATAAGATTTCTTGAGTATCATTTTCGAGGAATCAGGACAGTGAATTTCAAATTGAATTCGATATGATATATAATGGAAAATGACAACTTTAAATTTTTTTGTTATACTTTTTCTACTTTTTCTTTATTAAAATATAATTTTATTAAATGTAATATTATGATTACATTTCATACTGAAGTTAAATAATATTATCCACAGCTCAATTTGTTACTTGTATTTATGACACTTTGAAGTGTTAGAAAATAATAGATTATTTATTGTCAACATTTTTATTTATTTACAATTAAAATATTTTAAAATTTTTATCTTCTGTGTGTTTAAACTGAAGACATTTTTTTTATCTATACCCTTTTCATTAGATTTGCAACGAGCTTTTTGAGTATTTTCGTTTTTCCTTAGTAAAACAACATAAAACGTGCTTTGCTTACAACTATGTTATTTAATATTTTTTTTAGAAACTAGATTTATTTATTTCAATAATTTTTTCTTTTTTCCATAGTTAGAACGGTGAAATTACACAAAATATTTTTTTAAATTATACTAGAGATTTCAGTATAATTTTAAATTCATGCCCCTTTTCCCCTAAATGTTATAATTTTTCATTGGGTTTAATGATTTATGGTTTATGTAAATAATTTTGAAGCCCATGCATGTTTTGTATTCCTTATACGATTTTATTTCAGACGTTAAGACGTTATAGTTGATGTGTATTGGTAATGCAGACACATATATATTATATTTATATAATATATATTTTTATGTCTAATAAATCAAGGTCATCGAGGAAAACATTAATCTTAATGCGTCAAAATCTCAGAGATATTCATTCTTACTGTAATGAATTAATTATTGTGTACTAATCAAATGTAATAATTGCATGTACATCAATCATTAGAATAATATTTCAAAGTTTCTGCTTTAGTAATTCTAAATTTCAGAGGTTTATAACCTCACTTATAATTTATAATATTAATTTGATTAAAGATTTTGCTAAGTTATACAAAACACACACGATGAAAAATTAAACATATTTATAAAACAAGCTTGATGCATATTAATAAAATCAAGCCAGTTTAACTGAATATTTTAATTCCATTCCTGTGTAGGATAAAGTTTTTGGCGAAGTCCTTAAAAATTTACTCAATGTACCTATTTTTTTTAAAAATACGAGCTTCAAATCTGGAACATACATATATAATTTTTATGTATTATATTTAGCAGTTATTTGACATTAACTAAATATTAAAAAATAAAAGATTATATATGATGTGTATAAACAGTTCAAGTTAACCTATCGTATAAAGTCGATGACATTAATCGTGCAACCTGTTAGATTGTGACGAGGGACTCACAGAGTATCTCGAGCTTCCACCCATCCTCGAGGGCGTCTGCGGAGAGCACGGGGTTCTCCGCGCGGCACGACAAGTAGCGGCCCTCGTCCTCCTGGCCCGGCACGAAGCTCAGTGTCGACGTCGTCGTGTTACCGTCGTTCGACGTCTGCAACAATCACGTCAACAAATCACGTGACTGATCAACAATTTCACGTGTTTACCAAGTCACGTGTTATTTTGTAGTTAACTAACGAAAATTCTTAGTATTTCAAATCCATAAGTTATTCTGTCAAGAAATTACCTTATTTTCTAATAATTAATGTAAATTTAAAATTATATTGGCTTAAGGTAGACCATCAAACAGTAAAAAAAAAAGAAAAAAAAAAGGAATAAAGAAAATTTAGCTGTTGATTACAAGTACGAATGTAATTAACAGTAATAATAATATAGTTAACAAGCAAATTCAAAGAAAAAAATGCATATATTAAAACATTAAACATAGATATTAAAATTTCTATATTAATGCATTTGAAATGAATGAAATGTCACTATTACTGCATGATGTGTGTGAAATTTTTCATCTGAATGTTTTGTATGTTATGAATGGACAATTTGCGTGACATTTTTTTTATTGCAGAAATGGATACAAATTATGCTGCTCTGAATTTTTTCAGATTTTTTAGAGACCGAGAACTATTTTTAAAAAATTATTGAAAGTAAATTTTATGACGTCACGAGGAGTCTGTCCTTAAGAAAAGGATAAGCGCTAAACGCCCGTGACGTCATAAAACTGACTTTCAATAATTTTTTAAAAATAGTTCCCGCTCTCAAAAAAATCTGAAAAAATTCAGAGTATCATAATTTGGTACCCTCAATCCATTTTTGCAATAAAAAAATGTCATGCAAATTGTCCATTGTGCATTTCAACGATATGCATGCAAATAATTCCAAATTGTCACGAAACAGTCTGTTTTTTATTATTTTTATTCATTTACAAATGCATCAAGATGCACGCATCATACATAAAACATTATTCTAGCTGGTGACCACTGTCATAACATGTATATTTTAATGACAACATGGTGCCATGACGTGTCAAACACAAAATTTATAGGGGAACTCGTCGAAAAACAATAATTGTTACTCCATGTTCGGCTTGTTGGGGATATCACGGATAAAATATAAAATAAAATATCGTATATATCTTCGAACTATGTATTTTTAGTTTATTATCATGTTATTGTTACTTTAGTTGTTTTACGCGGTGCATAATGTGCAAATTTCTTTGTGCATTTTTTTTTTGTAGAATTCTTAATTTTAAATAAATGTATTTAACTACGATAATAACGTGTGAAACAATTGCAAATTGCAAACAAGGCTTATTACAGCAATTAAACCATAAGAATATTAGAGGACTGAGAAAGTGAATACTACGAGGCTTTTGTAGTACATATGCAAATTTCACCATTATTAAGTAATATTGTTTATACCATAAATTTTAAAGAAAATTTTATATTCCTTATTGTAAAAAATTCCATGCAAAGTTGACACGTGTAAAATGTGCCAAAAAATATTGAGCGTATAAATATTTCGTTAACAGCTTTGGTTTGGTCAATTTGAAATTTTCTGGCTGGGTTATATTTTCAAAAGTATTCATCAGATAAAGTTTCATTGAATTGACGGTCAAAACCACTTTCCTTCAGCGTTCTCTGTATTTGTTCCCACGCAACACAAGCTTGCAGCTTATTCAGTGAAGTGAGAGAGAGAGAGAGAGAGAGAGAGAGAGAGAGAGAGAGAGAGAGAGAGAGAGAGAGAGAGTTGATGGATGACCGCGCGAGGCAGAAATGAGCCAGTGGCCTCTGGTATCCTCCAGGCCATATAAGCGAAGCACGCTGCAGGATTTACGTGTTCAATCAATATTCTCTCTCTCTCTCTCTCTCTCTCTCTCTCTCTACATCACACACACATCCTAAAACCACCCTGTCTCCCGTCCCATCTGCTAGTAAACACTGAAACTATATAATCCGCGAACCAAATGTATCAGCGTCAACCTATAAAGGTCAGATGTTAAAAAAATACAAGAATTCCGAGAAAAATATTTTCATTTTTAATTGTTGTTGATGTGAAAATGACAACTACATAATGCATTTATTGTGAATTGTATTCTTTTGGGAGTTGCTATTCTTTTTGCTTGTTTTTTTCTTTATAAAATCAGTAATACGATCAATATTATAAAAAAATTTAAAATCAGTAATCAGTAATACTAACTTTTATAATAATTATAGTTTAATATTAATTTTTAAGGAAAATGTCTTTTTGTCTCTATGTTGTATTATGTACAGCCACAAGAGAATAAATAAATAAATAAATAAATAAATAAATAAATAAATAAATAAATAAATAAATAAATGAATAAATGAATAAATGAATAAATGAATAAATGAATAAATGAATAAATAAATAAATAAATAAATTAATAAATAAATAAATAAATAAATAAATAAATAAATAAATAAATAAATAAATAAATAAATAAATAAATAAATAAATAAATAAATAAATAAATAAATAAATAAATAAATAAATAAATAAATAAATAAATAAATAAATAAATAAATAAGTAAATAAATAAATAAATAAATAAATAAATAAATAAATAAATAAATAAATAAATAAATAAATAAATAAATAAATAAATAAATAAATAAATAAATAAATAAATAAATAAATAAATAAATAAATAAATAAATAAATAAATAAATAAATAAATAAATAATGGTGAATGTTATTTTACTTTTTATATTTTGTTATAATATAAAATTTAACGTAATTGGATTATTACTAATTTATAGTAGAATGGACAACATACATTGTATGAAAATTTTTTATTGCAGAAATGAATAGAGGGTACCAAATTATGCTACTCTGAATTCTTTCAGATATTTTTGAGACCCAGAACTATTTTTAAATAATTATTGAAAGTGCGGCCACGCCCCCTGGAGGCGTCAATAGGCGTCCAGTCTATATCCTTTTTATTTAGGCTGCAGGGGTGCCAACTGAAATCACAGGACTTTCAATAATTATTTAAAAATAGTTCCGGGTCTCAAAAAAATCTGAAAAAATTCAGAGTAGCATAATTTGGTACCCTCCATTCATTTCTGCAATAAAAATTTTTCATGTATGTTGTCCATTGTAATTAAAATGGAAGTTAAAAGAAAAACAAGTTCAATTTGTATTATAAAAATAATTGTTATATTATTGGTAACATTTTTACAATGATATTAGATTTATTCGATAAGGGAAATTCATTTGTAATTAGTTTTACAAAATATAGGAACAGAATTAGAGAAAATATGAAATAGCTTTTGCATGTGATACTAAATTGAAACAATAAACTTGTATGCTTGTTTTATACATGAAATTTAATACATGTTTATAACTTGGACTTAAATGAAAAATTATATGAAGTTCATACATAAGAAAACATTAATAATTTTATTCATAAAAAATATTCACAAAAGTTAAACAAACAAATTTAATAACCATAATATTTTAAGGTACACAATTTTAATATACCCTTTTTTTTTCAATGTATTATTTACTCTGATACCTCATTTTGGTACTAAAAGTTACTTAATAGATTAAAATTTGTGCATGTGAAATCTGTTGCTATTTGTAAAACATTGAGCTGACAATTTTATTTTAATCAAATTTTGCTCTGATTTAAATTGCATTTGATGGTGTGATGTGCGATTGCCAAATTTAATTTGAGTGGTGAATTAATTGATGTTAGCTAATATTGAGCAAATAAATCTGTGACAGTTTGCTAAATTGCTGATATTTGAAACCACGCCGACATTACATTCCAGTACTTCTTTCTAAAAATTATCTTGCAAAATGTTGAAGATTGAAGATAATTATTATTAATATCATTAAAAATGAATTTTTTATAGTTTTTAATTTATAATATCTCTTTCATGGTACAAAATGCGCAACACAAAATAAAATTACTATTCAATAATAGTAAAAAATTAAAATGATTTAAATTCTATAATGATGAAAATAGTAGAGACTGTTATCTGATCTGATGATATCATTCATACAAGCATTCATTGAAGCAGTTATAATTTTTAGAAAATAAAAGAAGGAAAACGTACTACATTTTTTTTTTATCTTGGGTATACATATAGTGCCATGGAAGTCACCAATGAAATGAAGGTATTATAATAAAAGAAGGTGCAGCGTGTACACTTTTCTTCTTAACATAAATTTTTATATTAATACAGGTCATTGATGTTAACATATAATGTTTAGGACAGCTCTAGATAGAAAGTGAGGCACTATAGTCCTTCAAGCGAGCGTTTGACTATTGATATTTTTAACATTTTCCTCTTCCGGTTGCCATGGCATAGCCCGCAATCGGAAATGCACTTACATTATTTCCGGCAATTTCGATGGTCAAAATCTCGCTTGAAGGACTATAGAAGTGAGTGAGCAACAACTACGCTGTACATTCAAATTAATTTGATATTCTTTCCGGAAGTAGCCGGAAGTGTGTTAAGTTTGCAGCTCTTCTGTTTGTTATTCAGTTTTGAAACTTGACAGAGTGGTTTGCAGTAGAAATACTGACATATGTGTGAAATGTAACGCTGAAATACGAAATAGGAAGTCATCTACTTCACATTTTCGGCTACTTCCGGGGGGAATATCATGTAAATTTGACTGTAATTGTAGTCACTGTAGTCATGTTGCGAGTGCATCAAGATGTCTTTCGTTACAAACGGGCTACTTTTATGACTGAGGATTTGACGTTACTAACACGATGAAAATCAAGTTTTGGTATTACCTTTTATTAAATTAGTATGGCGGTATCAACTCGCTAACAGGGTCAGGTATGTATGGATCTCCTGATAAAACCTCGTTGGCAGGTTCTTACCGTCTCCTTAGTGCGCGAGAGCCTTTGTCCGTTCCTCCACCACGTGATGCTTGCGGGCGGTCGAGAGCCCGAGGACTGACACAGCAGGTCGTAGCGCCGCCCCGCAGACAGCGGCTGGTTGGCTCCCAGGATACGGACATCCAGTGGCCGGACTGTGGAGGAGAAAACCAGGGTCACAACATGTCCGGAAACAAACACGTCAATATACTGATCATTTTTTAATATATTTATTTTGTCAATTCTGTATTAAAGGTCATCAATTCGGTAAAAAAAAATTTCACAGATTGACCTTTCATTAGAAAATAATTTTTTTACGAGATCTAATTGACCTTCCAGGATAACAGTTATTTTTAATTACAGTACAAGCTCAAGTTATATAGATTATTGTGAAACGGCTGATATCCAGGATATTTGTGTCAGGCTTCATTATAATGAAAACTTTTAATTATGATAAAGTCTGCTAGTAAAAGGAAAGGAAGAAGCCGTATCTTAATTAAAAATATGAACACTAGAGCATTCTGTAAGAATTGTTGAACCTGTGGGCGTGTGACCTTTTTGAACTTGCTTATTGCTGGGATATTGTACATTTTTTTTCCTAAAAGGTTATTATATTATAAATCTACAGTATAACAAACAGTAAATGAATTTCAAACACAAATCTGTGCTTTTCATTTATTGTGTAGGCCGTTCTTTACTCACTTAAAAAAAATATGATCGCAATTTTCTTGTTGTAATAATCTTCAAAGTATTTACTTTTATTATTATTATTTTATTAAAGTACCATCATGATATGATTATTATATAATTATTAAATAAATAAAGAATAAATGTAACCATTCATTTGAAATAATAAAACATTGCATATACTTAATACTTATATAGGTATCGTCCATTAGATAAAATAATCAACCCGTCAATAATCAATAAATATGCATTTAGTTTACAATCTTATTTTTTTCCTTTAATTAGTTATAATTTTCCTTTTTCCATGAAGCTGAATTAAATATGTGTAATTTGTATTTATTTTATAACCTCGACTGCTAACCACAATTATTAAGCTAGATACATGAAAAAGAGATTAAGTTTTAAAAAAACAATGTTTTGTCATTAACTTTTTTAATATGAAATTATAACTGTTTTATATTTTAATTGCCATAGCATTATAATACAACCGTATCATTGTGGAGTTTTTTTTTATACTTTAGAGTTTAGAACATGACAGTTTTGGATTATCAGTATTACATATTTCCTGTTTTTTAATATTAAATTTAATTCTTTTTAATTCCAAAGTAAAAATTATAATGCAATACAGCATTTTCGTTTATGTAAAGGATTATGAATAAATAAAAATAATAAAAATTAATCACAAGATCCAGAGAAATTTATAATTTTTTTGTCAAAATGTTATATTTAATTCATATTGGTTCAAAGGAGTAAAGGATAACTTACATTTACTTTGTTTTGCTAGTTTCAACCCACACCTACAAGTTTCTTGTTCCTAAAATATACTTGAGACTTATGACTTAATACACTTTGAGTTTCAACTCATCCATCAAAACATGAAGTTAATTTAGTCAAAAGATCTTCCTTGTATAACATTCATCTTATGACGATAATAATATCACGCACCATCAGAATGTATATCAAAGTAGAATGTAAAAGAAGCAAACAAATAAAAAAAAATTGTCAATGTAAAGAAATTTTTTAGACGTTTTTATTACATCACAGCTGTTTCTATACTTTATTTTTTACTATGAAGATATAAGTTTTCTAGATTTAATACGGCGCTATTTATATGGTATTTTAGTTTTCTGATGTTAGTCAAAAGTTAGGATGTTATATAGTGCTAACATTTCAAGCACTCACTGACTCGAATATTAGATTAGATTTCTGTCATCCACAGTCATGACGTCATCACAACTTTCTCCACATAAATACACTTGATTTATTCAACTCAAAACTATTTTAATATGCTTTTGTTATTCACATTTCATGCTTGGATTTAGGAATAATCTCTTTTAAAGAAACTAAAAAAAAAAGAGAAATTTTAATATTATAATAATTTATAAAAATATTCTTTCGAGTCAACTTCAAAGCCTCTCATTTTTACTATTTCCTTAAAAAAAAGTAAAATATTTTATAATATGTATAAATAAATTTAATGGAATTTAAATCGATAATATACTTTGAATTAAATTAAATTTATCTACATTATCTTTAATATAAATATTTCCAATATATACGAAATCATAAACTGACGTGGCAAAAAGTTATTTCCGTTTTTCAAGATTTTAAATGGAATAATAAATATTAATAATAATAAAAAAAAAATCAATGGTAAAATTTTTAAATTTATAAAATTCTTAGGTAAAATTGAGAGTTATCCGTATTTTTTGTCACTTACTCGTTACTCTTACAACCAGTGCACGTAAATTGTGATCCATTTTTGTCTACTCTTCATTTGTATTAAATTAATTTTCTGATATAACTACATGACTAAAAAATTAAGTATTTATTTCAGCATCTTTAGACTAAAAGTTGAGCTGATAAACATAGAAAACAATTTTCTCAGACACGTATAGACAGTACAGTAAAAAAAACGACGAGTTCTAAATGCAACTTGTGCTGCTTGGCAGGCACGCTTTACTTTAATATACTTCCTTCACTAATACCAGCAGGAGAAGTTGAAAGAGCGACGAAAATTGGGAGTGGAAAAGGCAGTAGCAAGTCCTAAAATGTACGCGTCTAAACTGTGTCTCAGTATTATTGGAACTATGTCAGCTTGAAATTACATTATTAAAATATTATTAAAATTCAATTTCTTGGTACTCATTTTTGTGGTTAAATATATTGTAAGGATACAGACTTCACATCAAAGTTTTATGATCCACGAGAGATGTTGGAGAAAGTGTTATATGTTCAAAAATGAAAGAGAGAGAGAGAGATACTACGTATTATAGTATTATATAAGGAAGAGTGAGAAATAGTATAGAGGAAAAGAGACAGACGAAGTGATAAAATAGAGTAGCAGGTAATACAAAACATTTACAGTAAATAAAACCAATTATTAAAAAAGTCAAAATAGGATTATAAAAGGAATACATAAAATGATTTTTTTTTGTCAAATCGTAATCCAAGTCTATATTGAAGTAAACGCTAATCTAACAGTAGAATGAAACTGAATGTGACTACCATGCAATAACAATTTAGTTTAATGTTACGTTTTAGGTGTGATAGCCATGAGAACAAATCAGATAAGAAGGAGATTTCTGTAAATTCTAAAAAAACTTTCTGTTTCTTTTATATAGAGAGTAATTATAGTCTTATGGTTTGCATTAAAAATAATGGCGTAGGGTCCTAAAACAATTAGCAAAGTCGTAAGATGGCTAAAAAAAATTGTAAATTGTAAAACGCGCACTATACGCTATCTGAATAGAGATAAGAAATTAAAGTTTTAGTATATATTTTTAATTTAGTTCATGCACTTTAATATGCAATGAATTTGCAGTATAAATTTCAAGTTTATTTGGTTGTTGCTCCTTCACTGTGTGCATAGCTTTTATAATTTATATTTAATATAGTAAACAAAATCAGAAGTAATAATGACATCTTTTGTAAACAAAACACAAGTAATTTATAAATTATACAACCATAAATAAAATACATGTCAAGCTCTATGCCATGATTATTGAGTTTTGCCGATCTAATTCTATACTATAAACCTATATTAAATAATAAAAACAATTTTTTTCTTTTTTATAAAAAAATATTATATTACGTCACTAAAATATTGAAACATTTAGTCTACAATCTCATATTTATTGTAGAATTTTTATTTAAACACTATTATTCTTGTTATACCTTTTTTGTCGAAATGTTTTGAATATCTTTTTTTTATCTTTTTTTTTATGAGACTTTAGTGTTAGACAGACAGACAGCTTGTATGTCTGAAGTAACTTCCATCAAACAAAAGCCGAGCTGTCAAGAGGAGGTGTTTCGCTTGAACTTTGACTAGAGAAAAAGTCAGCTTTTCTGCTCATGTTTTATCATAACGAAACTAAAGAGTCGGCACTGGCTGTTGCCTTGACTTGGACTGCATGTTCGTTTGTTCTTCTCCCACCTACCTGCCGGCCCAACCAGTCAGGGGGTAAGAGGAGACTTCACTTGAATAATTTAACCGTGCCAAGAACAAATTGCACTACATACAAGGCCAAGCAACGAAAAAAAAAAAAGAAAAAAAAAAGAAGACAAGAGGGGGAAAAAATTCTTTACTATGGAGGCACTTTGCTTGTTAAACGCATACTTGGACATATTCCAAAATGTTTTAGAGGATATAAAAATATATATATATTTTTACTTCATATGACTACTATTTACTATATGGCAAAGTACCAAATAATATACAATACAATAGTGCAAAGAAAAAAAAATATGCAAAATTAAAAATAGTTAATTTTATTAATTTACATTCGTAAGTTTAAAATTAAAAACATTCCTACAAAACGCTATTTATAAAACTTACAAATTATAATTAATTGTTTTAGCATATCATTTTTTGTAAAATTTAATAATGTTGAATTAAGTTTTTAAGAGTGAGTTTTATAATTACAATTAAATCATTATAAAAACTGATTATAACATAACGTATACATAATTCTCAGCAACTTGAAGATACTTGTAGATGCCACATGGAAACAAGGGGTTAATGAATCCTTTGTCTAAACTGTCTACACGGACGACTTTGAAATCGTCATATTAGAATATTCATTGTACGTTTCCTCGACGCTGAATGTCTATTGTTTGCACACACAAAACGGTCCGTTCGAGTATCTTCTTCTTCCCTTTATTTGTTTGGGCAGAAAAAGATGCGAGCCAAGTTCACACAACTCCTCCTCGCCCCACTTCCCTCGTGACCGAATCTTCTCCCCCCCCCCCTCCCGAAACTTCCCTTCTATTTATCTCTGGAGTGAGACCGCTACCGTGTTGTGTCTTCTTTCTAACAACGCAGCCGGCACATCGATTTCTTCACAGCTAGTCTTTTTCTCTTAACCTTGTCGAGAGAAAAAAAAAAAAGCTCACAACACTTGAAGAGCATTTGTCCACCAACCAACCCAATTTCTCCAATAAGCTGAGTAAAAAGCTTTTCAGCAATTTAAAATATTTTTCCCCTCATTGACCATGAACCTTGCTTTTTTTAAACGAAAAATTAACTAAATTTGGATCTAACTACGCAAAAAAAAAAGACAATTTGAAACATTTTTTTTTCTAATTCAGTGAACAGCATAATTATTAAAGATACTTGAAAATTCTCTTTTTTAGAAACGTGGGATGTATTTTTTATATTATGTAAATATTTTTTCGATAGCTGTAATCTTGATGTAATTGTTAGATATATTCAGATGCACACCTTGGGACAACATGAACATTACCTCTGTTTTCAGTCTATGGAGTTGTGGTGAACTTAAAATGTTTTGGGATTGATAGAATGGGTGCTCTCTTTGCCTCTCACAGAGTTGTAAATCCGCATTTCTTTGTAAGAGTTCCAGTAAATCGGGCAAGGTGAAAGGTTATGGCGTCTTAAGTCTTAAGGTTACATGATATAAATACAAAATAAATGTTGCATTTTTCTTTTTTTTTTAGTTAGAAGCAAAAACGTCACATTTTTAATCCCCGAAGAAAGTGCATCTGGTGAAACCAAAACTAGGCAACAATCGCAGCAGTAATGTCATACGGCACAGTATAAAATACAGGAGAATCTGAAAATTGTATATTTTTTTTCTGAATAAAATATTTTTGAATTAAATTGACAAATGAAGTTTTTTTTTTTTTTAAATTGAAGTTATTTTGTTACCTGTTAGGTAGAAAAAATGTTATCAAAATTATTCGGTATGAAATCAAATAGAACAAAGTAATCGGATGAAATTAAACAGAGAGGTGTGGGATACATTTGGTTTATTGGAAACATTAATTAAATTAATTAACACTTTCCTTCATGCGTAAGGTAACAGGATAAAAACATTTTAATTAAACAAATTACTTTAAAGTAAATTATAATACTCCAAAGTAAATGTTTTTAAATTCAATATTCCCTTTAATTAAGTCACACGCCAGTATTCACGTAGATTTTAATATATTTGAACTCCAATCAACGTTGTTCACCTGCTCGTCACTCCAAGGTCGAAAAACTAACAGGTGAACTTAAAATGTAAAATTTAGGTTGTATTTCAAATTATCACATGACAAATAACCAAAATTAATTTAAAACTATTTTATAGCAACTCTTATATGATATGTTAAAAAGTCAATTAACACACTTTTTACAAATTTAATGAAACTTCTAATGAAAACAACTATATTTTTCAATACTAAATTAGAGAACGGAATGCAATAAAAATAATGAAATAGAAAATTTTATAAGAATATTGTGAGCGATAGAACTATTAAATAATTGAAATTAAACTGTGTGCATTTATGGATGTAATAAAGTACAGCATTTCTTTAAGTATTGTTTTCAGTTCATTTATTACTTTGGCAAAGTCGAGATATATTATATTGCTGAAAAAACTATTGTATCGTATATTATATTAAACAATAAAACAAAACCATAAAACCTTGTCACTATATGTATAAAAAAAGTTGATGGTAGATAGGGATATGTAAAAACATTAAACCTGCAATAATAATTATTTTAGTGATTATATAAATTTGTCATTAAAAAAACTAATAAAATACGACTTTTTTAATAAATAATATTTAAGCTACCTCTGTATTTTATACTATACCATGTAATAACAAATAAAATAAAACACAAATTAAAATTTTATCATCAAGGGAGAAACATTGTCGAACAACAGAATGTTATATACAATTGCAAACATGTTTGCGACATATTGTCGCAGTATGAGATGGAAAAGCAGCAGCAAAAACAGCACGGAGAATGTTGTAACTCAGTAATTAATTTAGTAAAAAAATGATTTTAGGTTGTGAAAGTTGGTTGTTTATTTTGATTGAAATGATATCGGATTTACGTTTGTTGACAGGATGTCGTTTCCCACATGTTTCATAAGTGCAATTACTTTAGAGGACATGCAGGAGTGCTGCTACTGCCATGTTCACTCTCCTGGTGCCAGAGTAAAATTTTATGCCGTATTTGACAGCTTTTTTATAATAATGATTTTTGATTGCCATGTTTTAGTAAATATTTATTAACTCTGACATTTCCTATAGGGGAAAGTCGGAAGTACATTCCTAATACTCGCAAGCGTTTCAGTTAATAAAAATTATGTTCAAAGGAGTGCTACAATAAATATATAAAAAAGGGGAATTTCTTCATTTTACGTAATAGGCTCTCATGTTTTCTCTTTCTATTAGTGTATTTTTAGCCTATATGAAAGATTTAATAAAATAAATATTTCAACATCATCATAAATAATTAACATGAGTGTTCTTTCCTTGTCTTGGTTGTATAATATAAATACAACTTTGCGTTGTAATATAACACAATAAGCATTAATGTGCGGACGCAATTATATAAAAAAATGCTGAAAAATTTTCATAATCGATTATGTCTGCCTTAATTTTGAGCTAATTTTCAGTTAAGTAGAAACATCTGAGAGTTTTAAAAGCATTGGTAACAAATTACTCTTGGAAAAAAAAAAAAAAAAAAAAAACTATTGTATTGAGTAGAAACTTTTTTTTTTTTTTTTCAATTCACATTTAAGTAAGAACAACAACAAAAGTGTTTTGTTTCTGGTTCGCCATCTCTGTTTACCAGGCTCAACAATGAGGAGGGTTGTGTTGTTAGTCGTATTAGGGCGCAGCCTGCCTAACGAGATTGAAGCAACTTTGGCCCGTTGGCAATCGAATTAGCGCTGCTACTGCTGCCAGGCGCCAGCATCACCTAGTGCCAAAGCAAGCAGACAGTGGCGGATGGAAGTGCTGCATGGGGCTGCTGAATGTAGGTGAGAGCTGCTGCAGCCTCCTCTCTTCACACATGTTCGCCCAGCCCATATCTACCACTGGTGTATCCAGAAAATTATAAACTTTTTGTCTCATGATGGCGTGAGGCTGCGGACTCATTTTAAATTTTACTTCTTATGTTGAGTCCCTGTAAAGATTTAAAGAGAAGCTCACACCCCAAAATCTCTTGCTTTTGCATTTGCTCTTCCTTGTAGCTCAGTTCTTACTCTGTATAATATCTTCTGCCTTACCTCTCAATCTCTCTCTTCTATATAACACAATGCAACAGAGTTCCAAAAATATCATTTGGTACACTCTTAGTCCACAAGATTGAAACACTGCTTATTATTGCAATACATCCCTTTTCAACATATTTTTTAGACTAGCTCTGTACATTTCCTCCAAGAAAATTTTAAAATCTCTTCTATAAGAAAGGCTTATAGATTTTTAAACTTCCAGGAAAACTTTGTTTTTTTTTTTTGTGTTTTACAAATGTGACTACTGCAACATTTTTTGTTGACGAAGTAAACATTTTTGTAAAATTTTATGTTAAAAATAGTAAATTACTTACTCAATATGGTACATTTTTTTTTTATAAATATACTATACATAAAATATTTTACACAAATTGAATTTATATTTAACAGGATTGTGAGGGAGAAAATGTAAAATTTGCCAAATAAAAGTGTCAGAATGAATATTAAACAGTTGGTAGCATTGACAAATAATAAAAATTCGCCAACAAAATAGCCAAATAATTCAATGCTTTCAATGAAACTGGTTTGGTGAAACCAAAATTTTAGCAAGCACAATACATTTAATTCTTTACATTCAAATTGTAACACAGAGTCATGTTTTTTTTTTTTAAAAGTACAAACTTTTACATTACATAAAAATTTAATAGAAATTATACTTTGACAAATTATATTATTATATAATATACCCCCTCTTCATCGTGTTTTTTACCATATACCATTATATATATTTTTTTATATTCATATATTAAAGTAGTGTAAATTTATAGCAGTACTACATGTAGTCTAATTTACAGTGCGATATATTTTGGTACGGTTGCAAATTTACTTCACACTCGAGTAAACTTGGAAGTGACCACCCCGTGCTTGTAGGGAGAAAACTTTGTCTACGGTGTAGTATAGTATATAGCAAGCAGTGTGCTTGCTTGCATGGTTCCATAACCCAAAGCCAAAAGCAGGAAATTAGATTAGTAGAAGCAATTACAAAACCATTAGAGAATATGACCGCGGTTACACTACCTACCTTCCCATAGCCATAATTTAATTTAAATATGCAAACTATTTGCAGTTACATTGTTTTATATACATATATTATATATATATGGAATGGAAAATTTAGAAATAAAAGTTAGGATATTAGTTTATCTCAACGTTGTTTAACATACTCTATGTTATACATCATATATAATAGTTACTGTACTTAAATAAGTAAATTTTCATGAAGTTCGTGGTATGTTTGATGTTTAATATACTGTACTTTACTTAAGAAGATAATATGAAAATATAGCCATGAAAAAAATTATACTTGCAAATTTATAGTATAGCTCTAAATATTATATAACTCCTAAATTTTATTCCATGGTTTAAATTGTAAATTCATTGTAATAATTAACATCGAATACTCACAAAATATCATCACTCTTATACAGAAAATAAACATTTTGGTAGTAAAATAGAGAGTTCAGGTGTTGTCTGCAGAAGTTAATTTATAATTATATTATCTGAACATGGCAATTCACATCCCTAAAAATTTTTCAAGACTATGTAATTTTAAGGCCGAATGAACGTTTCTCCTGCTCTGTTTATGGGCGTTGCAAACTGTGGAAGTGCCTGCCATGGTGATTTTTTTTAATGCCTCGACTAGAGTGCTTTTCTTAATCCCCTCTGAAATTTTAAATTTTGTACTTTCACCCAATTGAATACGATTCTATGAGATCTAATTTTCAACCAGGCTTTAAGTTAGACGTCATCTATGCAATGGAGTATCGACCTCAAATTTTTTTATTGCAGAAATGGATAGAGCGTGCAAAGTTATGCGACCCTGATTTTTTTCAGATCTTTTAGAGCCCGGTAACTATTTTTAAAAAATTATTGAAAGTCCTTTTTGTGACGTCACGAGGCGGCAAGTCCTATCTTTTTCTTAAGGAGCGGCGTCTTGTGACGTCACAAAAAGTACTTTCAATATTTTTTTAAAAATAGTTCCCCGGCTCTAAAAATCTGAAAAAAAAAAAAATCAGGGTAGCATATATAACTTTGCACGCTATATCCATTTCTGAAATAAAAAAAAATTGAGGACAATACTTCATTGGATGTTCGTCTCTCGGATCTACAAGACCTGTATATCATACAAGGGTTGGATGTCTAGATGTATGTTACTCACAGTTCATGTCGACGTGCACGGTGGCCGCGAGAGGCGCCGTCCTGTTGTTGTTGATGGCCTGGCACGTGAGCTCCGAGTGGAGGTCTCCGCGGCCCAGCCGCTCGATCAGCAGCTCGGCACTCACCACGCCGCTCGTCGCCACCACGGCCTTCCTGCTGTTTGACGAGGCGTGATGAGGCGCAGAGCTGATCACCACCACATCATTCCTCAACCATCGCACGTTCGGAATCGGCTGGCCTGTCAACATAATTACGTTTGTCGTTATATGACTTAATTTTATGATATTTAAATTCTTAAAATATTGGAAGGAATTGTATCATCTTAGTATTAACAGAGATCTTATAGTGTAGAGATATAGAACGCTTATGGCCAAAATTTTGTTTAAACATCACAGAGCTTGAGAGAAGTGCAACTACGTTATTCCGAAGCTTTTTAGGATAGGCATTCAGATGGCGTTACTGTGACGGGGTGCCAGCTGCATCGCGACACCCAATACTCCTGCAGCTCCACCTACATGCAGAGACCTGAACGTGTCCTTTTTAACTTCATCTACAGAATTTCTTTGGTTTCTATGCCAACAGATAGGAAAAATATTTGACACGTACGTTCAATATCTCTACACTATAAGATCTCTGGTATTAACACTTGGAAAGTGAAATTATAAGCATCTATATAGTAGCTACATAGAAACGCTATATATTTCTAACTTGAAACACATACATAATGTGGTTTTCAGATCGCATTGTTTTTCACTGTTGTCAACTTATATTAAACTTATTCCGACTAATTAAACTAACAGTAAGAAAGTATTGACAGGGTTTACTACCGTTCAGTGTACGCATCTATTAGTAACTTATTTTAATATTGTTACTATTGTAACGACTATTTTATGCCATGTACATAAATAATTAATTTGAAGAAACTTTTAAGTTAAATGTATTCTACGATTTTATATTTTTATTTTTAAAAAGTACAAGAATACAATAATTTAAACGTAAGAGCTATTGAACTGCCTCCAGCAAGTATAGACCAAACAGCTGTTCTTGACAATTTGATTGCGTGTCACAAGATGTCAGTGGAATCGATAGTTTTGAGCTTGTGTGTTGATTTTAAAGCTTTCTTCTCACAATGCAATGTCGTGAAGTTAAAGCTTGTTTTCACCCTCACTTGTCAGTGAGCTAGCTATTATTCTTAAAATAATACTCTGCTGGAGTTCTAAATGGCAAGGATGGTAAATTGATAACTGAATTATTACGTTTTAGAAATTTTTATTGTTTTGAATATAAAAAAACAATATAATGTACACACAAGATTATTAAAACTATATAAAAATATCCCCATGAATTTAATTTGTATGTCATTGTATCACATTAATGCTAAAGTTGAAAGTGCAGCCTGAGGTAGTATGAACGTGATACGGTATGAATGGTTGAATCCATTTACTAATGCTCTAAAAGCTCTCCTATATAAATAGAAATCACATGATAACCCCCGAACAATTGTTCCAATTTACTGCTGCGACAGCGTGTAAATTTAAAACAAATCTGTTGGTTTGATTTATACTGGGTGCTTCATTATTGTTTTCAAAACTCATATTTCATAATTCCCATAGTCCCATATGTGATCAGTATATAAATATAAAATAAAATTGAACAATTTCTGAAAGTAAAAATATCACAATTTTACTGTTTTAAATCACATCAAAATATTCAAAATAAGCAATTTTTAGGAAGAAAACTACTATTTTTTTTTATCTAGAATACATCTTCTTGTAAATGTGACTGTCGTCGTTGTTATGTATATTTTGTGTATTGATGTTGTCAATCATTTATCACAATGCGGTTGCCACTCAGAAAATCATGCAGTGGTCACACAAGGGAAAGAAGAGGGTGGGAGGGAGGATAAGGAAAACGTGAGGCCACTGCCGAGTTTTGATTGCGGCCCCGCGTGCGTTTGATGGCCAATAAATCAATATATTTGCGTCACATCAGAGCACACGTTGTGGGGATACATAAAATACATACAAGACGTTTCAGATTGCTGCTACTGTAAATATATAGTTCTTATTAAATTTATATATCGTTATAAAGATATTAAAGTAGAATGACTGAAACAATATTTAATATAAAATAAAATATAAACATATTTGCACATAAAATTAAACTGTTTTATCAATTTAAATGAAGACCAGGTCTTTAAATTAGTCGATCAATTCGATCATGGATATTTACAATATTAATTGTTTGCAAATTATTTAATTTTATTTTACCTTCGTTAGTAAAATTTACAGTGGAATGAAAATACAAATTGAATTCAAAAAATTCGAATTTACAGAGCTTCATTATACTCCTTGTTAAAAATAAATTATTCAACAATCGTAAAACCATTTACGAGTAACTCATTTATAAATGTAATGTCAAAATTTTGCATGTCATGGTGAACCTTGCAGTAACAAAACCCAGCTGTTTAGTACTAATGTATTATGAATAAACACCAAAAATATTTATTAAAAAAAAATATATTAAAATTTAAACCCAACATAAACAATGCTTATACTTTGTTTACAGACTCTAAAAAATATAATGTTCGTTTTTTTTATGAACTCAACAAGCTTAAATATGAACATAATAATTTAATTAAAAATTTTAGTTATTAATTAATATAACTAATTTAGAGTATAGAATAATACCAAGTGGGTGTTGAAATATTAATTATAGTATAATCATATGTAAATGTTTTACTAGATCGAATGACGTTGTTCAATCTAATTTGGTTTTCATTGATTAGTAATCGTCAGTGCTTGCTGGTTAGGCTGGCGTTAATCCCTCGAGCCGCTCGAGTTGCGGCCATGTTCGTTATTTTGAGCCTCATTTAATATGTTGTCACACAACCGTCACTGGTCGCATTATTTTTTTTGTCCAGCTTATTACATAATCAAACATTCACGCGTTATATTGACTTTTTTACGTAATCTGCGAGTACCAAAATAGGACTTTATTTATAAAACTGGACTTTTGTGAATTAAAAATGTCCAATGTTGTTGGAGAATAAAAAAAAATGTGTTGATAAAATTAATCAACATGATAGTACTTTTATTTTAGTATAATTGGTTTTCCTTATTAAATACTTATTTCTTTACTCTTAATTACTTAATATTATTCCTTACATTAGCATTTTGAATGCAATGATTATTATTATTATTTAATTAGTGCAAAGTCAGTTTAATGTTAAAATATCATATTAAAAAAATCAAACTATCCCCGTTCATTTCTTTTGGTGGAGTAAACGCATTAAAGAAAAATCATGATTGGCATATATTGTTACTTATCACTCGAAAAAATTATAATCTAACACGAGGAAATTATAATATGTTTTTTAATTATCAAAATTCTTATTTTTACCAAATTTTAATTTTAAATCAACCAATAAGTTATTTAAATGTATTCTTCATGAAAACATTACAAATTCTTTTGATTTAAAATCAAGTACGAAAATAATTAAAAAAAAAAAAAAAAAAAAAAAAAAAAAAAAAAAAAAAAAAAAAAGAACTGCGTTGACAGTTTAGATATTACAAGAGTGTAAACATTTAAATTTATTAAGAAGTTAAAAGAAAAATTTTAAATTACATTATTCATGCAAAATTTTGTATAATCTTATACATAATTCGAATTTAAAGTTTGATTATAAATTTGCAAACCTTCAAAAATCAAAATTCCCTGGAAATTTTACTAATTTAAATAAAGGAACGTCATATATACAACACTTAAAATTTGATACAATATAAATATTAAAGTTATTAAGTTTCAAAAAAATAAATGTTGGTGAAAAGCACCTTGATAATTTTAATTGTATAAGGTTTGAGCAGTACGATTCAGGTGTCACCATCATTTCAACAAGGTGTGGTTATTCTGAGGTGATCTTGTTAAAGCGGTCACGGCTTGAAGGCATGAGGTGGGCGTGGAGTGTCACATGTCACCTCTCGCACCGCAGCAGCAGCATCCTCGGTGACGTTGTCGTGTTATACGAACGAGAGGCTAACCACAGCAACCTTCTCTCAGACAGCCTTCGACTCCATGTACTATACAAGCTTTAGGGTAAACATGGATTTCAGTGGTATCACGTTCCAGAAACTCTTAAGACCTCTCTCACTAGATCGCACGTGTTTGCATGCAGACGTACGATTTTCAAATGAAAACTTATGGGATCGGGTGCAGCCACGCACAGAGCTTCGTTTCATACATCGCATCGCATGCGATCATAAAGTTCTCATTTAGAAGCAGCTATAAATTTTTATGATACGAAGTCATACGATGCCATACGATACGGTAAAAAGACAGTAAGAGTCATTATAGAGTCAATCGCATTTCAAAATATTTCCTGCACTAAAAAACGACCATCTTGCTTCGATTTATTGTCCAAATAACACACAGAACGTATACAATTACAGGTATATAATATAATTTAAAAGGCAGCCATATAATTCAGTGCTATATAGTCACGTATACCAGAAAATACAAGGAAATGTTATTTAATGTAAACAGCACGTATCCAATGATTAAAATAATATATTAACTGTGTTCAAGCAGGATTGTCACAGACTACAGTGAAGTAGCCACAGTAGTCTTCAGACAAACATGAATACAATGGTGCTTGAGATACAATGAAATGTATAACTGGAAGCGAGGATATGCTAAAACATGTAAGTGCGAATCACTTTCTTTGCAATTTTGAAGGTGAATAAAATACAGCAAAATTTCAATAGTTAATAAAATTTTATGGATTAATCTAATTTAATAATTACATTTTTTTTATAAAATGTTTTAGAAAAAAAATATAAAAAACGGAAATGAATTGAAAATAACTTTGAAAAATTTAATTTAAATTTAATTTAATTATACCAAAAACTTTATTCTTGAATACATGCACAATTAATTATTTCAGCTTAAAAAATAGTAAAAAGCAAACATGTGAAAATTTTAATAAGAGTAATGCTAATATTTCAAGCATAATTTAAATCCTCGGTACAGTTTTCGTAATAGCGTGCTGCAGTGCTCCATTCGCGACACAACAAAGCTGAATTTAAGCCGTTCTCCATTCCATGTCACGAGGTTGTTCCGCTCACTGTACTTTGTTTTTATTGCAATACGTAATTATTTTGTTTTTCTCATTACCTTGCATGATATTCTTTAAGAAAAACTTCTTGCGTTCTTACACTTCTTATATACACATTGCATAATATTATGTATAAATATAGTGATTCTGTTTTTAGGTTTATATTATAAAAAAAATACCTCTTGGGTGGAAGGGGGTTGTGTTCTGCTTCTACAGCATTTTTGAATTTGATATTTAATATAAAAAAATGTTGTTGGAAGAAAACTTTTTTAAGTTATTTAATATATTATATAAGATACATAAATTAAATTGTTTTAAGAAATAAAAATTTGCTTAAGAACACAATTTTTGGTACCTTTTATGTCAATATTATGAATATAAAAAATACGTTTTAGTTTAAAAAAATTATAATTTAACTTGTATACATAATGTTATAAAACAGTGTCTTATTTTTTTTAAAAAAAATAAGAGATTTTATCGAAATCTGGGAAAAAAACACAAACTTTTTTACCTCCTTTTTTATTGGTAAAAAATAAATAAAATCTCTTTCATCTATTTTTTTCCCTTATACCCTCAAGGGATTTCAATATCAGTATAAGCTAAAAACGCCGCTACGCCGCCGCCTGTCTTCCAGCATCGCCTCTTCCGTGGTGCTGCACGTATATATAAAAGTTTGAAGTTTTTTAATGTATTTAAATGTGTTTTTCTTGTGGGATGAACGTTTCGCTATCACATTCCACTCGACTGCTTTACAAGGAGCTCGGGTATTTTATATCAAAATTCACAATAATTGACTATGACAGTAGTGCACGCACAACCCTTTTTTGTTCACAACTTTAACAGTGAAAATCAACATTGTTTAATTTTAATATTATTAAAATTACTTGAATTTAAACTTTGTGATAATTAAAATGTGAATATGAAACTTCAACAAGAAGTTTTGTAAATTTTTATCTACATTAATTTATATGTTAACTCTTGCAAGTGCATGTGTGTAATTCTTAATAATTCTCAAAAATGTATTATCTAAATACATATAATTAAGTTTAGATAAGTTAATTAAGTTAAGACAAGTTAATATTTTACTGCAATTATTAAAACTTTAAAAAAACTTTAATTTTTACATCAGTTAATATCAATTAAGTATTACGATCATAATAATTTCACTCGCATTTCAAGAGAAAACTAATCAATTAAAATTATTATATATTAAATTGAAGAAAATATTATAAGATAATTACTAATAAAAAAAGGGCTACATCCGTCACTAGCTATTCTGTTGGTTTTGTCTTTACTTTAGCGTAAGTAAAGGCTGGCTGGCTGATTTGACGGCTTGAATGGCCACGCAGGCTTACCTTATCTATAAGTCTGAAGCATGTGAGCTTGTGTGCTGGGATTAAGGCAAGCCAGGGATGTTGCAGCTTGGGCGTTGGTCCAGCCGTGATATGATAACATCACGAGATCACAGCAAGCACGACAGACAAATGCAAACCTGATGCCTGCGCACTCACACAAAAAGATAACACTCTCTCATTTGTCTGAACAGACGTAAAGAATGTCATACACAATTGAATCCGATTGATTGTTGAACAAAATAAAGAATGGTGATAAATTTAAAAACCTTTAAGGAATTGTAGTATATTATTTATAACTTTTTATATTTATTATTTTTTTATTAGATCAAGTAAATAAAATTTAATTCTTAAAATATAGAAACAAATTATTTCTGGGTTATGTATTAATAAATAATAAATTTACTAAAATGTAAGTTTATAAAACACTCTAACCAAAAATTCACTTAAAATATAGCTTATAAATTGATGAATAAATTTGAAATGATTTTCCTTATAAAAACTTGCAAAATCTACTTAAAAAACAGAAAAAATATAGCAAAGTAGAATTTCTAACGACCAAACGAACACTAAAAGTGACATTGATAAACTAGACGTCATAAGTTACCATGAAATTATCAGACATTTCTGTTCCGTCAAATTTGGTCAAAACTATCAGCTTACGATGGATTAAATTCACTGCCTCCGAAATAAATCGCTGATATACATCTTTTTATGACAAAACTTTTTTATGATTGCAAACTTTATTTTTTTTTTCATAAAAAAGTATTCAATTGATTTTTAATAGCATGCACTTTGACATACGTACACACAAAAAACACGTTTTTTTAAACATAACTTTTTTATACATCTATAAGGACTTAATTTCATCAATAATTTTATATGGAACTTTATTATAGTGTAGCATATAATTTTTTGATGAGCTCTTCACCAGCTTTATTACCTTTCAAGTAAACTTATGCTGCATATATATTTTTTTATAAGCAATTATTAATTTTCATTTCTCAACCATTTAAAATTAATATAAAAAAATGTTATTTCTTTCCATAAAAAAATCATGTACCATTTTTTCAATTTTGCGCAACATTATAAGCTTCATCCATCTTGCTTGCGAAAAAGGTGAGTATCATGGTATGGAGAAGTATTGGATACCGACAGAGGGGTAAGGAAAAAATTGCATACTGCTTCAAACTTTTAGGTACAGAAATGTTGCGACGTTTCTATGAGTCAACGTATGTATGAATTGCCTCGCCGACCTGATCGACTATTATCTCTTTCGGATACAACAGGTCGCACTGCTGCCAAGGTTATATTCTTCCAAATATGACATATCATAAATAATATGCTTAAGAATTTAGAAGTTCCATACGCCCCCAAGCATCCGTACACCTCAGTGCAGTTTGTTACTCCTACCTGATTTATTACTGGAGTTTTAGCTCAAACAGACAAAGCCAGTTGAGTAGCCAATGTTTGCCAACCTTTCACAGATTGCGTGGCAATTTCCTCAATGAGAGTAAATAGAAGTCATGGTGTGTACGCAGTAGTTATGAAGTTAAAAAAAAAATATATATATGTCAACATTTACAAATTTCGGCTGTTGATTCAGCAACAATGAGTGCTGAGAGCTAGCACGGTGCTCAGGTGTGGAAACATCGCGTGATATCCGTACTTTACCTTGCTGTATATGGAGGCGTGGCGAAATGTAAATTTGTTAATTGGAATGCACAGAGAAAGTACTTATATTTTATCTGTAAGATTTTCAGTTATTTGTCTTTAGATCACTACCTCGAATCTCAAGGTGTACGTTGGAAAATTTTCCTAGCAATTTAGATTATAGCAAAATAGATAAAAATATATATTGTCCAGATTTTTTTTAGAATTAAAACAATCTTCTTTCAAAAATCAGCAAATTAAGAAACTTACTTGAAATCTACAAGGTTAAAATTTCATTTAAAGCTATTGTGTTTTTTAATGTAAGCTCAATGAAGTAAGTTGACTTAAATTTATGTAAAAGCGTACATTTTATATTAATTTCAAGCTTGTTCATACTTCAGTCTAAAGTATGACAAGATTTAACATGCAAAAGTCAATATCAGGTATGAAAAATGGTTTTTTAGAGAAGCTGCATATATGTGATACCGAATAAATGAGCGTTCACTTCTTCTAAAAGCCCTCGTTTTAATATTTATTGCACTGATAAAAATGACGTTTCTAAAGACGTTTACAATAAGATAATAAGTAAAAATTAATATTGACTTTATAGCATTAAGTAAAGCATTAATGAATAACTTATAATTAATTATAAAAAAATAAATATTACAAAATATTATATGATTTTTAATTATAAAAATAGAAAGAATACTTTACTTAAATAAAGGATATACTCTTTAAACAATGGCATTTTTTTTTGTTACAACATTGTATATATAATTATGTAAGTATATATAGAAGACTAAAAGACTCTAGGGAGAGAAAGGAGAAGGAAAAATCTTACTAAAAATGAATTCATTTATTTATAATGAACCTCAACACAGCTGAAATGTACGTGAAAGAATTTTTGTAAGATAAACTTTAGAAGAAATAGGTAACACAAAATTAATGTTACATATATTTTGTAATTTTAAATATATTATTATAATTTGATTTCAAATATTAAAAACATATTAAAAGGAGGTACAAATTTATATATATATATATAAACTTAACTTAAACTTAGTGGTTATAAATATATAGCCACGTGTTTCATGAAGGCAAAACTAAATGAGGGCTTCTCATGGGTAATGGACAAAATTTAGAGAGAGAATAAATAATTGAGAAACATAAATTACGTTAAGGTAAAATAAACTTGATATTCACACATATGTTACATTCAGTAGCAGTAGAAGAAGGATATTGTTCGTTTTACCGAGCTCTGATGAAGGAGTTTGTTGTTCACACCTCAAATTTAATTATTAGAGGTAAGTATAAATAGAGAAATCACAGGAAATCATACCATAAACTTAATTAATGAATACGTAAAATACGTTTGTCAAAATATTGTGAATGGAGCTTATTATATAGTATGAATGGACGGTGATATATTTTTTTTACAAATTTACTTTATTTTTATTTGTATACAATTTTATTTTTAATGAACAATTTCAATGAAACAACCAGTAATTTCAAATGCCAGCCAAAAGTAACTTTTTCTGTCACTGTATTCAAAATAATTATTTTTTAGGTGAAAGTTATATAGTTAATTAAATTTAAAACTAAAAATACAAGAAAAAAAAAATAGAAAATATTTTTGATAAACCTTTCAAAGCCCTCTTTACTTTGCTGAGATGTTTCCGAATATTTTAATTATCGAGTATATTATAATGTTTATAATATATTATGTTTGTATTTGAAGGGATCAAATTTTTGAAGCAAGGTTACAATCCCTGTCTACAAGTTAAGTACTATCTACAATATATTGTAAAACCATGTAGTGTGTTTTAGTGTAAAATGAACTAATAATTGTTGTAAAGTATGTATAATTTACTGCATGGATATATCATTACATTATCTTGTAAGTATCTATCTATATGTAAAAAAATAATAAATATATATTCAATGCTAATACTTAATTCTACTCTGTTTTTTCCAACCAATTTTAACAACCACCAAAAATAAAAAATAAAAATAATAAAAAAAAAGTTGTGCAGTGCACTGAAAGTTTCAGGATTGTATCAACAAAGCACAATTTTTGGCATTTTAATTTCCCACAACTGTATTTAATTTCTTATTAGACGTGTTTCACGAAGATAAGTCCAAGTTATCTAGGTTCCCACATCCTAAATCAATGATACTATAAACCACTGTTAGTGAGAAAGCTGAACAACTTTCTGAGCAACTCCTTCGTGAATCGTACCCATCATATTTTGATAAAAATGTGATTTTCATTGCTAAGTTTTTTTCAGTCATTATAATATAATACAACAAAACAATAAATTAAATGTAACGTATATGATAATTATAAATCATTAATGAATAAAATCATTACACACTAGTTAAAAAATATAATCTTTTAATAAATAAATTTAGAGTATATTTTATGCTAGGTGTAAATGATATTTTTAAGTATTTATTTGTAAATGAATAAATGTTGTTTCAATAAACAGATAATAATTCCTAATTAGAAATATATTAATTCAATGTTGAATACATTGCTCTTCGTCTATTTATTACAGTAAATCCATGGATTAATTTGATTTGTTTTATTGCAATAATTTGTTTGTACATCGGGCAATTTATATAAACAGGATTTTAATCAAACTCCCATCAGTATAATGAATTTTACTATAGCAACAACTGTAAACAACAACATTAAATAACAGCACCCTAAATTAAAATTATATCAACATAATAAACTGTCTTGTGTGAAATTAAGTTAGAAAAAAAAACTCACTGACAAGCGCGTGATTTAAGAAGTTTCTTTCTTCTTAATTTACCTTTTAGCAGTTTAAGTTAACAGTTAAGAAGAGAAGAACGCTTCTCAAATCGTTTTTAAATTAGCCTTGTGTAGTTTGTTTCAATAGTTAATTAATTAATGTACAGTTTAGCTCAAAATAAATGAGACACCGAGGATAAACAAAATATATATAAATCACTCTGTTTACTCTAATTGTAAGACTAATAAAGTCCACATAGAAAAAATAAAATTAAATGCAATTTTTTTAAACGGTGAAAAGAAGCGAATTCTGAAAGTATTAATGAGTAAGGATTCAATTATAGTAATACTTGCTTGAAGATTAAGTCTTCAAAAAATGAATTATTTTTATAGCTCAAAATATTTGCCTCCTCCATTTTATATATATATTATCTATTAAGTTTTTAAAATGAAAATCATGGTATCAAACTATTCCTAAAATAATTGTTACTCAAAACAGAAAGCTAATTATTTTAGTTCTGATTTAATTTTCTGATTATTGTATTTCTTTCCTTTTAAAATTTAAATTCTTTTTCATTTTAATGATGAAATTTTTAAATTGTAAATTGTGTACACAACATCATTTACAATATTGCTCATTTGAATGTGAGGGTGAAATTGTTCAGCTAATGAGCGTAGAAAATACAATTTTCTGGCTTTATGCGTAATTGTTTTCACGGACAAAATGTATGGTGAAATGAAAGATTATAAAGTTTAAAATTATTGAGAGTTAATTCCAAACAACGTTTCATGCAATGCAAATTTTTTTCCCGCAAAACACACACCCACAAACACTGATGGTACATGTAATGGAATATTAAGGGGTTTTCTCTTTACATGTTCGTTAATTAAAATATTAATTATTTACACTATTCGGATGTATTTTTAATTAAATTTTTTTGTAAATATAATCAAACACAATAAGAAACTTTTGTATTACATATTATTAACATATTTATAAAAATGTCAATGTGATTCAATTGAATAGAAATGATATTTTATTGACGATAAAAAACACTACATCATATTACAATACAAGAAAATATAATTATGCTCATATATAGAAGTAGAATTATAATTGAAACTGCATTGTGTGTCATAAACGCTAAGCCATGCAGTGGTTGGGAGTTTTAATTAATATTTATAATACTTTTGTTAGGAAATACTAAATATATAACTTCATTTATTAAAGTTATATTTCTTCTCTACTCAACCTACATACCTACATGCGGACATGTCATGGGCGGAATACGGTCAAGAATGATCGGAGCCCATGACACAGGGTGCCCGACAACCCTTAGGATGAAAGGAGAAAGGTGAATAAATTACGAGGTTATTATAATATAGAATGTTAGGTAAAGAGGCGCTTCCCATGTAACAAGGATATGTTGCAACAACGGATTTAATCCATCTTCGGATCCGTTTTATATCGGTGAACAAAATACGGATTCAAGAGGTTTCCTAGGACCGGTATGTTTCCGTTGCGTAAACGTCGTGCAAAACAGCCAATAAAAACCTGTTCTGCAACCAAATTAATTAGAGGGGGGGGGGGATTTTTTTTTTGCTGCCAAAAATATTTTCTTGAATATTCGGCTCGTTTAGCTCGTCGTTCGTTGATATTAATTGAAAATTATTATTTTAAATAATAATTTGCATTTATAAAAATTATAAACGCCCTACAACTATAATTTTTTTAAGCAATGGAGGCAAATGATTTTCTGCAAGTAATAAGTAAATTCTAATTACTCACCGAAAATTGTTTCTGCTGTGCTATTAAAAATATTACACAAAAACGTCATGTCAGTAATCACTTTAAAAATTGCATTAATATTGCACTCTATATGAAATGTATACACTGCAATATTATATTTCCTTCATGAAATGAATTATAAAACGGAAGTTTCTTAACTTTTGAACACTGGCGATACATAATAATAATTTAATACAGTTGAACTGCCATTCTACGCACACCATACATAGATCTAGTTTCAATTAATTGTACTTCAGGTAAATTTAAGTTGAATTTACTATATTACATATCACTTTGTGGCCATTGTAAAAGGTATTTATTTAAACTAAAAATTAAATTAATGAGTACTGAAGTACAGTAAATATTAACACTTTTAATAAAACAAAACTCCCGATGCACTGTTCACACGTCCTATCTCTATAAAAAACATCGCGGACTAGAGGAAGAAAGGAGTCTTTAGGCGTCACATCTCGCCAAACATCAGTGATTCAGACAACAGATGATCCCTTTCTTCCAATCAGATTGCGAGATGAATTCGTCATCTTTGCCGGTTGTTAAATTTTAAATTAAATTTCGTTAAAACACATTAAATTTAATGTCTCCTCGCCGCGCCAGCTCCGGCGTCCGGCGTCTTTTCTCACGCCCACACATGATGCTGCTTGGCCGGTCGGCTGGATTGGTGCGATATCTTTTTTTTTCTACCGTTTCTTTTCTCGACTTGCAATATTTTTTCTCATTACATAGGTAATGATTTTTTTTTTCCTGAATTTTACTGTGAAATAAGTTTGTAATATTAATATTATTTTGAAGAATCTTTTATTAGAAATTTATTTACACAGTCTATATTTTTCTTAACTCAATAAAATTATAGAAAATTAATGTGGTAATTTTTTTTATTTTTTTTTATATATTTTCACGTTATCCTAATTGTTAACTTAAAAAAAAACAAGTTAATTACTATATCCGACGTTATTATTTATTTACATTATTTTTACTATGGTGGCGTGTTAAAGAAACTCATTGTCCGGAGATAAAAACGATTAAAAAATGTATAAATGTAGTTATTTTCGGAACGGTTTTATATCGCATGAAAAACATATTTTCGATGTACGTCATTCATAAAAATAATATTCAACGAATTAAAAAATAAGTGGGTAAAATATTTAATAAAATCATTTTAGACCTGTCTTGATATTTATTTATCACATTTAAGCATAATTTTAGGAAACATTAATAATAGGTTTTATAAACGTTCTATATGCAACGCAAAATTTTTAAAACCAAAACATCCAAAAAGTGACGTTGTTTTTCCGTTATATGTTACATGGGTTGAGGCATTATTATAAAATAATAGGTATAATGCCCTGGTATTCAATCGCTATTATATAGTGATACATATATACGTATTACCAGATATTAAAACTCTATAAACGCAAAATAAGCATTACAAATTATATAATATATTTAAGATAAACTTATAATTTTTTAATGTATTTTTGATGAAATTTAAAATATACATAAGTCAGCATAAAGAAAAAGCTAAAATTTATGCGTACAACATTTTCACTATAATTTTATGATACATATATAAGGCAAAATTTGAAAGCATCATGTTAAATTTGACTATACGTTACTTGCAAATTTTGCTGTTGTTACTGCTGTAGGGTTATATATAGTAGGAACGGTTAACAACAAAAGTTAGGCTGTAAACTCTCATGCAGCATTTACTCCGGCTGCTTGCGTATATCGAATAAACTTGGTCGGCGTTGGTTCGATAGTTCCGCACAAACTTGCGCCGCGATGTTTTAGTAACAACCACGTGCTCAACTAGCGACCATAAATCCGCGGCGACGTCACTTCCAGCCCAGCCTGCTGCGGTATGAGCAGACGTCATACGAGAACCCAGTTCATTCTCGCTTATTCTCCATCTGTCTATTTTGTGTCGCGTTGTCAAATGTCGCTCCCTTTTCTCTGTCTCAGCATCTCATGCATGTGCTCTCTCACTCTCTCCTTTTTTCTCTGTTAAATTTTACTCGTAATAAGCAGCGACTGTTGTTATAGCAACTATACAACAAAATTGCTAAAACAATTGATCCAGTTACATATTGTGATTTATAGTTGAATTATCAATAACAAACATACGCTGAACTGAACTCTGAAAATGCTTTACTCTAACAAATTTATAGTTTGACTAAAGAAATATAAACTGCAGTACATATATCATCGACAAAACTTATTCAATTACATAAAAGATTATATGGTCAGATAAATGTTATAAATTGTTTTATATAAAATGTTTTATTTTAATATGAATGACATTGGGTTCAGGATAACATTTTTTTGGAAATATTTATTGTTTTTAATTTTGTCATAAATATATTTTTATCATTCTGTATGACATGGTAAATAATTTACCTTAGTGGTGACTCGAATACTTATATTTGTTACAGCAACAAAGTTTTCTTCTGCATAATAAAATGATTTGTCACAAACTGAGTTTTGTTTGTTTAAAATTTGTAGGTGAAATAGAATTCTATGGAATATAGTATTATGTAGATAAGATGAACATTTTACTGCACTAAAATTGGCAAGTTTGGATTGTTTTTAAAAGTTAGATTTGTTTTTCGTACCACAAGGATTTTTGTTGCTGGTAAAATCGTTTATATTATAGTGAATGGAATCTACATAAAATGCATGTTGATTGCCATTATCATTATTGCTAATAACAAAATCTTCCAGGGTATTCAAATATCTGACTTTTAAAGTATTTATATAATGTAAAATACATTACTGGTATGAAAAAAAATATTTTTTAAATAAATTATGCCCCTATGACATAATAATAGAAATCAAATACCGTTTTATTGTTGCAAAAATGCTTTTCTCTAATATCTGTGGAGAAAACAAACGAACAATAGAACATTGTTATCGTGGAGTATTAACAAAACGTTTGCATTTTTATTATTTTTTTGTTGGATTGAAAAAAAATTAATGAATTTAATTTAAATTGCAAAATATTATTGATAACATATAATATGAAAGTGGCACCATGCAAAACTGAATGATTTTTAAAACAATGGAAATATAAGTCAAAGACACACACTATGGGTATACAAAAGTATACTTCTGTATGTATTCAGAGCATGACAATCAAGAATGTAATTGAATAGAAAATTCAACAGTGATGGCTGACCATGAGTTTGCCCCATGAAAGCAGCAGCAACAACTTCTAAGGGGAATGAAAATTCTGTGAAGCGAAAGCACAAAAGGTTCGGCAGCCAGGCTCTTTTGCCTTTTATATAACATCATTGCAATGTGCTGTGGTGACAAAAAATACGAAGAGAATGAAACAAAAGACAAAGTAAAAATCTAATTTCATATAAGATAAAAAAAAGTTCTGTCTATTTGTATGCCACTGAACAATTTCAGCTCTCATTTTTGGTCAGTATTATATATCTATGTTGGTTGGAACATTTATACACATAAAAAAATAACGTGAAGTTGACAGAAGATTTGAAGAAACCAAATTGAGCTATAAAG
Organism: Siphlonurus alternatus; assembly: GCA_949825025.1. Taxonomy (NCBI): domain Eukaryota; kingdom Metazoa; phylum Arthropoda; class Insecta; order Ephemeroptera; family Siphlonuridae; genus Siphlonurus; species Siphlonurus alternatus. The sequence goes on from OX463780.1 coordinate 39,184,251, forward strand.
TTTGATGTAGAGATGTATTAAATTGAGGTGTAACATCGTTGTGAGAATGGGAGAGAGATGCAATGAAGACGTGAGAGAACTGGATGAGTGTTGTGACGCGTCTTAAATGTTACAACTAAATAAACAACACCAAGTGTGAAAAGCAGATGGAGAAGTGTTTTCTTATACTTAGGCTCTTACATAATATAAATTTGTAGTATATAAGTATACTTTGTGACGTCAGATGTATAGTTACGACCTCAGACTCTTGTAGGGATACAATAATTACGTTTTCGTATGGAAAAAATAAAAATTAAGAATAAATAAACGCCCCCATCAACAACATAGTATTTCTTGAGACATAGATAGAGTTACCCGTATAGAATTTCCATTTACAGCCGTGTTAATCCATTGTGAGTATATGACAGGCTTAGGTAATTAATAAGGCTGCAAACGGAAATTGTCCATGGTGACAAGTGTACCATTCCATCAATGGTGGTCTGGTTTTATTAGGGCTCTTTAAAGTAGGCTAAATGTGTTGCACGATTTCATTAAAAGTTTAAATTTTATAAATTTGTGTATTTTGTTTTACATCAGGCGCGGATCCAGAAAAAAATTTCGGGGGGGCTGTGCTTCCATAAGGCCAATGTTAAAAATAAAATTTGGAGTGGGGAAATGCCTATATTTTCCATGTTAAATCCAAAATTTCGGGGGGGGGGGGGCTGCAGCCCCCCCAGCCCCGCCCCTGGATCCGCGCCTGTTTTACATTAAATTATTTACATTTTACATTATTTTTTTACAATTCCAACATCCACATTGGAATTCCACAGTTTGGAATTTTAAAATTTAATTTGAGACTGCATGATGTATATGTTGCATGTACAGTACGTGTACAATTATTAAGTCTTATCTATCGTTCTATCTCGTCTTAAGACCGACCAACAGTTAGTTGTAAATGGTGTGGAATAGAGAGGACTCAAATTGTCAGGCCAGACGGATTCTGCAATCTCCCGGTTGGATAAGCAATGTTTTATCTTAATCCTGCAAGCATCGCGGTGGCCTGCTGCTGCTCAGTTTCATACAACAAGCCACATCATCAAGATCGATACTCAGTTTGCCCACTAGGAACCGCCACCAACGACATAGTATTTCTTGAGACACAGATGGCGTTACCCGCGCGTGTAGAATTTCAGGAACTTTGCCAATGTCAGCAAAATTAGATTGTATAGATGAGATAAAGTAGATTTAATTGATTTTTCTTATTATTGGCCAATCAATTACTTGAACTTTATTTAATAATAATATTTATTAAAATAAACAAAACTTTTACAAACTAATGAATTGTCAAAAACAGGATTCATGATTTTAAAGCCTATTTTTTTATTATTTTTTTTTTTAAACACCAGCATTGACTTTTTCTTTCACATGAACAAAATTTTGACTAGAGAAAATATAATAGTGTAATTTGTTCGTATTATATATAATTCTTTAAGTAAAAAATTATTTTAATGTTCCAATATAAGATAAGCAGTTTAATTTATATTTTCTTTAACAACTCCTAGTTTTCTTAAATTTAAGCTTTATTTGGTGCAAAATTGTAAGTCTCTTGGGAAATTTCAGCCATTCACTCAATAGCTTTTAAAAGCTTACTTAACACAAAAATAAAACAGGTATGGTATAGCTGAAGTACCTTTTTGTTTGGTTTAAACAAAACATTCATGCCATGATAGCTATAGCAGAGATAAAACAAACGAATAAAATTAAAGACTTAAAATAATTAAAAATTAAAAAAAAATAATAATTAAATTTTAAAAGTTTCACAAAAAACATGAATCAAAACACTGTCATTAATTAAATATTAAAAATAAACTCTTGGAGATAGTTAATAAAAAGTTAACATAATATTTAAAAAATCTTACTCCATTAAAACATTTTATTAAAAGAAAAACTTACTCTTATTTCTTTAATATGCCACAGAAGAAAATTTAATTAAAGTGAAAATGACATCTAGTGAAAGTCACACGCGCATATATTCAGCTCAGAGATGACAAACTTATTTTTACTATAATTTGAGAATTCATTGCACCAAAATTATAACATTATAGCATACAATATTGAGCCTTATATTCTAAGTAAGTTATTTTAATTCACGTATATAGGATGTGCAGACAGGCTAGGTATTAGTAGAGCGAATGTTAATGTAGTTTTATATACCATCACTCGAGAGTTGCGTAGAGAAAACGTCTCAGCATCACCGAGATTATCTCATCCTGCCTGCTCCTCTCATACCTGCATGAATGAACATTAGAGGGTGCAGGTAGGACAAACAAAAAAAATTTATAATGTATTTACCACTTGAGTTATAAAGAACCAAGAAAAAAATGAATATCGTTATAATAGAAATATAATTTAAAAATTTGTTGCTTCAATTTTTTTGATAATATGTTAAAATATATGCAAAAGTTTGTTGTTTTGAATTACCTTAAAATATATATATCATGATACTAAGAAGGATATTTTCACTCAAAACAGAAGAGAGCAGTAGAGGATTATGTTTCTATCAAGCCCTAAGGTGCACAGGAAGAGAGAAAAGTAGAATAAAACGAAATGAAAAAGAAAAGAAGTAAAATTTCTTTTTCTCGTCTTTTTCTTATAATACTACGCTACGAACGGATACAAGAAAAGCCAGCATGAAAAAAAAGGGAGACTTGACTAACTTTGCTTAGTTTCTCTAAACCATCGTCTTAGGTGACTTTTTTTTTGTCTCTTCACCAAAGCGATCTTAAGCCTTTTGTATATGGAGAGAGATGCACAGTGACGGTAGTATAAGCGCAGCTGGCAAGATCATATTATGTCACCTCTATGGGACACGTGCGAACTCTGCAGGACCAGCCTGCTGCTACTGTGGCTGCAAACCATCTTCTAACTCGATCTGACGTCACATACTTTCACGTAGGGCCAAAGAATCTAGTTTTACACGGTAGGGTAGTTTGTCTCCAGCAAGTATTTTTCCTGGAATAATTAAACTTCCACTAAATAATTCAGAATATTATTTTCTGAGAATTCCATTGAAATCAAATCCTTTGAAATGTATGTAGAGTTTCTTATAAATGTTTATTATATAAAATTATAACGTAGTATCATTTTTTTTTTGAAGAAGATTAAAACCATGAAATTTACATTTCACTAACACGTTTGTTATATCAAGTAATTAATGTAAAAACAATTACACTAACGTAAATTAAATTATAATAATGATATTTTTTCATTACGATAATTGGCGGGTGAGATTTGTTTGAAATGAGTTTGAAAGAGCAAATTTAATTATATAGCAGCTACAGTGAGCCATTTATAAAGCTTTTAAAATATTAAATTGGTAGTTTACAAGGAATTGACAGTTTTAATTACATGAACGTATTTTTTTTTCTAACAAACAGAAATTTGCAATGTCAACAGATAATTTGTTATTTAACTTCAAATTTATAAATAAATGTTCAGATAAGTTTTGATAGAATTCAAATCTAATTTAAGTACTTGAATTTTTTTAAAAATTCTTATATATATATATTCTAGCTAGGTTAGTCTTATCTGTTTCTTCAAATATCATGCCCATAGTTTTTTGCCACTTTGCTTCTTCCATTTCAAATATATACCCAATACACTCAATTTGTATGTGAATAACCTTATATGATTTCATGTATATATACACGAGTAATATGATATGAATATGATTAAATTTGAAATACAAGTTTGGAGAATATTTTACTACCCATTTTTAAATTGAATATTATTTAAGTAATGTTCTATAACAAATCTAAATAGTTGATTATTATATTGCTGTTGTTGCTGTGTGGTAAATATGTACCAAATTGATTTTTTTTTTGTACGACATAATTTCTTGTAATATGCAATACGGACATCCCCGCAAATTCGTAACTGCTTATTTAAACCATGTTGTTGCATAATACTGCATATATGTAGTATCAATTCGGGTATCATAGAAAGAACAAATAATTCATTCTGACAAAAGGTTTAAATAAAATATTCTGAAGCAAGCTAGAGTTTAGACACATATTTTTGTACGAAGGTAGTCATAAAGAGTGGAACAGTGCAACAGAGCTATTGGTGCAGATTGTACGCGCTGCGGTGTCCCACTATATTAGACTGAGACTCTCCCTCTCCCCCTTCCGCTGGAAATATGTATTTTTTTTTCTTTTTTGTAAATTAAGTCAAGGGCATTCATTTATTTCATATTATATATGGTACAATAATTATACAAATGTATAATCGAATCTTGGATAAAAAATACAATCTTATGAATGTGATTTTTTGAATTGCTGAACACACATACTGATGTACAGTATACTATATATTCCCATGCAGTACAGTGGTAACGTTTAGCAAGTAAGTTTTAATAAAAAAAAAATGCTAAATCTAAATTACATATATATTTAAAAAATTTATATGACAGATCAGATACCATTTATAATCATTGTACACAGAGAGTAAAACATGCATAGTTGAGGGATAAAACGTCATCAGCTGTAATTAATGGTCACCAAAAGCAGAGTGACGTTACGACCAAGTTAGTGGGTGGCGACATCTGGCAACTGGGCTGAGAAGTGACGTTTTAGCTAGGCATAGTTTTGACCAACTTGTAAGTAAGAAAAACCTTTCTTACAACAATTCCATGATCAATTTCTTGTTATACGCATTCAAAATAATCTCATAAAGCAATGTTCACTAATTAGATGAGTATTTGTATACTTTTCTCTAGTAACAAAAAATTAACCATGATGTCCATTCAAATGCCACAATGTTACAATGCCCCAATATACGTTCAGACAGTAATTAATCTTCTTAATAGCAACATTAAACAATTTGTTATTTTTGCTTTACCTTTTCCTGGTAAGCATTAGAGATAATTAATTCAAACTTATCAAAAACACAATATATATATATTTTTTTAAGAGTTAAAATAATAAAATAAATTAAAAATTGCAAAGCAAATGGCATTCATGAACGAATAAAATTACACAAAACAAATTAAGAGTGTTTAAATGTTAAATGAAAAATGAGAATTCCATTTTAAAATTTGCATTTTAAATTCCATTCCAGTGTTAAAAAGTTAAAGTTCTAAACTTGTAATAATTAAGACAAGAAAAAATAAACCACATGGTAATTTTCATCAAATGTAGTATAATACAGTAATTTAAATCAACATAAAAATTAGGTTTGACAATAAAATATGATACTTTTTTATATTAAGATAATTATACGCAGTTCTGATAAGAGTAAAAAGTATAATACGTTTCGCTAATGCATTTAGTGTTCATTTTAACAATAAAATGAAATACAATGTAAAAATAATATTAACTTTAGATATATTAAGAAACAAAAGAAACTCGTTAGTTTAAATTGTTATACACAACAGCAGGTTCATAACAGTATGGTCTATAATAATTTAGTTCACATAACACCTCTGACAAGCTCTTGTAATGAATACTGCAATCTACATACTTAATGAGAACGTCGAGTTGAAACCAAGAATATTTCAAGTGTACCGTCACGGCATGCAGCTTTCAAATTATTCATGAAATTTATTAATGACATACTGAAAAAAAAATACTGTAATATTATACAATGTTAAACAAATGGTAAAAAGAAACACGTATATTATATAAATATATAAATTATTATATAAATATGAATTATACTATGCTACTATATAATATTCTGTATCATTATTGTATTTGATTACCATGAATAATAATTAAATTTAATTAATTTAATGTTAAATATAAAGATAATAAGGCAGTTTAATTTGATTCTATATTTCACAATGTTCCAGAAAATTATTTTTTCCTTTCAAGTATTATTTAAATTAATAATTTATTTTTATATTTTAATATTGTATTGCTCGTAATGCCCGTATTTCAGAATTATTATAAACACTATGTCTTACATACTGTATCTATAAGACTTACTTGTCAGCTTGAGCATGTATAATAATCAAACTATACTGTATGTAGATCTTGTAGTTAAGTAATGTTGGTAGTTTATATTTTAATGACGCACAGACACTTACGTTTGCTAGCACTTGATGTACAGTCAATAGCAGAAGAAATAAAACAACAATGATCCTTTGTTGTTACGGTACAAAGTTTAAATTCCCTCCTTCTATCTTATCACATGCAGCTTTCTATGCATTTTCATTCCACCAACGTTGCCCGCTTGATTGGGGAGTTGGCGAATATTGTTGGGAGTTTGACCGTGAAGAGAGCTGTGATAAACTAGAAGAAGGGTAAAATTTGTACCGTGACAACAAAGGATCATTGTTGTTTTATTTCTTCTGCTATTGACTGTACACTGGTCACTGACGATCGGCAGCCGCCATTTTGTCTCTGACCCCGATTATTAGGCCATACACCTTATACCAGAAAAAATATTACTGCACAGAAATAACCCTTTTCAATGTGGCAGGCATTTCAACTATGATCGACACCTGTGCGCGTACATATGCAGAGACAATTTTTTGTTATCTCTTTTTGAATGCCAAGGCCTCACGAGTATCGTAAAATTAAGATACATGACGTCGTAATACTATCATCACATCAGTAAAGGAGTGTCCTATATAGTAAAGAATTTGTTACGATTACAGACCTTATAAATGGTACCTGCCCGTAAAGCCAATAATCCAAACTTTGTGGTGATTGGGGCAGTAAAATCCGAGTTGACATATGCTAATTGAAATAAATATTACATTAAAGAAATGAGTACAATTTTACAATTTAAAGCATATAGAAGACAAACATTTTATTAAATATTGATTATTGCTTTTAAAAAAAGGTGGTAAAATTAGCTTCTATTTGATTCTAAATGTTTAATTGTTATATATAACTTTAGTAAAGCTGCAATTAGAGCTGTGAAAAGTAACGATTTGGAATAAAAACAGACGGCTGCAGGTAGAAGAGACAAAACAGTATCGTCATTCGAGTTAGGTTGCTGAACGGTCGGAATAATGGTGAGAGCAAGCGGGTGGGAGAGATAGCAGGAAGATTGCTTCAGTAGCTCGATTTAGGACAACAAGCGTGCGAGAAACAGCCGCCCGGTGACCAGCTTCGGAGTATTGCCTTAACCAACCACGAGTGCTTGAACCCGAGGAGGTAAGAAGCGGATAATTTGACGATTTTTAAAGTATTACAACATGTAAAATTTGAATATAAAATACATGTTAAAATTTTACATAAAAACTACCTGTATTTGCACAACTTTTAACCTTTCCTGATTTGAAAATTCTTTTGATTTAATAAAAGATTGCTTCTTATTTTAATAAATAATGCATATTCTGCTTTATAATATCTACTGTTTGTATAGAAATTGAAGTTGACAGTTCCTTGAATACAAATCATTAAAGGGTCAAATTTTACTCCAATTTAATCGCTTTGAATACTGATCATTTCCTTTGGTATAAACGACTCTGAGCACGACTTGAATCACCAAGTACTGACAACTTCTCCATGGACTTCAGCTTAACCTCCAGACGGTTGAAAATTTGCAGTCTATATTTTATAATTACTTGTCGCCTCGACGGTACTGTCTATACAACGACTCTCCTGGACGTCTCACGTTCCGAACGGTGCTTGGAGAAGCTACGGTTCTGTACTCTATAATAAAACTACCTCTCCTCCGGTCTTATGGTACTATTAACGCAAGAAGAGACTCTAAAATTTTAATTTAATTTTACCAGACAAAAGAATGAGTATTTTTTAGTTTACATTTTTGAACTATAATATGAAGATTAAATAGGCTGTGATCATATTATATTTAAATGAATGCTTAAATTTTTCATTAAAGATTTCATAAACAATACTTGTTGAAAAGAAATTTGTTATTTTTTTGTTTTTTATAATAACATTTGAATAATTAAAAACAAATTTACTAGTACACATGCATAAGTCATATTTTTATAGTTGAGAAGAGAATTTTCAATACATAATTAATATATATATACAATTTTATTTCAAATTTTTACGTACAAGAAATACCATTAAAACTATTTATTTGAGAAAGGTTTGAAAAGTTTGCTTGTGCCGAGATGAGTAAATGAAGTTATCTAGTTAATAACAATAAAAAAAAAGTTGATAACAATATTTTGAAAGTAAAATATATGTGAATATAAAAATGGGAAAGTAAAATATATGTGAATATAAAAATGGATTACATACAATATATGATAAGATCTTGGGCATTGTACTGTCCCAAGCAAGCAGCAGCTATAGTTGCCTGGCTTGGCACTACTTCTCGATTGTCATTCTAGCACAGTGTGGCCATTAGCCGTACCACCCGCTTACTTCCCCCGCCTGCTGCTGGGTTTGCTCTCCACAAGACTGCTGCTGCTGCCTGTCCAACAGTTTGCTTGCTCGGAGTCCACACACATTCTCCTGCTCTCTCGCTAGCTGCTTGCTTGGCTGGACGCACGCATCGTAAGCTAAAACTGACGTCAATACGGCCACACACTAGCGAGAGGAAAAAAAAAAAAAAAGCTTGGAGGACAATCCGATGTTATAGACATCTCTCTTTCTCTCTCTCTCTCTCTCTCTCTCTCTCTCTCTCTCTCTCTCTCTCTCTCTCTCTCTCTCTCTCTCTCTCTCTCTCTCTCTCTCTTTACCCACCCCTAGTATAGGCTAGCAACCCTCTCTCATTCTTCTAGCTTCCCATATATACCCTCTTTTTTCTTGTCTCTTTCTTTTTTTCTTGCAGAGATTTCGTGAGACCCACATTTTATCTCATAAACTGTATACTTTTTTTTTATTCTACATGTAAAAAAATTTGATTTTATTTGTAAGCTCTACATGTCAATATGTTAAATCTTTGTGAGAAATGAAATGCTATATTTCAAGGCTATATATATAAAGTTTTTTATCCACACAAAAGAAACAAATTAGATATTTAATCATACATTGACAAAATTTGCCCTGTGAGCTGATATAAATTTATGAACAATCGGTTTTGGAGTTTGAATTAAAAAATATTTATTCATAGCATATTTCAACAAAGAATGAAGGTAACGAAGGATGACGATGTTAAAGGTCTTTTAATACAAAATTTATTTTGCACACAATTGAATATTTTTTAAGAAAAATCATGTCTTTGAATTTAAATTCAGAGTTATATTATGTTCATTACAAAAGTTAATACATTATATTGTATTTCTTGTTTTCTTAATTATATATGCAAAAATTCAAACATTAAATACTATTTCTGGTTTCTAAATATCAATTTAATGTATCAAAATTTTTAAGGTTCATATGAATTTCAAGGTATAAGAAAATTAAAAAAATGTTGAGAATTTTTCAGTAACAGGTTTGCAAGATTTCTTAAAACAAAATAATATGTGAGAAAATTAATTATTTCGTGTATAGAATGTGGAAAATATTGATACGAATATAATACATGAACGTGGTTTTAATACAAACTTAATATTGTACATGTTATAACACATAAAACATATTAATTATTATAATGCTATACAAATTTGCTGGTGATAATTGCTTCAACAAGTCACAGAGTCTCTGCAAGTCTCTGCAAACAAAAACGCTATGATGTTTTAGCAATTGATATTTTCAATCACATATGTAAATGCCTATCAACATTTGCAAACTTATAATGTCAACAATATTTTGTTTGGTTGACTAAAGTATATTTGAAACTTCAGATTGACTAAACTAAATTGAAAATAGTTTGCTTAAAATATAATATGACATTGAGCAAATAAAGATTTTTTAGCTTCAAATATATTATTATATTTATCATTTTCAGTCTTAATAGTAACACACACACACACATATATATATATATATATATATATATATATATATATATATAATATGTGACATTAATCAATATCTTATATATTTTCAGTTGTTAATGCTCACTTCAATTCACATTTTAATGCTATAAATTATGCTTCAAAATTAAAATTATATTGATAATCTTCTATGCAAAACAAATTTTCTGTGTAACATTGTTCTTATTATACAGTGCAATTTTAAAAAAAATAAATATCTGAATAACTATGATTTTTGATTAATTGTAAATAAATTTTCAACGGTAATTAAATCCAAAAATTTTCAATTAAATCCTAACTGGGTAGGTTTCTACTTACTAAATTACTCTCTAAGTTTGAAACCCCAATCCTTACAAAACTCTAACTTGAGCGTTTCCTAACTTGGATCTTCCAGAATGAGGGCGGCCACGGTCTTGAAATCCATCCCGGCATTTACCTGCGACTGAGGAAAGCGTGGAAACGTCAGCCAGGATGGACGCTATATACATGCAGCTTTTGTCAATGAAATGGAAAAGCAATGGGCAACGATTTACCCCTGAGTGGGAAACGTGGTTTTTGTTGAAAATGGCCACCCATCCAACTGCTAACCACGCTCGGCGTGTTTCACTTCTGTGATCTGACGAGACCCGGTCAAACACGCTGCACCATACCTCCCAACTAATAATAAAATTTTACATATTTCTGGTATTATTATATATCATTAAATTATGACAAATAATTTGATATAATAATTCTAACTTGATTTCATTTACTTTATATACCACATCATAATCTCTCTGACATCTGAATACATGCAAATTTATATTAAAGTGACGCAATATTTTAAACAACATGTCTTCTTGATAGATTCACTCAGTCTCAAGCTTCTTCATCCTGATTATCCGCTAGAGAAACATAGCAGGGTGTAAACCGCCGTCGCTTCACTAGAAGCCCAGACGCAGACAAATTCGGTATTACTCCAGCAACTTGCTGAAGCGCGTAACTCTCCTAAAGTCGATTTCTTTACTCGATCACCATGATGAAACTGTCACAAAAAAGGTAAGTATAAAAAATGAAGTGCATAAACAAGATTTCAAGTATAAGGTATAATTTATATATATAAGATAAGATAAAATTTTGAAAATAAAGAAATTTCATGTATACTCATAATTATATAATATTAAATTAAATTTTAATATATTCATATTTTTATAAAGTTTTATCTTAATTTTTTTATAAAAATTAGAAATGAGTAGTGGCTATGTTAATCATAGTTTAATCATTTATTGATTGAAATTTGCAGATACATTGTTAATTGAATAGTGTTAATCATTGAAAATACCGTAGTAAACAAAATGTCGTCATACTATTTTCTATTGACTTACAATATACGTACTGTAGAGTTTGCTTGGAATTCAGGCTCCATTTCAAAGTTTTCGTTCCTCTTGAAGGACTAGTCTGTGTTCTTATTGGAAAATGAAGTTTAGATGGTAAAAGTGTAAATTGATTTTGTCCACACGGCTCAAGATAAAAAGAAAGTAAACAAACAGCAACACAAAATAGATTTGATTACTTTTATCTTGTTTTATACTTGAAAGTACGTATAAGATGTACCTTAAAAGTCTTTGTCTTTAAAAAAAGAAATAGACATTCAATCCATATGAAATTCTGTGTTATAATTTGTTATAAGAAAATTTGAATTTTTATAATAATTTAATTGTTAAAATCGTATGATATTTTACAGTTTGTAGTTTCTTTTATTAAATAATACATTTTTACCATACGTCATTTCATAAAATGATTCAGATTATTATTAGACATGAAACTATTCTGGTTTATGATAACACAGTCTATATTTTTTTACAGGTTCATTCATTTCATCAGCTCAACGTAATAATTTAAATATATAGTCAATCAAATTTAAATAATATATTGCAAGTATATAATGCTCATGGATCTGAACTTTTTACAGCATAAAAAATATGGTGATCATACCTACACTTTTAGTAAAATTAAAAAATATGTAGCATGTATAAATTATTGAAATAATAAATTTCAGAGAGTACAGGGCAAAAATTTTGAATTTTATGCTGAAATTAATTACAGCTAAAATGTCATCCCTAAAGACATGCTTTAAAAGCTGAGAGGTCAAAATCTTGATAATTACATGCATATTTTAGTCAGAGTGCGGATGTATATACGTTACACCCTTTCTTAGTGGTACACTGACGTCACCAGCGTACCCTTTCAAGTCACAATGCACCCACGACTGAAAGTTTCAGGACTGCATCACATTAAAAAAGAAGATTGTTTTGACTTACCTCCAAAGACGTCGCAGCGCAACAGGAGGCGCGACCCTTCCATGTAAGGTCCCACCACCGAGACGCGCTCCGTGCCGGCCTCGTCAGCAATCACCACGCGTTGTGGCGGCACTGCAACAGAAACACGTGCGTAAGTCAATCTCCCTTCACAGAAACGCTGGAGATGCAGGTGACAACCTAATAAAATAAATAATGGGTACCAGTGTTTATAATAAGTAGGATACAATATTTAATTAATTTTTTTTTATTGACAGGTAAAAATATAGACACTGATAAAAATTGGACAACCATTATTTATGATTATGTTATTATCTGTCATTTTATACAAAAAAATGGACTTTATTTCACCATTATTTATATAAATTACTATCTTCTCTTATCTGTCAATAATATAAAAAAACTCTGGCCATTGTATATGTTTGGCCTTATATAAAATTCATGACTTCATACAGTTTTTTTTTAACACATCAAAATGTCAAGTTGAAGGACGTTTGAACATATAGATCTGAATAATTAATTATGTAATTACGTGTAAAATGAAATTATGTAAATTCTATAAATAATTTAATAGTTAGTCGAGAACAGTGAAAAAGCATAAAATAAAGTTGGGTAGTACGATTAAATAGGTAAGTAAACTGTCAATTTTAAATCTATTATATATACTTGCCTTTTAATTGTAATTGTGTCGATTTATTGATAAAATTATGCTCTTTTATTACTATAAAATGATATAATTTGTTACAGGTATAATTGATTTATCTACTATACAGTAAAAATCGCTAGTAAAATCGAATCCTCGATTATATATTTACTGTGAGCTTTGATTTCACTATAGATAGTATAGATTATGTAAAAAAAAGTTCAACAGCAACGCTGGAGCCCGTTAAATTTTATCGGGTAGAAGTTATGCAATCTGCATCTCATATGTGCGCAACTAGTTGCATACCTTACCCCTATTTCAAAATGGCGTCTCTGTAATAATGTAATGAATATTACGAATATTGCTGTAGTAAATGTAATGTTGTAATACTATGAAATTGAATCTACCACAGCACATTCCTAGAAATTAATTTAAACATTAAATCATGAATTATAATGGTATAATGTATATATAATGCATATTATTTTATTCACTTGAAACTCTTTGTGACAAGACGTTTTTGCTATGAGCAGCAAAGTTCAGAGTGTGACATGTTCAATTGTTAATAATCGATTGCAGACTTTGAATTAATGTTAATCTGAACATTTTAAATTTTGTATGGTTAGCTTCAATTTTTATAATATATATTATATTTTTTTCAATCATAAATGAGATGCATGGTGGGTGCGTTGAAATGAATCTCATTTGTATTAAAAAAAATACTGCATGTAGATTGTTTTCTGTATATCACTTCAAGATGGGTTGTTTTACAAATTAACTTCATTTTATCAGCTGCTTACATTGTTCATAACTTTTTTTTTATCTCGAACTTAAATTAAAAGTAGATAGTGTTTTATTTACGTATATAGGTTTGCATGGAGGTGACTTGACATTTAAAATTATCACGTAGAGGATGCATGCAGTCAATATCCATTACTCTGTAATAAATTTAGTATATCATCACAAAATCTGTATACAATTATATTATACTCTTAGTACGTCCCATATTCTCATCTACTAATAGATTTTCAATCAGGCTAATAGGAAAGTCTGTGTAGCGCAAAACATGCCAGCTAAGATATATTTTCTAGGCTTCATAAAATAGTCTTAAGAATTCATATCACCAATAAAGATCCTGAAATATGGTCAAAACTAATTTTATTCTATGTGAATGTGGGTGGATTTTGGTATCTTAAATCAGCGTAGATTATTACAACAAAAAAAAAAAAAAAAATAAAAAAATGGTTCGTTACGAGAGTCTGACTTTCAACATTTAAATTTCAGGTGTGATAAAATGTACAGAAATATCAAGAAGTTGAAACGAGATAAATGAGATTTTCTAAAGTAATTTTTCGTGAATGAGATGTCTTTAATTAATTAAAAAGTTATTGAATAATAAACAGCTTTAGTTAAAAAAATATAACATGGGATGCTAAAATTATAATTATTATATCATACAAAAATATTATACTTTATATAATAAACAGCAGTACAAATATGGCACTAAATAATTTTTCTTTTTTCAGTGCTATATATTTTAACTAATAATCAAGAAAATAATAGGAAAACATAAAAAAATTCAATTTTTAATAATAATCAAACAGTGCAAAAGTATATCAAAGAAATTATGAATCACCCTAATAATACTAGAATTAACCATTTCAAGAAGATAAATAATATTCAACATTTAAATACTTTTTATACTGCATGTGTATTCATTATTACATCTATGTTTTTTTTAGGTTTTGCAATTATTTTCATGGTTATTTGTTAGTTAAAATAGAGAAACATTTGTCAAATAAGTTAGGCCCAAGTAAATATTGTATTCATATAATATTATATATTATCATTACATTACACTTGAAATTCTACAAAACAAATACTGTCCACCAAATCAATAGATAGCTATTTCTTTAATATTATTATCAGTTCTACATATAAAACTTAAAGTGAAATCTTACATGATATTTAACATGGCTCCATACTATTAACACAAATGAATGTGGGCCAAGCATCAAGTATAGGAGGTCTGAATTCACGTTAAACAAGCAAAACAAAGCATATAATATATATAATATATATATGGGAGCTATATTATATATAGCCAGATTATGAGAAAAAAACCTGCTGAGTATAATATATAAAAGCATAAGATGGAGCTCGATGCTCACTAGATACATAAGCTTCTCAGCAGCTATATATATAGTGGCAGCCGGACGCACTCAAACTATTACCCTTTCATCTCTAGATAGTCTTTCTTTTTCACCGTCCCCTGCTTGTCTAGCTAGCTGGGTTGCTACATTATTCAGTAGATACCCGCATCTGTCAACCGCAGAGGAGGCGTCGGTGGCAGACGAGTGAGAGAGTAGTGAAAATGTGTGAGAGGAGGTATAGAAAATGAGTGGGGGCAAGAGAATGAGAAAGTTAAAGAGAAATAGAGATTGGAATAGAAAAAAAAACACATCAGAGAAGAGAGAGAGCAAAATATATATGAGAGAGATGTCCCATGAGAAGGCCCCATGACCCCTCTTAGACGACCGCCAACATGTTTACACGTGCTTCACCCAGTAACGCTATAACTCCCATCACCTCGTTTTATATATCCCACACTCCTTTGTGACAAGTTCTCTTCTTTTATTACAAATACATTAATTACTAGAACATCACAGCGAATCTAAAAACTAATAACATTTTAATGTTAAAAATAACTTGACAAGTTAGTTGTCATATTAGTATACATAGATTAAAACAGAATTGATTTTAGTCTCTATTTAATAGGGATATTTATTTTACTTCCAGCTCATTGAGGATAAAATGTACTACTACCTAACTGTATCATGTATAACTTTAACAGATAAAATATTATAAAAAGAATTTCAAATAAACATTTTTGCTTCTTTCATTTAACATAAATTTGATATAAAAAAGTGGGATATATATTTGTTTTTTTTTTTTACTTAAAAAATAAAGCTGCTGAAAGAGATTTATGAGATTGTATTGTGTTTTAATATTGTCGTTGAGATTTGTATGTTTAAATATGTATCTGTATGAAGTGGAGCCTGAAAGCTAGATTGCTTATCTCCCCCAGTTGTTCTCCGAAAAGCATTTAATCAAATCAACAAACTCCATGTTTAATATTAACCCGTTTGATGCAGTATTTATGTAAATAATTCTGTTAAATTTCAGTCTACATACCCTCTTCTTCAATTTGAATATAACTTCTTTGGTCTACATTTTCATTTTTTTTTTTAATAAATAAACGGAGGAGAAATAAATAAATGAAAATGTGAAGAATTTCAATGTAAATTATCGAAATTTTGTCGTAATTAAGATGTTAGATTCCTTTGATAGCACTTCATTATTTTAGTAATGGAGTATCAAACTTTATTTTTCACTATCAGAATATATTGATATCAATTCAATATTTAATATATAAATTGTCACCAATGAGGTGACATATTCATTCCCAACGATTCAAATAATTTAGTAAATTAATTAAAACAAAAATGTGAGGTGCGTTTTGGTCTATTTATAAAATAAACATTTCTGTGTTGTCCATTCTCACTGAGGTTTTCTATAGTTCCCTCAGTCATTTAATACCTCAATAAGTATTAGGATGCAACCCGTGTGGCTGTAGTCTTTTGTAATATATTTAATCTATTACCTCTAATCAATCACCACTGTGAGTTCTAGCTCATTGGGTTGCATTCCTTGATGGAAAAAATATAACTAGGCAAATATTTACAATAACAAAAGACATTGTATAAAAATTTTAAAATTTTAAATATATGACTTCGAGATTGTACAGTCTTTGCCGAGAAAAGTTTCCTTTTGCGGCCTTGTTAATTACCATACCCTAGCTGTAATAATAACACAGTAACAAAACAAAATTAACAAGGCTGCAAATGGGAAATTTTCCAAGGCGACGAGTGTACAATAAATCAAGTCTTTCTAAATAAATTGTTTCCATTTGTCATGAATGCGAGCTGTAAAAAATACTTGAAGTGCAGACTAGAAAACAGTCCATGCGCAGGAGGAATATTATTGTTTTAAAATACTTTTTATTGATGATTTAAAGCGTTTTTGGAATTTATATAAATTAAATTAAAATTGATAAATATTCCATCAAATAAATTAATTATTTTGATGTAATATTGAAATAAGCATTTCTCATGCTCATCTACCTTTTTCGAGCTACTTATTTATGAAAAGAAAATTAATAATTTTCTTGATTATATATATCAAAGAGACTTGTCTTTATGTTTTTCTTTACTCAAAAAATAAACAAAAAATATTATTTTTCACTCACAGAGATTATTTTAAGAAAATTAAAAGTAAAGAAGAAGAAGAGGGATTGGGGAAAAAGTGAAATGTCACTTTATGATTTTTAGATTTGTATGGAAAGAAAAGTAATTCATGAGCTTGTTCAGAAGCTCTAAAAGCCACTCACACACTTTTTTATACTTTGCTGAGAGGGAGGAGAGATATTCACAAAAAGTTTAAGTCCCAAGTTTCAGTTGGTGGAACAAAAACAGATGAATTTCTGTCCACCTCGAAGGGTAACCACCAACGGCAGCAGCAGCAGCAGGATATTCCCCCGGACGTCAGTCGATGTTTTCGCGCCCTCCTCTCTCTCTCTCTCTTTCTGCAACTGACGAGCGAGCAGTGCAAAAGAGCGACATCCAAATGGAAGTGGTCATGTATAATCGCATATGACATAATTTATCCACAGGAAACGATTTGTCATACCATTCTAATCTAAATGTATCCTGTCCATCTACTTAATAAATTGAATAAAATTAATTTAATTATTTTATGTTATAATATGTTTTGATTAACTACTTCTTTTTTACCTCTGTATGGTGAAACAAGAATTTGTCTAATATTTACACCTAACTATGTATTTTTTAATTAAGAATTGATTGAAAAATATATAAAATGGTGAAAATGATTTATTTATTATTATGAAATTAAAACTTTAGCAGTAACATTTTAAGTATCAGCAAGTTTATATGAATGTCTCGATACTAATGGAATATAGTCTGATTTGCCGTCGCTGCTTATATAGTTAAGGAGATGTGGGTTTGCAGTTTGTGAGACGTTTTTGGTAGTTGTAAGAAGATCTGTCTTGCAAACTCACAAGAGTTTATAAGTTCCCCACGCCTCCGTGCATGCGTGACAACGCTGACAGACACATTTCAACAATATAGAACAATTTAAAGAGATGTAACATAATATATGTTAACGGGCGCGAAGGCGTTATCCAGAAAGATAAACCAGATTTCTCCCTTAATGTCGTTGATACAGACTGACATTAACCATGATTAGTGAGAAACTTGGTTACCTAGTGAATCGTATTTACTTTCTACAAATTTGAAGTAAATAATACAAACACTATATAGTTCTGTTAACATTTTAGCAACTATTTGATTTATTTATTGGTTCCAACACAGACAAGTGGCTTAATATGATTTTGTAATAATAATTAAATTTTTAATTTTGGTGTTACAAAATATTTGGTTATTATGAAATACTGAATGTCATGCGATAATTATGAGACGTCACGGTCGACACATACGCTTCACAGATCCATGACGTCATAACCGTGGTCCATGTGAGTGGCGGCGGGATGCGTGGCTGCAGATTGGAGCGCCACCTCTCGCCCGGGGCCCGATATCGATCAGCTGATACTGCCTGCCTGCTCTCGCGCTCCATTAATGTCACAAAATAAAAGCTTTATAATGTAAATAGACGTATTGACGTCACAACCAATGAATATTTAATTAACAAATGATAAAATTCACATCACTAATATTATGAAACTTTAATATCATTGCTTTGAAATTATTTTGCTTAATTTATTTACCTTCAATTTTATAAAATAAAAAAAGTATATAACTTATTATAATAATTAATATATTAATTTTATAGTGATATACTCTAGTGGCTTGTTTAACTTTAAATCTCCAGATCATGACAAATCTCTTTGGAGATGTAGGAATATAATTGCTGCATGTCCGAATAAAATGTATCTGTCCTGTCAATGGGTGCGATTTACGAAAGAGTTATCCAGCTTTCTTACTAACCACGTTTAGCGCCAGCCTAATTTAATGACGTAGTTAGTGAAAAAACTGGATCACTCTGATCGTGAATCGCATCCAATGGTATATATAGGCCTCTAATGGCCGTAAGTTGCAGCCAACCTATCCTAGAAAAATCGGAGAATTATCCGAGAAATTTAATGTTAATTAGTAAATAATCCACGGATAATCCTCAGATTATTCTCGGATAGGTGGCTGCAACTTACGACCATTTTTAAGTCTAATTACATCGATAATATATAAAAAAAATACAACTCTATCTTCCGTAATGGACAATTTGCATTAACTTTTTTTAGTAGCTCAATCGAAAGAGGAGGTCAAAAAATACACCTGTGAATTTTATGCGATTTTTATTCGTACTGCATCATGGCTAAAGGAGAGGTCACGTGACCTGGAGCCGGCGCCCGTGTCGCCCGTGACGTCACTTAACTGTTCCGTCAAACAAACGATCGACTTTATAACGCTTGCAAACAACCACGTTGCTATGGAAACAAGCAACAATTAATTTATTGTTTACAAGCGTTATATAGACAATCGTTTGCTTGACCAGACAGTTCAATGACGTCACGGGCGACACGGGCGCCGGCTCCAGGTCACGTGACCTCTCTTTTAGCCATGATGCAGTACAAATAAAAATCGCATAAAATTCACAGGTGTATTTTTCGACCTCCTCTTTCGATTGAGCTACTAAAAAAAGTTGATGCAAATTGTCCATTGGTTCAGTTAATTTTATGGTGAATTTTACTTAAATTAAGTTGACGTTTTCAAATTCAGACAAATATTTTAAAACAGCATTGGTATATAACCATTGCAACCTGCACATAATGAGAAGTATAATTAATAATTGCTTCATTTATAATATTTTTAATTTATCATGTATTTTAATAACCATTATTAATTATATAACTTAATGTATTACAAATTCAATCTTCATATTATATTATATCTATACTGTATAATATATTGTATATAATATGAGATTTTGTATATATTGTGAAACAAATTCTAGATGGTATATTATTATAGAATTCTGTTTACCACACGAAATCTTGATATAGAAAGTTAGTTTTAAGTAATTCCATCATGCAAGTAACATCACGTGATATGTGATATAATGTAAGTTACGCTCACGGCAGTTGTGTCTGTGTGTTACACGCTGATGAGATGAGTTTGAAGCACACAAGTCGTCAACATTTGCCGGCATCCTTGTGACTAGTGGAACAATGAGAGATGTAACCTCTTGTTAATAACAGATTGTTAATTCTGTACATTGCATATTGTTATAATATCACTACTTTATTTATTTTATTTGTTTCACTTTTGTCGATATCGTAATATAAACATAAAAACAAAAACAAGATCATATATATTTTTATTATAATAATAAAATATACATTAATAATAATAAATATATTATAATAGTAATGTTTATAATAATAAACATATTATTTTTTAAAACAGTAAAAATAAGAGGAAAAAAACAATTATTTTTATAAAATGAATGACAGATTAAAAATAATAATAATAATGTGTGACACAAAATTTGCAGGAGAGGACCAATACAATAGCACCATAACACAAGAAAGTGGTATATTGATCCAATAACATAATATAAGCAGCTATAATAGGCTTTGTCAAAAAATAAATGACTACACATTACCACCTTATAAAACCTTTATATAGCATTAAATTTTAAATGTTCGATCTTTAATTATGATTCGAATTCTTTGTCGTTATTTTTTTCTTCATATTATATGTTTTATTTTACCTGTTCCAACTAAATCCCAATGTGATATTAAATAATACACATATTGTAACTCACTATGTAGGCGTGACGTTGGTGATACATTTTAGTTTCCTTCTCATTCTTCTCGTCGGTAGCTGAAAGTCATTACCAAGTGTGACTGACTGGTGACACCTTTTCGTCATCCCCCACCCCCTCCGCCACGCATCATCGCAAGCAGCTAACGAGCTACAGTACACGCGAGTTCAGACTCGTGTAGCGTACCTGCAACATCACTCAGGGAACGTCAAAAACGTGAAATTTTAATGGTCTCTTTTTATCAACAGTATACAACAAGACAAACAATAGCATTCTTTTCTCGGGCGTGATTCACGAAAAGAGTTATCCAGTCTCACTATGACCGTGTTTATAGTGCCATTGTATTAGGTTGTCGCTAACCACGGTTAGTAAGACCCTGAATAACCTTCTAGATAACTCTTTCTTGAACCACCACTAAGAAATTTTATCAGTCTTATCGTCTGTAACTGTGACAAAATATTTATAACTGAATGAAACATATTATTTGACAAATCTTATTTAAGACAAATGAAGTCAACTTATCTATATATTGATAATAACGGCAACTTTTTAATATTGTTCTATTAATGCGTCTGGTGATCTAGCTACTAAACAAAGCAAAAAGCATACTGTGTTTTCAATTTGACATTAGAAATGCTTGCTTTTTAGAAATCTATAGTATAGATTCGAGTCTGGGTTAAAAAGAGCGAAACCCAAATTTTGTACCATTTCTTGGTATATACTCTTTATGACTATCGCCTGTACATTAAAATTGATTAATTTATCATAGAATCGATATAAAAAAAAGGCTTGTTCGTGTTGTTTCTTAAAATTTGATCAAAGTTTCAATTTGTTAAACGAAAGTATGTCTTGCATAATATATTAATGTGGAGTTCAATTTCTTAAAGTATATAACGATGGAAAGAGATTATATAATATTAATATTATATACATTTACATAATACGTTTAAGAGGATCTATTTCTATATATACAAGTATTATATTAGATATTAATTTTCAATTAACTTTAAATATGAACGTTAAGCATATCATGAATAGGAACTTAAGATTCCCTTTAAATACATGATGAGTTAAAACTTTATTGGGACTTACTTGATAGTTTTGATACATATAATGTAATGATATATTAATATCATGTTCTAAATCTAAAATCAATACCCTAACTTTTAAACTTTCTAAAATAGTTAACATATGGCACTCCACATAACTATGAAAAAACTTATTTTTTTTTTGTGACAAAAATATTAAACAAATTAAAATATAGTTCTAAAACAAATTTAAGTAATTAAAGTAATTTCAATTAACAATTTAATTATAAATTTCCATATTTCAAGGTTTTAAAACAAAATTAGTAATATATCAAACATGGAAAGTTAATTAATAAAAGTGATGTAATTTAATTTGTATATAATATTACATTATAATTAATTAAGACCAATTTAATAATTTAATTAAAACATTTTCCATTAAATATTAATAGAATTTTGTTTTCTTTTTTTAATTTTGTATATCATTTATTGAAAATATCATTTCAATGAAATTCTTAATAAAGGTGTAAATTGCGATTTAAAATTTATTTTGTGCTAAACATGCCAATGAGAAATATATTTTTAATTGTACTGTATATATTGTAAACACCAGAAGCCCAACTACAGTAAAAAGTGTGGAAGCAGCGTCGCACGTATATATTACACATTTATTTTGTATGTGCATTTTTTAATCGATCTTAATCACGAAGGTATTTTAATTTTTTACTAAAATGCATAATTTAATTTTTTGTTGAAATTGTGTATAAATTACATACTATATTATAGTAATTCTAAAGTGATGAACATTTTTATTAAGGTGCACTATATTTTAAAGTCAATAACTCATTGTTAAAATGAAAATTATTTACTCAATTTCTCATAATTCTATTATCTATTTATAAGAGTTTTTTCATGGCCTGACAGTTACTTTGCAAAACCATGTCAATTTTTTATTTGTTGTTTTTTATATATAGATCACACGCACACACACACACAATTTAAGATCACAATAATCGATCTAACGGTATTTTTATAACAATAGCTTGATACGTTACTTTATAAAAGCGTGTATATGAGAAAAGAGTTGGGTCCATAATATAAGTAGAGTTGGTCACTAATGCTCACACTGTGCTCTGTCCCAAACCATTGATTACAAAGAAATCATATTTGTAAAGATATGGATAAAATAAAGTTCTGCCTGTTTGAGTTCTTTATTGGTTAAGCTAGCATATAAAGAATTGCATGATCCGTGCTGCATCATCGGAACACATTTATTCCTGTCAAAATTTTCAATAGAGCATACAGAAAAGAATATTCATACGCAAAATGATGTTGAACATTTTTTTTAATATCATGGGCATATATAATATATAGCACTGGAAAATAAACGTAAAGAATTTATATAAACATATTATTTAATTACAAATACTGTACGTAATTAATAGATAATAAATATAATTATTATATTTTGTTGTCTGGTATTCAGTTAAATTTATATTGAATTCCTGTAGTTTGAAATCTAATGATTTTATACCATATAACCCCAAAATATATATAAAATTGGTTATTTTCCCACATTTATTTCATACTGGTAAAATATTTATAGGAATTAAAACACTGCATAATTTTAATCATAATTTTAATATACACTAAATTATGGAGTAAAATGTATGTTACAGATTTTTATTGCATTCCTTTCCAGTTGCATTTATTTTCATTTTATAATCTTCTTTGTATTTTATTTTAAAATCATTTGATCTCTGCAAATGATTGAATTTGATAGCGCCTATTTAAAACTCATCTTCAAAAGTTTGCTCGTTCATTCATCAGTGCCAACAATTGGTACACTTTCACACAATCATCGCACCAAGCAGAGCGGAAAATTGTGGTTGTAACGCAGAGGATCAAGTCATCAGTTTCACATCCCTTTGTTTTTCATCACAAAAGAGCTTCTCTGGTCATACAAACACTTTTCAAATAAATGCTTCAATATGATACTGCTATGTTCTTTTTCAAGTAAATTCTCCTCTTTCCAAATTTAGCATCTCAATTTTACAGTATTTAAAAATAATAATTATTTAATTAACTTGTTTTATTTTAAAAAGGAAATTGCTTTTTCAGTTTAATCAACAACAGTATGAATTTTATCGGGAGTTGCAATGGTATGAGTAATATTAAGTTTTAAACTTATGAAATCACTATATTCTTTTAAATAATTTGAACGATTATAATATTTTTTGATAATATAAAATGATTCGTTAAAATATATCAAGAAATCAAAATTTTGTGCATATACATTTAGGTAAAAACTCCCCATTGAATAACATTGAGCATGCTTTATAACAACACTTTATTATTTTTTTTAATATTTTTAAAAAAAAAAAATCTTTAGCAAAAAATACAAAATAGCAGACACTAGCGAGCATTACACGCTACATTATATTTCATTTTGAAATTGACGTTAACGTATCTAAAGTAGGCGTGAGATACGAATGAACAGTTTTATTTTGCCTCCGGTTATACTGTGTGTGAACATACTGGCTGCTGTCTCAATCCATCATTGCCCTTGGCTGTCTGATGCTACTCTTGATGCTGTCTTACCAGTACTTACATTCAGCTATAGTCTGTGCAAGCTAAAAACTTCTTTCGTCTGAAAAAACTACCAAGAGATGGCGTTGGAAAACATAGTTCATAACATGTCATGAGTACCTAGGGTATAATGATATTTTTATATATTATGTTTTTAATATCGTACTAAATTTTCCTATAAGAAGAGTTTACACTGTTAACAACATTTTAATTGTTCCTGATGATGCTCAAATTCTATTTCACATTATAACTGTAGTAAAAAAAAAAAAAAAAAAAAAAAAGGTATAAGAAAATACTTTTTTTTTTTTTTTTTTTTTTTTTAGAAACAGAAATATGTACATGAAGTGAGGGTTCCAATAAATTGCTACAGTGTGTCATGTCAAGGTGTTGAAGTTCTCGCAATATCCAGATTATTGCATCAGCTGGTTCACATATATTTCGTAACTTCGCGGTTGGATCACTGATAGTTATACTTCGCAAACACCCTCGCAATGCGCACAAATATTATGCACAAGTAGCAATTTCTTTAACTTAGGGAAAATTTAAATTTTTAATCTTCAGTGCTTCAGTATATATAATTACATAATCAATCATTACAGAAGTTTATTTGTATCGAGTGTAATTAATTATATTTGCCAGGTTATTAGTAAACTGTTAGTATTATATTATGTTTGTTGTAAAGTGTTTTAGTGTTTGTTTGTTATATTTTGTAAAACGACGTAATCCATGTTGTACTTGTACATCCAGTGATTAAATAAATGAATTGAATTGAATTGAATTGAATTTGCATCGAGCTAAATCGTAGAGTATAAGATGAAGCACCAACTTCTTATATCACTTAGGTGCTATACTTAGCAACGCAAAATTACATCCCAGGCAGATATTTCACAAAATTCACGTTTGACAATATTGCTCAATAGCCCTGAAGGAAGAAACTAGTGATTTCTTCTTCTTCATTTCCCTTTCTTTCAGACAAAAATAAAAAAAGAACGGCTTTTTTATTTGCACCATTTTTACCTAAAATAATTTTTGAAAAGACGCACAAAAGAAAATAAATATCTTGGATTTTTTTTTTTTTTTTTACTCGTACAAAATTATTTACATTGAAACGATAAAATCAATAATTCAAATCAAATATATAAAGAGTTTGTTTTTATTTTATATCAACGTAGGCGAGCTTTTCATAATATTTTAGCATTTTAACTTAAAATATACGAATTTGAATACTTAGTTGCTAGAACGCCTAGAACCTTGATTTTTTTATTATTATTAAATTAATGATATAATAATATATGTATATAACTTGATTTACGTGTATTATTGTACTTTGTAAGTAAAATCAGTGATACCGTACATTTGAGAAATTAATCCCCTACTTATGCATGGCTACTCTATACCAATATGGTGTACAGTTCTTTTTATGAGTGTTACATACTATTTGACTAATTATTATGATTTTTTTTTTTACTTTAATACTGGCTTTAAAAGTAGTTTCACACGCTTATTTATCTAAATTGACACTTAACTTATTAAATTTTATACTATAAAAATTGTTGTTACTTTCAAATATTTATTATCAGATTTTTTTCCTATGTGTATTAAATTAAGCTAATAGCAAACTTAATAATATAAAAATATCGTAACAATTTACTAATTCGGGCTATAAAATTATTATTCCCTGTTGTGTTGATGTGGTCAAAAATTAGAAAAGTAAAAATTTTACGATGAAGCTGATAAAAAAATATATATAGGTTTTCAGTAATTGTGGACTTTGCTTTGTAAAAATTATTCAAAACACGGAGCACATCACTATAAACATTACCTTAACATTGCAAACTTTTCTATATATCGTATGATATCTTATGTTTGGTTTACACAAAAGAAAATACTGGCTTTTGATGCCAGCAAAAAGTGTCTTTTATTTTGTACTGAGCTAAAATGCTAAACAAAGATAATAATAATAATAATGCTGGTGTACTATTATGAGTATTCTTGTGTTGAATATCATAGCAGCGAATTATAATGGGCCAAAGAACCATATTATATGGAACAATGCGATGATCATTATCTTTCTGTTAATTACTTGGTAATCTTTTAAATTTTACGCTCTTTCTCCTCTCTTTTTGCCAAAGATAATAACCCGTTTTATAAGAATAGAAATTTGATGCTAAGCTAAAAATAAAGTGAACCCGCTGTTGATATAATGTATGTAGTACTTGCCATTGTGCTTTATATAATTATGTAATTATGAAATGCATGCAGTCATATCAATCAACATCTCAATTTTATGTATGATAATTAGAGCCATGGCATGCATGCAACAGACTAGAAAGTTGATAAAAAAAAAACACACACTCCACGTTAAAAAAATATCAATTTGGTATACTACATATTATACTAGAGCGTTTCGAGAGACACGTAAGTATTTTACTAAACCTTGCAAATGTAAATATTTTGCTAGTTTGGTGATGATTGAAATTGTTCGGTTGAATTTCCTCACTCTCGCGATGATGACAAGTACCCCCTCCCCCTTATTACAACATTGCAGTATATTGGATTTACGATCATATTCAAGCATATTATGAAGTATTCAAAGATCGACACCACAGCTCGTCGTCATAAATTGTTGAGCGACGGCTGCGATGAAAGTGTCACGTAGCAGCAAGCTTCACTATGTAAAGTAAGTGCATCCCCGTGCTCAGGTGTCTTACCTCAGCTTCCCATAGGAGCCGTTAGTTCTCGTTAGATCCGCCTCTCTTGGGACACACTATGGCGCTGACATCAACGTGCTGACGGATATATACCTTCTTGCTTTACTTATGCACATCATACACTATGACATATACATATATAAGACATGTAAGTCTTATATTCCATGTATATGTTTTTATACCATATAATATTTTTAGAGACGGGGAGTAGAAAATCGCAGTAAAATAAATATATATTATAAATGGAATTGTATAATAAAATTAAAGCACTGAAGTCTACTGCAGTACTGTAATAACTTTTATATAGAGACCTACAATATAATGATCATAACAAATCCTTATTTTATGATTTTTTTTACCTTAAAAATATTATTATAAAGTTTATTTAATACGAATTAAAATTATAACAAAAGGGCAAAACAGCATTTAATCTTGATAAATTATCTACCATAAAAAATTTACAATGTACTTGTAATTACATTCCTGTGTTATTATAAGTCATCTCCATAAACTCTATACGAATCAGAACACCATTTCTGGCCCTGTCTGGATATGGTGAAAAATATATATAAGAGTGGCAGTAATATAATAAATATTTTGAGTTCTCTATATATATATATATATTTATTACACATTGTTGCATTCTGTGATTCTCGATTGCAGCTTAATTGAAACTATCATTGTGTAAATTACATGTTATACAAATTCACGTTTTAAGTTAGAGAAGAATAATGTTAAAAAAACTTTATATATTCCTAATGGATTATTAATTACTAAAGGCAAGTTAATTTAAACATTTATTAAAAATAGTTTCAATCTATGTTTAATATGATTGATTATTTTTAAGTCATTAATAGTTCTATTAGTCGTTCTATTAAATCTATTTTAATTAATACCAAAGCTAGCAAGATCTTACTTATGTACATTATTATATAATATTATACAGTATATATTTTATCAGGTTTATTGAAAAACAGAATAAATTTTGGAAGGAAAACTGAAGATCAAAATTTACATTATGATTCGAGGGGGGAGGGGGAGACTCGTGTTGACACACCACAAAGTCTCTAAAACATGTAAGGTATTACCTCCCTCTACCATATCACCCACCAGAACACCTAAAATACCCCACCTCCTCGCCTTGCTTCAGATCCTGCTCGCTTGTTAATTAACAGCACTTGCTAATTCACATGGCTGCTAAAAAAAACTACAGGATTTATCACATGGTCAGTTATCTTGAGTGCGTGTTTGTTGTACTATCAAAATTTAGATGCAACCATGTTTTGTTAACTTCAGACATCCGACTAAATGTAATATCAACCTACTATAAATTAATATTACAATCACTTTTTATTTATTGTTTCTAAGAACACGCTAAAGTGTTTGCTTGCATTATATATTCTTTAATATTTAAGATGTATGTCCTTGCATGTTTATAATCTTTAAATCAAATTTATCTTTTAATAAATTTAAATAACTAAAATGAACTTAATACACATTTTTTAATAGTGAAGTAGAGAAAAGTGTTTCCCTAAAAAAAACTCTCTGTGTTTGTCACTACAAAGAGTAAGTTGTTATCACGCGACTTTCCAATAACAATGATAACATCACTTAAAAGTTAAAAGACATCTATCTAATTTTTTAACATTGTTTTATGTATTCGCATTATAATCTTGTTTTAATGTTTGAGCAATGTTCAAATCATAAAAAATAAAGTAACATTAAATAAGAATTTTAATTGTAGGTTATCATGCAAATACAATTATTCGTAAAATAAATAGTTTACCAGAAGAGAGCAATATAGTAATTGTACAGTTTAGTGTATAAAAAATTCAACGATATTCATAAAGATAGTTGATTTTCTTTTCCATTTAATTAATGTTTGTTTCGTAGAAAATTGTGACGTCACGATTTAGTTTACGGTTTGCACGCGGGATGGCGCTGTTAGGATTTTATGGCTGAAATTTGTTCCACCCAGGGCCTCATGAAAATGCAATGACTGGATGACGACTGTGTGTGTCAATTTTATTTTATCAAGAAGATAAATATTGCATACAGAACAGGTTGCTTCTGTGATAAAATTTTGACATATCTGTCAAAAAGGGATTTATTTTCTATTTTTTACTTTGTACAGTATAATAGGCATTATAGCCTAATTGCTTAACCGTAAAGAGTAACAGAGCTATATCATACTTAGAAATGTAATAGATTATACATTTTATAATACATATTGTAGTGTTTTATGCTCGTCAGTTTTTGTCTGAATTTTCTTTGTGCATGAGCTCTCAATACTTTATTTCATATATATACTAGCATGAAACGCTAAAGCTTTGCCAATATTATCTCTTTTTTTATTTTTCTCTTTGTACACATTTCTTTCTCATTTTTTTTTTTCAAAAAGTTAATCCTCATAACATATTCACATTTCAAAGCATTACACTATTTATCTGATTCAGGAAAAAGACTGAAAAATCAGAGAGAAAGAGAGAGAGAGAGAGAGAGAGAGAGAGAGAGAGAGAGAGAGAGAGAGAGAGAGAGAGAGAGAGAGAGAGAGAGAGAAGAACGCACGTCTGATTGTAATATTTATGATTATTCTTTTTGCAAGAGAAAACTTATTTTATCCCGTTATTGATATAATAACAAGGAAAACAAAAGTGATAAAAAATCATTATCATGAATGGTAAAAAGTAAAAATCTAGCTGTAATAAAATAATTTGGGAATTTCTCTTGTATCAAATATTTCAACTCACATGAAGTGCTGAATAACCAAATGTGAATCGCAATTTGGTTTGTATATAATTAATATAATCATACATAAATAAGCAAATAGTTCAGATTTTATAATATGCACGCGTTATATAAACATATAATAATTATTGTAAACACAATAATAATTTGATATATCAGTGTGTATACATATTTTTTTCATAAATTTTGAAAGAAAAAAAAATTCAACATATTTGCCTTATTTTAATAAGAAAAGAAAAAAAAATTGGAATCGATTTCTTATTTTTTATCATAATACCATACTGCGGCAGTAAAAATGGGAGCATCGGGGTGCATTTTAATAACCGTTCAGCAAGTTTAGATAGCTAGCTTGTTGGAGTTTTGCTTGTACAGGGCAAAGAGGGTTGGGGGTGTAGAGGCACCATGTTGTCTTAGCTATTAACATTAAGCTTCTTCCGTCCCCATCTTTACTTTTCAACCCTTTCTAACTCATACTCACAAGTTGTGCTTGCTGCTAAGAATACGATATGCTCAGAAATAACACGGGAAAAAAATATTAAGAAACAACTTGCATTATAAAATAAGATAGGCTTTTAAATAAATACAATTTGAATTTAAATATTTAAAAACTATATATTTATATATTTTAAAAGCGAAAATAAATTAAAGAATAGTATTAAAATTTAATTTAAGATATAAATTTACTGTGGATACAAGTAGAAATGTAATATGCATGAAAGTAAAAAAAAAGCTATTTAAGATGAAAATATGTACTGCTAATATTTCCTCTAATTTTGTTTAACTTTTTTTTTTTTTTTTTCAAAACTTCCTCCCTTTAAAATCAATAAAAATTACGCACTGTAGTGCGTATTCAAACCTTGAAATATATTTTTGTTTTGTGTTTTTTGAATTGTAATTTGATGAATTTATTCAACATTATATTTAATACGTGGAGGTGTGGCGCAGTGCGCTTGACCGGATCTCGTCAGATCACCGAAGTCAAGCAACGCCACGCGTGGTTAGTAGTTGGATGGGTGACCATTTTCAACAAAAACCACGTTTCCCACCCAGGGGTAAAACGTTGCGCTTTTCCACTATGTGGTTCTCCTGGCTTTGCACCATTGCACTTCCGGTTCATTGACAAAAGCTGTAGCGTCCATCCTGGCTGAGGTTTCCACGTTTCCCTCAGCCGCAGGCAAATGCCGGGATGGATTTGCAAGGCCATGGCCGCCCCCGTTCCAGAAGAGCCCGCGAAACGCTCAAGTTAGGGTTTCGGAAGGTTCGGGGTTTCAAAGTAGTATGTAATTAGTAAATAAAAGTACCCAATAGGGTTTGATTAAAAAAATAATAATAATAATAAAAAAAAATATATTTAATAATAATTTTTATTTCATTTAAACCATATACATTATTGTCCAGCCAAAGCTTTAAATATTTTTAAATATTTGGTGCAAATTATACAAATAGAATAATATTTTAAATCAAGCTCTTTAAAATAGCAAAAAGAAATGCTCACACAACCATCACATATATAATACGTACTAACATTTAATATTCTATTGATTTAAAATTAAGTTCTAAAAAACCAATTTTAATAATATAGCTATTCAGATAAAATTAAAAAAATATATGTAATATTATTATAATACAAAAATAAATAAAAGTTCAAGGTTAGTTTGACCTTTTGTCAAGTTTAAATCCAACAATGAAATATTATCGAGGTTAGAGATTTTAAAAAAAGTTGCTCGCTTGGCAGTTGGTAACAAAAAGGATTTTTTTTTATCGTAGAGGGCATAATTTTCCTGACACGAGATCTGCTGACCTCTCGTGGTGACCACGCCGCTCGCCTGCCGTCTATCTGATTATGTCAGGCGACATATGAATACGGCGGCTACACTTGCCTGCTCTTAACATGCTTGGAACAAATACAAGCTAAACTGTATGCTCGTCTAAATTAGTCAACTTGTTAAAGCTAGTTAAATTTTTTTTTATTACATTTAAACTATTTTGAATTATCAGTCGTGGCTTAAAGCAGTCTTACTATAAGTTTACGTTTATTCAAAAATTTCCATGGTTTAACTAAGGGAACTAAAAAAATGTAGTTCAGCTGGTCGGTGTAGCATGGTTGCAGCTTGTTGTGAGGGTTACTCAATGCAAAGGTTGAAAAGAGTGTAAAATAAATAACACTGCTTACATGCTGTAACAATTGCTATGTGGAAAGTTTAAATTTTAAATCGGTAACAAAAGCTTTTGTTTTTCTATGCAAATTAAATACCTCGTGTTAAATCTGATTGAGCACCTTTAACGATTTATTTTTTATGTCTACGCACAATCATGTACATTTATGTTGATAAAATTATCATAAATTAACTATATCTGCATGCATAATTATAAGAAAAAAAAATGTTTTATCCTTTTTAATAAACACTAAAATATTCGTGGCTAAAAACATTTTATCTCAAAATATGAAATAATAAATTGACTCACAATGCAGTAAAGTTGACATTAAATCGTAATAAATTATAATCGTTATATTAATATTAGCAATATTATTAGAATCAACAGATTTATTACTAGAGTATATTTTTCTAAAAATTCTGCAAGCTGTGTATTTATGGTTGTATATATACATCAGTACACGTGTATCTGATTTTACCTCTGTCACAAATGACACATAAACTGTTCTATACTGCTTCGCCGTCTAGTATGTCATATAAATTGGGAGGTGCTCTTTGCACTAGAGCCTCATAATGTAAAACAGGTGTATTTATTGTCGCTCTTGATTGTAACATGTAACATATAAATAACGTCTATATTATATAGTATATCCCCGTCTAGCTTCATGTAATGTAAGCTTGTGGAACTTGAAACTCCTTAGATTGTCTTTTGTGCTTTATATTGCAATTTTTTAATTTTCAATAACTTCGAGAGCTTCTATTTACATCTATTTACATGCAGTTTTAATGGATTCTTATTTAATTAATACAAAATTAATCAAATTAAAATTAATTAATAAATGCACTCCATAATAAATAATTATATTAATAAATGTATTCAACACTTCACTATCTTAAAGCTTATGATAATAAGAAACCCATTTTTTGGCTTAAATATATAAAAAAAAAAATTAAATCCCATTGAAAGTAAAAATTTCAAAATTAATAAGTAAAAGTGCAGTTGATGACCATGAGCATGCAGTAACACAATTTTAAACGCATATATTTTAAATACAACAGTCAGCAGATTTCAAACTTATTGCAAACTTATGCAATTTTACAAAGCACTATCCCTTATATTATCTTGCAGTTGCATTATCTTCAGAGATCAGTAGAAACACGAGAAAAAAAATGAACTCCATCATTTATTCTATAAGAAATTTATGTTATTCCCTTTGGAATTTTTCCAAACTGTTGGGCGTTAAAAAGGTTAACGTACTGCTTACGAATCGTCCTCATAGAGTAAATCTCACCCCCATAAATAAGACATTCCCCCTGCGTGTACTACATATATGTACGGTATATTTTAATCTATTAAATTTAAAATACATTAGGGATTTAATACTTAAAAATAATTGATAATCAATAATCTGATATTCCATTAATATTATTTCTCTATAAAACCAATTATTATTTATATATTTGGATTAAATAGTATTTTTTAAATGAAGAGTGATGAATGAGAAAAATGTTGTAAGAAAAAAAAAATGTTGCTCAAATTTTTAGTTTAAGTGTTTTTATTTCTCTAAAAAGCAAAAGAAAGACGATCAAGTTTCCATTTATATTATAAAAATTAAATACTTCAAAGTTGTTCACCAATACAAAGAATATAGAACAAATATTTATAAAATGTTGTTGTTGCTATTAAAATAATAATTAAAAAATACAAACGCGTCATAATGTCCGTTTGCATTTCGTAAATGAAATTTACCCCTGCTTTGTTTTAAAGGCATGGTGAGCTAGTATAGAACTATTTTATTACATGGATAGACTGTGCACTCACCGTGTAATCATCACCAAAAATATCAAATCCTTTATAGAAATTAAATAGATAGAGTCGCCGCAGATCAAACGGGTTTATATCCAAGCCTAAAGGTGCATTCAGATGGCGGTTTTTATCACGCGGCGCGACGCGAATTAATGCGCATTTGCTGTAACATCCATTGGCGGCCATATTGGGCGATTAAAAGAAAAAGAGCATCGTAATTAACGCGATTACCTGCGAATTCGCCGCCGCATAGGATTTCGCAGCTTTTAAGTTAAAATCGCGCCGCGTCGCCGTTGCCGCCATCTGAATCCACCTTAACTTGAGTTTAATTTTTAAGCCTCAGCTACACCAAGAAAAAAAAAAATCAGACCACTTTTGAACATAGATTTAAAAATACAAGTATAATTAAACTTTCCAAATCCAGGTTCAAAAGTGGTCTGAATTTTTTTTTCTTCAAGTATATAGCTGAGGCTTAAAAATTAAATTCTAGGTGGGCTTGGGTATAAACCCGTTTGATCTGCGGCGCCTCAGAAATACAAAATTTACGTCTCTTTTTTTGGAGCTGCAGCCTTAGCAAGTTAGGCAGGGTTAAAGTTTGTGCTGTTCTTAGGTGAAAACCTATAAGGCTGGGACATCAAGCAGATTCTTATGCTCGGGTATTAAGTACATATGTATATAGAATAGTAAACGAATCTATCTTTCCTTATTTTTTTTTGTTCCTAACTTTACAAATGATCCTTAAAAGTGTGGTTAAAAAAATCTGTCACTTCACTTTATAGTTAAAGAGATAATCGAAAACATTTATAAAAATATTGCGTTGGTGTGTATTTTTTTAAGCCATATAAAAGCAAGGATAATAAATCTCACAGTACAGAGTGAATGGAGGGGGTTTGAGGTTAGAGACGTGACCACCCACCCCTTCTTTTTCCACCCCCTCCCTTGAGACATGATGGAGATATATACGGGACACCGGGGAACTTCACACAAGGAAGTGGCCAGTCTTACGTTGAAGTGGATCATGATTTGTTTTACTTCAAAAACACAATAATTTTGTTGTCTCTGTGTGTTTATTATAGTTACTGAATAGAATATGTACTACTTTTATATTATATTGAATCTTTTTCACATACATTTATATATGGTACGTAACATTGAAAAAACACTTTTATATAAATGATTTATATGATGGGAAATATTGCAGCTGGGAAAAGTTAATTATTTCTACTCATGAAGCACGTAAAGATAATAAATCATATCAAGTTATGAACACAACTGTTTTGATTTAGCTGCATGAGCCTCATTCTCACTTTTTGTTATAATAATGTAACATTTGTTGCAGCAACTTTTGATGATCTGTTGCCATTGTTTTATACTGTAACGTAAATAATACAATTTATTTAATTTGAAGATATTTTAAGCATTATAATAGGATCTTATAAAGTTCTCAAGTAATAAGGTGAAGTTTTTATGTAACGAGAAAAACGAAAATTTTATTTTATATATTCCTGTATACTCAAAAGTATTGAAAATATAGGTTTATTTATTTGAAAAAGTTATATTTTCTGTTAGTTGATGGTATGATCAAATACATATATTTCTTTATGGTAAGATAGATTAAAATTAATTTTCATTTTTTTTCTCGCAAATAGTTGAAGGGGCAAAAATATTTGAATTTTCAGATAGATTTGCAATAATTATTAGAACCCTGCTTGTGCATACAATTTCAAAACCAAAATGAGGTCAGAAATTTTACTCTTCCGGCTACTTCCATCGGAAAGGTTGGATGTAATTAATGCAATTGTTTTAGTATAAAATGTATTTAAAAATTTCTTGTCTTAATTATTATGTTACCGTTACAGTGAAATTTATCTTCAAATTGAAAAAAAAAAAAATGCAACTGTATTTTAAATTTTATTTCATTAGGATTAAAGAATTAAAATGTTAATTGCAATAAATATCTGAATCCCTGCAAGATTTATTTATAATTCTAATTTCCTTACAATGTTAAATAAAGAAAATGTAAATTTAATTCTTACCATTTAATTATGAATTTATTATTTATGATATTATGTATAATTCTACTGTATATGCAAATTTATAATATGTAATAAATCCTCTATTCACTACTACGTATACTAATTTAAAATTCAATACATAACTGTTTGTGTATATTCCTTCCTCGAAATCCTTTGATAAATTTATGTTATATTACAAATACAAGCTATGCTGCTCTGTTTACATATTGCAATTGCTTTGAAATTAAACCTTTACTGTGCAGCGACTGAGATATTATGTTTATATATTCTGTGTGCTATGAAGTTAATCATAGAACTTAAGAACACAGGCACACACGATATGAACTGGAATTTAGTAATATATTAGAAAATGAAATTTTACTGCGAATTGTTTTTAACAATATTTTCCTCATCATGATGATATATTTATCGTCAACGGTATGGTAAAAATCAGAATTTTTTTTTTATGATGGTGAAACCGAGTTCAAAATTGTAATGTTTAATTATTTTGTTAAATAATGTAGTTAAAAACAGCATGGAATGATGTTAATCTAATAAGTTCTCTGTTTCTACTTATGAACAATAATCCCACTTTTTAATTATTTGCACATAATCTCTCCCCTCTTTTCCCTCCATAATCTCACTGTCATAATTATATGATAGAAAAAAAATAGTTTTTTTTTATCACACTCATTGTCAGTGAAGCATGTATATAGCTTCACAGATACTAATACAATTATAAAGAAATTTTTAACAATTTCAAATGGTTGTAATGCAGCATTGAACAGAACAGCAGCGTAGCCCCAGCCCCTCCCCCTTCCCTTCCTCACTGAACATTTTCCCTCTTTAATAGATTCTTCGCTATAAATATGAGATTAATTATTATTAAAGGTCTCAATATAATCATCCCCATTTAACTTTGGTCTGATGTCACGAATCTTTTCCTTTGCCCTCCAATACAATTTTAATAGGAAGGTCGCGTGACGTCAACTCAAAGATAAATGGATACGACTTTAAACAACATTGGAATTCTTGAGGTTTCATTTTGTTTCTCTGCCCTCTATCCGCTTTTGTAGGTGTTTTCCTCGCTCCCTTCCGATATACATTTTTAAAACTTCGCCAGTGGTATTAATAATTTTATAAATTATATTAAAATAATAATTAATCTCACATTTATAGCGAAGAATCTATTAAAGAGGGAAAATGTTACATTACCTTTTACTTCAAAAATATGTTTATAGTACAATGTAATATTTTTTTTTGTATATATAATAGGTAGATATATGAAATTGTGACGTTCATTGTTACATACAGTAGAGAGTTTGTGTTAGAGCCCGCGAGGCTGAGAGCTCGTTGTGAGAACGCTTGTTGTGAGATAACAGTCGAGTTGCAAAGAGAATAAGCCGCCGCCAGGTAACAAACACACCATAACCAGTGAGTTTCCATTGAGAGCTCAAAGTGGAAGCTGCCAAGTACCGTCAATCGGAATACACTCTCGATAAATATATCAGTGGCCATTATAACTTCACGTCCTAAATAAAGATATCGTTGTAATATCGTCTAAAAACAGCATGATAAGACGATTATTTTTTTATAGAAGTAATGTATAGCAGCCATTTTGAATGCATATTATTATAGATGACATGTTGAATAAGGAAAATGAAGCACAAAAAACTTGTTATTTTAATGAAAACAGCTATAACAGCATACAAAATAATTTTCTCTATAAATCATATGGTATACACCTATCTTGAAAATAGTATATTTCCTTGTACGTAATAGAAATGCACCTTTTTCACACTGCTAAAATTATATTTATTTATATATTTTAAAGCTGAATGTAAAATAAAAGCAAAACGAGTTTTATAGGTCAGATCTATAACCATTTTGTTGAAATGAAGTTCATTTGCCAAGTAACGCAATATCACAACACCCTAAAGAACATTATATCAACAAGTAGTGACAAATTTAATGTTGCAAAACTTTCTAGACCATATAATATAAATTTTAAACAGTAGAAGGACAGTAAATTTTGTAGTTAAAAGTAGATATAAATTATTTCCTTACGTACAGTGAAGCTTATTTTTACGCCATGACGATAATAAAAATGTAAGAACTCAACACATAAGAGTAGCATTACCCAAAGGATCTATAAAGATTTAAATCCAGACAGCTCCAAACCAAACTTTTTTTTCTTATCTTTAAAAAATGTTTCTTTTTGGTGGATGTTATAATAGGCACAATGAACTCTAACCTACGAAATAAATTATATAAGATATGCTGTAGTGGAAAATGTAAAGGAAAAAGTGAACCTATAAGAAACGACAGGTGTTACAGCTTTTCTTTGCGCATCGTCTTTTGTTTGTGAAAACTGTAAAAAACAATAATAAAAAATAAGTTGATTTTATTCTATCTACAATATTTAAATAACTATCTTCAATCTTTCCTGATTTTTAAGTCATTGCATACATAAACTATAGACAGTGTAGCGCAGCACAGAATTCTCTTGCGCTGATTTTAATTTATAATCAACGCCACTACAAATTAACATATTGCTCTAACTACAATGATATATAAAATTGAGACTACCCCTCCTCCCCCACATAAACATACTCTCTTATATCCGCCTGTCGTTATATACCGGTACAGAAAGCTATAATTACGCAAAGATGACTCTCTGTTCGGAAATGTATTTACTTGCCGATGTTCAAGTACGTAACTGGCCAGGGAGAAGAAGATGCTTACCTGGAACACACAGAAAATCCAAAATGATTAAATTTCAATGATTTTATGCCATTAATTTATGAATTATATAAAATAATTTTATTTTATTATTATTATTTTTGAGAATCATTATCTAAACTAAATTCAGAAAATGTATAAAAAGTTAAAAAAATGTGAAACACTAATAAAAGCATGCAACATGATAAAAAAATTAAATCATGCGAATTTTCAAATAATATTGTATTGTGAAGGCATTATATTTAATTTCGTTACAAGCTTAAAGTAGTACCACAGAATTTTCGTGTCTCAAATTGAACTAGATGTGCATTGGAGGATGCATGCAATCATTGAGCTAACTCCTTCATCTGTGACACGCGCTGATATGCGATTTGCCTTGATGTCTTTGTCGAGAAACTCTTCATATATCTGCCGTCGTAACATTATGGACGACTTACGTATAGTTATAATTTCAATGTAGGTTATACTATCTTGTAGCTCTCTCAACGCGTTTCTGTGTCTCACAATCTCATCGACCATTCTCTCTCTTGCTCCTTTGTAACATCATTGTCATATGACTTCAGTGAAGATTCATTGAATGAATATATACTAGAATGTAATAACACGTATTCGTCACAGTATATATAAGAATATAGAATATTTTACCGTACATAATTATGCAGTAAATAACGTTTTAAACATTATGTTAATAAAAGCTCTTAAGTGTAATTCGTATTTAATTATACAATGAACGATGAAAGACATAATGTGAGTTTTTAAGTCTTGGAATGTTACTTTCTTATTCTCTGAATGGACATAAATTTGGAACACCGTCTAAATGGCTGCTGCATTATATAAAACTTAAAAGTCAAGTAAAATATATGCCGTAATTATATTTATTATCCTTTACAATGCTTTTTCAAGACAATAAAGTGGTGTATAGAAGTGGTGTGAAAAATATGTATAGTATATATGTTTATGTACACGTAATTATAAATTTCACCCTTACCTATAAATTTTAAAATATAACAGCACACGTGACCCAGAAAGGTGACAAATCCTGTCAAAGCCTGATTATAACACTTATAACACCATGATTCATGAGCAATAGAGTATCGTCCTCAATTTTTTTTCTTGCAGAAATGGATAGAGGGTGCAAAGTTATGCTACCCTGATTTTTTTCAGATTTTTTAGAGCCTGGGAAGTATTTTTAAAAAATTATTGAAAGTTCTTTTTGTGACGTCACGAGACGCCGCTCCTTAATAAAAAGATAGGACTTAACGCCTCGTGACGTCACAAAAAGGACTTTCAATAATTTTTTAAAAATACTTCCCGGGTTCTAAAAAATCTGAAAAAAATCAGGGTAGCATAACTTTTCACCCTCTATCCATTTCTGTAATAAAAAAATTGAGGACAATACTCCATTACATAGTTATGGAATTACATGTAGCACCTGATGACCTCAAGTGATACATATAGAATACCCTCTTTTTTAATGTACTCAAGTCAAAATTCTGTTAAGTATTATCATGTATTTTATTAGGCTGCATATAATTTACTGCACAAATGAATATAGCTGCGAAATAACCATTAAATATCACAGTTCTTAAAAATAATTGGACAACATTTTGCAGAAAATACCTAGTAATCAGCAATCCTTTTCAGCTAAAAATTATATAAAAATAAAAAAAATAAAACTTTTAAAGTTGTAGCAGGAAAATGCTTTAGATTTATAACTAAAAAGTTTTTTTTTTTGTTGGTCATTTCTCATTCTATTCAAGCTCTATATAGTAATTCACCTCTCTCCTCCCCCATTTCTCTCTCTCTCTCTTCTCATTTACAATCCCTCCCACTCTTTATTCTTTTATCTGAACTTGCGAGCTGCTATTTTACACAAATCGATGGAAATATGGGTTCGTCGGTCACGAATCGCCCTGCTCCTACTGTAGTGCCGCCTCTGGAATGAAACTCTTCTTCTTCTCCCTCTCACTAAGTGGCCATTTCCCTCACTGTTCGGCCCGATGAGCTAAACTCGTCCGTCGATTGCCGGCGCCCACGACTGCCAAATAACACGAGCGTGCATGGCTGCTACTGCTGAGGAGGCGGGCGTGTGGCTGCCTGCTTGCCTGCAAGCCATGATTAAGTAATGGCCCTTCCTTCCTTCGCTATGTTCGCACGCACAGAACTAGTGAAAAGGGCGAGAAATAAGCCTACAAGTTGCCCATGCTTTCATGTTTAGTTTTAACTACATATATCAGTTTCTTAGGGGTGTCTTTCTACTATATACTGATTGATAAATCATAATTATTTATTATTATATGATTTAAATAAAAAATAAAAATAATTGTTGTCTGTATGCTTCCATATTTAAATATCTTTTAATGTACACATTGAGTTGTAATATATTGCGTGCATGATAGGCTGATGTGCATCAATTTTTGTTTAATTTTGAAGTTTGGAAAAAATTCAGGCTAAAAAAATGTCACATTCTTACACCAAATCAGTAAGCTATCTTTGGCAAACAGTATTTTGCAACAAAGTTTAATGTTTTGACAGTATATATAATTATATTTTATTTTTTAATATTAATGCTTAGCAAAAATGATACATAATTAAATATATTAGCGTAAGCTGTTACAAAATACGAAAAAGAAGAAAAAAACTTGATTTGTTTATAAATTGTTTATTAAAAATATTATAATTACTTAGAACATTTAAAAAAAACTTTGCAGATTTTAATTTAGAT
Source organism: Siphlonurus alternatus (assembly GCA_949825025.1). Lineage (NCBI taxonomy): Eukaryota > Metazoa > Arthropoda > Insecta > Ephemeroptera > Siphlonuridae > Siphlonurus > Siphlonurus alternatus. The sequence goes on from OX463780.1 coordinate 39,225,464, forward strand.
TACTTGTAGCAACGACGTTCCTTTGACTAAAATGAAATAAAAAAACAACATTAATTTTTTATTTAATATTTTTAACATTGCATTAGAGCTTAGTGTGGACCAAGCAAGCTACCTTTTTTTAAAAAAAATCTTCAGAGAGTTGATCCTTGATGCATGATACAAAATGTGTCATGCACAAGTTTTTAGTTTAGATCAATATGGTCCGAGGTATTTACCAAGTAAAGCCAGTGAAAACTACTCGAGTTGGGAAGCATGTATGGCATCCGTAATGTTTCCCTAAGGTCATATACTGAAAATTTGGAAGAAAATTGTGACGTCATACTTTCAAGTAATCCAATAGTAGTAAGAAAGGAGAATTAATTAACAATGAACGGTTTCGACAATCAACCAATCCCCTCTTCGGCTGTTTTGTTTGTATTGTTTTATCACTTAATTATAGTTTAGTTTTCTTCCTTGTTGTTCTGATTTGACAGGTCACGTGTAAGGTTTCTCACAATAATCTGGTCGAAAATAGTCTTCTTCAAAGTCCTGTAAACTTGAAACGAGTTTCAAACTTACACAATTTGTTAGAATTTTTATAATAAATAAAATTGAAGGTAAAGTTTCAAAATTGAACTTTAAAAAGGAAACTTAGCAAAAACTCGATCATCTCACTAATTATAAACTATATCTTAGAACTTTAAAATTAAAAAGAATAAAAATTAAATTAAAAACAAATTTATATAATAATAAATTTATAAATATACTACATAATCATTCAACGAACAAAGTTTAAATGTCATGATGTGACTATAGCAATTAGAGTATATAAAACTTTAAAACTTGAATAACATTTTACCATAATATTTATACAACTGCCACAGGTCACTCGTAGAATTAGAATATGTAACATCAGTCTTATTGATGATTGTTTACCTTAGGCCGTTCTCATAAAAAGTGTTCAACATATAACAAACATGGTAGACTTATTATACGTATTTCAATCAATATGTTATTAATTTTCTTGATAATTTATGAGCTAAAAATTTCTAAGAGCCCTTGATCTCGACTGGCAAACTTCTGCTTTGTAGTTTGGGAACTCAGCCAATCTCTGACAATCAGAAGTGTGATGCATAGGTAACGTTGGAATTCTTATAAAACACATATTTATATACTGAAGAAAGCAGCATCCAAACTGATGTGCTTCGTATATTTTCCGATGTTTTCTTTACATAAATAATTGTTTGTTGTTGACTCTCCACTTCCACAATATATAATACATTATTTTGTTTCTGACAATATAATGATTTTATTTACATCATTATGGCCATACTTTGCAAAATTATTACCATATAATATGCTTTTATATTTTTAATAACAGGATTTACCTAATTCAATTACTTTTGTAAAACTTTAACATTGTTTGTGAAAGTAAGAGAAAAAGAGAGCCTATATATAGGGTAGTAAGATGTTGAAAGTCGAGTGTTCTAACTTTTTGACACATTTTCATTGTCACTTCTGTCCTCCCTGGGTGATTGTGGTACATGTTGGAGGGCCAAGTGGGTGTAAGCGGGAGAGGAAGTGGCGACGGCATCTAGGTGACAACTGAAAGAAAAGGGCGACTGACAAAGATGGAAAGTGACGGAGAGCCAGCGCGTAATTGAAACACGGACTCAAGAAAATAGCAGGAACAAAAGGAGCGAGAGTAAAAGAGAGTTTTCCATTGAGACCATCACAAACCGACCACAAAACGTTGAGCTCCTTATTCCTTTTTCTTCTCTCTTTTTTGCCAATCGTGTAAAATTAAATCCTGTTTCATGTTTGCCTTTGCGTACTCCCTGCACAAGAAATGAAGAAAATTGAAAAAAAAAAAAAAAAAAAATGAAGAAGAGAAGTTTCAAGATTTAAAAAAGCATGATAGAGAAGAGAGAGAGAGAGAGAGAGGAGAGAGAGTGAGAGAGAGAGAGAGAGAGAGAGAGAGAGAGAGAGAGAGAGAGAGAGAGAGAGAGAGAGAGAGAGAGAGAGAGAGAGAGAGAGAGAGAGAGAGAGAGAGAGAGAGAGGAGAGAGAGAGAGAGGGGGGTAAGAAAATCTTATTAAGTAGCAATTGTATTATATCGTAGCATTTAGGTAAACATTTTTACAAAAGAAACAACATAAAAACCTTTTTATTATATTTTATAGCATTATTAGAATAGAGTTAAAATGTTTTTCTTTGTATTGTTTTTAAGATAATCTCATGCTTTCATTATGCTAGGTTAAAAAAAAATCATTGTGTATACACTCACTGACATCAGTAAATACACCTTTCTAATGTAAGTACTAAAGCCCTGAAAGTCTTGGATGTAATTAGCAGCGGCGAGGATCATTGGTCTTAGTGGTCCTTGAAGTTATATTCGAAAATTGAATTAGTCTCTTACCCGGTCTCTTGAATGTGCGAACGAGATGAGTTTTTAGTAAATTTTATAATTATATATTATATCCATACCATAATATTCAGTCTTCCGTTCAGTAGGGAGGTGAAAGGAAGTAAGTATTATTTTGTAACCTTTGACTGACCCATCTCCCCATCCCCCCTAGTTTAATCACTCTTTCTATAATAATGCGTTTCCTGATTTTTTTTTTCTTAATATTTTAGAATTTTTAATTAATTTCAAACAAGTTGTTATCTCTCTACATTTAATTAAGTATAATTTTACTATGCATACATGCAAGTTTCAAAACTAAACATAATAAATTGTTTTAATTGTCAAAGATTGCCTTAATCTCATTAATATAAATTAAGTATATTTTTGTTATATTTATTCCACTTACACATGCGTGGTAAGGCTGTAGAATTTAAAACAAGAAAAAAAAATTATAAAAGTACAAAGTAAAATTTCACCACCGTCCCGTAAAAAAATTAGAAATAATCGATGTCTGCAAAGTGGGAAAACTGTAGTTTCAAGCAACGAGTTTCAAGTAGGTAATGCGGGTAACTTCATGAAAACTAGAAATAACAGGTAATACAAACCGTCCTAAAATAATTAATTTGTTGCCTTGTCAAGAAAAAAAAATCAATTAAAACCATATGATAATAAAAATTCAGTAACATACTTGTCTTAAAAATAATTATAATTATTAAAATTATGATTTTAAACGCACTCTTTATGTATATTCCCTGGTTTTTGGTTAGCTTTTGTTGTTTTATTAGCGATGTTGAGTTGCTTGGTGGTATCGAAAGCTGCACGCCGCCGCAGAGAGTATAGCCGCCACGGCGGTATAGTCAGGGAGCGTTCTTTAACGCTAAGAGCTACTCTCTCACTTCTGCTAATTACCTCCCCAACCTCCTGCCACCAACAAGAGGAAGGGGGGCGTCTTTTACTCCCTTAGTAGCACAGGGAGGAACATTGATCGTTTTTCTCAGTCTGCTCTGCTGCTTTCCGTATTAACCTACTGCATATTTAAATCATTCGTTACGTAACTGTATTACCAATTTTGCAATAACATTAAGTGATCTTTTGGTACATATAAGGGCTTTATAGAAACCACCTTAAAATATTTGTAAAATACTCTAAAACATGCAGTGGCGTAGCCAGAATTTCACCATTTCATTTTTTTGAAAATGCTAAATTCAGAGCTTTAATTTGATGTATATAGAGGGGATTGCGCTGACGTCATGCATGCGAGGAGGGCCAGAATGCATGGACTAGCATATAAACAAAGTGTGCAATGATTTTTTTACTTAACTTAATAAAATAAATCAAGTTTAAATACTTTAAGAATACTTTAACAGTACACGATAGAATTTATAAAAAAAATCTCACCGCCAAAAAACCGTTAAAAGTATTTTTTATAATTTTTTTTCGTCATTTTGCCTATGCTCACTGTATAATCTGGCCTGCCAAAACTTTCTCTTTTCCCTCCCTCCTGCGCCCCCTTCGCAATGTGTTAGTATAGGGAAACCCCTCTCCCGCCTCACGTAAACATAAACAGAAATCAGCTCTATAAAGTGAACATTAAAAAATACCAAAACGGTTAATATTTGGTTTTGAAAAATCTTAAGATCTTGTGGATACCCTATTAATATATGAGGATTATGAGGCCGTTATGATCAAAATAGCATATTATATCCAAGGCAAGCTGATATTGAATTTTTGAGTCTCAGCTACACCAACAATTATAATTTTTTCAGACTACTTCTGATCGAACCTGGATTTGGAAATTTATGTATATTATACTTGTCTTTTCAAACCCAGTTTCTAAAAAGACCTGAAAAAATTATTGTTGATGTAGCTGAGGCTCAAAAATTAAATCCCAGCTTGTCTTGAATATATTATGCTGTTTCGATCCTAATTAACGGCCTCATATATAATGTATAGATATTTTGTGGTCCACCTAAATAAACACAGTTTTATACTGAGCATAATATGGCTAACAGAAGCTCATCAATAAGAGAGACAGATTGGAGATTTGAAAACAGAAATTTGGACCTTTTTTGAAATCGAACATAAAATGAGCTATAAGAAATATATTTAAAATGTAAATAGTAATTAATTAACTTGAAAGTAATTGTCAGTCGTAGTATGTCATGATGAATATTATTCATCTCTCTTATTTTAAGCTTAAGACGTCATCTCTGACGTATATAATGCTAAAGTACAGTGTATTTATATAGCTCCTCCTTCACATATCTTTCTCTCTTGTAACATAAACACTGTCTCTTGAATACCCCAAAGGGACTGGACACTAATGAGCTCAGACCGGTACTGTTGAAAATTATGACCATAAGAAGAAGAACTCACTTTTATTCTCAACTTCACTTTAATTGAGTCCTAAGATAAGAAAAGAAAAAAACTTTTTTAGCCATTTGTCAACTTTTTTTTAGTAAAATGTAAGTGACCAGATTTTATTAAAGCAATATTTTTGTATGATATTTGAAACATATTTTAGTGTACGTGTAAAAAATGCTGTCCTAACCACACAAGTTCTTATTATATATATTTACTCTGTTGCTCGTTTATGGCTTATTAATTACTTTCTGATGTAATTAATGTTGCTCAACGGTAAATATGTTTTTTCTTCAGTCTTTTTATTTTGTGTAACTTAATTATTATTATTAAGATAATCTCTGCTGGACAATAATTGTAAATATATAAATGAATAAAAAAAAATCAAAAATTAAACATTTTTTTTATCATTTACCTCGACAAAATATTTTTTTTAAATAAGTTTCATACATTTAGTACTTGAATTATATTGACCATATATTATATATATATATATTATATATATATATATATATATATATATATATATATATATATATATATATTATATATATATAAAATATTTCTAAACCAGTTATGGCCACATTTAGCGAGAATTTATAATAAAATAGAAATACCAAAATTCAATAAAGTGCAAAATCAAGTAGTACAACTTCTTTATGTTCAAATGAGCCCTTTAATATTATGTCCGATATTTTAACCTTTATGCAAGATAGTTAAAATGTTGAATTAAAAATTTACTCAAATTAATAATAGAATAAATTATGATATTTGACTTTTAAAATTATGAAGCAAAAATGTAAAATAAAGTTCATATAATATTTATAAACATTCTGAAAATCAACTATAGCTCCATTATTAAATTTTTAATAATACAAATTTATTAATAAACTAAAATAATTGGCAACGTTAATAAGGAAAACCAAATAAAAATATAAATTGAAATAGTGCAGAGAAAGATAAAATTTTGAGGTCAGTCAAATAAAAATAATATGCCACTAAAAAAGTTTTTTATTCTTTGTTTTGATGGAACATCCGCAGTTCCAGAAAACTTCCTGAACTCAGCAAGAGGCATTGTGTGCATGTACATTGACTAGATTTATTTGACCCAGTGTAGTTTTATGTTGGTTGTAATCTTGTAAATTGCTGGTCCATGCCAATAGCAAGGTTGCTTTAAACATCAGCGAGAATACAACGGTTGTGGTGTGGACCAAACTATTACAGTAATTTACCCAATACTAACACACATTGCAGATGGTCATATATTTGCAATAACTCTAAACTTGTACCGTTCTGCTTTAAACTTACTAAAATATTATATAAAATTAATTTAAAATATGTAATTCAAATGAAGGTACAAATCTTTCACAATAAAGTAAATTATATAATTTTTAATTCTAATTAATATATAATATTTTTTTAAAAATTTGTATCAATAGTTTAATACATTTTCTTAATTTCTTCTTCACATTGCAAAATGATAATGTTATTAAAAGTTCAAAATAAAAAAAATAGATATAACAATTCCCCAGTGTCAAGTAATTGAATGACGTCATCACAATATAAAACAAACAAATCTCGTATGCAGTGCTAGGTATTCAAATTGTAGCAAGACAATTGCTTGCGTACTTTCACCATTTTATGAATAATTATCATCCCCTATGATGATGAACGTCACGAGATATCAACATGAAATTACGTATAAATAGAGGGTAAAACTTGGCACACGGAACCGGGAAAATTCACGTCCACTCTTTTCCGTATATTGCCAATGTGTCTACTGGAAATCCTGCCAGCAGATATCTCGCACACCATATAACCAACCTAAAAAAAACTTTGTATTCCTTGTCGTTTTTCTTGTATCATGACAAAATAATGTTCGTGGTGATATCAATCGGGTTGCCTTACAACCATGTTTTTGTAGCTAACATTTTTTTTTTAAATTTACCAAAGTATTATATAGAAAATATTTTCATCTCTATATATAATTTATAAGATTAATTAATTTTTAAATTACGCGCTCTTTTATATAAGACGACAGATGGTTGTTTGACAAATTGTGTTAATGACGTCATATAAAATGTGGTTTCTCTTTTAGTTGAAACAACTATTAATCTAAAAACCAGTAGATTTACAATACTGAAAAGTAAACACAAATTCAAGAGTTTATATGACATTTTGAATAAAGCAAGATTTATTAACGCACTGTAAGTAGAAATGCTGTTGACTTTTGCCTCTTTACAAACGAAACAGAAAGTAGATATAAATTACGGAATATTTTCCATGCTATATAGTTTCTCTATAAATGACTCAATTCAAAGATTTGCACGTCACACTTTTAGTCTAAAATTTTACTTTCTAACACAATAAAAAACACTAAAGTTGACAGTTTTTTTAAATAAAGCATTATAATTATATAGGCTAATGATACGCAATAAACATAAAAAAGGACAAAAAGATTGAGAAATTACAGTAATTAACCTCTCTGTTGTACAAATAACATAATTTTATAATATATTTTTTGATGCATTTTTTATTATGGAATAAATTAGCTGTCAAGTCATTTCATTACTTACTCCTCACAGTTTTCTACATTTAAATTTAAATGATGCGTAAATAATTGTACCTTATCATGCTTTGGGGTTGCGTGAGCATGGTCATTCGTCTCTGCCATGACAGAATATAATTTGAACAGTCGTAAGCTACATACATCTCAGAGGATTTGATAATTGATAACTGGATCCAAAACAACCTAACTTTCTGATAAAACATATTTTCTCTATTTGTATGTTGATTTTAATATTTATTAGATATAGTTGTTAGGTTTTGCATCATCTCAAGTTCTCAAATATAATATATCACTCGTAGAAATAGAGAAGTATTGTTGAACAAACCAGAGTCTTCTGCACGCAATGTTTTTAACAAAACATTGTTCAATGTCTGTCGCGTGGTGTAATTTTTGATTGTTGAACGCGAGAAAGGAAAAAAGTAAACAAACTCCGCTGTTTACAATTTTTTGCCGCTGGCGGCGCCACCAGCGAGCGGTAATTATCAAGGGAAGCATTATGAATAACATGAAAAACTAATAGAAATAATTAAAAAATTGAGGACATGTTTTCAAAAATCAAGTGAAATGGAAAGGAACATGCGCGGAAATTTTATAAAAAAAATTAAGAATTTTTAACGGTTTTTTATCAATGAAACGGTCGAAGAAATGTGGAGCAATAACCATGGTGTAAGTAATGTATATCATTTCTGTGTTTCCAAGGGCTTGTAAGCCCTAAAATCTTTTAGCTAGCAGTTCTGACAGGACTTAGCTGCTCTGACCAGCCGCACCAGTGTTTATTTGTTGATTTATTTAAAAATAAAAAGCAATATAATATAGGGTTTTAAAATTTTACCTTTGAATTTCTATACATACTGAAGATATAGCAGTAATTCGATAATCTACAAGTTTCTATGCTGTTAGACCTTAATACTGGAGTGACTGGAGTCCCGTCCAACATCTATGATTGCACAGAATCACATAAAAGGCAATGAAACGCCAACCTCAGTCTGCGTCGACTCTTCTATGTGCTTAAAATAAGATAAAGCACCGTAATATTTGCTAATAATTAATTTTTACATTACCTGGATTAATGTAGTACAAAGTTATTACAATTTTTTATTCTTTGGTGTGGTATTTTAGAAGTTATCGTTACATTTAGGCATCAACTCGCGAATTTCCTATGTTAAACAATGGCGCATAGTCAACAAAAACCGCTCGCTAGTGGCGCCTCTGGTCACTCTGGCGGGCGCAAAATGGAACTAAAGCGTCACGCAATAATCGGACCACGCGACAGACATTGAACAATGTTTTGTTAAAAACATTGCGCGCAGAAGACTCTGGAACAAACTAATGGCTTTAATGGAAAAAGCCGGAAACAGCTTTCTGATTTTCCTACTTTAACTTTCATGTGACCTCTAAAAGTTTACAAACAAAATTTACTGGAACTGTACGAAGTTTCAGAGCTAAATTTATTGAAAGGTTTATTTGTAGAGAAAATATTTTTTTATTTGTGGGACTTTATTTACATGGACTAGAGGATAAATTTTTTACATAATATATATATATATATATATATATACAAGACATTATATGTTTACATAAATGTCAGTGTTGCTTAAGAATTTGTTGGTGACATCTAATGGCGTTTTTAGCATCATTTGTGGAATGAACCCTTTCTTGTCATGTAAACAGAAAATGTAAAGGATCTAAAACCAAATCCTTAAATGGACGATGATCTGACCAGTTAGCATGACTTCAATTGAGCTGGTGATAAAGAAGAGAGTCTCTCGTTCACTTTAATGTATAGTACATAAATATAGTTGTGAATTTGTATTACATAATGTATAGGTAAAGAATTAAAAAATATATATATATAAATTTACAATACCTTTAATTTTTTTAATATATATGTGTCATATGTATGTATACATATTAATAATTAATGCAAAATGTGAATTAAATTCATAGTATATAAGAAAATACTTGACATGAATTTGCTTCTACCACCAAGATCTGCACCGGCGGCGGCTCCAGCCAAACTCACGCCCAGGCCCTTCATTACTTATTATCTTATCAGAAAACACTCAATCTTCTGAACCTAATTATAGCAGCTGTATTTCATGTAACACACAAAAAGTTATTTTACATTTTTATTTACTAATATCTTTTCTCACGAAACTACAATATAATTTTTCAAACACAATTTATTATACTTGAACATGTTTTTATACAATTCTAATCTGAGCAGTTAAAAAGATTCTAAAAATGAATCAAAATAGGATTTTTCTTCTTCTGAAATTTTCATACGTATTTATTTTTTAATCGAAAAAACATAAAAAAATTAATGCCTTTTTTGTCATAAAAATAAAATTTGAAACTCTAACTTGATACATAATATAAAATAGAGTATAAAAAACATGCATAAATTTATTACTGTATTATATCCGGTATTAACTAACCACCCTCTTTTTACCTCTACTTTTTTAATTTGTATTTATATTAGAATTATTGTGGTTTTGTTTTAACGTAATTTATAGTAACATTATACACGCACACAATATAATATGATAATATTATTGTTATATGAGTCACACTCGATACTCTGTTACTCTGACACGATTTGAAAATGTCACTATAATGCTACTGTATGGTCACTCGCTTGCACGCTATACTTTTTAACGTGAGCTTGAGCATTTACCTCCCCTGAGTTAACTGATATGGCATTTGGTCACGCAATAATCCGCCTCCTCCCCCCATCTGCGTGAGAGTTTTCCCCATCATCCCCCACCTGTACAGACTTAACAAAAAAATACTACCTAGCACCCTTGTGTTTTTATATTGTATATAAAATGGTTAAGCTTTTGATATCTGATCTGAGAAAATATACCACTAAAAAATACTTCAAAGTTGTAAAAGAAACGTGGAAGGGGAAAGTAAGCTTTGTTTTATGAACTTGGAAAAGAGAATCTTGCATATTCTATAAGGATAAGGTATCGAATATCATTATTTTTTATGATTTTATTCATATATAATTCCAAACAATATTATTATATATAGTACATGTTTTAATATTATTATTTTTTTTACAGGGATACACCCCTAAGAGCTTCCAACTCACGGCGGGGTAATGGGTAGGGGTAAGGTAGGGAAAGGATGGTGGCCACGGCCTGTTACGCGTCCCATCATTCACTGAGGTGAGACTGAGGGAACCGTGGAAAACCTCAGTCAGGACTAAATTTCATGTATTCATTGTAAATGCAGGTAATTATGAAGATCCTTTTAATTTAATTTATATAGGTTTACATTTAGACTCATTTTGTTTAGAATTTTGAATTTAAGAGCGTTCCAAATTTTCAAATACAAACTTATTTACCCTTAGATAATTTCACCCTCACTATATATTTGATGATTAAGTTGTTCCAGTATAATGAACTGAAGCTAATTGCTTGTAAGAAGCTTTTAATTTATTGAAGGCGATAATTCAACACAACAGTATTGTGAGCTTGATATTATATTCCAGCATACTTTTTATGCAGAGAAGGAATGTAAGGCCTATAAATATATTATGAAATAGTGAATGATATACTGTGTACTTTGTAAAATTGTTTGCATTATGTTTAGAGCTATAAATAAAATATACTTTAAAGTATAACAAGTTATTTTGCTATACACTATACACGAACAAAACGCACAATGAAACGCTTAAAAAACATAAAAATTTTTTTTTTTTAATTATTTAATTACCTTCAAAACGTCGCATGAAAAGTGAAAAAAAAAAACTGTTGAGAATTTAAACGTATAAAAAAAATTGAAGCAAAATGTTTTTTTTTTTTTTTTTTTTTTTTCAAATACAGATGGGAGTTGTCAATTTTTTTATCATACTTGTAGAAAGCTGTCATTTCATTTTGTATAAGCAGTAAAAGAAAATCAAGTTAAATATATTTATAAGCGCAAACACTTTCTTTTAATACATAAACATTTTTTTTTACTTTTTTTTTAACTATCTGAAAAAAGTTGTTAAGTTGCGAAAGAGCATAAAATTTTTTTAACGTTTTGAAAAATGTCAGTGAATTTGAAAGGTGGGTGGATCACCAGTAGAAAAAGGGGTTGGGGTTGCACCAAAAGTGGAGGGACCGTAGGAGGAAATAGGGAGGAGAAATGAAGGGGGTGAGATTGCGAAGAAGGGAAAAGGTTGACACGCCTCATAGCTCAACTTGGACAGAGAAGTAGAAAAAAAAATCAATTCCGATCCGAAGCAAATGGTTTACATTTGTCCCTGTGAACAAAGTACACCCGTCATGTCCCTTGAACCACGAAACAAGAGAAGGTTTGCTACTTTATATTATACATCGGGAGAGAACAGCAACCAGTGAGCCATATTTTCTCATTTTAGCGTAGTAACAGTGGCAGCAATGGACCGAGAATATGGAACTTTTGGGAGGCTAAAAAAAAATAGAACAGGGAATAAAAATGATTATTGCATCTAGTGAACACCACAAATGCCATACATCTCTCTCTCCTCTTTCGCTTATACGAACAGTCATGGCTCATTTCTCAAAGTAGACATGAAGGACATTTGCTTTATATATATTTTTTTTTATTCTAGCTAGGTGATATGTGACATCCATAACAGCAAAATGTGACGTCACTATATACCCTTAAAGACGCAAATCAAAAGTACTTCATCAACTTTATAGTGCAATTTTACTTCATAAAACTTTATAATACATTCAACTTTTCTTTTCGGTTCAAATTAATTTGATTGTTTACCATTACTATAGAAATTATGCTTTTTTAAATGTACAAAAAAAAATTGAAGAAAAAAATGAAGTATATATTATATAATTATATTATACGAGTATGATACACTGCTTGATATTTTTATTGTACGTTTGTATAAAACGTTCCAGTTGAATCAATGTCTTCATTGATAATAATTTTTCAAATTTAACAATATTTAGTCATTATTTTTTTTATAAAAAACCATACACTGACTTTCAAAATTGTCTAACTGGTGCTATTGCGCTTGCATGCAAATTGAAATGTAAGTTAATTGGTGTGAAATTCTTTGTATTTTCTGGGTCTTTGATTACAATTACCACACTGTTACCTCGAGAACATTGAATGTGTAGCCAAATACTCGATAACAAATACCGGTGGTGCCGGTTCAACTTTTTTGAAATTCAGGGTACTCTCAGAAATCATACTTTATAGTGTCCAAGGCCTTGTATGGGTCTTGTATGTATGCAACTTGTACTACATGCAAGTATTATTCAATTTTTTAACGTGTGACCCTTAAGGGTATATACACCTAATGTTGTTGTCATGGGTGCTAACCAACTTGGCGTGGATATGATGTTGGGATTTTGGGAAATTGACGTTTTGTATGCCTCAACAAAAGGCGTAGAGATCTGCAAGTCATATGAAATTGCGTTTGAGCAAGCAATAAATAAAAACATCAAATATGAAAATTTAACATGTAAACGTAAAAATAATTCATTCCTCTGTTATAAGAGAATGAATATTACATCCAAACTATCGTGAAGACAAAATTATATTCTGAGCACATAAAAAATTTATATTCAATATCGATTTTCAAATATCTGTGAACTTTTTTTAAATATAAAAATCTTTATTTTGAAAGTTTTTTTTAACCTGAAAGCTTTATTATAAAAAAGCGATTGAACAAAGTTTTAAATCTAAATTTATATAATAAAAAAATTACATTAAAAACTTTAATTATGGTGTTATACTTTTTTTGCATTATAAATAATAAATGTAATTATTTTCAAGCTTAAAATTGTTATAATAATAAATAATCTCTATCATTAAGCTTATTTAATATTTTTTTACATGATGATTACATAGGAACATTTGTTACAAGGTATATAAGGTGTAATTCTATGGATTATGTAGAGTTATTTTACCCGGTGTATAGGATTAACAAAATACGACCAACGACGATGAGTTTCCGGGTCAACAACCCACACGTATATATACGACCTGCAGAGTAACATAAACAACGACATGAATAACAGAATCCCTGTGGAGAAAATTAAGCTAATTTGTGTTTCTATGATAAAGTAGGCTGGTGTCCACAGGCATCCCATTGTGCTAATTTAATACTTCCTAACGTTGAAGTGTGCAAAGAATATAAAAAAATAATATAGCATTTGTTAAAAATAAATTAGTAGAAACTATAAATAAAGAATTTAATAAAGTATTTTTAAGTAAAATTTCAAATCTGAGTTAAATATCTAAATAATGACTCCGTTTTTAATTAAAAATATATATTTATTTTATAAATTTTTGAAAATTATTCTAAAAAACAAATCATTGTAATATAAGATTTGTGGATAAATATAATATTAACAACGAATAACAAAATATCCATCCTCCAATTGTTTCTATTGTGAACAGAGATAAAAGTATATAATGGAGCTCCAAAATGTTTTGCGTAATAATAGCTTGTTTATGTACATTTTTCAAATAAATTGTTGATATATCATTCTATTATTATACGAAGAGAACAAAGAACAGTGCCAACAAACTGTATGGTATCTTATCACAACTTCACTGTATTTTTGTGAATATTAACACATTATTATATAAAAAATTTACTCTCTGCTTCTGCCGTAATAAGTCATGTTCCAAAATATAATTATGTAAAAGGTTGTCCTGTATTGACATATATAATTATCAATTATTTTAAATTACACTTTCAAAATTGTATTTAATTTTCTATAAACATGAAATAAATTAATCATTGGATTGCAAATTAATTTAGTTGTCTTATATTGTTGAACAAAAGTGTTGAATTTGATAGTAACACCTCTCGAATATGATTACAGCACAGAATGAAGAACGAGGTGGAAGAGTAAACACAAAGAGATGTTTCAACAGAATATATATCGTCATTATTTTGAATATAACAAACGAAAATGTAAAACGATCGAAACGTTATTTTCAGTTGACAATCATCATCTCTGGGCAACGGAAAAACCTGAGGCTACGTGTTTGCAAATAATGTCTCTCTCTCTCTCTCTCTCTCTCTCTCTCTCTCTCTCTCTCTCTCTCTCTCTCTCTCTCTCTCTCTCTCTCTCTCTCTCTCTCTCTCTCTCTCTCTCTCTCTCTCTCTCTCTCTCTCTCTCTCTCTCTCTCTCTCTCTCTCTCTCTCTCTCTCTCTCTCTCTCTCTCTCTCTCTCTCTCTCTCTCTCTCTCTCTCTCTCTGCCAATCATACACTCTTCACAACAGTCATCTGCGCAACAGACTTACAAACACATCATCACGTCACCTTTTTTGATGACACATAAAACTGCACATCCAATCAGTTTACTCTGTCAGCTAGCTTGCTGTAGGCTCTCCGGTGATTGTGATACAGCAAAATCTCAATCAACTTTGAGTTATATTCTCTTTTTGATTGCTCTCTTCTCTACTTTTTTATGTATATTTTTATATTAAATGAAAATCACGATATGCATGCCTAAAATCACAAGCAAATGAGTTTTTCCATGTATAAATATATCTTGTTATGTTTTTATATTTATATAATAGAAATCAATGTAAAATACTGTATATATGTCCAAATATTAACACCTACTAATTTCTCAACTAAAAAATAATAATAATAATAATAATAATAATAATAATAATAATAATAATAATAATAATAATAATAATAATAATAATAACCCCCACTTCTCCCCCCTGCATGTTTTTCCTTGCATGTTGCTTTTGCCCAAGTATTCGCTTGCAATGGGATCGGTGTTAGATGCTTGCATGCTGCACTGTGCCCCGGCGCTGTGTTTATGAGGGGATTGGGAGCATGTGGGATGATGCATGCAGGGGGGGCCCATGTCCACCTTGTCGTGGTGTGGGGGCTCCCCGTCAGGGGTCTAACGGGCAGGGAGGGTACCCAGCCTTCGTAAGGAGGTAACGGAGTGTGGGACCGTGCTTTGGGTTTCCACCTGGGGAGTTGTTCCTTGGGCTTCTCTTCAGTACCAGTACGCTGGACAAGGAAAATATGGAAAGTTCTTTAAAGGAGCGAGTTAATGGCGACCGGTCGAAAGGCCGCGCAGGGGGTTCTGGTACTGGGCCGTCTGTGTCAAATGAGCTACCCGTACCAGTGGAACGTGGTGAATCTTCCTCACAACATCGAGGGAGGCGCGGCGCTGCGCCACTCAGGGCTACCGCGAGTGCAGCTGCTCCAGCTGCGCAGGCAGGTGGTGGTTTGGAGGAGCCCAGAGCTCCTCTCACTGCTGCTGGCCTTGTACGCCAACGCACGAAGTGGACCAAGGACATGAATATGTCGGTCATGCGTGCGTACTATAGGAGTACCAACATTGAGAGGGAGATGGAAGGGTATAGGGTGAGAATGTTTGGCGAGTGGAAGAAGATTTTTCCGGACACGACAATGGACGAGCAGCGAGTTTGCAGCCAGCTGCGTTCCATCATGAGTAGAGGAGCTCTCTCGGCAGCGGAACTGGACAAGATCAAGGGGGAGATTGCACAGGAGTTGCAGCTACATCAGCAGCAAGCACCTTCAAGTGGCAGTGAAGGAGAGGAGGAGGATGTTATGGAAGAAGTGTTGCCTCAGCCAGAGCTAGAAAGGGAAGGAGCAGAGAGTCAACATCATATGGAAGGAGATTTGCGAGACAAGCTTGGGGATGTATACGAGTCTTTCAAGTTGCAATATCAGGGTGTTCCGCTTGAGAGTCGCCCTCGCATTCCCAAATTGAGATGCAATGTGCAGGTTTTCTCCTGTGTTGCTGTTGCAGATCAGATGCTAGAAACTGATTTGGCAGGGTCTAGTCTGGAGGAGGTTGCTGGGCTTGTGCACTGTGCTGCTCTAGCTGTATGTCAGGTTCTTGGTGTTGAGATTAAGAATCGCTCGCAGCGGCAAGCCCGTAAGCGTTCTTCTCAAGAGTATGTGCCAGCTTGGAGGAAGAGGATCGAGGAGAAGATCAACAGAGCTCGGAGGGATATAAGCCATCTGGCGGCGTTCTTTGCTGACCAGGATGGATGCAGTAAAAAGGTTTTAGCAGGCATTCGTCTCATTGCAAGAAGTATCAAGGTGAGAAGGACGGACAGGGACTTCGAGAAGAAGCTCCGAGAGAAGGAAGAGCAACTAAGACAGCGAATTGCAGCGCTTGGTGCCCGTATCAGGAGATATAATGAGGCAGCTAAGCGGAGGCAGCAAGAAAGCCTTTTTGCTGCTGATCAGAAGTTGTTCTATCGGAAATTGGAGGAAGAGGGCAAAGAGGAGCAACCTCAGCGGCCGCCCAAAGCAGAAACAATGGCAGAGTTTTGGTCGTCCATTTGGTCGGAGCCAAAGCAACACTCTGAAGATGCTTACTGGTTGCGAGAGGAAGAGGAGGAATGCAGAGACATTCCGGCAATGCCAGCAGTTAGTATTACACTGGCTGATGTACAGGCTGCAATTAAGAAAACGCAGAACTGGAAGGCTCCGGGTGTGGATGGCATTCACAACTTCTGGTGGAAGTATTTTAAAACTACTCACCAGGCTCTTGCTACTCACTTTCATGAGGCCTTGGAAGATCCGTCCATTGTGCCAAGATTTTGTACGCTTGGAATTACGTACATGAAGCCGAAGTCAGGTGATTCATTGAATCCCAAGAACTATAGGCCAATCACATGTCTTCCCACTCTGTACAAGATCTTCACATCCATTCTGTCGATAAAGATTTATGACCATCTTGTCGCAAATGGACTTCTTGCTGAGGAACAGAATGGCTGTCGGAAGGGCACGAGGGGATGCCGGGAGTTATTGGTAGTTGACGCTGTTGTGTCTCAGCAGGCTCGTAGAAAACACCGTAATATTTCAGTAGGTTGGGTTGACTACAAGAAAGCCTTTGATTCAGTCCCCCATTCCTGGCTCCTCTCTGTACTTCACATTTACAAAATTCATCCTTGCATTGTTCAGATTCTCACTTCTTGCATGGGCATGTGGAGGACTTGTCTTCATGTAAACCAAGGGGGGGTCAGCTACAAGACCAGAGAGATGCGAATCTCGAGAGGTATTTTTCAGGGAGATAGTCTCAGCCCATTATGGTTCTGTCTTGCATTGAACCCGCTGAGCAGGATGCTCCGAACCTCTGGGTATGGTTACGTTCTACAGAGGAATCCAGAAGTTCGCATTTCTCACCAGTTTTACATGGATGACCTCAAGTTATATGCTTCTGGTGAAGACCAGTTGCACAGCATGTTTGAACTTGTCAAAAGTTTTAGTGATGCAATTTGCATGGAGTTTGGTCTTGACAAGTGTGCTGTTGTGCATGTGAGAAAAGGGGAGATTCAAGATCCACAAGAAGGCTTGCGGCTCATGGGAGGCACCGTTATTCAAGACTTGGGTGTCGAGGAAAACTACAAGTACCTCGGTCTGCAGCAGCTAATTGGCATTAAAGATGTAGATGCCAGAAAACAAGTCGAGAAAAAAGTGCTGTCTCGAGTCAACAAGATTTGCAAGTCTTTTGTTAGTGCGAGGAACAAGATTACTGCGATTAATACGTGGGCTATCCCTGTGGCTGGATATACGTTTGGTGTCGTCAGGTGGTCGCAGACGTCACTGCAAGCTTTTGATAGAAAAGTGAGAACCACCCTCACGAAGCACAGGATACATCACCCGAGGAGCTCAGTCGAGAGACTGTACCTTTCACGTCATGTAGGTGGAAGAGGTTTGCTCAGCATGGAGATGATGTGTCGTCAGCAGGAGTTGAAACTTCGGCAGTACTTTGTGTCACGTGGTGATGGGTTGCATGCAGCTATTTGCAACCAGGACCGTGGCTACACTCCGCTACATTTGAGTGAGCAAGAGTTTCAGCCTGCCATTAGAACCCAGGCTGACAGAGTCTTGGAGTGGTCAACAAAAGCATTGCATGGTCGGTTTGCTGCAGCGTTATCTTCGGATCAGGTGGACACCAAGAGTTCCACTGAGTGGCTGCGGACAAGTGGGTTGTTTGCGGAGACAGAGGGCTTTGTCTGTGCCATACAGGATCAGGTCATCAGGACTAGGGCGTATGAGCGACACATCCTCAAAGTCAACATCAGTGACCGGTGTCGTCTTTGCAAGCAGGCTAACGAGTCCATTCAGCATGTCACTGGGGGCTGTCCAGTGCTTGCTCCAAAAGAGTACTTAGAGCGCCACAATTCTGTTGCCAAAGTTGTACATCAAGCTTTGGCCAAGAAAGTTGGTCTCATTGAGACAGAGGTTCCGTACTATAAGTGCAAGCCGGAACAAGTTCTCCGTAATCAGGATGCAAAAATCCTGTGGGATTCTGCCATCACCACAGATAGAGCTGTTGAAGCAAACAGACCTGATCTTGTTCTCTTCGACAAGAAAGCTCGAACAGCGGTGATTGTCGACATTGCTGTCCCGCTGGACGAGAATCTTGTGACCACAGTTGCGGAGAAAAAGCGCAAGTACCAGCCACTTGCTGTCGAGCTCAAAGACATGTACCAGCTCCGTAGTGTTGATGTGGTTCCAGTTGTGATCTCTAGTAACGGTCTTGTGACCAAAGACTGGTCATTTGCCAGAGAGAAGTTGGCTCTCAAAGAATACCACATGCGTGTCATGCAGAAGGCTGCTATTCTTGGCACGGCTAACATTGTGCGCAAGGTTTTGAGCTTGTAGCACCCCCGCATGTGTACCCGCAATCCCCTCTCAATGTTTGGTACGGGCGCTTGCACCTTGGCTTGATTGAGCCCGGTGTTAGTGCTTATGAAGAAGAAAGCAAGAAAAAGACATAATAATAATAATAATAATAATAATAATAATAATAATAATTATTATTATAATTATTATTATAATATATAATAATAATAATAATAATTATATTATTATAATGGGCATCCGGCCATGGCTTGAGCGTAGGCTCTTGTCCTGGCTCGCGGAACGCGTCCCCCCGCGCCCAGGAAGGACATGCGGGTTGGGGGTTGCCTTGCGAGTGTGACCTCTGGCCCGTAGCCTGTGGTTCTTGTACCACAGGGCGGCCAGGGCATTGGTTTGGGAAGCCCAAGATGCATCCCCACCTCTAAGTGCCCTGGTTAAAGGCATCCAGCACCCCGAGTGCTCGCGGAAATGTGTCCCACCGCGCCTAGGAGAGGACCTGCCCAAAAGGCTGTGTGATGGGCTATTTGCGGGTGTACCCGGGAAGCCCTCATTGCCCGCAGCTGAGTAGGAGACGCTGGATCGTAACATCACCAACAGGATCAGCGGGCGCTTTCACCTTGGCCCAATTGGGCCCGGTGCTGGCGCTAAACCACCCCAACTTGGTTGGGAGTTAAAAACAAAAAATAATAATAATAATAATAAGGGCATCCGGCCATGGCTTGAGCGTAGGCTCTTGTCCTGGTTCGCGGTTCGCGTCCCCCCGCGCCCAGGAAGGACATGCGGGTTGGGGGTCGCCTTGCGAGTGTGACCTCTGGCCCGTAGCCTGTGGTTCTTGTACCACAGGGCGGCCAGGGCATTGGTTTGGGAAGCCCAAGATGCATCCCCACCTCTAAGTGCCCTGGTTAAAGGCATCCAGCACCCCGAGTGCTCGCGGAAATGTGTCCCACCGCGCCTAGGAGAGGACCTGCCCGAAAGGCTGTGTGATGGGCTATTTACGGGTGTACCCGGGAAGCCCTCATTGCCCGCAGCTGATTAGGAGACGCTGGATCTTAACATCACCAACAGGACCAGCGGGCGCCTTCACCTTGGCCCAATTGGGCCCGGTGCTGGCGCTAAACCACCCCAACTTGGTTGGGAGTTAAAAACAAAAAATAATAATAATAATAATAATAATAATGGGCATCCAGCTACGGGATGGGCGTAGGCTCTTCCCTGGCTCGCGGTACGTGTCCCCCCGCGCTCAGGAAGGACATGCGGGTTGGGGGTTGCCTTGCGAGTGTGACCTCTGGCCCGTAGCCTGTGGTTCTTGAACCACAGGGCGGCCAGGGCATTGGTTTGGGAAGCCCAAGATGCATCCCCACCTCTAAGTGCCCTGGTTAAAGGCATCCAGCACCCAAGAGTGCTAGCGGAAATGTGTCCCACCGCGCCTAGGAGAGGACCTGCCCGAAAGGCTGTGTGATGGGCTATTTGCGGGTGTACCCGGGAAGCCCTCATTGCCCGCAGCTGAGTAGGAGACGCTGGATCGTAACATCACCAACAGGACCAGCGGGTGCCTTCATCTTGTCCCAATTGGGCCCGGTGCTGGCGCTTAAACACCCCAACTAGGTTGGGAGTTAAAAACCCAAATAATAATAATAATAATAATAATAATAATAATAATAATAATAATAATAATAAAGGGCATCCGGCCATGGCTTGAGCGTAGGCTCTTGTCCTGGCTCGCGGAACGCGTCCCCCCGCGCCCAGGAAGGACATGCGGGTTGGAGGTTGCCTTGCGAGTGTGACCTCTGGCCCGTAGCCTGTGGTTCTTGTACCACAGGGCGGCCAGGGCATTGGTTTGGGAAGCCCAAGATGCATCCCCACCTCTAAGTGCCCTGGTTAAAGGCATCCAGCACCCCGAGTGCTCGCGGAAATGTGTCCCACCGCGCCTAGGAGAGGACCTGCCCAAAAGGCTGTGTGATGGGCTATTTGCGGGTGTACCCGGGAAGCCCTCATTGCCCGCAGCTGAGTAGGAGACGCTGGATCGTAACATCACCAACAGGATCAGCGGGCGCCTTCACCTTGGCCCAATTGGGCCCGGTGCTGGCGCTAAACCACCCCAACTTGGTTGGGAGTTAAAAACAAATAATAATAATAATAATAAAAAACATTAAAAATTACAACCCTGAAAAAAATCAAACATGTAATTTAAAAACAACTTAATGTAAATTTTAAATTTAGAAAATTATTGTTTTGCGACAGATGTAGATCGAATATTTATGTTGGAATTCATATATGGCATGCTGGAAACTATAAATGAAACAAACATGTTAAATATAATTATATATATGTGTGTATTATATTGTTATTAAGCCTAAAGTAGAGTTCAAAATAAATACTAAATAGTAACTGAATAAAGAACCATGCTGAATGTGAAAATTAATTCTTCGAATAGCACATATTTTTATAAATTTACTGCATTAATTTTGGTGTATTAAATATATAAATTTACAAAGTCACTATAAACTACTTTTTAGTGGAATCAAGCTTTGAAATTTTCTCGTCCGAAATTAAAAAAGAAAATGTAATAATTAACATAACATTTTGTTGTAAATAATATATCATAGCATTTTTTGTATTCAAAACATCAAATTCAATACATATTATAATATCCCAAGTATAATTTAAAACATTAAAGCTTGTTTCAAAATAAAATATTGTATTTTTTTAAAAAAAATTAAAATTTAAAACCTTAAAACAGAGAGAGAGAGAGAGAGAGAGAGAGAGAGAGAGAGAGAGAGAGAGAGAGAGAGAAGAGAAATGTTTTTTTTTTTTAAATCCGTACAAAATGTAAAAGCGTTGTTGTTTATTTTTGTAATGAAATGGATTCGCTTGGGGCTGGTTGACTGGCTGGAGGCAGTGAGCACAGCGGTGAACGGGTGGGGGCTGGGGTGGGAGAGGAAATTAGCCGAGGAATGAGATAGCGGAATGGAGAACTTGCAGGGGGGGGGGAGTCAGGGGATGATGGGAGATTGAGAGGAGAGGGGGCACCAAAAAGTAGAACAAAATTACACTTGGGCTCATATCATGGAATTCTCTCATGATGACGATACAAGAAAATCAATTAATTTTATGGAAGAATGACTCATTATACAAGAAGTACCTACTTAGTTGAAATAACAAATAATAACTGCATTGATTATATAAGAATAGAGTATTCTAGTATGAGGGGCTATAATGGTAATAGTTTTTTATAATATACAAAATAGAAAATAGTGAAAAACTCAAGTAAGTTAGCAGCATATACTTTTCAAAAATTTCTCTAATATATTTCTAACGTTAATGGGCGCGATACACGAAGCAATTAACCAGGTTTCTAACCACGTTTAGCTTAGCCACGTTTAACTAAGGTGGTTTAACACGTAAAACAGGTATAGTTAAACGTGGTTAAGCTAAACGTGGTTAGAAACCTGGCTAACTGCTTCGTGAATCGCACCCATTATTGTAGTTGCTGTGTTTATTTAATATATTAAACTTAAATACATAAATATTTAAATATGTTTTATAGAGCTTATATTTTCTTATTTAAAAACATAAAAAAATCTCAATGTATAACTGGATCATTTCCAAAAACAGCAAAAAAACTGCCAATAAAAGCTATAGAGTTTTTTTCACAATATTTATTACTGTTTCTAAACTGTTTTGATTTCCTTCTACCAACAGTAAAGTGATACAGACAAGATTTATAGACGTATAGCCAAGATTTGCGCAGTAACTCTTATGCATTCATAATAGGGATGAAATGCAGCAGAGAAACCCATACCCATGCCACATCAAAGTTATGTAAAGAAGTTAAAAACTTGGCTTCAAAATCTGTCCGGTTAAATTATTCCAATGATATCAAATAAATAAATAAATAATTGTATTAAATTTGAAAATAAAGTATCACATGATTCAACAAATCAGAAGTTGTTTTATTAAAATATCATTTAATATTTTTACTGTGTTTGGTAGAGTTTATTAACAGAGAAACAATATTATAAAATAATTAAAAAAAAAACTACTTCTAGTCTATAAAATTAATGAAATTTTAATAGTTGTAATATAATTAACAGAAACATGAGAAAGAGGGAGAGATGAAAGGTTTGAAGATGAAAGAAACTAGAAAAGCAAGAAGAGAAGCAATATATACATCGTTCAAGAAGAAGAAAGGCAGAGACAGAAGTTATAGCTCACTGACAGAGAATAGTTTAGTTAGCGGCCAGTCATTCTGTTACTTGGTGCTGTGTTCCTGCAAGCCACCATGACAAGACAGAAAGAGCTCTTCTCAGATTGTCCCTCTCGTAATTTCACGGCCTCGTGACCTCACAATCCCAGCCTGGCTCGCTCTCACGTGCTAACGTTCTGTCTCCCTCAAGCCCTCTGCGTCGCCCTTCTTCTCCAAGCAAGCTAACTTTGCACTCCTGAAGCAGTAGCATGAGCCTGGCTTTCTACTGTGCAAAATAAAGTAACGCTAATTAACTAAGACAATGTGTAACCAGACCCGCATGGACATTTTGTAACTCTCTCTTACTTACTCTCTGTGTGAGTATATGTATATATTTTATACATATGCTGTACCTACTATATAGAGAATTTAACATACTCTCATGCATGTGAAATGTACAAAGTAACTACTTTAAATTCTGCGGGTTATATAAAATTAAATGTTAATGAAATTTGAAATTACAACAAAATAATTTAGTATTTTAAATTAAATTTTATTCATCAATGATTTATTTAAATAATTTGTTCATACTGTTTAAAAAATGTGGAACGCATATTTTTTTAGTACTTAATATTACTTACTTTGAATTGAGGTTATTGCACTTATTGCAACCCTAATAAGATATATAATCATAAAAGTTAGTTAGTTTACATTACATACATGTATCAAATATTACCTTACCGTATTACATCGGTTAAAGTTGACAATGCTTATAGAATATTCAGTATTTTATTTTCATATTATGTTTGCTTTTAATGTTATGTAAACAAATGTTGACATAACTTTTATTTAAAAAAAAAAGTAGTACAAACAAATGTATTTTTTTAAACGTACAGATAGTAATGACAACAATAAAATGTTTTTCAAGAAAAACATTTTCTTTTTTTTATCTATTTTCATTAAAAAAAAAGTGAATAAACAAAATTATAGCTCTAAAAACGATTTGCTTTTATGGTTATTTTGATTTTACTTCACGAAAAAATTCATTTTATTAAAATTAATTTTAATATATAATGTTTACATTGCCTATAATGTTAATGTAATTATAAATCATATTTTACAATTACCATACAAACATTTTGAAGTATTCCACATAAAACAAACACATAAATAATTATATAATTAAGCCAATGACAGTATAAACATACGGTAATCGAATATAATATTATAGTTATGTAATATATTATATTATAATAAATTATAACTTCATTATTAAAAAATACATAACAAAACAAATTAATATATCATCTTTTTTTTATTACATTCATTTACAAAGAGGTTATATATTATGAATTATTTCCAACTCATATTTTACATAAAAAAATAATTATGAATAATATGATATTGTGTTATAAAGAATGGTTTTATTTTAAAAAAAAAATACACCTAGCTTTAAATTTTAGGTTTATAATAATTAGAAAAGGAAGCCATAAAATTGTACTGTTGTAGCGGAGTGTAATAATAATTTTTCTCGTTGCGAGCAGTGCGACACGGTGGGCAGGATACAGCAGTGGACTTGTTTGTGCGGGTCAGCGTGGGAGGATGAAATGCATCATGTCAAAACGTGAACATGGGCATTAGTGATGCACGGTAGGTCAAAACATGTTGCCTCATTAAGGTGAGTAATTAATGTACGAAATTAAGTGATGTTATAAAACATCATTCCAGTTTAACTCTCAAATAATTTCAAATATTATGTAAATATTTGAATTTTTGCAAATCAAATGGCTGAAACAGCTACTTCGTCACTATGCTTTTAATGACCTGTTATAATACCTATAATTACAGTTTTAATTGTTAGTACTCTTATAAAATGCTAAAATATACTCAATATTAATATAAATTATATTATATTGACCTCATTAAGCACCAAAAATGGCATTGAAAATCTTCTCATTAAAATTAGTATGACTCGATCATTGCATGTGCACTTAAACCAGTAGCAAAATTCTGAAATAAAATTCAATTTTTTTATTCATTTTGGTTGGATAAACTTGGATCACGTCACGATAAAAAAATAATAATGAAACAAAAACAACATACACAAAATCACAATAAACAAAGCGATCACAACAATACCATGCATATGAAGTATTTAGAATCGCTAAGATAAAATCCACCAAATGCCTCTCATTAATAAGTCAATCTTTTCAGAGGGTCATTTTTTACCTTTGCCTATTTTGTGTGTTTAATTATTCAGTCTTGTCTTACGTAAGATCCTATTTAAAGGGTATACAAAATTATAAATTTATTTCAGATTTTTAGTTTAGCTTATATATTATATGCTTTTAGTTCACAAAATTATTTTAGTAACTACAGAGCGACGTGTTTTTTGAAATATAAAAAGGCTTAAAACTGCCTACTGAGCTCTTTTTTTAAATGTCACATAACCCCATAAAATGTAGTAACATGTGACGTGCAGGCTTTAGAAGCTTAAAAATGCATGCGGTGCATATTTTTCAAGCCAAAATTGCAAAGCATATAATTATGATCTAGTGTAGTAAAAGTATATATATTAAAATAATGAAGATATATTATCATGTAATGTTAATCGAATACTAAAAAATAATAATAACATTCTATGTATCGAACATAAATCTAACTAAAATTTTTAAATGCTTTTTAGTAGGGAGAAGATTATATAGTATCTATCAAAGCCACAATTTCAATTTTCCGATACGAAAATTTGGCAAGTACATAAAATATTGATAAGCTAATAATTATTTTTATGATATTAACTATTTATAACCCCTGAAAATTTGTTTTATTTTTATAAGGTATACAGTTTTGAAACTGACTGGTTTCATTAACTTAATTGAGACTATTTTATGGAATAAAACAAAACAAGTTTAAAACTTGCTCGAGGATATGGAAAAGTTTTAAAGAACACATTAAAAAAATTAAAAAGTTTAAAATGGCGCTAAAGGGAGAATTAAAAATTGGATTGACGACCAAGTACATTTACATTTCAGTTTAAACAACTGACCATATAACACTCCAGTCCACGTAATACGTCACACGTTAAATTTAAAAAAAAAATGTATTATGAGTTTGATATACCTCCATTTTTGTGAACCGTGTTTCGCTGCGGCTTGGTTGTCATTGCGTTTGATGTATAGCGTGCGTTAGCCGGTTACACGATGAGGAATAGCCTCGCATGTTGAGTCTGTTAGCCACCAACAGTGGCTGCTACTGCAGTGTGGGGAAATTCCATCGTGCAGAACATGTTTCTCCTATGCGTTATACATAAATTTACAATATCAAAGTTTTCTACATAAAAAAATAGAAGAGGATGTAAAATACAATCTAAGATATTTTAGGGGATATACGAAAATTGATATATTAGAACCATATAATACCATCAAATAATAATAATAAAAAAATTAAGTGATAAAAATTTGCTACAAGTTTAATATTAAATTTTGGTACATTATGTGTAAAGGCGGATTCACATGGCGATTTTTACCATGCGACGCGACGCGAATAATGCGCACTTGCTGTAACATCCATTGGCGGCCATATTGGGCGATTAAAAGAAAAAGAGCATCGTAATTAACGCGATTACCTGCGAATTCGCCGCCGCATAGGATTTCACAGCTTTTAAGTTAAAATCGCGCCGCGTCGCCGTTGCCGCCCATGAAAATCCACCTTAACTTAAAAAATATATATATTTAGATTAGGTTATATATTATATGAAAGTGTTACATAAAACTAGACAGTCCTTGTTTATTAGGAATATTGACAGAATAGTCAAAGAAGTACTTTATACATCATCATTTGTGTTTTCATGATATTATTGTTTTTATTAATATGAAAGGGCATTTACAAAGGCTTAAGACCCGATTTTAGGCCCAATTTTCCATTTTCCATGTCAGAATTTAGTGAGCCCTAAAACGGGCCTTGCGTTTGTGAATGCCCCTTATGAAGTTTACAACGTGGTAACCACATTCAAGTTCAATGAAAATGTTTAATACGGATACATTGACGATGCCTCATATTAAATGACATTATCCATCGTCAACGAATCCATATTAAACACGTCATGCGAACGTACTGAATGTCTTTGAATCTGCAGCAACAATTCATGACTAACGACTTCAAATCTAAGACTAAACAGTTATATATTAATTATACTATTATTGTATCAAAGAATTTGATATGGTACTATTTTAGCAACAAATTAAAAAAAAAATTTAAAAAAATCCTGTTATAAATTTTTTAATTAACTTTTGAAGAGTATAAAACTTTTTTTTTTCGAGTTCCTTTTTTATATAGCTCAAAAACTTATATTTTGTATTAATTGTATTAAAATAAAAATACTACATTAAAAATTAATAATAACAATATTTCAAGTTGCCTTTCTTTGTCTTTTGATTTAATGTATCCAAAAAGATAAATTTAATTAATTATAAAAAGAAATAACATTTTAGAAACTAATTTATTCATTTAATTTTCTCATTTCTATAAAATGTGCTACAGTACCTTATATTTTTTGCTTTTTACTTTTTCCTTGTTATCTTGTTTCTTGTTTCATTTTCTTTTTCATTCTTAAAAAAAACTGAGAAAGTTGTTGAGGTAACGAAGAAAAGTTATAATTGGAACATCTTTTCTATCGTATTTTGTAGCTTCAGGGAAATTGTGATCCTTTGATAATACCACGATGTGCAGGACAATGTTGCCCTGTGGTTTCACTTGTTCACAGCCTGGAATAAGGTTGTACTGCGCCCTGCGCCATCTTTGTGACAAAAGTTATATGAGCTTGTAATATGTCATGTTGTATACATGCTATATTTTGTGGGAGGTGTGGCGCAGTGCGCTTGACCGGGTCTCGTCAGATCACCGAAGTCAAGCAACGCCGCGCGTGGTTAGTAGTTGGATGGGTGACCATTTTCAACAAAAACCACGTTTCCCACCCAGGGGTAAAACGTTGCGCTTTTCCACTATGTGATTCCCCTGGCTTTGGACCATTGCACTTCCGGTTCATTGACAAAAGCTGTAGCGTCCATCCTGGCTGAGGTTTCCGATGGATTTGCAAGGCCGTGGCCGCCCTCGTTCCAGAGGAGTCCGCGAAACGCTCAAGTTAGGGTTTCGGAAGGTTCGGGGTTTCAAAGTAGTGTGTAATTAGTAAATAGAAGTACCCAATAGGGTTTGATTAAAAACTAAAAAAAAAAAAGAAAAAAAAAAAAAAAATATTTTGCTATATTAACAATTACCTGATGTTTTATGCACCTGATGTTATGTTGTTATATTTAAAGTATACATTACACGTAGCAAATACGTTATATAACAGTAAATTATAAATAACTACTACAAGAATAAATTATTTATAATTTTGTGTCAACCGAAAATGCTGAATAACAATGAGCTTACGGGGTGTCATTTTTTTACTGGCTCAATCAAAAGAGGAGGTCGAAAAATATCCCTTAGATATTTTTGAGATTTTTTTTAAGCACTGCATCATACCTAGAATGGAGATTAAAAATGTCTCTTGACCTGGAGGCTCCATTCGCAACGCCTATGACGTTATTACATTCTTTGGGTCAACTATATAATGTTTCTAAACAAACACGTTGCTATGGAAACAAATTATTACTTTTAATAAACAAGCAACAATACAATAATTTTTTACAAGTGTTATATAGTTGAACCAAATAATGTAGTGACGTCATAGGCGTTGCGGATGGAGCCTCCAGTTCAAGAGACATTTTTAATCTCCATTCTAGGTATGATGCAGTTCTAAAAAAAATCGCAAAAAAATCTAAGGGTTATTTTTCGACCTCCTCTTTTGATTGAGCCAGTAAAAAAAATACACCCCATAAGCCCATTTACACATGTGATTAAATTTAACAATAACATAACAATTCAACTGTTTTCATGTTACTGATTTTTTTCCTAATTTAATTAATATTTGTTTAGCATTATTTTTCTATGAAAATAAAAATATAAGTGTATTAAATATATATGAATACAATTTGTGTTTAATAATCAAAAGACTAATATATATAATTTGACATGATAAAATCAATAATAAATTAATTTTAAAATCTTGTTAAAATCTTACAGAAAATATTATAAATTCAACATACTTCAATTTATTCACATCACAGGAACAGTTTTCCTCTTTTTTTTTTTTTTTTTTTTTTAATTTATTACAATTTTAGAATACAAGGTTACAAAAAGTGAAACCTTTGAACTTTAGGTGAAGCATAAGTTTCTTAACTTTATGAGCAGCCATTCAAGTTTTATGAAAAGTTTATCATGATTCAAGAATAATTTAAATGTACATCTATGGGCAAAAATATCAATAATAAAAATAATAAAACAAAGAAATAGTTTATATTTATTAAAAGTTATGAGAATAGATAATATTTTAAGAAAACGATAATTTCTTTTCGTTGTAATGAAATAAAAAAAAACAATTCTAACTTTGAATGAGTATAATTATAGACTTAAAAGACACTAACAGAAATGATTATATCCATAATTTCCTGAATGTTTTTAGGACCATTATAAATGCTGTTTGCAATGTCAGATTGCATGGTATTGCTTCACTAATTGAAAGGATTAGTAAAAACTTACATGACTGCAAGCTTATTTTGTTCAAAAAGAGAACTCAGATATTGTTTTTTAATAGTTGTCTATCTACAACAATAATAATAAAAATAACCCAAATTATGACTTATGAAAATGTTTGAATTACGTTTTACTAAAAATTCGTCAATTTTATTTTTGATATGAAAGCCTGAAGTTTGTAACACAACCTTTGTTATATCGCTTTCGTGACCTTTCGTGGATCATGAAGTTTTTCTCATAAAATCAACAATAATAACACGATATAACAATATTCTCTTGTCAGAAAAGGTACACTTTTAAAATTTAATGTTATGGAGCATTGAAAGCAGAATTTTTCATGATAAATAATAGTATTTATGACTTGTTTCTATATTTAATGTAAAATGTATATTATATATTTTATGTACAGTAAATACTTAATCAATACTTTAATTTCAATTAAACTATATAATTTTGTTGAAACTCTACAATTCTCTTTTATTTTGATTTCGATTTGTAAATAAACCTACTAGCCAAGATATCAAATATTAATTATTATGATACATCTAAATGTTTTAGATGTCAAAATGTTAAAATATTTCTACATTAAAATCAGTGCTTTGCTAAAAACGTAAAAAATCTGAATTAAATTTATAATTGTTATAAATGCAAATAAGTGCATTAAATCAATATTGAAATGTATTTGATAGCATTGTAATAATAACTAAAATGATTACCACTTTAATCTAATTTTCTTGTTTTGTTTTCTAATAAATTTTCAATGCAAATTATCCTCACAATATAAATATAATATCTTGTTTTATTTAAATTTAAATTATAACAATTGGGTGCTGCTGATATTTTTTTAAAAACAAAAAGTAAGAGTAAATAATTTCAAAAGTAGATCATTGCAAGAAAACATAAAATGTCAAGGCTTATATTACGTCTGCAGAAATATATGACTATGCAACCTGTTGAACCTTTGTGTAATGCAAATTGCATAAACAAGAGAGCAGTAGGAGCTTGTTAAAAAGTTGACCTGGAAGGATAACAAAAAAGAAATGTCCTCTGCGTTCTCTTTTTGTTGTATTTAAATTTCTAAAAGAAACAAACTAGTAAAGAGGATTTGATATTCTTTGTAACATGACGTCACAAACATTTTTTTTTTTATTTGTATTAAATCTCCTTCAAAAAAGTTTAAGCATTTTAGAAAGAAAAAAAATAAAAATAAAACTGGAACGTATAAAATTCAAAATTGACATGCAATCCATAAAATGAATGAACAAGGTGTAATGAAAATTTTTGTCTGCCAATTCTTCCTAATGTACCTTACAATTGTTTATTACACAATAATAAAATTTTACGCTTCATACAACACGTACTTCAATTTACAATTCTATTTCCCCTCCCATTTTCCTATTTTATATTTCCCATTGCAAGACATTTACCGTAATTGAATTGCACACTTCAGAAAATGTAAGAATCTTCTTAAATTGTCTTAAATATTATTTTTATTGATTATAATAAAAGCAAACAATGTAATCAAATAAAATACTACCCTATTTCAATATATATATAGCTGAATTGAGTTCTGTAGAATAATTTAGAAATTGTGTTTATAGCATAAAATTATATATATTTGAATTTGTCAAATGAAATACATTTAATGGAAAATCAACCTCAATTTTTTATTGCAGAAATAAATAGAGGGTGCAAAGTTATGTTTTACTTTTTTCAGGAGCTATTTTTTTTAAATGAAAGTACGGAGAAAGTTACACCTCTTTACGTCTCTCAAATAAAAGGATTGGACCTAAAAGGGGCGTGAGTTCAAACCCGATCTCAGTAAAACTTTTTAGCAATACTTCTCTGCCTCTAAAAAATATGAAAAAAATCAAAGTGGCATCTTTGATTTTGTGCACCCTCTATCCATTTTTGCAATAAAAAACTTTGAGGTCGATCCTCTATTAATACTAGCAATCCCAAGAATTAGCATTTATCTTAGAATGTATGTTAATTTTTTTTACTTAAAAAAATATTATTCTTCTACAGCCAAGAGGGGAGACGTATCATGACTTTCTGTTACTCAAAATGTGACTCACAGATGACTGCTAGCTTTTCCTTTGTTCCATCACACTGGGGATTCGTAGTGTTTTCAGTAGTTTGTAGAGAATTTGCTACTT
The DNA here is from genome assembly GCA_949825025.1 of Siphlonurus alternatus. Taxonomy (NCBI): domain Eukaryota; kingdom Metazoa; phylum Arthropoda; class Insecta; order Ephemeroptera; family Siphlonuridae; genus Siphlonurus; species Siphlonurus alternatus. Next base: position 39,257,366 of record OX463780.1, read on the forward strand.
ATTTTTTTCTCTTTGTCCCAAACAAAAGCAAAATATTCATGAAAATGCACAAACAACGATATTGAAAAAGAAAATATTTGTCGAGGAAAGATAAATCTGCTCAATTACCTGATATTTTTGTATCAGAACTAATTTTGTAATTAAAAGAAAAAAAATTGAAAATAATTTTTCCATATGAACGAAGCCCCACCGTTTACGAATTTTCCAAACTTTTGGGGTGTATGTATTGTAAAATTTTATGTAAAATGTCATATATCTGTTTTGTTTATTTCTGAAAAAAAAAAATTGAAAAAAATATATACTGTTAAACCCATATTTATATAATGTGAGGTAATTATATATTCACCTCCTTATAATTTAATTTTAATACGTAGCTGCTTTATTCTCAATGTATAATAATAATTTAAATGTGACAAATTCTATAACTTTCACTTTCTAAATTATCTCATCTTTTGTTTTAAAATATTATATTTTACTCTCTGAATGGAATGTTTGTTTTAATTCTTAATAAAACGTTATTTAAAGCTTTTGACAAAAATAAAGCCAAATACTCAAATTTTCAGATCATTTTCTATGTGAATTTTCTCTCGCTCTTATTGATGCGGTGAACTTACCATGTATGAATATTCATTTTATCAAACCATCTCGCAAGAAATCTCAACAAAGTGACTGTACCTTTTCTTTCTTTTATTTTTCCCTACAAATATTTTCGCTTTCTCATTTCTTGAAGCTTCAACTTTTGTCTCTTTTTTTTTCCATCCTATAAGAAGACTGTGAGTTCTACTGTTTTGTTTGAGCGTCCCCTTACCGGAATATTAATCAAACAAAAGCAGTAGTGAGAGCGGAGAAACGGATATTATAAGCCTCACGGAGCCTTCGGGCTAAAAAAAATTGTATTGCAAAGAAATTTAAAAAAAAAAAATAATAATATTCAAGTTTTTGTTTTTCTTTTTTCTCGAATTCTATTTTGTTGAGTTCTTTTATTGTGCACTTGACTTGCGAATTTTTTTAGTTTAACTTTTAGTACAGTTATAAATACAAAATTTGAAAGCTTAATTAAAAACTACATATTATTTGAACGCTTGAATAATTTTAATATAGAAAAAAAATATATATCAGACTGTTAATCTTTATGAATGTACTTTTTTGTATAGAATGTTGTATACAATCTGTTATACTTTGACTCATAATTTTTAGATTATATTATGTACTAAACTTAATTGCTTTTTTACTAAAATTTCTTCATATAAATTTACAGAAAATTTTGATGTATCAAAAAATGATCAATATTTTCATGACTAATTTTACCTACAGGTAGTCCTAATCTATGAACTTCAGGTGAAGATATTTAGACGAGTTCTCCTGATAACCTGACAGAAAAAAGTCTTCGAGAGGGTACTTACCAATGACGGTGAGGTTGACCTTGGAGTTCTTGGTTTGGGCCACTCTGAAGTCCACTCTGCAGCGGAACACGCCAGCGTCCGTAAGCTTGACGTGGTCTACTCCGAGCTCGGCGGGTGATCGCTCCGCCATGAAGTAGGCTCGACTGCCGAACACGTGCTCGTCTGACCACCTCTCCGCCTGGCTGAAGTTACGCTCGCGACTGTCCACGCTGCAACATCAGACAGATGGTCAGTGTGTGTCCACACATGTCTCATATCATAGGGTCGTTTAATATGGGAGGGTGAGTATATTATGTAGAGAATCTAGAGTATGCATAGGAGGCAAAAATAATGTCAAGTGGGACACAGAGATAGAATTATGAAAATAAAACCTACTTTACTACAGTTTGTGACTGTAAAAATAACGAAAAACAACAGTTAAAAAAAAATATTATAAAAGTATTAAAGAAATGACATCGTATTTCTGATGCACCAAAAATATCTGCACATTATGAAATAAATTTAGGGCAGGGCTAATATTCATCAGTGTAAAAGCGTGTCGATGTTCAAAAATGTGTAAGCAAACTTTAAAATTGTTTGCAACACAACATTTAATTATTTGTATTTCGATTTTTTTTTTTTTGTTTCATGTACTTGAAATATTATTATATTGCATTTTTTTACATGAATTACAGCATAATATTAGCAATAAAAACCACATTAAAACAAACCAACTCGTACACATTGTTTTACTAAAAATTATGCTCAAATTTATTCTCTACAAAAATGAAAATAAATCCCGAAACAAAATTACAGCTTATATATTATCATAGTTTAAATTTCCCATTTAAACATTACTGTCATTATAATATAATTATATAAATAAAGTATTTTCATGTTTACTTTCTTTTAATTAAAAAAAAATATACTTTTTCCTATCAACACATTTTTTTTAAACATACATTTTGATACCACTAAATTACCACTAATTAAAGTATTAATGAAACAACAACGCAACATAAAGAAAATAATTTTAATTAGTATAATAATACAAAGAGATTACAATAATATAAAATGTAATGCCTGGAGATTTTCATCGCCAGCAGCAGCAGCAGAATGTTGATGTTGCAAACAACATAATTACACGCAAAGCTGAATTCTACTAAAAACAACCATCTAAATTTGAGAGGAACATTTTAACAAATTGGTATTTTTTTAAAAAAAATATGTTAATGGAGTTTTACCTTAAGGCTAGTGGACTTTGTAAATGACCTGGTATGGGTACCTTCAATGTTTTTTGCAGCAAATAAAACCATATCATGTTACTTAAGTATCTGACATTTTATATTGTTGTACAATCAAATGCAATAAAATAATTATGAATTAAATGATTATAATAGCCTTATATATTAAGTGTCATAACAACAATTAACTAGTTACCTAGTTAACATATAATATATTATACTGTATATTTTATATAATATGTGGTTTTATATTAAACTTTATTGATATATATTTTTTTATATGAAGAAATTATCACTGTTGGCACAGCGGCGCTTCAGAATTAATTTAAGCTATCTACGTGGTATTTAATATGATTATAATATATATATATACTGTATATATGTATATATAATATAAATTTTAATTTGAGTCATCAATTCTTTTAATTTCATACTACAAACATTTTAAAATAAAGTAAAGTAAACACAGATTATTTTTTCAAATAATGATAATTCATTTATTTTATTGGAAAAATGATAAAAATAAACATACGTTAAAAGTAAACAAATAGGGGTGTATTTTTTATAACAAATCAATTTCTCTTTTTTTTTTTCATAAAATACTTTATGTGTTGTTTTTTAAACCACAAATTAAGTTTCTTTTCTATAAATTTCCAAAAAGAGCTAGTAAAATTTTTGAAATATTTTGTACTTTGTTATGAAAATCTCCATATAAGTAAAAGATAAGAAATGGAAACTTTCTGAAAAGGGGAGCTTTTTAGATGAAAGTTCTAAATATATAAATGTGGTAAAACTTCTGAATAACTGCACACATTTTATATTGTAAAATATTTTAAATTTAGTATACAATACTTCAGACGTCATGTGCAGAAAATCTCGACTAAAAGGTTCAATGTTTGGAACTTTTGATATCATATGGAGTTTGGTGTAGAAAATTATTTGTACTGATGACGTAAAAATCAATGGAGTAGAAATTTGTTTCCGACAACAAAAATCGACTGGATGGAAATTAAGAACACAAAAATCGTTCAATATCAGATCGCTTTGTGTCATGTTTAAATATAGGCAATGTGCACCTAGGAATAATAGTAACATTTTCTTGACTTACTGAATCTGTAGCTTTCAAGTACAAAAAAAAATCAGTATTTGCAGTTTAAGGAGAGGTGTAATAGTGTTCGGGTAGAAGGGAAGGAATAACATGTATAATTGTTTAGTTTCAAGAAAAGGACCACTGCGCCTCCGATAGAAAATTACATGTTTTATATATACCCGATATATCAGAAGAGTGTGATATGGGGTAAAGTTTTGGTCATTGCAAGGTGAACTTTACAGTGTGTTAGAGAAAACGGAACAAAAAAAAAAACGCATTCTTAAATTTTCATAATAATTGTGCTATTTATTAATGAATACCAAACATTTTTTACTGAGTCAATACACTTAAAATTTTGTAATATATTGTGGTTGGTTGGTTACCAATGGCGGAACTTCAACATTGTTCACAGTGCTCTCTGGGGCTCCTAATACCCAGTCTGCACGCCAGACAATTAAGTACCGTTTCTCAGTGGGGCAAGTATGTTGTTTGCACAACATTCCGCGGTCCTAATCACCCCAGCGGAGTATAGACAGTATAGACATTATAGACGTAAGCTACCTTCCTTCTACCAACTCCTTCATCTAGTAGTCAGTCACACCAATCCCAAGTCGCGAAAAGTTCATTTAATGCAGAAATAAGAAAAAAACGCAGACAATATTTAATTTTTTTAATGAATCAAATTTCCCAAATATATAGTTAAAAAAGTAATTATGTTTGTGTTATATGTACATAAAATTAATGTAATAATTTTATTGTTTAATAAAACTGATTTAACAATTTTATTTACACTATCATAAAATTTTAAGAGTATGTTATAAATTATGCTGTATATTACAATTTATTTTATACCATGACACATATATTCGTGGCTCGTCACATGGGAGTTGGACACTCCTGTCAATCACGAGAAGAGATACAAAGCTCTGAGGATATCAGATGACGCAAGAAAGACAAAAAGTCCGACATGACTTTGGAAAACATGTCAGAAAAATGAGAGCTAAATGTCACAAGATGCTAACACATTCTATAAGAAATAGTATTGAGTTAACGTTAGTACAAACTTTTCAAATTTGCTATTGAAATTTACATAAATAAAAATATAATTTTTCAACTCAAATCGATAATAGTTAACAGTATATATAAACACAGTTGTATTTTTGTACTCATAGTATTGTAATGATAATTAGTTGCAACATAGTATTGTAATAAGTACGATTTATTGCAAATAGAGTAATGTTTATTACAAGGATTGCAAGGATATGTAAATAACTCAAATGCATGTTTAATTATGTAATATAAATATAATGTATTATATGTTACCAAGATTTTAGTTATATAGTAATTTTTGTACGTGTGTATTTTAACGAAGAATTTGTATGAACTATTGTATTCTTTATAATCGGTTTATCTAACCTGTAGTCTGTTTTCTGAATAAATATAATAGATAAATAAATAAATAAAGAAGTTTAAAAAATTTAGTACGTACGTGTTAATGAGTTTTATATATATTTTTTTTTTATTCTATATCTTACATTTATTTTGAACTAATATTCTTAACCAGTACTGCTAGTTTGTACCTATCGTAAAATGTTTTTTCATTTTCTAATATGATTTGTTTATACTGAAAGAGTTAGTTATTTTATTATGTAAATATAAAATAGCATTTTTTTTAAAATTTTTTGTGCCTGGAAAAAAAAAAACAACATAATATTTAAACTAAATTTAATGTTAGTAAACTGTAAAAGAGAAAACAAATTCTAGTTGAAAATTTTCTTTGAAAAACACTGCTTGGTTTTTCATCTACTATTACTCAAACATACTGTATATAAATCATTTTTAAGAGAGGTTAAAATATATTCATTTAATTAATTCTAATTGGATGTATCACACAAAAAACTGCAAAGGCAACATGAACATGCTGTTTATTTATTATTAAATTTTCAAAAAAAAACTTGAATTTGTGTGATTTTTAAGTTAAAATTTAAATGTAGTTATAAAAAGAATTTTGGTTCACTAAAAAGTAATGTATATAAAGTGCTCCACTTGATAATTTTAAATCCTACTAAATTATGCAACGGTAAGCTGAAATTTAAGGCGCTTACATGAGAAACTTTGGTCTCTAATTGAAAAAGATTCGAACCAAGAGCTTTTTTTTCGATAGACTATCTTTTGCAATAACGAGACGGAGGCAACGACGATGAAATTTTTTTTAGCTCCAAAATCTTGTCTAACAGAGACGCTCTTCTCTTCTTTCGCTTCGTTACCTGACTTTAAATTATTTCCATCTGAATTAATGACTCCACATTTTCAGAAATCGATCAATATCATTATAAAATTTTAATATTTTACATGTCAGTGAGTTTTAAAAGTTTTGTTGTAGTCTAATGATGTGTCAGACAGATTTGTCATCAAATTCATATCTCAAAAGTTCACAATAATGATATTTTCAAGCTACCAAGCCAGTGACTATGAAACGAAAAAATGTAATCATTTCATTCTTATTTGTATTTTGAGATCATTAAATAATTTAAATTGAAAGTTTAATTAATACATTCTCACATAATTAATTTAAACTCATGTTTATAATTAAGTGTTCGTGTAGCTTTTAATATGCTGTAATTTCACAGTAAATAACTCCTGAGAACATATTTATTAATACATTTTAAGGGCCCGATCTAGTAGAGGGAAAACACCTCACGCGGCAAAATGTAGGCAACCACGCGGTTTTTCAGCTTAAAAGGAAAAACCAGCTTTATCTGCTCCTCACCACATTTCTTCATTTATATATTTGGAAAGAAAAGTCACAGAGACGTGGGAAAAAAATGACTTTGGCCTATTTTTTAATGAAAAATTCAATTTAATGCAGCTCTAAACAATTAGATTGGTACTTTTTGCGTATATGAGATGTTATTGATTGTGCGAATTTTGTATTCATAAACATGTCATTGTTGAGATGGGTAGCGTCCACTAAGCTGCTGGTATTGTTGTTTAGAGCACAATAGAGTGCTTCTGCACTTGCTGTTAGAGGAGGAGAAAGCCATAAAATGAACCGCTGTCAAACACGTTTATAATTTTGATTGTTTATTTCTCAATGCAAGAAAATACTCTACCAGTGATCTGAGACTTTAGAGAATAATATTATTTATATATTTTTTATAGTTAGAAAAATGGAAATTTTCTCTATTGCGCCAAGTTTCTAAGACAGTAAATTAGCATCAAATACCCGCTAATAGGGAATAAAATTAATTAAAAATTAACAAAGACTTAAATGAAAACTGTGCTTCCCACAAAAGTTGACTAATATTAGTACCCTTAGGATGGCGTACTTGATTTTTCGGAAAAATGTTTTTCCAGGGAGGAGATCGATTTCTTAGTTCTTAATTAATTAAAAATTAACTAATTAATTTATGAAAATTAAACTTACATCATTGCGTTAAGGACAATTTGGCCAATTAATTTTAAAAATTTCGTTGTTATAAATTAATTTCCTGATTTTCTGTGAATTTTTAAACCCGAGGTACTCGGAAAAACCGTTGATTTTACCCGACCTTACGTTATAAAAAAATTCGCCAAAATTTTAATTTTTGCTCCAAAAATATAAAATTAACATTTTCTTACAGAAAATAAGATTCTACGTGTGCCAGTATTTTTTAATATCGTCTACGCTAATTAAGGTCTCAGCTACATTACTCCAAAGTCGGAGCGCACCGACTTATGACGGCGACAGTACAGCATAACAATATACTGAATTCTCTTCAAAGTCAAGCTAGAAGCAAAGATAGAGCTTAGGAGCGAGACAATGATGGTAAAGCAAGATAAGGCTTGGGGAAGGGTTGACCGCGCGCAAGAGGACTGCAGGCTGGTGAATTCTTTTATTGTTCTCTTTCAGCTCTCTCTCCCTTTCTCTCTCTCTCTCTCTCTCGGCCGAGTCGGCCGCACTTGTATAATAGTTCAGTATTTCGCATATTTCCGCAATTCCGCACGGCGCTGCATTCAGCGGTTTTAGGAACTAGATATTGCAAAAAAGTAGCTTTAGTCTATCAGTTCTAGTACATTTAATTTTTTAAATTAACACATTCAGCACGCATCAAATGAAAGATGACAATTTTTTATAGGGGGCTGGACGATTTTCATTTATAAAATTCGTTTTTTTTAAAGTGTTATGATAAAGCAAAGTTGACACTCTTTTACCACTTTTAATTATTAATTAATAATTAATTGGTGGTACTTGTGTAAAAAAAAATCGACTGGCCCCCTACATACCAGTCTCTTCTCTTAAATAAAATTTTTTATTTTTTTTTTAAGCAAATATTGAACCTTACAGAACTGATGGAAAATGCTGTTTTTTCCTTATGGCCGTTTTTACTAGATCGGGCCCTTAATGATCGTGAAAATTCTTCAATCAGACAGCAATTTATAATTTAAAAAAATTAGGCAACAACTTCAATAGTACAATATCAACTGTATGACATTGTAGATTTATTATAATGACTTGCTGTTCTCTGACATCTGCAGCAAAAGGAAAGCCGCCATCTTTATTACGTTATCCTGGAAGTTATGCAATTCTCAGAGCACCAAAGTGCTGCTGGTGGACGCATTGCAGGGTGAAAAACCTCCTTGTTAATTTGAATCTATACTAGTTTCAAATTGTTTCGTTCTGTATGTATCTGTATAATAAATCTAGTCAGCGGACTGAGGAAAGGATGACACTTAATAACATTGCTCAGAAGTTTCATTTTGTCTTATACTGTCAACACCTTCCAACGCTCAAGATAAGACGGTGCAAAATTGAGTAAAATTTTACGGTATCATATTTATCCTGATGATATAGTGTATTTTTTTTAAGTCAGGTAAAATTTTTTACGAGAGGGAAAAGAGTGAGAGGAAAATTTAGTAAAAACGAGAAACAAGTGTTGCAATATTGTATGTTTATTTATTTAAAGTTACTGGTTAAGTTAATTTGCGTTTGGAGGTCAATATTGTTTACTAGAAAAATTATTGCAGGAAAAATGTGAACTGTTATAATATATACTGGTGATTATAAACAGGTACGATACCACTATAAAAAATTAATGTACTATGTAAAATATTCATAATTTAATTCACAGTAGTTTTAATAATTACCTTATAAAATTGAATATAAAGGTTTTATATTATAATGTAATGATAAGGTTTATGATATTACCTTTATAGAAAATCTGGTCAATATATTGTATCGGAGTGTAGCACATGAGTGAGAACCGGTTGCTGGTATGTTTGGTTCCGGAGCTGCTACTGAGATTAAGCCGCTCTGTTGGTGCTACCGTACGTCCAAGCATGCGAAGAGCAAAGGCTTGAGGTTTGCTTTTCAGAACAGCTGTTGCATAGCAAGCAGATAACACATCGAGTGGGTGGTAATGCTGAAAATAACAGTGGTGGTGACCTTTTGGGATCTGCCCACCTCTCTCTCTCTCTCTCTATTTCAGGCACGTTTTAGACTCTCCACGTGTTTCTCTAGGTACAATACAACAATACTGACTATACAACTGAAGTCATTATAATAATAATTTCATTATCAAAATATTGATAAGTATTTTATAAATATCGTGCTAATATTTACGTTGATTTTAAATATTTATTTCAATAAAATACACAATATTAATATATAAATATTTAAAATATAAGCTGAGCTAGTAGTCATTTAGATATCGGAAATCTTGCTTTGTATATTACGCAGGTATTTTTATGCTTACAAGAAGTAGTACGGTTATGTGATATTTTCTCCCTGTATTATAGGATAAATCAAACTGTACGTCATGTTGTATCAACTGTTAAAATTTATTATTTGAAATTATCGTAAATCTCAACAATGTTAAGTAGAAAAAGTCTGTTTTAAAAATGTTACATTTTTTATAATTATTCCAATTTTCAATTTTATTAAAATTACTCTTTTATGAGATATGATATTATGTGATACTTTTACGTGATTACCTATTTAAAAATCAAATATATTTTATGATGTCATAGAAAAGAATATTACAATGATTTGTATAGAGTATAAATTAATTTGAAAGATTTGTATGAATTTAACAGTCACTCATGCAATTCATTCTGATATAGGAGTTTAAATTTTGTGGGTACTTCATTCTACCTTCTATTTCTCTAGTAACCTTGCCCCCACCAATCTTGACATCTTTGCTCCCAAGATCACAAGAACGTGACTGTGATTCATAATACACAACCTGTTTATATTTGAACCCGAGGTGGGGTCTTCATGACTCAATTGCCAAGAAAATTATGTTTGTTTGTTTCATTATTTCTTGGTTTAACTTTTCTTTTACTTAACTTTTACTGTAAACATTTACATTTCACAGACTAGAGATTTAAGACGTGGAATAATTTTATATTCAAAATAGACTTGATTTAACGGACAAATTGAATTTATAAAGTTGTTGGATTTCGACAATCCACCTGTTTTGTTTACTATTCTCATTTCGAGCAATTGAATGAAGTTTTTATCAAAGTCTGAAATTAATTAAAAATATAATTATATTAAAAAAATTATTTTCGATGTAAAATCAAAATTTATAGTACTTTAAATCTTCATTGAACAAACTTGGTCCTTTCCGAAACACGGGAACAATTCATCCCAGCAGTCTTCTAATGTAACTAAATCAATGATGAAAATATAAATATCACAATGGTCCCATTTTAAAAATTGTAGCCTTATCCTCAATGATTTTGCAAAAATTGTGCAGTCTTACAAATTGTAACATCATCCCATTTTAACAATTATTATTTTGTATTTTTGATGAAATATTAAATTGCATTTTAATAAGTATGCCTTTCATGTTTTACATGGTAGCAGTTATGTAGTTATATGTTATATGCTTCATGATGATAATTATTATACTCATGTGATAGTTACGCTAGCAAATTTTCTTTTTAATTTCTTCAATGTAAATAACTCAATAATTTTGGAAATGAACAAATTTCATGACAAATTTTTATACATAAATATTTGGATACAGGACCTTGAGTTATGTATTGCATTTTTTTAACCCTCTAACAATCTAAAAATCAAGGGGAAAGGCACTGTGACGTCATAGTCATGCAACGTCTTTCCTTATGCTTACGTGTTAAATATTTGCATGACTATGACGTCACAGCATTTTGCAGCACGATTTAAATGGTGTTGCTTAAAAAAATCTGAAATAATATTGAAAATACATAGCGCATAAGGCCTCTTTATCCAAATATATATGCAATAAAAGAATTAAAAATATTGTCAATTGCAACGTTTTAAATTTAAGTAGGAGAATTTCATGCGAATTTCAATTATTGCTGCATTTCTTTTAATAAAATTCAAATAAATTAATTTATTAAAGAAAATTACGCGCGCACAATGAAATTATCTTATTTTGATAAATATTACATTAATATTTCTGGAAATAAAATTTAATTTTGAGTAACAAATATTATAATGTTGTTTTATTTTTTTAATAAAATTCAACCTCCGTTTTCTTTGTCTTGAAATATCATTAAATAAGAAAATTCTGAAATAAAGAGAATTTTTTTATCAAAATGGATATTTAAATTAGAAGAAATTTTTGAAAGCAATTTAATCATATTTTCTCTGCCGTTTCCAATATTCCCGTCCCGAGATTGCGGAACTGAGATATTTGAAGAATGAACTTCCCCCTCTCCCAGTCTTTAACCCCCCCTCTCTCCCACTACATTGAACATATACATCTGCTGGCGCACTGCAGCTGTCAAAAAAAAAAATTGAGGGTGAAAGAAAGAAGAAAAGTTTTCCTACCTTTATCTTAACATAATCAGTCCACAAAGACAAATTAAAAATTTCTAGAACTCTCATAATTTTTATTATTAGTTTTGATTCATTTATAAAATTTGTCATGATTTTTACACAAGATTAAAATGAACACTTGGATTAAATTAGATTTTATTTTTAATAAAAAAATTAATTAACTTTTCATTAATTTAGAACGTGATTATCTTACGAATTTTGCAATTAAATGTTGTGGAGGAAAAATACAGTTCATATTTTATGTTCAAATTTGGAGTTGTTAAGGAGTTCTTGTAAAACAAAACAATATTCTTTGAAAATAATACAAAGGGAATTTATTAAAATTATGTCAAAAAGACAGGATCAACTATGTTCGAGAACATATATTATACATTAGACATGCCACTATCAAGTAAATAGTTACAAGAGTATGGTCGGTATCTCCAATGATGTTTGAAGAATAGTTATTTTTTTTTATACCCTGCGAATTCATTGGTCCAATTTCATGAAAGATGTCCATTTAAAGAATTTCTATAATTTCAGACCGAGATATGTTTTGTCTTATGCTGTTACGTCTTCAGTGCCCAACACAGTCGATAGAGTTACGGTCAGTGACTTCCCGAGTTCACGCCACTTTTTGCTTTACCACACAACTTTACAAAGTCAAACACTAGCAAGTTTGTGGAGCACTATAATGGATTTTACATTGCTGCATGGAAATAAAAATATTTAAAAAGAGAAGATCACACGACAAAGCAAGAAAAAAAATAACCATTTTAAATTTTAATATACGTGCAAAAGCAATGCTGCAGGGCTCAAGAAGTTAATCAATACAGAAATTTACATACAATAAAAAATACTCGAAATGCGACCATGAAAACAATTTAATTAATATAATTAAAAAATCTAAAATAAAATAACTCTTGATCAATATCAAAACATAAAGGAAATAGTAAAAAACAAATACAAAATTTATGAAATGTAGAAATAATTCTTCTTCATAAGTATAATTACGAGCGTTTTAATAATAAATGTCACATTACTCATTTGAGATATAAAAAGGAAAATTGTACTTTTCATGCGGTTTTTACACATGATAAATTACATAAAAGCTTGAACCAGCACGCTGCTGCTGTACCTTAATTAGTCAAAAATAAAATTAAGTGTTGGTGAAGATTGATGGTTCATGTTAATTTATTATTGTATATACTTGCCAAAAACACTTTATGATGTGCTTTTTAATATTCATAACATTACTATTTTGTTTAATAATATAAAATAATATTTTTTATAAATATTTAAATATTTTGTTATAAATTACGCTACAACATGAACACAAGTAAATTGTATGCAAAAACTATATGTTATAAAAAATATATATAATGGATAAATATATATATTCATAATTTATGTTCCAAGTTTACGATATATTTTCATATATATTTTTTGACACATTCTTGTGACAACTTTTAAAGCTAACTGGAAAACACGAGGGAACATTTCTATTATAAAAGATGGGAAAATATGTTTTTTTATATCCTTCTTTCTTGTATGTGTATGAGGATAAAAAAAAAATATTCCAATAGAAAATAAATGTTTTAGATATAAATCTTTCAAGTTTCTTTTGTAATGTTAAACCTTATATATTTATCCTTTGATTAAACTTTTCCATCTTTTCACTAACATAAAAAAAAATAACAACCCCTTTTTTTCTACGTGTTATATAAAATGATTTCTTACAAATATTTTCTTTTAAAGGTATATTGTTTCTCAATAGTATTTTACAATCTTCAAAGGTTTCATAAAAGGATATAAATCAACAATTCTCTTTGCATCAACACACATTGGTTATAAAAATCTTCATAAGAAAGCATTAATAATGATCGTTAACAATACTTTGTTGCTTTCTTGTGCCATATTGTACTCTGAAAAATATTAATTTGATACAAAAAGGTAATTGATGCTCAGTTATGCATATAATACAAATGCTATTCTAGTTATGCAGATAATCAATTTTGTAGCCCTTTCAATTCAGACGCTTATTTTGTTTTATTTTTTATTTTATAAAGCAGAAGTGAAATGGTCATGCAATCTGCGTGAAAATTTATTTTTCATATTTGTATAGATAATTTGAACTATTTAATTACCGTATGATAACAGCAAAGAAAATATCATAATATGGTATTCCCTGGTAATAGTAGGGAAATGAGTTACGTGACTATGACACCACAGCGTTTTGAAATTTTTATTGCAATTTTTAAGTGTTTTGGGTTCTGTAGTTTTTGTTTTGTTTTTTTTTAATAAATAAAAAGAAATGACAATATTAATATTTAATTTGAAGTCGAATCTCTATTTAAATAGGCAATACAAAAATCACTTTATAAGTTTTCAAATCTTACTATCTAGTTTTATAAAATGATATAATGGTAAATTTCGTTGCTAACATAATATTTTTGACGTTTTGAGGTAATAGCATATAAAAGAGCTTAACTTAATTGGAAATCTTGACGGCAAAAACCAATTTGGAGGGCAAAGAAGTTCAAATAATGATTTAATTTAAGGCTGTCATGGTCATCGATCAAGGTATAAGACTATTACAGTAATTTTTAAAGCAATGATTCCAAGAATTCAACAACATTCAAGCTGAGTATTTTAATTTTACAGTATATTTATAATTCTTAAATTATATAATTTTATATTAAATATTGTTAAAAGTTTTATTCTACATAATCATGTTAAAACATGTTTTTGTAAGGTAAATTTTCTCTAAATTTGGTATAGACAAGATCGAAGTCACATTATTTTGAAAGCTTTGCGTTTACTGAGTCATGACAAAGCGCTCTCATTCCTCATATTTTCACATCACCAATGAGATCTAAAGACCAAGCAGCATTCAATTCAATATGCAAGGGTAATCACCCGAGAATGGCTTTCTTCACTTTGCTTAATGTAACAAACAAACGAAAAAAAAAAGTGAAGCTCAGGAATTTTCAATTCAATTTTAAATAAAATATTTTAATAAAATATACGCATTTTTTTCTCTTTTTTTTTTTCAGTTATAAAATTGTGATTCTAGTAATGGAGAGTACTTTATCTTTTCATAAAATGATTCAAAGAAAAAAAAGATTGTTTCAAAAAGTACGTAATAGTGAAATTTTATTTTGATAAAAAGAATGGCAAATGTTTAATCATAGATTTTTTTAAATTTACAACTCTGCCATACAAATTTGTACTTTAGTTTTTTTTATAAAGTTAAGATCTATATAAAGAATTTCTTGCCAATCAATTCTATTTTTATTGAAGAGGAATTCAAGATGTTCTTCTCGATTCATTTTTCTATAAAAAGGTCACTATGATTAGTGTGCTTAGCCCGGGGATATCGTCGTCTTCGTGAGACAGAGAACGGGGTACAAGGGAAGAAGTCTCTGACCAGCTGAGCCCGCAGCCACTGCAGTGATCAACGAGCGTGGTCCAGCCACATAAATCAGAGACATCTCCGCAGCATCCGTGCGCACCTCCCGCTTCATCTCCGTTTGTCTTAGTGGCCTTGCAGCATCTGCAGCGCCATTCATGCATCTTTCTCTCTCTCTCTTCTCTCCTTTTTCCGCTCTCTTTCTTGATTTCTTGCCAAATAATTATGCAATTTTCTTTGTCCTTGTATACATTTAGCTTATTATTGCCATCTTTAAAAAAAATCTTTATGCTAAAATTCATTTTTTTTTTTTATTATTTCGAGTCACGTGCACTTACTTAATAATTTGATAATTAAAATGTTTCCTCTTCATTTGAACAGAGTTTCTATGCGGAGAACAAATGGCTTAGTGCACGCAGCGTTCCTATTTTTTATACTAAGACTGTACTGATGTAAGAACTCTCTTCATCCTTTATCCATGCTGCTACCTGTCACTTTATAAAGAGAAAATCATACATATTTTATAAGAATCGTCTTTCTCAAGAATATTAATGATATTACTTTGTACTTGTCATCTATTATTTGACATTAAAGAATAAAAATAATAAAATGCATGAAGAAAATCTTGATAAATGAGAAGAGGAGCTTAATTTAAAATTTAATATGCATATTCTAGTAAAATATTAATTAATAATACAAATGCAGCATTATTCTCAGTAGATAGAAAATTCCATAAGCACAATGTAAATATTGAAGTTTTAAATTTAAATATAAGTTTATAATCTGCTTATTAATATTTCATCATATTAACGAATACATATTTGAAAGTAAATTTTTGTCAGCATTCATTTGTTAAATAATGTATGAAAGTAAGAGGACAAGTTTTGAGAAATGAATGTCATTTTAAGTAACTTGTCATGTCGAAACCTCTGTTTAAAAAATTCACATTTCAAAACTTAGAAAAAGCATTCATATTTTATACCTGATGATTAATTAACGTAAAATTCACGTTATCAAATGACCTAGCTTGCCTTCACATTATAACATCGTTTTGCATGTCTTAACATATGTGTATAAACTATAGCCTAAAGTCCTAAAGCTAGTTCAGGACTTTACTATAATTTACACGTGATTTTTAGCTCCTGACAGTTACTGCAATTTAATAACAAAAAAATGGATTTCAAATAATATAGTTAAAACGTTAAAACATAATGGGTGCGATTCACGAAGCACTAACCAGGTTTTTAACCACGTATAGCTTAACCACGTTTAACTATACCTGTTTTACGTGTTAACCCACCTAGTTAAACGTGGTTAAAAAACTGGCTAACTGCTTCGTGAATCGCGCCCATCGTGTATAAGATAAGATAGTTAATATATTTAAAAATTACATTTTAATGGTTCTGTATATAATAATATTGGTAGAAAAAAAATGATTATCATTGTATGAAATAAACATAAATTTACAGGACTGAACATATTTTTCGTCAGAGTGATTATTTGTAAAATTCCAACAGCCATTCAATTGTGGTTGACCCTGCGATATTAGCAACTTGATAACACATTATTATTGTTGCTATCAAATCATAGGATACCAGGAATTCATGACTCATTGCAAAAAAATTGTTGATTATCACCTACCCATTAAAGAATGTAATTTAATTTTTAACTTGAGACTTGAAATTTACCTTGATAATCTTACCTGTATATTGGTGTGCCGAGGTCTTCGCGGTACCAAAGCACGAGCACCACAGCGTCCATCGGCTCTGGTGTTGTGATGTCGCACGGCATATAAACAGGTTCTCCAGCCACCGCCTGCATGTGAACGATGGGAACTGAAACACAATACGGTGCTCGTTAGTGCTACCAATCTCTCTCTCGTCCGTCAATCAGTGATGACTACATAATGATGCAAAATAAAACCCTCTTATCTCGTCCTACACAAAATTATTTTCATCATTAAATGTGTATGATGTATAGAATAAACAAACATGAAATAATTTGGTAGTTTTTGATGAAATAAAATTACTGTAAAGGCAGAAAATGTGCTCAAAATTATTTTCATGTTACTTATTTGAACATTACTTGAATTTTATATGAAATTGAAACATATCGTCATTAAAATTATTATATAATACAATAACAACGTTAATTAAAAAATAATTGAGGTATATTTTGTATTACTACAATTTTTATAATCTAGAACTGTCTTTATCTGATATGAAATACAAAGAAATGAAAATTTGGTATAAACTTTACGTATGTATAACAATACAAGAACTTCGTATAGAGCTAGGAAGCGACAGTTACAACACTAGGAGGACACACACTTTTATGTGGTACTTTGATGTGAACAGAAAAAAAAAGAAGAACGAAGTCACGTTTATAGTGGCAAGTTTAGTGCTCAATATATTGCGGTAATCGATGTGTTACATACTTTAATGTGAACGGCTCGATTTGGCGTCCTGTCGCGTGACTCAAAAGAAGAAATTCTCGGGATAACATTGTGTCTCATATATTTTCAAAATATGTATGAGACGCAATGTTATTTTGTATTTTTATAAATATTGTTGTATAGAATAACTCCATGTTTACTTATCTTACAATTATTGTGAATATTTAAAAGAAATTGTGTATAAATTATTTCGAATTCTTAGAATTTGTATATATTTATTATTTTTTCAACAATATATAATATATTATAAATTTAATGTTTCAGAAATATCTCTTATATAACCATAAAACAAAAAATATTGTTTCTTCGTGTCACTATATAATATAAAATATGAAATAATTATTATTGATGTTATGTAAAAAGAAAACTGTATAGAAACTTTTATATAAGCACACTTGAAGAGTGCTATTAGTTTTTTGTTATAAATTTAAGTGCCATTTTACTCTATGTCATCATTGTTGATGCTAAGAAAAAAAATACACCCTTTAAGTTTGTAAAGTAACTTTAGCTGGTCTCTATAAAGTTCTATATTTTGTTAGTTTTTATGAAATAATCCTATTGCATGCAAGTACTTTAGCGTGTCTGGAAAGTCTAGAGATTAAACTGTCTTACACGCTTTTTGTTTTAGCGATCAGCAACTCTGGTGAAACCTTGATGCTATTCTCTGTTGTTTTGCATACTCTGATGGCAAGGAAATACGTGCAAGGAGTATAGATAAAGAAGACAATATATTATATATATTTCTGATATTAGGAGTATTATATAATCAAGCTGAATTAAAACAAAGAAATAGAAATTAAAAAAATAAAATATATTTTCCAAATAATTTTAAATATTAAACGAAAAATGATTCGTGTACTTTGGCAATAATATATTTTTTTTTATTTGGCAGCCTTATTATGTGTCTTACCCCGAGTATTGGCTCACACATCTTACTTCAGACAAAGAAATGCTGCACAAAAATTAGCATACATTTCAATCTGGCAGGCATATAACAGTACAGCGTCATTTAAAGCTATATGATGAATTGTTTGATGTACTTTGAACAATGCCTTAGCATTTAAGTCTAAATTTTCTCATTTATATTAAACACTACTTTTAGTATACTCTACAGTATAGAGTAAAAATATATTAATATAGTTTGCAGTTTAAAATTCAAGAGGTTAAGTTATCAACGCTCGAACTGAATTAAAAAATATATAAAATAAATCTGAAGTTCTGTATTTTGCTCGTAAACAACAAGTTAAACGTAATGGTACCATCAATTAATTAAGCTTGTATTTTATGTAAATGAATTACTTATAAATTAGCTTAGAATTCAATAATTATCATCTGCATTTAATATTTTTTTTTTTTTTTACCTTTACTTGGTAAATTATTTGGTATAAGCTCTATTGCTTACAAGCAAATATTAACATAATGAATTGAAAGAGATTAAAGATCATTAAAGAGAACAATAATATTATTAAGGTTTTTGCAATTAAAAACAAAATTACATATTATTATATGTCCAACAGATGTCTCTATACTGTATATATACATAGGTTACCTAAGGTTAGTACCGTGCTTGGCATGCTTGATTGCGTGTTGAGATGGTGTAGCTTGCAGCACCGCGGGCCAAGTTGGCGGACAAAGCAGATCATTTCGTGAGCTATACTCGATGAAACCTGGGATCTCGGGACATAAAGTCCATTCATCCACTTGATAGCGTTCTAAAATACAAAGAAGCTTGTTTTTTACAAGTTATATCTGCATGAATACTGCTTCAAGCAAACCATTCAAAACCAAAACAGCATCGTTACAATTTTATTTTCTACATTTAAAGCTATGAAGATTGTAAAATGAATACACTCACAGTATAACTCATGCAGTTTGTATGGATTTTGTTTAATTATTTGTTATGTGTTTTTAATAATTTATTTTACAATTTTTGTTTGCTACAGCATATTATGCCAATGGCATTAACATTCAATGTATCTTATCTACAACTGCAATATTGCCATTAAAAACTCGTAATAATAGAAGGAGAAATTGTTTAATTTAAACTTCCTGACATTCGAAACCTGCAGCAGGAATCTAAGGATTTTAGCTAAATTTAAGTAACACATAAAATTACTGTGACAAATAGTTGCTAAGTAACGATGAGATATTAGAATTTGAAAATTTTAGTGGCTTAATCGAAAGAAGGGGTAAAAATATGATGCTGTGAATTTTTTCAGATTTTTCTGAAACCGGGAACTATTTTTAAAAAATTATTGAAAGTCTATTTTATGACGTCACGTGCGGCACTGCCCTATCCCCGGTCTTAGAAAAATCTGAAAAAAATCAGGGTACCATATTTTTACCCCTTCTTTCGATTAAGCCACTAAAAATTTCACATTCTAATATCTCATTACTTTGTACGTAAATAGATTGTGCACATGACCGAGTATTTAATTATTTAATTGGCGAGTTTCCGGTTTCATCATATTTGTACAGGATATCACAAGAAAATAAAAAATAAATATACCTACAAGTAGCTAATAAATAAATAAATAAATAAATAAATAAATAAATAAATAAATAAATAAATAAATAAATAAATAAATAAATAAATAAATAAATAAATAAATAAATAAATAAATAAATAAATAAATAAATAAATAAATAAATAAATAAATAAATAAATAAATAAATAAATAAATAAATAAATAAATAAATAAATAAATAAATAAATAAATAAATAAATAAATAAATGCGATAACCAATTTTTTTAAATTAGTAATATTTCAAGAGCTTATTTTTAAAACTCTTTGAAATTGATGGAATAATAAAAACATAAAAATCTGTGACAATGATGTATGTAAACAATAAACATAGTAATTAAATCATAATAAAATATTTAAGTAACTATTTTCTGACAAAAACAAACAAAGAATATTAAAGCAGCCTCAAGTCTAGTTTTAGCTAGACTTTTTACTCTTCAAAATTTCATTAGAATCTATATAAAAACCTGGAAGAAATTTTAAAGAATAAAACTCTCTTGAATCAAACTTTTTTAAATAAAAGCTTAATTAGCTCTCATTATAAAAATCAGTAATACAATCGTTCCTTTTTAAGATTTTTTAATTATGCCATTTTATTAAAACCTAATTTTATATTGAAAACTGAAAGCGAGTTAATTAACTAACTCTGCATGAGTATAATTAGCTAGAGCGTGTAATGAGCATCTTCAGTGTGCCGTGTTTAATGCAGCAATTATGACCGCCGCCGGGTGGTTCTATCTCACCATCAGAGAATTCAGATTACAGCGGTCTTGGGTTTTTCTCTTGTAATAATGCATATTTTGCATGAGACACGTGATCCCGTGCTGGTCACTGATTGATCAACGCAACACTTGGTGCACAGAGCTGTACACGGACAAAAAAAATTATGAATTGCTGTTTCAAGTAAGAAGTGGATTTACATGGTCGTGTTTACATGCGATTTTAGCTGCCATTCTTTGTTGGATGGAAAATCCCATCATGCATCGCACAAACAAATTTACCGTATTGAAATGACAAAATCGCTGCATTTTATCAAAGATGGCCACCATACGATATAAGAGCAATTGCGCAGAGTATTTTATAGAGGTAAAATTTATGTTAAAATTGTATTTATTTGTAGCTAGTTTTAATTGAAAGAAGAGAAAATTAAACATAATATGATTTTGTTTAGGTGAGTTTTCAAGAGCCGATAGTTGATTTTTTTAAGTTAACACGAAAGCTAACTTTAAAAAAAATGTATGATTTTGTGTTATGATACATATAATTTTATATAGTGTACAGCTCCTATAAATCATTATTGTGTTTTAAATGTCTTTTTAATGAACCCTTCCTTTCTTTTCAAACCTTGGAAACAATGAAAGAAATTTCTAAAGCAACATAGTTTTTTTTTCCATGAAAATTAAAGCATAAAAGGTATAGATAAAATATCCTAGTGTGAAATTATTATAGAATTAAAAATATATAAAACTTTTTAATATAAATACCACCTGGTTTTATGATTAGTTTGATATGACCTACTTTTAAATACATTTTATATAAATCTTGGGTGAATAAATAATAAATAAATTAAGATTGATGTATTCATATAGCTTATATTTTGGAATCATGCATACTTATAGAAGGATTTAACATCAATTTTATTGTTTTGTAAGTGATTTTTATATGCAACTCCAAGATCCAGATAATTACAATTATACCAACTTTCAATAAAAATATATTTATTCATGTTTTATAAAAAACTAATACATGCATCAAATAAACTTTTATTTCAAAGGTTATTCGTTAATACTGCAATGCATTAACCTTTAATAGTTAAAAAATAGAGTACTTATTCTTTTCAAAGTTGGTGAAACAAGATGAGAAGCATCTCAAAATTAATGGTCATCTGCAGTTGACAATGAAAAAAATAAAAACAAAACAAAAATCAAAAACATTTTTACTTGTTCTTGTATATAATTTTAGCACCAGCATATGCCTTTATAGTAAAAACATGTACATAAATGTGTCTTGACCTATTTGTCTGCGTGGTAAAGTCCCCGTGGCTGTGGGGTAGATCGTGAGGCGAGAGATAAGCGACTTGGAGTCTGTTATGTGTGTGACTCTCGCCAATCGCCTGAGAGAGCTGAGCACTCGAGATAAGCGGCACACCACGAGAAGCATGCCCCACGCCACCCCGCTGGAGAACACGAGAACCAGCACTTATTTATAACTTTCATAAAATTGTTTCAAAATCTTCGGTACTTTTTTGTAAAATTGTAATAAATAAGTAATTTTGAGCGAATAAAAATATTAAGTACAGTCTTACAGATATTCCAAAAGAATGGAACTCTATGCAAGCGCTTTATTGATATTCCTGTCCCACTCGTTTCAAGTGATTCCGTGATTTTTTTTGGTATTTTCTTAGCATATTATCTATTTTATTCATTCAGCTGCAGTACCTTTCAATTTAAAAAAATAACAGTTGAATATTATGACCGTTGGTCATAATTGATAGAATTTATAAACAATTCAAATTATACAAATTCTATAGATTCTTTCAAGTCTCGCTCATATACCAATTAAAATTACTGTTCAAAAATTTAATTTATTTGAATTTATATATAACTATTGCAAAAAAAAAAACTGAATTATGAGAGATTATTTGATAAAACTTTCTTCTTTTGTTTTACTCGTCAAAATGAAGGTCTTTGATCCTGTAATTACAGTGTAATATAATATATACACTACTATAATTAATACGATAGGCTTATTTGTATCTATGCTGTAGAATTAGTACACTTGATGCTACAACAATAATTATGCACCCATATATGTAACTAATATTATCTATTCTGGACACAACACATACGTTTGCTTGACTATAAATACTAAATGTATTTATAAATAGAAACAAAACAAATATTATCATATCTCTCGCTCGTATTGGAAAACGATTAAATAAATTTGTCCTGATACAACAAAACCAGACTTAATATAACTTCAGATTTATTATCTCCATTGAGAATATAATAATAATTGCTCCTACCAACAAAATTTGTGTAAATGTAATGTAACGTTCAGATTCGTATATCGATGTAGTCATGCGATGAAAACATGTATCTCAATAAAAATCTGTAGGAAATTCAATAATGCTATTTTGTGCTTCCTGATTTTCAGTTTGATACATTCGGAATGCTACCCTTTCCTCATTGGTGTGGCAGCTCGAAATATTGAGCCAAATAAAAAAATAAATAATATTTAAAAAATCAAATTTGCTGGAGATTTATATAAGAACGTAGTAAAGTGGTGTACAATACAGTTAACATTGTATTACAAAGACAATGATTTGTCTTTCAATTGTGATCACAAGTTAGCGAGACAGTAACGGAGGCCAAGCATGCAATGAAATATCTTAAGTTGAATTTATTCGGGTATTGACTTTGATTCTGTAGAAAAAGCAGTCCTAAAGTATATGCACCCGAAAATTCTCATTGGTATTTCTTATTTGATATTAATTTTATCATGCTTGTATATTATCATGTAGTATTCTTGTATAATATTTTGTACACTTATATAAATTTCAACAATACAATATTGAAAGAGTACCATTATATTATATCGCTAAACTAAAGCCAAATATTATTTTGTGTATTATAGTTCTGCTGCTCTCTGTCTCTGTCTCTGTCTCTGTCTCTGTCTCTGTCTCTGTCTCTGTCTCTGTCTCTGTCTCTGTCTCTGTCTCTGTCTCTGTCTCTGTCTCTGTCTCTGTCTCTGTCTCTGTCTCTGTCTCTGTCTCTTCTCTTTCCAATGTTTTTAATTATTCTATACGTATAAATTAGTCTATCAATATATAAAATTCAATCAGAAACTTAAATCCTAACAGAATTGATTTCTCTTCATAAAACACATTTACAACTATCAATTGTAATAATATTAAAAATGTCAACTATCGTCAAGCTATTACATGTTTATAGCATTTTATTTTTTAATTCTATATTTTTCATCTAAATTCATGACAATGTTTCAAGTTATGACATAATATGACATAATAGTAATTCTAATAGTGATGTATTGATATATACAGATAAGGGTTATAGGCGGGGTTGGGTCACGTATGTTATGTATTTGTCGAGTCAGGTACAAATGACCCTTCTTTCTGGTTACTACTCGCTCGGGGATCAAACTCATAACCCCTGTGACTTCATTCGACCGTTCCATACATGACAAAGTATTTATACAGAACGTTGTGATGTGTTTAACGTATGGTTTAAATGTAGCGTGGTTACCACAACGTCGCCTCGCTTCGTTAATTCTGTATTGTCACTAAATCTTTAATTACTTTATTATTAGCTTCAACAATATATTTAAATCTTTATTTATAGTTTTACATTGGTAATAATATATTTTTCAAAGTTCTATTTATTTTAAATTAGTTATTTAACAACTCAAATAATAATTATTATACCAATATGAAATAAAAAAACACCAACATGTTCACAGAAAATTTATAGATTATCCCTATTTTTATTAAGTTTTAAATTGAATATTAAAACGTTTATGTTTTTAAAATTGATGTAATGGTTTTTATTTTATATTTTAACGATACAAACATAAATTTTATCAAAAAATTATTTTGAATATTTATTTTAACGCATTAATATTGTATGGAAAATAAAAAGATTTGATATGTATTACAGATTATTTACATAAAAGATATTATCAATTCTACTATAGCACTTGAATTATATCGATATTACTTATTTATTACAATATGTTCTGAATGTTATTCACTAAAAAATAAAATATATTATAATCCATATGAATTGAAATTTTTACTATATAATTACATTCAATTGTATGTGTATGTATATGTTTCACTCGGTTCTTGTTTTTATTTCTAAATTAATACGAAATATTTGTGTTGGATACCTGTAGGGACAATAAAATTCTGTTTAGCGTAAAATTTTAATTAACCTGGTGATTCCCAAATATCAGAGGAAGGTTGATGTTGTTTTGTTGTTGTTGTTCAAAGGGATTGTGAACATTCCAAGAGTGCAGGAACGAAGGAAGGAACTGGGAGAGAGAGAGAGAGAGAGAGAGAGAGAGAGAGAGAGAGAGAGAGAGAGAGAGAGAGAGAGAGAGAGAGAGAGATAGAGAGAGAAGTATTACAGTCTATTAGCACGCAGAGTTCGAGCCAGTCCAAAGTCATATGATAGAGGACATAACCTTAATAATCTCAATGTCGAGCACGAAATATTAAGATTTTGACTGTGGTAATAATAAATAGTTTACAAAAAATTCTCTTTGGCCACTCAGTTTTTTGCTGTTAATGATTAACAGCATAAAACTTTATATACGTTCCTTTCAGCTCCTTTTTTACATTTTTTTTTCGAATATGTGCTGGAAGACTTGAAACTGATTTATTTTATTTTTTTTTATACCAAAACGTTAGCAAAAATAAAATTATTTTTAATTTTCAAATCAATTAAACAAGTTTTGATTTTTATGAGATCTTTAGATTCTTCGGGAGCATATTTTTAGTATATACCCTGCTAAGATTACTCTCTTAAAGAAAACAACAGTTAAGATGGCGGTCTTAACCCTAGATGGAAAATCACGCGTGATGTAGAACAAGGCAAGTGAAAATTGCTGATAGATTTGAAAGAGCAGTGAAAAACATCTTAAATTGACAGGTGTTTAAATTACTGCTTAAAGTCTTTCAATTATTGGAACACTTGCTTTCCTGGAAGACTCTTAAGTCAGAGATACAATGAGGTTTGTATTTTTGAATCAATTTGATGGCTCAACTGCAAGCAGAATGCAGACAAACGGACCAGAGAGAGAGAGAGAGAGAGAGGGCAGTAACTAGAGAAAGACAGATGCTGAACGAGAAAATAAGAAAAAACTGCATGGTTTTTTAATTTTCAACTATACTATTAGATTAATTGATTAAAGTTTTCAAAAAATACATTATAATTTATTATATGCAATTATGTTTTTGTGAAAACATTGTTGTGTTACCTCTACTTTATATAGTTGTCATGGAAATAACCGAGTCTGTACATTAGCGTCCCAACAGCTTGAGTAGCGCAGCACACGCTATTCCTTCCTGCCGGTCTCACGAGTACGCCTCTGCCATTACTTTTCAATTATCCAATTACTTCAACTTCTTTTACCGTGTGTAAACAAAGAATTAAAAGTCAGAAAAAATTCTGTCTTTTTACACGTACTTTTTTTGTTTCTTACAATTAATTTAATGATTATCATATTTAATATTATATTAAATTGATGTAAATAATTTAATTTTATTACTTAATTAATGTCTAGTTTTAAGGTTTCTAAACTTTTTTTTGTATTGTATTTCTAAATTGTTTGATATAAATTTAATATATATTTTTTTTTAGTTTTCAAGTTTATTACATAAACTTTTTGCTCATAGAAGTTATATTACATCAACAAAAGCTTTGTGTGTGTCTCAGAATGAAAAGTTGAAATGACAAACTTTAAATTGCTTCACCACAATCATTCATCAAAATTACATTTTATTAAGGTTTTATTTTTATTGCTTTTACTCTATGTTAAGAAAATAATGACAACATTGTGTAGTTAAGATTAAATTAAATACAAGCAATAAATAATAATTTATAAATTTATCTTTTTATGAACAGTTTTAATACATTTCATAAATGAAAGCTTAATTAAAGGTATTTTTTTTTCAAGATTTGTTTCATGTTTTGCACAAACAAAAACTCCCAGTTCATACAGAATTACTTTCAATATAAGAAACTTAAAATATTCAAAATCTTGCCTGATCTGCAGAAATAAAAACTGCAGTTAAAAAAAAAAAAAAATAATAAAAAAGTGAGGTAAGAAAGTACACATTCCAAGCAACAAATTTCAAGATTACTTAACATCTTTTTGCTTCTAAACACTCACAAATTAAGCCATTAAGGTTCACATTTTTTAAATTTTAGATGTATATTTTACATAATACGTGTAGCAATAGAAGTAAAACATACACTTTTATACATTGAGTTACCAGCTTTTCCATGGAGGTGCAGTAACATAAAAGTTGAGGTTACACTGAAGGTGTGCGAGTGCCAAGATGAAAATAACAAGGGATTTTTCTAGGTATGTGTACGAGCGCATTACTGCTAGCTTGTTGTTTAAAAAAATTAGAACAATATGCATAAAAAATTATTATTCTCTTAGGAGCTTACAAATTAAGTTAATGAATGTTAATGAATTAAACAATACACTCTTTGTTGCTATATGTAGTATTGTTGCAACGTGTTAACAATTAGAGAGCATATTAACAATTGACATCGGTTTCTTTTCTCCTGAACACAAATACTTTTTCTATATAAGAAATGAATGAAAAATGTAATTAATTAAAATTTTAACACGATGAAAATTAATTTTTACAACAATATTATAATAATTATGTTTAATAATTAATTTTCCTTTCACTTAATTTAATAAAAACAGCATACAATTCATAAAAAATATTATACCTTCATAATATTGAAAATCAAAGAAAATATTCAATATATTTTTCCAATACATTTTTCTACGCATTTTTTCTTTTCTCTTTCCCTTCATATTGTACTGTACGGTACATTGATAATATTTCAATATTTTATTTATATTTATATTTATAAATAAACCATAACTCTTATAGCTCAACTACTTTGTTGATATATATTTGAAATCTCTTTTGACTGATTTACATGTTTCCTCCTTCCATTTGGTACCGCATGCCGGTGATAAATGATTGAATGTAAAATTCCCCCCTCCCCCTCCTCACAGCAGAAGCAGCCAGAAAGCAGGCAGGGAGTGTATTGATTACCTTTCTTTTATTTGACCGTCGAAACCCCGCAGTGAGAATGTTCAGTGCCAAGTCCCAACAAGCATTATATACATCGACCTACTCCAATAACTAAGCAAAACAAAAAAATAATAATAATGCCTAGTCACCTTATATAATGGAAAAAAAAAATCACTTGACTCCTAATATACTTAAAATAGATTTTATACAAAATTCTATGGAATATTCTATTAATATATTATATTAAAATATCTATAATAATATATTTATGTATTATATAGATTTTTATTGGAAATGTCTTTTATACAATGATTAATGGCGTAAGGCATTCAAAATTAATTTGTTATAATTTAGTTGTCATAATTTATTAATATAAGATTAATTTTAAATTTTGTTATCTTCTTGATATTAAATTGAAGGGAGTTTTATTACAATTTTACAAAAAAAATCACTACATTTTTTATGAAATGAATAATAAATAAACAATTTAAATATTATATTTTTCACTTTGCTTGGAAGTTTTTAACCGTATTGAATCACTAGACCCAAAGAATTATTTTGCATATAGTAAACAGTACAATATAACGCCGAGTAACCTGCAACAACTTAAATGGACAATTTGCATGACATTTTTTTATTACAGAAATGGATAGAGGGTACCAAATTATGCTACTCTGAATTTTTTCAGATTTTTTTGAGAGCGGGAACTATTTTTAAAAAATTATTGAAAGTCAGTTTTATGACGTCACGGGCGTTTAGCGCCTATCCTTTTCTTAAGGACAGACTCCTCGTGACGTCATAAAATCGACATTCAATAATTTTTTAAAAATAGTTTCCGGTCTCTAAAAAATCTGAAAAAATTCAGAGTAGCATAACTTTGCACCCTCTATCCATTTCTGCAATAAAAAAATGTCATGCAAATTGTCCATTGTGAAATGAACGTGCATGGTACCAGTTTGACACTCTGATTTTGTTCCTTTAATTGCTGCAATTAATGATGTATCTATTAAAAAAACTTATTTATGTTGCGATTGTCCTAGTTGTTAAAGATAAGCGTCCATATTTTATTTTTATAACAGTAAATAATATTTACAAAATAATTAGATTTATATAAGAAGTTAACAAGATTTAAAAAAATATAATGTCTGCCAGTAAAAAAATTAACATGCAATATTATGAAGCCTACAAATATTTATTTGAAATTCACAATTTTTCTCTTTTATAATTTTTATTTTAAATTTTAAACCCGGTTAAAATAAAAATTTAAGGATAAGAGCATTTTGTTCCTTTATTAAACATTCATGCTCTATTACAAAATAATTATTTACGTTAAATTTGAAGTCAAACAGAAATATATTTCTTTGAAATATATATTTTTTATATATAATTTTTTTATTGAAATATTTAGATTAAAATTTGAGATGTTTTATTATAATATACATAACCATATATAATATAGGTTGCTATGGAAACTGAGTCTTGTCTGGTTATTAGAACCGGCATCTTGTAAGGTTCCACTTCGAAAACCTCAAGAGGAAACTGTAAAAGCCTTATTTTATATATATTCCGTATGCCCGCGGCATCATCACATAATTAGCGATCGACATCCATGTACATATAGACAAGAAACCTTGTTCAACATACACATGTAAAGTCAAGAAAAATGTAAGCCTCTCAAACCCCAATTAAAGCGTTTTTGAAGTAATCCTCACTTTAATTTTGTCCCCAGTCAAAAATTCTATAGTTTTTTTTAAAATTAATGTTAAATTAGGTTTGACTGTTCTATTCTTTCCTTATTTAAGAAATGAAAAAACAAAACGAAACAAAACGTTTTGTTTATTTACTGTTAGAATCATAGATTATTATTCTATTAGTTCTAACAGAGATCAACATCAAAATTTTAATACTATTATAGTAATTTACAATTATTTCATAATAAATTATACACCCATTTTCCCTGTAAAGTAACAGAATAATAATATCTCATAAATAACGTTCTCATATTAATCATAGATGGTATTTGTTAAGGTTTTAAGGGTAACTTTGACCAATCGGAAGACTTTGTTTGCTTAACTTCTTCAAGTTTATCGTCACGCAATGCTAGTATGATGTGCGACAACTAAATGCTCAGCAAATAGTATTATTGATAAATTTGTTATTAAGTTATTGTCAGATACCACCCAGTGTATAGAATTTTAGGGGTGGGGTGTTACACATATTTCGGTGTAAAAAAGGGAGTTGATGCAACCATTCCCAAAATATAATTCTGTTTTAATTTTCTCCCTTCCCTCTCCCCCACCATTCTTTATGCCATTCATAAGTTCATAGAACATCGAACTAAATTTACTAAACTTACTATAACGTTAGCTATTCAAAATGTCAAATTCTTTGAAATTTGCAGCTTCTGATAAATAAACTCAATAATAATTATTAAAAAAAAAAACGCATGGAATATAAAATACCTACCCATATAAATTAATTTTATGTTGTTAATTTAGACTATCTAATACAGCACAACAAAATGATTACCATGTATATTCAAAATGTAGATCACAAGTAGACTAGACTATAATATGAGTTGAAGTGTATTATATATTCAGTAAACGTATAATAACAGTATTTAGTTTCAAGTTTTAGATAGCTTTTTGTACATTATGCATAATAATGTGACTGAGTAGGAACAAGAAGCAAACTCGACTGTGAATAGTTATTAATAAATAAACTAGAAGAGTTCCTTATCTTATTTCCATATATTGCTAAATGTATACAAATTTTAAATAAGAATAATAAAATATACTTTTACATATCAGCTTGGTATTATCACAAAATACCATGATAAAGAACGCGATGAAGAAAATTTAATAAAAAAAAAATTGAGATGAAAAATAGAATTTTTATTTGATTAATTGATTTTTATATTGACTAACGATAAAATCAAAGCCTTTTGAAATCCTTCTTTTTTTTGTCTCTTTAATGCATACTTGATTGACATTTTAATTACCCTGTCACCAGAATTTTTTTATATATTAAATTTATAATAATAGTATTACCTATTTTACTGTTAATATGGAATTAATTAACTTGCGTGTGTTATCAATACTTTACATTTATAATTGAATTTATAATACAGCAGCTAATCAATAAAGAATTTATCAAATATTGAAAGATTCATTTTTGTGCTTATATTTTGTTATTCAAATATATACTGGCCGTCAGCCAAAGTTGGCATTCGAGAATATTTGGGCAAAAAATATATATATGTGCCTATTTGTTTATTTATTTTACGTACCTGGTAAATAAGACGAGCGATTCACAGAGAAGTTATATCTAGAAAGATAAACAGATTTCTTACTAACTAACCGCGGGTATGGTGTCATCGAGTTTTGCTTATTACTCTAACCTTGGTTGTAGTGGGGAACTCGGTTATCTTCCTTCGTGAATCGAGCCCAATATCTCTTATATAATTATATTATAGCATCAATATTAGTTTAAATAATAAATTTTTCCTTACAAGAAAATTTCATTCCTATACAAACAAGAGAGTTACGCTGAGGTTCTTGTAATTAAAAATTGTATATGCAATAAATAGAAAAATTCGTCTAATATACCAGCTTTACAGAGTTGCCAGAGGTCTCATAAAAGTAAAAAAAAAAAAAAAACTGTATAACGGGAGGACGGCCTAGAACCAAGATTTGTTAAACGGGTAATTAACAAATCTTGGTCTAGATTAACAAATCTTGCCTAGGACATCGACGAACCTCAATACTCGACAATTATCGCCAACCTTCTGAAAAATCTGTCAAATAAGCTACGTGCTCCAGCGGTATGTTTGGGTATGTCGAAGATTTGACAGCTGACTAATAAAGCAGCACCTTTGACAGCGGAACATTTGTAGAATAGAGTTAAAATATTGTAGCTCTAGGACAATCAAAGCGCTATGAAAGTCAGCGTCGTAACAGGGTTCAAACATGGCGTATAGCTTTGGTGGCAAAAGCGGTCAATTTAAAAGTTAACCAGTCCTCCCAGTAAACATTATTCTTGTATTATAAAGGTTGCATTCTTTTTGCACTACACTGTACATTTCCTGGTGCTGTAATTATATTTCCTTTTCTATCACGTTCACTCAAAACTCTTTACTTGTATCAATTTACAATCGGTTCACTGATTCGTTTTAATCCTGTTATAAAAGACATTAAAGGAGGTACTAAATAATGTAGAGAAGGGAGATTTCTAATGATTTAAATATAATCACGAGTGATGATCATTGTAATTAGACCATTTCTGAGTTGCTCGCTTCACGATAAATATCAATGCTGATGAGTACTTAGCCTACAGATGGGCATGTACTCACTAGAGGTATTAATTCCCAGCTATTACATTTTAATATAATGTGAAACTATTTATCTTAATAAGAAGCTAATGCATGCATGTGAGGTAAAATTATAATGTTACTATGAGTATATGTTTAATTGTGTTATTACGATTTAATCTCTTTTATAGTTATTCTAATCAAATGTTATATACGTTATAATGTGTCTGATTATATAAAAAAGAAGGTATTGTGTCATTGTTAGGATTAAAAAAAAATCACTACATTTTGGGAAAATTAAGTTTAGTTGAAATTTATTTCTACAACAAATTAAATGGAATTTTAAATTTAAAAAAAAAATGCATATTTAATTATATTTATTTGAAGCAATTTTCATCAATTAGGCTGTGTTTAACAATTCTAAATCTGAAATAGTGTTTTGAATATTACGCTGTAAAAATTAATTTTTTTTTTCCATTTTGGTCTCAAAAAATTTACAAATTAATTCGTTTAAATATTCAGCCTAGAATTAAGTGACATCTCATTTTAATGTTACGAAGCATGTTGTGATACGTAAAGAAAGGTCCCAAGATGACCATCCAACAAGAGTTTCCTCAGTGAGTTGTGTTATTGTATCATGATAAGAATTTTTATGAATATAAATTGTTAAGAAGAATAAAGAAGATATATTTTTATAAAGTGAATATTTTTTTTCTTCGAAACTTCATAGAAACAAGTTTGTAAAGAAATTTCTTGTATTGTTTTTTATTTTATTCTTATAAAGATACCTCGAAAGACCTTTTTACCATAAACGAAAGAACAAGTCTTGTAAGCGTATATTGTGGGTTTCACACTTATTTCTTTTGAGAACAAACTCCCACAATATTTATGTAATTTGTTATTTAAATTAGAGTAAAATTTCTGCTATCGTGAATTCAATATCAGCTATAAAAGTATGTTATCACCTTATTAAGTACGAGTTTTGCTGTAGCAAGGATTTATATAACTGTACACTAAACCTTATGCTTATGGCATGATATATGCTTATTTATGGTTTATGATATATGCATAATATTCTTTATGTATATGATCTAGCCATAGAAAGTTCATGTATAAACTCTCACTTAGTTTTACTGAGGGATCCATGGAAACCTAATCAAAATGGTCATCAATAAGTTATCACTATATTAGTTGAAAAAGGTATTAAATCCAGCAGTACTTTTAATTTTTGTTAAGAAATGGTGTACTTAAGTAATTTAGTTCTTACTGCATTTGTGGTTTATTATAAAAAAAAATGAATTTTCATCAGAAAAATGTGTGAATTTTGATGTAAGTTGTTGATCTTTCCTTGTTTTGTTTCCTCAAACCGTCTTGGGAGTTTGCAGAGTTTTGACAGGTTAAGACATTTCTTCTTTTGTATAAAGCTGAAGGATAGAGATGCTAGTAAAGAAGGAAAAGACAAGCCTGATGCCCTTTAGAAAAAAAAAAGAGAAAGAACTCAAGTTTTAGATCGTATCTAAGCTAGTCCTATTTATTATTCAGAGTCAGCCGTTGAATGTCCAACACACTTCATCCTCTATTTCTCTTTTTTTTTATATAAATATAAATATATATTTTTTATTCCCTCTCGCTCTTTTTCTCATTCATGAAAAAAACACACTTGGAAAATTGTCCCGGATATCGCGCCGTGCATTATGTATAAGGTTTGAACCATACTACTTGCCAAACTAGGAGGTGCTGGGAGGAGCAGAAAGGAAGGAATTGCGTCACTGTAGAAAAGTGGATGAATTTCGTTGCTAACGGCAATGGGATCTAGCTAGCTATTCTTTTATCTTTGCTCTTTCTCTCTCTTCTCCATTTGCAAAGCAACTACTGTCATTCTCATGAATTTCACTAAAAACGATAGAAAAGACGGCTGCTACATTTCCAGCAGCTCCGGTCTCCAATTCTTTCTTCGCATTCTCTGGAAACATTTTTATATATAATATATACACCTTGACAATACATTACGAAATGAAAGAGTCGTAAGGAAATTTGTGCAGGCTTGATAAATATAAAATATTGATGCTCGTTTATTCGAGTATCTTGCTTGGATTGACGTCACTAAATTGCCCTAAATTTTTATCTCATAAATTTTACCATACACACTATAGTTTAAATTTTACTTTACCACTTTGGTTCATTTACCAATTTATAATGCATTCTATATTATACTTTTATTTGTTAGTGATTTAAATATTTCCATGCATACATAATTTTATCATAGAACCTCATAATATGGTTTAACTTTTAACTGATTTAAATGATATGTTACTGCAAATCATTACATTTCACTGTTGAAAATATTAGAAAGTTCGTGTTTCTTAGAGTACTATATATCTAATTCACTTGCTTGTTTTTAAAACTTTATAAGATTGTTTAAAATCCATTTTATATTTTTTTACACTTGTAAATAAAAAAGCTAGAATGACATAAGAATGATAGATATATTATCATAATTATATATATTATAGTAAAAACTTTATTTTTGTCAGCAAAATTAAAAATTGGCTTATTTATCATATAATTTATATTGAGATTAAAAATGTATTTTGTTTTTCAAATTTCTTAAAGTAATGTATACATAATAATAATAAAAATAATAATATTTATTAAATTATATTTTGTATAATAATATATAACAATTTTAAGTTTGAGATATGGAATAAAAAAAGGCTGAAATTACAAGTATTTTCCTATCTTTGTGACGTACATCAATTATATGTTTCTTTGCAACTGTTATCTTCCCTCTGTGACAACATTATTAAGAAATATTATTACACTTTTTAGTACTTTCAAAAGTGTTATAAGTGCACTTAAGAAAGAACATGCACCCCCTCCGACTTAAGCAAGTAATTTACCATTTACGTCATAACTTAAAGTAAATAAAGATTAAAATCTTTCAGTATTGTGTGTCTCTTATGAATCCTCCCTCTTTGTTTTTTACTTTTAAGATATGCGAGATGTCCTTTATTAAATTGTTTGTTTTAACGTTTTATAAGAAGTTTTAGAGTAGAAGTTGGTTAAGACATAAGATGGGGGTGGGGGTAGCTAAAGATTTTGGGGTTTGAAAGGAAAAGGGTGGTTTATGGGTTTTATGGGGGTGGAAGTGAAAGGATATGAAACAGAAATAATATAACTTGTGCAGAAGACGAAGGGTTTGAGATAAACGGACTCATTTCATATAAATATATTATACTTTGAAATAAAGGGACGCTGCTGCTGTTCACAACCCTTATATTATTATTATATACAAGGTTACATTCATGAAATATGACGGTGTAATAATTTAACAAAGAGAATACAGAGTTCATTAAGAGATATGATTTTATGTTATAATGTCGTAGTGAACATAAATATATTGTTATAAGATAATGTGTGGAAACCATAATAGAAGACGAGAAAAGGAAATTTTAAGGTATTTAATTTTTAATTATAATTTAAAATTAATTGTAATTAATTTATATCAATCATACAGTACAAGTATTATATATATAACAAAGAACATTTACTATAACAAAACTTTTCGGTTAAAATAGTTTTTTTTATATATTTGTAAACAAGCAATCGATCAATCCCCAGTGAATATTTCATCAATTGAAAACAGGTATTTATATCAGTTATATTGTTAATTTTACCTGTCCTACATTACAGGTGAACTTTTGTGATTTTAATGCAAATTAATAATTAATTAGTAATCTATAGCTATTTAATAAGAGTGTTTTCATCATCAATATATTAAAGGAAATTTTCCATCAATTCCTTACTGCTCTGATGTAAGTGGTGATTCTTATTTAGCACTTCAGAGTTAACCATCAGTAGTTAATATTATCATTTGATATATATTTTATCAACACTACTTTCATTTTATTGTTAATTAGTATTGCATGATGTGAATCATATCTACTCTATATGATGTTTTTAAAAGAAATACCCATTTCTCTCTCTCTCTCTCTCTCTCTCTCTCTCTCTCTCTCTCTCTCTCTCTCTCTCTCTCTCTCTCTCTCTCTCTCTCTCCTCTCTCCCTCTCTCTCTCTCTCCTCTCTCTCTCTCTCTCTCTCTCTCTCTCTCTCTCTCTTCTCTCTCTCTCTCTCTCTCTCTCTCTCTCTCTCTCTCTCTCTCTCTCTCTCTCTCTCTCTCTCTCTCTCTCTCTCTCTCTCTCTCTCTCTCTCTGTGCTGCTTGATGCTGCTACATTTTTCTTCCTTTCTTTTCCTAATAATATCTACGCTAGCAAGTGTAACCAAAAAAATGACGAACGAAAAGCGTTGGTTCTCATGTAAAGCAGGCAGTAGCAGCGTCGTCGCAGAGAATCAATTATTTCCAGCAGCAGCCCTCCGCGCGTGTTGGGTGCTGCATGCACATAAGATTCTTGCTCCTCCACCGAGATAGGGGGTGGCTTATCAGGCTGCTCGTCGTCGTAACTCCTGCTGAAAGGAAACCCTCAAACCATTTTATATAAAAGATCTAATGATAACTTTTTTTTAGACCTCAACTTCTCTTAAACGTTTTGCATACTTGAGATAAGATTCTATATGAGGAAAAATAAATGCTTTGAGGTGGTATTTCTTGTAAAACTTTTACATTCCGTCTTCTCTTTTTACTCTTAACTTGTTATGTTTTTAATTAACATGTTAAGTTTATTTCAAAAAAATGCATTTATATTTTTAAATCAAGTTAATTTGTTTTCTAAAAATTTAAAAAGAAAATTAAATTTGAATTTTTATTTGTTTTAAATGCATTTTTGAATGTCTTAAATTGCAGAAGATGCCCCTCCTCCCTTTTTTTTTTAGTTTCAATACAATTATATTGATAGTTAAATTATTCTCAAATTAAATTGTAATTAAAGCTGAGAATTTTACGATAACCAACAATAAACCTCTTACTTTTCCGATGCGCACTTGAACTTTGATTTCTTTTTATGTTTACGTGAGGCGGGAGAGGGGTAGTCGCTATATCTGCTCATTGCAAAGGAGGCAAAGGAGGGAGGGAAAAAAGAAAGTAGTATTGGCGGCCAGATTGTACATTGAGCATTTAGGCATATCATGACAAAAAAAAAAAAAAAAAAAGCATAAAAAAATACTTTTAACAGTTTTTTGGCGGTGATTTCTTTTTTTATGAGTTGTATCGTGTACTGTTAAAGTATTACTAAAGTATTTAAACTTGATTTACTTTATTAAAAAGTTAAGTAAAAAAATTATTATACACTTTGTTTATATGCTGGTCCGTTCATTTTGCTCTCCTCAGATGACGTCAGAGCAATCCCCTCTATACACACCTTGTTTTGTAATATTAACATTCTTACTCTGCTCGTAAAAGTGAGAAAAGAGTGGTCTGTTGTTGGAAATCGATATGCTACTGTTTACAAACGTAATAAAATGTCTTAAAATTAAAAATGTATTACAAGGCATACAAAACTTTTCTCAGTACTTGGTCTAATTGGCTTCAGGTAATTTTGGCTATCATTGCGTTAAATTTGTTAGAAAGCACTCCCAGGTCTCTCACATTAACGTTTGCTTTCTTTGTGTTAGTATCCAGCAAAGTGCCGTTTCTTTGCTACATACTTTAGAGTGTGTGGTAATTGACGATGGCTCGAAAAAGCTATTCTTCTTTTATTTTTTTTTTTTTCAAACTGTTAAAACTACCTTGAATAAAAACAATTCAATTAGTAATATTAGCAAAGTTAATCACATGTGTTTTTGTTTGTTTTAAAAACAAATCGCAGTGAATAATAATTGCATAATTTGCTATAAACGGTTTGCTTTCTTTATTGCGTTTTTGTTTTTCATTCTACTCTAAATTCAAGCGCATGAAGTAACATAGTAGTTGATGAAGTGTATGAAACTTATATAGGCAAAGAGCTTACAGTACACTATAAGATCTCTGGTATAGGATGCATCAAGGCAAGGATCTCAATACGTTTTTCTGCTGAATATTACATTGTTAATACTACAGCTAGAGAGTATAGAATTCATGTTTTATAAATCTCAGTAGGGATATTTATTATTGAAAGATGTTAGTTTCTTGCTGAACATTGTCTCATAAAAAATGTAAAGCCTCAGGAAACAAAAATGGAACAGAGATTTTGTTTTCTTGTGAACTATTTGTAAACTATAATATATATACATATATATAAACAGAAGGATGGAAATTTGTGAAAAATGTAGAGGGAAATAAAACCTATAATAAGATTTATCATAAAATTTGAGGAAATTCTGTAATGTATTACCATAGTTAAGTACGTAAATGCACAATCGATTCATATAAATCAATAATCAGATAAACCATCTGTACAGGTAACATAAGGAAAATCAAATAATAGATAATCATCTGATTGTGTATTTACGAACAGACCTCATGACAGAGTGGGGCGGCAAATTTTTAAATGTTACGTTATACGTGTGTAGTGTGAAAACGTATTCACAATGTGGTAGTTTTCCAGCAAAACTTGACAATTTTAGAGTTTCCAAGTGTACAGCCTGTGTTGTTCGTATCATGGTGTTGTGAGAAGTTCCCTGCTGTGATCTCGCTAGAGGTGGTCCAACAGAAAACGCTTCGAAGAAGCAGCTGCCTCTAAGAAACATACTCAACTTCTCCAGTGCGTAGATCAAATCTGGAAACCATTGCCGGACCGGGAGATCAGAACATTCATTCACTACAAAATAAATCACAAAGATCAGATATATACTTCCGATATCAGATTTGTTACTGCTGAATTCAACTTTTTTTTTTTCAATGAGCTAAATTCGTTCTACTGTGTATAATCTTTGCTTTAGAACCTGCTTACTTGTGTTTCTCTGTAGTGCTGAACAATCCATATCAACGTTACGTATGGCCTAATGAATGAGAATAATTTAAATATAATATTTCTATAGGGTGTTTCTTATTTAAAACTTCATTGAATCTATATATATATATAAGGAGAAAACTGTTATTGTAAGTCATAAATCTGCATTATTAGAAAAAAGTCCACTCTACCAATCGGCAAAAATTTATGATTTTTTGCCAGCATGTATTAGAAATATTGAGAGTGATATTCTGTTTAAAACGAAGCTTAAAGATGTACTTATTAAGAAAGAATTCTATTCAGTTAAAATGTTTTTTGCAAATAAACTCTCAGAACAGTGTCTTCAAGATGGTTAAAAAATGTGCAAGTATTTTATAGTGATATAAGACATTTCTTATGTTGATAATGAATTTTATTGTGTATTTTAAGGTTCATATGTTTGTTTGTGACGTGATCAATGTTGTATTGTACAACCAGTATCGAAATAAAATTATTATTATTATTATTATATATATATATATATATATATATATATATATATATATATATATATATATATATATATATATATATATTAAATTAATTGCAATCTGGGATATAATAATCATTCTAACATTTCGAATTAAATTTAATGCTATTTTTTTTTTTTTTAAATTTCATGCTAATTTTGGTTCCGAGTGTTCCGATGAATATTAGTATATTAGTGTTACCAAGAAATTTTAATTATTGCTTTAAAATAAAACAACTGCTATTTATAATAATGATATAAAAAAGTCTGAAAGTGGTCCAGAGAGTACGCAGTGTATTTCTGAAATAAAAAATTAAAAGAAAATTATGACATACCGCCATCATCAGCATTACACAATTAAAAAATTCAACTTACAAGTTTAGAATGTAATAGCATTTCAAAATGAGCTAGAAACGGTATTTTATAATTATAAATATATAGTTGAATTTGATGCTATAAGTTTATATATATTATTTGTGCTAAATTGTGCTAAAACGACATGAAAAACTGGAAAACTTACTAAATATACATAGGAAAAAATAGTATGTGTACAGTTAAACCATACATACAATTACAACTTTTTAATAAGAATTCTACAACAACAAAAGTATACAGATAGGAACACTTTTGCAAGAAAACCAAGGCAAGTAAAGATACAGGCTAAAACTACGTACATCAAATTGAAAGAACAACTTTTTAATACGAGATTATATTGCCCTTTTTATTAACTAAGCGTAGCTTTATAAATTAATTAAAAAAATGTTTTCAGTCATAATTATTTTTCAAATAAAATTTCACTAAAACAAATATATATAAAAAATAGGCAAAACTTTTCACGAAATCATAATATTATCTATTGCAATATATTACCGAGTGAAGTGTTGGATGATATATAGCTTAAAAACAAACCTTGAGATCCTGTCTCAGTGATCTCCTAAACTTAAGTTTAAGTTATATCTATCATCCCCTCTGAGATTGTTTGGCTAAAGATTAGTACAGTTTCAAAAAGTATCCTTCAACCAACCAATGTTTGTACTTAACTTAGGACAGACGAAAATGCAGCTGTGTAGAATAAATATTTAGCTCTAGATATAAACTATTGTATTAAAAAACTTCTATGAAAAAATGGTGAGAGCATGAGATCCGTATATTAATATTTAATAAATTTATTTATGAAACAAATTAGCCAACCATTGCGTTAATTATTTTCTAGTTGCTGTACAGTAATCATAAGCCTGTATGACAATACAATTTTGCATAAAATTTTTCCCTACAAGAAAAAGTTAACCCCATTTGTTTACATTGAGATGACATTTTCTTTTAAGGAAAAAGTGTACATGCAAAATTGTATCGTGTAATACATCAGGCTTAAAGCACAAAGAAAGTTTGTGCATTTACTTAAATAATATACATATATATATATAATATATATATATAAAATATATAATTATACACTACTGAGGCTACTGGGACAATTATTGTAAAAAAAAAAAAAAAAAAAAAAATCAAATCAATGTTCATGTCAAAAAGTTATACATGCTCTTTACATTCATACCATGTACGGCTTTAAATATAAAATAAAAAGAAATATTGCATTCATATTTATTTGTGACTATTTTTTTCTTTAGTAAAATTTATATCAAAAGAAAAAGCTTACTAGTCCTATATATTTGGTTTATATCCTAAATCTCAATCAAGACACATAAAAAGAAATATTTCCAATTTTAAATTAATTTTCTTTACTTTTCATCATAGATTTAATTTTCTCTTACACAAGCTTATTTAAAATTGAATTTCAAACTTATCCCTTTTCTTTGAAGACAGAGAGAAAAAAAAAGGAGACGTTTCCGAAGTATATTCGTTTTCTTTTCGTCCTTGTATCTAGATTAAGTTACTGGATCGAAGCGAGTTGTGCGCATCCCTATCAATAACAAATAACATAAAACTTTTTTTTTTATCTTTATATATATTTATATGTTTTTTTAAGGAAAAGGAAATTAGATTTGCATATTCTGTTAGGTTTTATAACATTTTATTTTAGTTTATTTTTTTTAATATTACAAAACTTAGTTCCCTAAAGTTTCTAGTTTCTACGAAGTTAACGTATTCTAATTTAACACAAAGATTATCATAAACTTTGTGTAAAGTTTTATCTCAGTTTTTATTTTTTTTTATTATTATTTTATCTGCTGTTGTTATATTCACCAACAGACGTCACATGAATGCGAATTTAATTTTTGTTTAACCAAAAGTGATTTCATTAAAATTTTATTTTGTGGTTATATTCATGTTTCAAAAGAAGATATTTAAAGAGATTGCCCAGGGAGACAGAACAGAAAGATATAATCAGTAAATGAACATTAAAATATATGTAGAATTTAAAAACAAGTAATGACAAAGAAAAAATATGAAATAATGGTATATACCATTATTCAATTTTCGAACAGAAAATAACAAAACCGGTAATAAATATAAGTTAAAAGAAAATATGACAAAAATAAAATCCATATAGTTGAAAACAGAGAAAAGAACAAAACAAAATATGACAGAGTAAAAAATAAAATAAAGTGCATGTTAGTGAATGAGAGCTGCTCAAAATGTATGATGTTATGCCAGTTTAGCAAAGAGCCATTAACACATCATAAAACGCTATTAAGCTCTAGGATTTATGGTATTTGAAGCAAAGAGGGTTTTTAAAGATGATTAAAGTCTGGAGTTTCTGGGAGGTCAACTTCTGAGTGCTGGCTGGCCAAGGGTGCGGCTAGAGCTGTTGGATGCATGCAAGTGTTCCTCAGAGATTTGAGTTACAGCTCGTCTATAAGCCAGGGTACGATACAGATACAGGTCAGCGTGTATTTGATACATTAATTTAACCCTGGCATTACCAAAGTCTCTCTGTTCCACATCCCCCACGCTACATCAAGGGAGGGGGGGGGGAATCCAAACGCCCACTATGTATTTTTTTGCGGAAATACGTTGCTGGTTGGCTAACTATAAAGATTACAAAAAAATCTGATATTTTGGAGATTTTTTTACACTCTTTACCCACTTTAAAAGAGTGGAGGGTCGTTTCTACCCCCCCCCTCTCCGGTAATGCTAAGGTTTTTGTAAAAATTTACCTCTTTTGTAAAATTTTTGCTGTAAACCGAGCAAATCGAATGTTGGGTGAAACGTGTAAAATAACAAAATTATTAGTTTAGATTTGAATGAAAAGTGAAATTTAATATATTAATTAGTTTCAATAAAATTAATGTAATCACAAACTTAACTGTCAACTTCTCAGCCGCGATGTTCTCTCTTTGGCACGGGAGTGGCTGGAGTGAAAAATGTCGAAAATTAGAAGGTTGTGTGTGGGTGGCGATTTAGTGGATCGAGCAATCGCATTATAATATTTTCGCAACCCTCCCTCTCTCCTTGTATTCATGATTAATAGAGTGTAATTATAACGAAATCAATTTTAGGCGTAGAAAGTTCGCCTATAGCTATTAAAGTTAGGCAAATATTTGAGCACGCCTGTATGAAGATAACATACTTTACAGGCATTAACTTCAAAATATAAAATAATGGAATTGAAATAATATATAATTTATATTATTTTTATTATGGTTTAGATATTGTACTAAATCTCTCCCTCCCCCCCCCCCTCACTCTCACTGATTTATGAGACACATTCAAGTCTTTTACCTAATATACGAA
Source organism: Siphlonurus alternatus (assembly GCA_949825025.1). Classification (NCBI taxonomy): domain Eukaryota; kingdom Metazoa; phylum Arthropoda; class Insecta; order Ephemeroptera; family Siphlonuridae; genus Siphlonurus; species Siphlonurus alternatus. The sequence goes on from OX463780.1 coordinate 39,300,407, forward strand.
TATATTAATGAATAAATAAAATTTCATTTTTTTTTTTATTTCATTGTTATACTATCAGTTTAATACAGTGAGTGTGCATGATCTTAACTTTTATGATTTTTTTTTTTTTTTTTTTTTTTTGCATCCATGATTGCTTATATGGCAGGCACTGGGATGTAGGTCAAGTTGCCCTCCCCCCCATTTTTTCAAAATTAATTCAAAAATTTTAGTATCGTTTGTGCTTTGTTTGTGCTGGATTGTGCCGCTAATATTTTCGTTTGTGCGCATTTGCATACTATAGTAATTAATGGTTTTAATTGGGGGGCCAACCTGACGCTAGCCCCCCCTGAGCCCGGTTGGCGGAATGCTGGGAGACTACATGTTCTTTGAATAATGAGTGTAAATGTATAGTCGTCGCCTCGGAACATTTCCCCTTCCAACCTTGTTAGTCACCATGCCCCGTAAGAATAACATAGAACATGGTGATTAACAAGGTTGCAAGTGGGATATTTTCCAAGACAATGAGTACACACCTTGAGACATGCACAAACCTTACCCTGCTTTGTTTGTAGGCGTTGTCACGAAGTCTGTGAAAGCGAGGTTTTTGTATGGTTAGATTGCATGCCATGGGTGTTGCCAAAATTACAAATATGCATCTCTTTGTTTCTAAGGAATCTAAAAGGGTTAAGTTCATGATTTCTCTATATAAGTATACATGCAATTGTACACCCTGGCTCTAATAAATAAATAAAACAAAACATTATGTATATGCTCTTTACATGCTCGAAAATGAATACATTATTTTCAGGAAGTCTGTACTTCCCTTTTGTATTACAATTTTCTTCTCTCCCACACAAATATCCAATACTAGTTTATCTAAAACTACAACGTTGTTGTTGTTGTTGTTTAAAAGGCTAATACTATATTATTTATTCTACCTTACCTTTATCTGATAGCCATGGACCTATAGGGGTTACTCAGAGGGAGAATTTGAAGAGAAGGGGTGGCGCGTATTTCACCCCAGAGAGATGGCGGCGAGAGGTTCGGAGGAATATCAGCAGTTCTAGATATCTACTTCTAAGTATATGAGGTTTCTCAGACTTGTCAATATTTATGGCAAAACATGATAGCATTATATATACTTCAGTCTTTTTTATATATATCAAATATCAAAGTAAGAAGAAAAAAATTATAACTACTTGAATTATGGTTTTACGTTCCACCCCCTTTTACATACGTTTTAAAATTTTATATCTTTAAGATTGTGATGAAGGGGAAAGAGAGAGTCTAGAAAGAGAGAGAGAGAGAGAGAGAGAGAGAGAGAGAGAGAGAGAGAGAGAGAGAGAGAGAGATCGTATTACAGATTAAAATATATTTATGAATAAAATATTGTTAAGATCAGATATTTATATGAAAAAGTGCTTTTTCATGTTTTTAAGATTTTCGTTGTTAAAAAAAAAAAAAACATATTTTATAGCCCATTAAATTATGAAGTAAATAAACAGATAAAGTACAAAGTTAAAGATAAGAATTATAATTTAACTTCATATTCCGTGCGTAGTTATTAATTGATGTAGTAAAAAATATGGTGTTTGCAATAAAATATTCTTTTAACCTTTATATTTATATTTGAGCAATGGTGGGAATCTGACATGGTTTTGAACGAGAAATTCGATGTGTTTAAGTGAATTGATAATGTTACTACGATGATATCGTACTTTGCGTGAAGAAGAAATCGCGTGGCAACAAAATGGTCGAAATATAAATTCAGAAAAATATTCTTGTTGCATCTCTTTCAAGAATCGCTCAGGTACAGCTTGCTTATTTGAATTTTTAACAAAGTATCTACTGTAGTTTATGCTGTTTCAAAATGAAGTTCTTTCTTCTGTTTGTCATCCTCGTCATTGCATTGGTCTTTCTGCAAGTTATTTTTGTGCCAGATGTTAGTGAAGAGTTGGTTTTTCCAAAAAAAGGAAATGATACGAAGAAAGTTAGTATGAGATTTATTTTTGTCATTTCCTCTATAAGCCATCAATGTAATGTGATAAGTTTTGACATCAGAATATTTCAAGGGTAAAATGACATTGAGTTAGAAAACGATGGAGGCTGCATTTCTACCAATGTAGAAAAAAAAATATAATCTAATTTTACGTGGCAGAATTCTTGTAATGTATTACATCTTTACGTTAGGATATTAAATCTTTATGGTAACGATTATTTTGTCCATTATTTCTAATGTGTTTCTAAAGAAAATATATATTTATGTAGCTATTATTGAGCTTATTTTTTCAGAAGACTTGCAGTTCATATTAGTTTTATCTCTTTAATCTAATCAATGTGATTCGTATTATTTTAGGTATTTACCTATAAATGTAACGATATCACAATAAGTTTTTTCATGCAGAATAATCCATCATGGTGCATCTGGGAGTTGATTACTGCTATTATTCATAAATTGCTACTATCCTGACTGAGATTTCCATGGTTTCTTCAATCACAACTAGGCAGCTGCTATAATGAATTGCTAGGCCACCCCGGTTTGGGCGCTATGGATCGTGTTTATATAAGAAAATCGGAAATTTTAAATCTGCGAAGTCAATTTCTCACAGGTTCAGTTAATAATAATAAGAAAAAAGTAGTTTTACAAAGTGTCTAGAAAGTAAAAATATTCTTGTAGGACAATTTTAAATTATCTGTAAAATAATCAAGAAGGAGTGCACCAAAGAATGTTGCTATTTCATAACGTAGAGAAAAGAAATTGTCTTATTAATTAAAATGACAAACTATAATGCATTTTTAGAAGCAATTCTATCAACAATAAAAAAAAAAAAAAATCAACATTCTAGATAATAAGATAATAAACACTTTATAAATATTTATAACATTTTCATATCAATATTTTTCTAATCTTATCTATGAAAAATGTATTCAGAACTGGTATAATAAAGAAATTAAGATAAAATATATAAAGACATTAAGTTAAAAACATATTAACTGAATCAGTGAGGCTATAATATTCTTATCTGTGAGGCTTGCAGTGGTGTCAATCACGTAAACAGGTAATCAAGATCGTATCTGACAGGCTGTCGAGCATGACGCCCCTCCCCTTTAAAATTATCCCCCACCCCTCCGTTTATTGACGTTAACATCATCAGAATCAGTATATGATGAAATTTCTGGCTAGTTTTTTTTGTTACAGGAAAAAATAATATGGGTTCAAAATTGACATCATCAAAATGTTAAAATAGTATTTTTTTATTTAACATGAAAAACGAGATTTTATATTATTCGTACTTTAATGTTATAGCTAGTACACATTTAAAATTATAATTATATATTTTTGTATATTATATTTTATATAATTTTATTATTAAAACAAGATGGGCATACATTGATGTTATACGAACAATAAAATAAAGTACTCAATATTGTGAGTATTCATAAAGTATAATATACCGAGCAGGATAGCACATAAGTTACGCGCCTCTCTCGCATGAGAAAGGTTGCGGGTTAAAATTTGAGTCTATTTCACTAATTTTTCAGAGTTCGGTCGGGAGGGACACCTTCAGTTGTGTCAGGCTTTCTACAGAAGGTTTCCATAGTTTCCTGTAGCTAATAGACTGTTATTTTGCTTCTTCCATGTTTTTTTTTATAGAGTGTACTAAATTTGCCCAAAAAAAAAACAAAGCTATAATATATAATTTTAATGTTAATATACATAATTTCGAGACACTGCAAGTTAAAAATTCCCACATAAAACCTAGGCTCATAAGTCGTATTTGGTGTGATTATAATTCTAGCTCGTTTTATTGTTATTGGTAAGAAAGTTTTTATACACTAATTATCAAGTAAGTTCGAGAGTTCATTGGACATTTTGTTTCTAGCCTCTCTCTCTCTCTCTCTCTCTCTCTCTCTCTCTCTCTCTCTCTCTCTCTCTCTCTCTCTCTCTCTCTCTCTCTCTCTCTCTCTCTCTCTCTCTCTCTCTCTCCTTCACTCGTGTGCTCTATTCTCATGGACCATTATATAGCCCGTAGAGATGAAAAGTCAATTAGTAATGTCTCTTTAATCATTAGCATTAGCTGCATACATGTACTGTGTACTATTACATATATGAAATTTAAAGTACATGATCTGCACATCATTGTGTACTTTTTAATTTAAATATAAATCTCAGTATTCGAATCTATATTGAAATTAAAACAATGTGGAAACCTCAGTCTCCAATTACGAATGGTGGAAAAATTATATGTTATCAATACAATATTAAAATTATAAAAGATTAAAAAGAAAAAATGAAAAATAATTAATTAAATTGTAAGTATCGAGGAAATATAAATATATTGAAATATTTTTCATTATAAGAAGCATAAAAGTATTCCCCATCATGTTCCCAGTATAAAAAGTGACGTGAGTGAAAACATATTTACTCTGAAACATCGATATGAAATTGTAAACATTTCTAAGCTTGAATATTTTTGTCTGCTTATTCTTTGTTTTTAATGAGCAAAAAAGAAAAAAATGAAAGCTGCGCCTTAAATATTACAGTAACATAAAAATTATTTTTTCGGGGAATTTTTTTCTTTGCAATGAATGAGATGAAAAAACAATAATAGGCGCGATTCACGAAGCATGCATTTATCCAGGTTTCTAACCACGTTTAGCTTAACCACGTTTAACTAGGTGGTTTAACACGTAAAACAGGTATAGTTAAACGTGGTTAAGCTAAACGTGGTTAGAAAGCTGTCTAACTTCTTCGTGAATCGCGCCCAATATATTTATTTTTCAACAAATATATTTGAAGAAACAGAAGAATTTTGTTTAGGAATCCGTGAAAACAAAAATGAATGAAAATCATGAAAAAAATAAACATACAGGTATTATAAATACATAAAATAACTTGAGTCTTAATGAAATAGTTTATAATTATGTCTGAATTATTGATAAAAATGAAAGGAGTAAAAACTAGCCGTATTTCAGATAGAAATATCCATTTTATATACTTGTGCTTCAGAGGTATTAAAATTTTTACATTTTTATGTACGTGCGAGAAAAGAGGAAAAAAGCAGCGGTGGTGACGGCTATACAAAGTTTACAACTACCCACACCATATCTGCACCGCTTTCCCTAATTGAATTACATGTGAGAATCAAGCGGCAATTGTTTCCCTCGCTCTTTACACGTCGGGCGGGGTTCGTGATATTTCGACCTGGTCGCATAATAAGAGTCAGCCGTCCAACAACTTTCCTAATGAATTAATTAGATAAATTTTTATTTTCTAACAAATTTTACTTTTAAATTCAATTAATTTTAACGTGTACATGAATATATATTATGGTATAATAAAATAAAATTATATTAATACAAAAGTTTTCAAATAAATTTACATTATAAAATAATATTTATAATTTAATTATTTATACAAATGAAATTTAAACATTTTAGTATTGTTATATAAAAATAAAATTGTTATAAATACGTAATTTATTGTATTGTAGACTATATAATTGTAATTGTATTCTTTAAAAAAACGTGTAATGATCATTAAGAAATAAATCTATATAGAGCATAAATTTAATAATCAGGAAATGAATAAGATATTAGAAAAAGGGACACGTTTGTTGAAGCTATGTAATTGACTTGTGTCATTTTGATTTTTTTACTTAACTGTTAGTAATACTTTTATGATCATGATATCAACAGTTTGACAGAACTTTTTGCCATGGCTATATTTTAAAAGTGTCAGATGTTTCAATAATACATCATTATTTGTTTATTATAATGTACAGAGTTGGTCACAGACAAGGCTATTGGCGCAGAGTGTATAATACTTGCTGTCCCATTATATTTTACAGTGACTGTACTTTACTTTAATGTAAACATAAATCTTTTGAAGTAGATACTTACATTATAAAATATTAAAAAATATATATAAATATAGTATAATTATTAATAATGAGAGTAAAAAGTAACAAACGAAACAAAGAGACAGAGGATAATGAATGGTAATTAATGCAACATCCAAAAATTGTCTGCTGCTGGGTAGATTTTGATTGTTTGAACATGGCCAGTACATTGTTCCTTTGGCTCTTTGATTTGCGCAGGCACAAACAAGAATGCAGAACCGACTATCATTGAGTGTATAACATCAGCATAGTCAGAAAGTTCTTTTTATACTGTGAAACTTAATTAATTTATTAATTAATTTATTAATTAATTTATAGTTCATATATCATTAAAGAAAATATCATCATGTATTAATTTTAAAAAAGTCAAATATTGTAACTTGCACACATAAAACACACATACAAATTTGACATTTGGACATTATTTGTATACATTAAGAAATTATAATAAAATTTATTTGCTACAAACTTAAAACGAAATAATACTTAAAATATTTTGTGTATATTTTTTTCTATACTTGCTATTAAAAAATTAACATAAAACATAATTAAGTGTTATGTTGCTCAATTCCATACTAATTAAAACAGCTCGTCACAGTTTCCACAAATTAAAATTGAGACATAATTCAATTGAATGATTTATATATAAATTTTGTATTTTATTTCAAATTTTGTAGCAATTTTAGTATATGGAATATTATATATTATTAATTATGTAATGTATAATAGAATATTAGATTAATCCTGCAATCTATCGAGCTACTGCAATATAAAGTGGCATGTCTTTGTAATAAATTTTGCACATTACTTAATCTTTATCTCATACTCATTTTAGTCTGTCGTATGTTATTAAACTTTTACTACCGTATGAAGTGCTTTAAAATTACGTATGCTTTATTTAATACTGTCATATACTTTGAAAAGTAATACAAAAAATTTATGATGTTCATTTTTAAGCTTTTAAAAACCTTTATTATAAACGTTCAAAGTTACCCCATAAAAAAGTTTGATTTTCATTAAACCTAGCAATTTTTCTAATAAAAAATTAAACAGCATTTCTAGTAATTATTGTGGTTATTACGTTGTAGAGCCTTTTCTATAAAAAGTGACGTTTAATTGGGAGTGTCATTTCAATTAAGTGTTATGCATAAAAACATATTAAGTATAAAAAAGTTATAGCATCAGAATATGAAGCATGACTTTATACATATAAAAAAGTAGGCATTAAAAATTGTTTATGCTGTAATTTGCTTAATAAACTATTATTTATGAACATTTAAAAATTATTAGCAATAATTTTTAAATGTTCATAAATTAAGAATAGATTCCGATTCAATATCAACGTATTTAAACTTGGTTGAAACTGAATTAAATATAAAATTCAATATCAAATGAATAACTTCTAATAAGTAATGATATTATCAAACAAAATTTAATGTAAAAAAAAGCTAATTTTTATTTCCATAAAATAATATTTGAGAATGTGATATTAATTTAGATAAATAGTTTTACAATATATTATGTATATAATACTTAATGAGGAAGTAATGTAAAAGGACTATAAATAAGTTCTTTTGATGCATTTTTAATAAAGGAAAAGATTACAGTTTAATTGAACGTTCAGTGAACTCAAAGACTCACAAATCATCCATAATGAAACTGCAGTAAGTTGCAACTGACTGCAGTTCTAAAGCTGCACTCAATCATACAGAAATGCTTATTGCAATAACAAAGTTGTGAAATTACTTCTCTCGGGGTTTCATTATAATGCACAATACATGAAAACACTGTTTGTAATAATAATATCTTTATAACAAAGGAACTTTGAAATTCAGGAAGTATTAAAATTTATAATGTATTTATTTTGTTATAAATTAATAACTATTAATTATTATGCTTGAATAGTTTGATAACATATTAATTAAATGATATCATATATTATTATAAATTTGTTATATTTCATTTTCTCTGCATATTTTTTGTTATATACAGTTCAATATAATAGTAACTTTTGCCAAGTCTCTCTCTCAGAGATTCTACTTAGTATTTTCTTTTCTTCCGGAAACATTAGTTACCATCTCTCTAGCTAGCAAACTCTTCCTGCCTTTCGTTTGCCGACGCTTCTGTTTGTTACGCCCCCTTTCGACCCAAGATCTTTATATCTTTAACAAAAAAGCCAATAGAATAGGACACAAGCTACTAGAGTTTTTTTTTATCGGGCCTTTACGTTACTACAATCGACAGCCCAGACGTCAATTTTTTTATTGCCATTTTTTTCTCTTTCTTTTACATATACTTTTACGTTATATTTTTATATATCTAAAAGGGAAATATCACTAATACGATCACATAACAATAAAAACATTGATTCTTATATTTTGTTATCCAACTTTCTTCTTTACAAAGCATTGTATCTTTTTTTATCCATGTAAAACTTGTATATATATAAAATAATAACAATGGATTATAATTTTTTTTTTATAAAAGTTAAAATGTATTGTTAATTTCAGAGTAAACAATTAAATTTATTGTTGCGCACTCCAACAGTCCACAATAATATTTCGCCTCGAGATTAGGCAACTTGTTCAGAATACAAATCGAGCAGTTGGTGTCAAATGCAATCATTCGCTGTGAGATAATAACGAAAGTACAGTAATAAAGTAAAAAGGCAGGCAGGTGTATCGGTACTTACAAACATTACAAGAAGAACGTAACTATTTGACAAACCTACACACGACTAATATTAAGCTGGTATTACTTAATGCAATTTTCTTATTTTTTGCATAAACGATTTTTCCTTACAAAAATATTTCATCTCGAAAACAAAAATAAGTGGAGTTTGTGGAGTGAATGGGTCTGCTGATCCAATATAGAATCATATATACTGTTGGTATCAATAAATAATTTATTATTATATAGAAATATAATACAGAACTTTGAAAGAGATTGTATTCAATTTTATCGAAAGTTACGCATCTACAGCAATTCAATTGAACAGAATTAATTGTTGTCATTTTTCAAAAGTTTAAAATAAATGTTTGTATGTTTGCAATATTTTAGTTGAATTAATTTGAAATCACCACGAATATGGTACCCAGCATATGGAGATTTTTATTCTTCCTATTCGTATATATACTTGAAGTTAGAAATTTTGAAGATATTTTTTTTTTAGTACTGATTTGTTTGCAAAAACTTCAAAATTCCTGGAAACCTTTCACTTCTGGCTGCTTCCACCGACAATATCAGACAAATTTGAATGTAATTTCATGTATAAAAGCAAGTTTATTGATTTTCATAATTTAGTTACAAGCCATGATATGAAGAATTCTGATCATTAGATTTTTATCACGGCTGGTAATGTAATGAAGATAGTATTTTCACCTTTTGGTTGAAAACGGTTATATTTTGTTGTACGATTATATATTTTTTATTATCATTTATTAAAAATTGTACTCTATGTATTATTTTAATTTATGTAGGTTATTTTTCATTTTGAATGAGATACCTTTTTTATTTAATACATAAAATTTTATTTCAAACTTGAGAACCTTAACTATTTCTCAAGCTAAGTTTTTGCTCTTTTATGTCTTCTGTTGTGATAAATGTTAGTGCAATCTCAGATTCCTTTACACTGCCCCCCTCCTCTCTCTCTCTCTCTCTCTCTCTCTCTCTCTCTCTCTCTCTCTCTCTCTCTCTCTCTCTCTCTCTCTCTCTCTCTCTCTCTCTCGCTAAGCTACTCTCATATACTTTTTTGCCACTTCACTCACTTATATGATAATCAATAATTTCCAAATTATCCTGCAAAGTCTGCCTTGGAGCTACTATAAGTTCATTGCTTAAAGTTGTAGGGCGTTGAGTTATAAAAACCAAGACAATTATTTTCTAAAGGGTTCCTAACTATACTATAACTTAACTTAAATGAAACTATTGTAGGTTCAGATTTCACATCTTAAAATTTTAATACTAATTCAATTTTTATACATTACAACTAAAAAGATAGTATATAGTTTTGTTTTTTATACTTTTGTACCATAAATTTATTTTTTACGCTTTAACATTTTTACCGTTCTTAACTTTTATCATATAACATGCTCAAACTTTTCACTAACGTCAATTGCAGGAAGTGTAATTATGTTTTTAATGTTGTCTATCTATTATATGTGGTAGAATATGAATAGAATAGAATAGGTTTTTATTTAGCAAAAACAGCTAATACAAACATTTCATACATATATAAAAATACAATTACATAATATTTTTTTCCCTGAGAATGAAAAAACATATTATTTTATTTTATTTTGAACTGAACATTATTTTGTAACAAGTTACAATATTAATGGATTACAGTATTTTAATAATATTTCTTTCTTAAATACATTTTTTTAACAACTTCAACACACTCTCTTTTAAATTTTTTAATATCTGTAATTTTTTTAACATTTCTTGGTAGTAAATTAAATAATTTAAATCCACTGACCATAATTGATTTCTGATAAAATGTTTTATTTTGACGTCCAATATGAATTTCCTCTGCTGCTCTAGTATTATACTTATGAACATCATTATTTAATTTTACATTACTGCACAAATATGAAGGAACTTTTTTGTTTACAATTTTATGCACTAAAATCAGCATTTGTAAGGCTAACCTTTGCTTAATGGAGAGCCATTGTAAGCAATTTAACATATGTTGAACTGGGGTGTATTTACTACATTTTAATATTACTCTCATTGCTTTGTTTTGTAATATTTGCATTTGCTTAATACTTTCTTCATTACAGTTCCATAGGATACTAGAACAATAGTCAAAATGTGGTGATATTATAGATTTATAAATTAATATTTTTGTCCAAGGACTTAAAAATTTTCCAACTCTGGCTAAATAGGCTATTTTACTACCAATTTTTTTATTGATATATGAAACATAACTTTTAAATTTTAAATGTGAATCTATTATGATTCCAAGGTATTTAATTTCATGCACAAATTCTAGTATTTCTCCATCTATTACAACATTCTCTCGATTTTCTTCATCCAACATTTTAGATTTAACAAGTGAGGAGGGTGTAATTAACATACATTTTGACTTACTTACATTAAGCTTCACTTTGTTTAATTTTAACCATACATTAAGCCGTTCCAAGATTTTATTTATTGCATCACACGCCTCTTTATAAGTTTTTTTTGACACTGAAACTAGAGTATCGTCAGCAAACAAATTTAAAAATACATCATCAAATTGAATATGCAAATCATTTATATATAATATGAACAGTAATGGGCCCAGTACAGAACCTTGTGGGATTCCGACGTCATTAATTAAGTCATTAGAAACCTTTTCATTAAATTTTGTTCTTTGTTTCCTGCTTGTTAAATAACTTTGCAAAAGATTTACACAATTTGGACCCAATCCGTATTTTTCCAGCTTATTAATTAAAATATTTCTGTCAATTGTTTCAAAAGCACGTTTAAAATCTAACATTACAGTAATAGTTATGTACCCATCATTAGCCTTTTTTCTCCATTCCGATAAAACTAATTGTATTGCAGTCTCACATGAAAAATAAAAACATGTTAAAATGATTTCATATAATATTATATTTTTTTCTTGGTTTCCATCATGTGTTGGCTGTATATTAATTATCATAGCTGGAACATTCATCTTCATCATTTTGTTCAAAACATTATCCTCTGTGACAGAGCAGGCAAGCATTTCACAATTACGTAAAATTAATTGCTATACTTAAAAAAATGTACAATGTTTTTTTATGGTTATACTATATTAAATGACAATTTTTATCGTAATATTAATAATCATTTTAATACTAAATTTTTACAATTTACTATATTCTCTAAAAAGTCTAAAAATTATAAAATTTGTTTACTTTCACCCTATCATGTATTATACATACATATAAATGCATCATTAAAATATTGTTACACGGTTACATATAGATTTTAGTTTCAAGTAATGATGTTGAAAACTCTCGTTATTCTTGTCTTGTAACATTAATTATTTACTTTTAATCTTTTACGTCTATATTAAAATAGAGATGTCGTCGAATACATTACAATATAATATATATTGATTATATTCCAATTCAGACAAAATCTAGCTGAATTGAGTTTTGAATAAACAAGTATCAAGTATAGGAAAAGGTTACTTGATATAATATATAGATATATATATTATATATTGCATTTTTTAGGGTATGATTAAAAAAATAAGAAGAAGAAGAAATAAATTTAAAAAAAAAACATTTTTTGAGAAAAGTAATTTACAAAACAAATTTAACATTTAAATATAAATTTATGAACATGCAGGTTTCATATAAGTTAAAAGTATTAAAGAGTATCACTTAAGACTTAAGAAATAGATTCTTAAGTTAAAATACATTGTACTGTATTTTATTATTACTTATTATAGTGTTATATAATGAATATAATTATATTTATATAAAATAAATTACATAAATTTTAATTATATAATGTATGTTGCTATCCAAAAGAGTTAGCAAATATTATCCATTAAATTGTTTTCGTTGTTGTTGAAATTACCATAAAATAAATGCTAAAAGATTTTAGTGAGCTAGGAAGTTGTGAATTACAAGTTAGTGCTTCGCCTTACCGTGCAGTCACGACAACTTCAAATAAGGGAAATACGTAGGAAACAATTGCCGGAGTTAATGGCAGCAGCAAAACCTCAGCAGGCTAATTCAGGAAGGAAGCGGTAAAAGAGACCTTATAGACCATGTATATGAAAATAGTTTTAGTTAAGTGCCATCCCCTCCCCCTCCTCCTATACGTTATATAGTGGTGCTCCCTTTCGTACACAGCATTTCGTCCGTCATAGTTATAATAATATTGTTTTATATTGATACATCATTAATTTGGAAAATATGAAAAAAAAAATCGGTCATTTTGTAAATAAACATTTTTTTATCTTGAATATTTATTTTTAACTAATAAAATATATGTATTAAATTAGTTTGCGAAGTAAAAAGTAACGGTTGTCTATAAAGACAAGTTAGTTCATTATGCAAAATTTAATTCTCATTAGCAATTTTATTACTATTATAAAATAAATGTAATATTATTAAAGTAATGACGAACATTGCTAACTAGAATTATAATTAAAATTAGTTGAACTTACGTTAGTTTTATTTTATAATTTTAACTTTATTCATACTATATATTTTAAAAATGACTAATATTTTATTTAAACTTTTATTTGTGTATTTAAATTTATATTTTTAGTAAAGTTGTAACGAAATTGAATTTTGTCGAGAGTGATAATCGAGTTGTTCGAGTTAAGTTGTTCATTAGTTCACTTTATACTTGGGCACCGTGACATTTTTCAGTTCACCGCCGCAAAGTTGTTTGCTCCAAAAATTCACCCTCTCTTCGCATCCCGAGTGATGGGGGAGGAGAGTGAAGATGGGGGAGGGGGAGGATGTGGACAAGGGCCAAGTCATGCAGAGACGACGACAGAGCCCGGGCACGCGCTTGATTGTACGATAAGACAAAATTATAACACTCAAGTCATTGCGTATATTTATAAAAAAAAATGTATAAAAAATGTTTTGTTTTTAAATTTTATTTCAAATAAAAAAAATCAACATTTTCAAAACCAAATCCACAATTTTATTTTACTTTTTAATGGACAACAATGTGATTACAAAATACATCAGAATTACGTCCAACAAGAATAATTTGCATGTGTGATAATACTATTTTGTAATATAAAGTGAATTTAAAGCTCCATAAATTAAAATATAAATTGGAATTACGGTGTCTTAAATTAATGCTATATTTAGAGGTGAATATCATTACTATAAACAAGGAAAGTAATAAAACTGTACATATGTGTTCCACAATTAATAAAATTATGGAATCTACATTTTATTGAGCTATAAATTAATTAACACAACAAGAATATCCTAAAATTTAAATCATTTAAATTTTATTACTAATAATATTCAAGGTAATAAAATGTTGTCTTAACAGAACATTATTTGTTTGTAACGCCTTCAATGGAAATTATAAACATAAACTAAAATTAGATGTAAAATTATACAACATGTTTTTCAGAATATTTTAAAAGAACGAACTTATAAAAAAAATCTTTGTTTTACGATGATTTTTGTATTTTTTGTCTTATTTAAAAATTCTGTTCAACCCATAGAGGCTTAATTATTTGAGCCTAGGAAAATTTGTTATATAAAAGTTGAATTATTTCTCATAATTAATAATTTAAAACCCTCCCCCCTTTTAGTAGCCTTCTGATTTTAAATCAAGAACTCATTTTCCTCTAAAATTTTGCTTCAATGCTGAAACAGCAAATTCAAGTTTTTTTACATAGTTTTTAAATAGGATAGTGGGAACACAGTAAAGTCAGCCCTATTATTGAGAAATGCATTTTTTATAAATTATTTTTCACTTCTTTGTATATTTAGAAGCTGCTTCTATTTTAACTCACAAGTTGAAAAATTGTTCTTTAGGACGAGCTAATTGACAGCTGATCGTACAAAGTGAAACTTCAGATCAATCTTCCTGGAGTACATTAGTTTTAAGAAACGTCATTTTCTACTCTTGAATAACAATAGGCTACTTTTAAAATATGTTTCCTCTCACACTCATGTCAGTCATAAAGCAAGAAAGCAATGAACTTGCTTATTTTAAGATGATCTTATAGTAGGTTTGGGGGGTGTATGGATTTTAAAAATATTTTAATAATTATTTTATTATATATCATATATTGAATTTTTAATATGTTGTACGATTAACAATTGATTTTGCGCGATTTTTTTACAACTTTGCAACAATAATTTGACAAGTTTATTAGACATATAAAATTCTCTTTTCAATTTCGCAGTGAACATCAATCATACTGTTTTATTTATAACATTATGTTATATTTTACTATATATATATTATTATATATTATGGCTTATTTTGTTGTTCTTTCTCTCTCTCTCTCTCTCTCTCTCTCTCTCTCTCTCTCTCTCTCTCTCTCTCTCTCTCTCTCTCTCTCTCTCTCTCTCTCTTTCTCTGCTCATAAACGAAATTAGACCTCCAAGCCTCGGCTAGAGAAACATTCTGTCACTCACATATATCCCAATGTAACTCTATAGTGTGTTAATTACTAGACGGATTGAGACGGATGGTAACAGAAACTACAAAACTATATACTAACGAGGTAATACTACACTATAAACAAGCTGACGTGTGTGTACCTCTAAACTTTACATTTCCTTAAACCTTCAAATGTACATACAATATATTTCAATTGATATTGGCCAACAAATGGAATGCTAATGTAATTATACATTTATTTCTTTATTATATTTGTTATAAATATGCTGGATATATACAGTAATGAGAGAGGAAGAAATAGAGAAATTCTACAAATAGCAATAAGTGAATTTAATTTGGATTTTTGCAGAGTAAAATATTTAAATTTTCGTACTATACACATGACAGAGAAATGGTTTTACAAGCATTCAACGAAGTTCGTTGTCAGTAAGCCAATATAGATTTTAACTGCATATTAATAAACTCGACAATGCAGTATAATGTGTCATATGCATGTGTTTGTTTTTTCAACCATCAAAATAGCATTTGTTCACATTGTATTTTTACGGATTTCTCCTATCCTTTGCATCTTTCAGTAACTTTTTTTTAACGTTTCATTTGTTCAACTGATAATGTCAAACAACCCGTGCGCGCGTTCGGAAGAGTTAAATATGTAAAAAAAAAATATATATATATATATATATAGAAAATAGATTAAAATTTGTTGTGTCACATATTTGGTTGTTATTATATACAACATCATTTACATAACATTTCATTTTCTATGTCTAAGTTATATTGTACTTGCCAATAAACCAACCACCGTTACTTAGGAGGGAATTTCCACTTACCTAGAACAAAGAGAAAGCAAGATATTTAATATTAAATATACAAAGCTCACACAAAATTAGTATAAAACACACACGTAAATCTTTAATCCTACTGAATACCACATCATTATGCAAAGTTATAGCCTAAGCTGCATTTTCATAAAAATATGAGGACTAAATTCTGTACATTAAAAAAAAAGAAAACACCACAATTTTTTGTATTACATTTTTTAATTGATCTTTATAACTGTGGTAGTTAAAAAACCAACAGGAGTTTAATTTTTCACAATCTTTGCTCTATATATAATTAAATTTTGGAAGTCGTATGGAAAAACAGGTTAACTGCTTTTTTTAGTTAAATGGCAACCCCACCTTTAGTCACCGAATGTATGATGTTCAAAGCAAATTTTCTAGGTAATTCAGTTAACACTGTTTAGAAAATACTTTGCTGTAATCAATAAGGTAATGCTTACTTATCCTTCGAGTTAATAATAAATTATTTATACAATGACAACGCTGTGCAAACAGATTTATAAAATATTGTAAGTAAAGGTCATTTTTATTATCTTATTTCCTTAACCTGTACTGAAAATCGTAATAACATTAACATTTAGTTGCACCTCAGGGTTTAAATAATATCTCTGGTTATTTAATTAAAGTTTGATCAGACATAAACAATTTGATATGGAATTACCACACACGGTATTATAACAATTATTATACCTAAGTGTGAAACGTCAGTGTCAGTATTAGCGTGTATTTGTTAGGGATTCATTAGTCAGATTGCTATAAGGCTGGCTGGTGTACTGTACACGACATCTGATCGTTAGTTGGTGTTGCTGTGATTTGACGCCAGGCGCCAAGTGTGTTAGCATGGCACGTGCAAAACTGAGGTGCGTCAGAACGTAATTAACTTTTGTTTATTTTGATATTCGATTATTCAGTGTAAAATTAATTTAATACATCAAAGCAAAAGCAATTAACTTGGAAATTATTTGGATGAATGAGAAAATATTTTCAACATTCATGGAAATGACTCCGCCATTACCCCTGCTGATACAAACGTACGTAGTCTAATTTCTGTGCAAGAATCGTCTTCCTTCGATAACACACCAAAGCCCCAGGCCAAGAAGCATGAAGGTTGGCCTAATATTCAGAGGCTGTGATTACAATGACGATTGTCGCTTTTTATTTTTTTACATTTAAGATTACTCCTGAATAAAGTTCTGTAGGTCAACAGTTCTCATTGTTATATTACAGTCATATTGTATGCACAGTACAAAGACGATAGCATTGGTTGGTATCACCGGATTTAATTTGCAGAACTTTGCTTAGCATCACAAATTTAACTGAAAAGAAAAAAAAATCAACTGTGTTTTAATTGAAAATTACAAAACGCTTTCAATTGCATACTTTTTATTGCAACTGACCTATATATAAATTCCAATTATTTTCTCATCTTTATTTCATACGATTAAAAAAATTTAAAGAATATTATTATGTTGAGTTCATCGTTGTTGTTGGTTTTTTCAAGTGATCTTTATAATATTGCTATTATTGTAACATCAAATTATACAAGTAGAATTAAAATATTCAATTAATTTATATCACTAATAAAAATATATTTCATTTTCATTTCTATAAAAGTATATACAAATAATGTTGTTATTAAGTCCATGATTACATTAATTATTATGGTATTGAGTTTTATTTAATACAATTTTATGGAAATTGGAAAGCGCTTCTTGTTAATCCTTAGAAAAAAAAAATTATAAAAGAAGCCTTAAAAAAATCCTTCCTATAATTTTCTCCCCTTACAGTATATTATATATTTAAACCATATCCGCTTTTTTATAAGAAGTACTGAATCATTATATATTTTAATTCTAATGTTTAATATTAAGTATATGAAAGTATGTTCTTCTTATTTGCATCCTATTATATAAAATATCTCTACTGCCACAAAAATATAATCCAGCTTAAAATTTATATAGTATTAAATGCACTACCTTTCTTACTTTAAATATCCTGGA
Organism: Siphlonurus alternatus; assembly: GCA_949825025.1. Taxonomy (NCBI): domain Eukaryota; kingdom Metazoa; phylum Arthropoda; class Insecta; order Ephemeroptera; family Siphlonuridae; genus Siphlonurus; species Siphlonurus alternatus. The sequence goes on from OX463780.1 coordinate 39,318,227, forward strand.
ATTTTGCTTGATCCACGAAAGCGCTGGTGACAAATGATGGTGTATTACAATTAGCTTGAGGCTGACTGACGAAACCCTCCCTCCCTCCCCCCACTTTTCCATCCATCTCATCTTAAAACCAACCATTTTAAAACGCAATGAACTTCTCAATTTTCAGAGAAAACTTATAAATCATGAACTAATATAATTTAATATAAATTAATAAGCTCCAACTTTTGAGTAAATATATTTTTTAAATAAAGTTTAATCATTCATATTATAGTTGCTGCTATTCCTTGCGTCATATAATGTAAATAAAAATCAAATTATTCAAATTAAAAAATACATATTTTTTTAATAACGATATTTCACAAATTACGTTGCTATTACATGATACAATAAATGCAGTTAATTTTAATAAATTTGTTTGTAGCATCATTAATTTTCTTACATTCACCAAAACTCTTTAAAAAACAAATATCAAAAAAGAACATAAATCAAAAGTTCTTCTAAATATTTTTTCGTATTTATATATTTATTTTTTTTTTATCTCATTTTTATAAATGCAATGGTATAAAATTTCAGATATATTTTTCTTACTTAATATTATATTATAACTCCTACTGGAGTTATATATTAGGTATCTCTTGTTATTTTATTTCATAGAATTTTTAAAATTGAAACTAATTTATTCATATACTAATTTCTAAAGATATGATACGATAAATAAATATAAATAAAGATAAATTATAAAATATGAATAATGAGCATTACGTACTGTTATTAAATATACTATTTTAGTATTAAATCATACTGTTTGGGTATTTAAAAAAAGGTGAAATTATCAATGGTTTATTCAGTATTCAGAGATGTTCCTAATAATTGGGTCTTTATACATTGTGTGAACTGTTGGTAGAAATATAGGCAGACGACAGGCAGAAGCTAGACATAGAAATTACGTATTCTACTCAGACATGTCAGCACCTGCTTCAAAGTAACTCTAGTCTCATGATCATACTAGCGCCTCTACTGGATAAATATACTACTATAGAGTCGGCGGAAAGAAAGGAAGTCATTAGGTCATTCGACTATGAAATTTCTCAAGCCATAATCACACATCAGTCGAGAAAAAAAAAAAAATAATAATAAAAAAAATGTGAAAAAGTGTGAGCTTTTCAAGGGGGAAAAAAATCAATATTTAATAGTTTTAACGTTTTCCGTGTTAAATATATTGAAAGTTTAATTTTTTCCTGGTATTATCGTTGATTTTATTATTTATTAATACCAAAACGTCTGCAGTCTTTTCAGTAGTGCATTGTGTAGTGTAGTGCATTACAAATAATTTGAAGATTAATACAAATTAAATTGAAGAAATTTAATTTAAAGAACATTAATTGAAAATTAAAATTTTAATAAGGATCATAAATGATGACAATTTATAAAAATCCTTATTCTATAATTATCTCAGATGTTAAATTTTATCCTTTTAATCAATGGTGAATCATCAATGGAAAATTAAATCTGATTAAAAAAGAGGTTTGGGGATGGTGGATTCGCTGACAGTTCATTACACAAAACTAAAGCGTTCTTGGATATTTTCCTTGTCATTTCTTCCTAATAGATTTACTGAACAAAAAAATGCTGAAATCTAAATTTAAACTAAACCAATCATTAATAGGTTATTCATATAAAATATTAAGTTTTGAACGTACAGTCTGAGAAAGTTGAATTTGGGCATGAGTGTAAATTTCGATTTCCAATGTCCTTTTATACATGGTAACTATGACTGGTATAGTAAGTTCAGTCTAAGAGAGAAACTGTTTAAATTGTTTAAAAGTAAAATTAAGTTGAAAAATAAGTTTCATAGCTAATTCTACGAACAATTAATGAAAAAAATAATTCAATTATATACGTATACGTAAGTAGTCAATTTTATGTTCGTCATAAATATAGTGTGTTTGTAATAATCCAAGGATTTAAAAAAAATAATAACCCGAGGCAAACAAAGTTTTCAGAGAAGCTTGATTCAATTAGTGAAAGATATTAAGTAACAAAAACATTCATAACATTTATCTAATTGCAAAAACAACAAGTTATATTGAATAAAATATTTATCTAAGCTTTTTGTTATACCTTGAGGCTAATTTATATATACAAAAAATCAATTAAATGAGGAACAAAGAAAAACATCAGCGTAAAAAACTAAAAAGTAAACAAGTATATTGAAATATTGCGTAACCTGAAAATCTACATTTATTTTGTTAGCATTTCCTAGAGTTAATTAATCTGTATACAAACCAATCCGTTTCATACATGTTGTGTACAGAAGACCTACTTATATTATATACCTAATAAAATTACCAATAAACGTATTTATTTATCAGGTTTCGATACCATTTGTAATGACTTTTTAAATGTAAAAAAAAAAATACTTGAAAACGTTTTATATAAAATTATTGATCAATAAAATAATAGAAAAATATTTTAATTATTTGTTGTTTTGTATTATTTACCACCGATATTTAAAATATATATATATATATATATATATATATATATATATATATATATATATATATATAAACGTAGGTCGTTGTTCTGTTTTAAAACAAAAAAAAATTAGCATTTATTTTAGTAATTTTAATGTAATACAAGAAGTATATCTTGTTTTACAAGAAGACAAATAATTTAAACCAATATAAACAATATTACCAACTATTTATATGTATAATTAAATATATCTAATCTACAGCAATTCATAGATCATCATAAATCTAAAATGTATACCAACCCAAGAACTATAATTTTAAAGAATATTCTTAATACGTGTTAATTGTAGCAATTTACAATTATTACAAAGTCAGTAAAAATATGATTCTATATTATAATAATTAAATTAGATTCTAAAATAGTTAGATCATATTATAAAAAACATTTATTTTATATTATTATCTTTGTTATATGTCATAAACGAATGAATTTTGAAGTTTTGTGGAGGAAGATTTACCCTAAAGCATAAAGGTTAGCCCACTTTGGCGTGTAATCTTCAAAGTTTAGATTTGAATGTGTTTGCGTCCTGAATAAGGAAATTAAACCCTTGATTACGCTCTTCAAACTCGTGCATAGACAGAGATATGAAATAAAAAGGATAAATTGAGAGGGAGAGAGATTGGGAGGGAGGCAGGAAAGTAAAAGAAGTAAAAGTGATGAATGAAGAGAAAGGAGACAGAGAAAGAGAGAAAGAAAGCATAGAAGGAGGGGAAGAGAGAGAGAGAGAAAGAGAGAGAGAGAGAGAGAGAGAGAGAGAGAGAGAGAGAGAGAGAGAGAGAGAGAGAGAGAGAGAGAGAGAACGTCTTAGGCTGATGTCTAGCACAATCAGGAGGTGGGCGTGAGGACACGTCAAGACTGAGAACAGATGAGGGAAATTTCTGTGAGGAGACAAAATTAACGTATGTAAAAGTTTTGTCGAGCAGAGAGACAGGAGAACTTTGAGACAGCTTTTACCCTCAATATGAGATTGAAAATTATACTTAGCCTCTAAGAGATAGATTATTATACGTGCAAGGCATGACATATTATATATCATCATTGAAATAAAATCACCTGAGGATGTTAAAATTATAATAATAATAATTATACTATAACATTACTCCTTCTATATCAATAGTCTCTATATTAGTTCCGTATAAATATCTTTGTTAAGGTAATTGAGAAGAAAAGCGGATGATTGGAAGTAGCAAAAAGCAATTCACAGAAGGAAATTACTAATTGACGTCATAAAGACAGGTATGGACATCTGGTGGATTTTACCTGAGTGATACTAAAAGTGTCATTGTTTTGATATCTGAGCTCTGCTACTGGCTAAAGTACACGTGTAGTTGAGTCATACTGTTTCTATAGAGGCTGTTTTCAATGCCATCTCTTGGTACTTTATGAGGTCAATAGGGGGATGGAATGAGGTTTCCATATCAACATTTTGATTAATGTTAGATATGGTATAGAGAGTTTCTGAAAACTGTGAAATTTGTTTTATTTCAGTTTTTTAGAACTGCATATAAAAATAATATGTGTAACTTGGTTTACAGATCCGATTTCAATACGTAAATAAGTACAGTTAATTCCTCAAAATTAAATGCACAATGAAATTTATTAATTAAATAAAGTCATTAAAAATATCAAGTTAAATTAATTTTTAAAATAGTAATTTTTCAATCCTGTCACAAAGGACAATTTTCGTGTTAAATTCATTCTTTATCAAATTTATGAGTCACTCAGAGTGTTCATGAATAATTTATTTTTAAGTTCATAATTTATCTGATATATCTTCAAACTGTTATTTTATAATTCAAAATTCTTTTACTAGCTATAATTTTATATTAAATTAGAAGTGTAGTAACGAATATATTTTTTATTAGGATATCCGACATTTTGACTCTAATTGATTTTTACAACGTTCTCCATGACAGCACGAAACTTTCAAAATGTTCAATTCAAATTGTTACATAGTATTCTAAAATTACTCATAATTCTCAATTAGAGCAAAAACATTCACAAAGGATGTAGTAATCTTACCCTAAAACGCATCATGTAAGTTAGCCTGAGTTCCGGACTAGGGTCATTCTATGCAAACTAAATTCTAATTTCCCTTCTCCCATCAGCAACATGAATTACATAGCAGATATACTGTAAGGTTACAGAATATATATGACGTCACAAATTCAATCTTGCTTTAAAAACAAGAAAAACATTTTTCTTTATATCTTTATCTACATGCATTCAAATAATGTTTTTCAATACATAATTATAATAACCACAGCTATAAATATTAACCTATTACTATTAAATTATTACGGAATTTAAGACATGATTTTCAAGAGTGTATATATGTTAGTTGGTTAGTTGTTGGTTTGCCAGAGTTAATGTAGCCTACTACCATGTTATGTAATACTAGAATTCCATAGGGAAAATAGAAGGGATGTACTATAGGATCAGTGAGTGCCCACAGAATCACCCCCTTACGCCCTCTTGTGTGCCCTTTCCCTCTATTTCCCTCTGACACACAATTATTAGTATATTCAAAGTATTCAATACTCTCTCTCTCTCTCTCTCTCTCTCTCTCTCTCTCTCTCGTGGTTTCAATTCTCAATCCCTCCCTCCCTTATACACCCCTTCTTACTAGGTACTAAAATAAAGTTACACCAATACAATTTGTGTTAATTCTATTTTAATACGATTAGTTTCTCTTTTTTTTTTCTATGTTTCTGAATGTAATCTCTCCCTTCCCTCGTAAAATAAAACTTTGAGATATAAAACTTTCCATTAGACTGCCATTTTCCCTTGAGAGATTTAGAGGGAAAAAACATGAACTGACGAATAATACATTATTTATGTCTCACTTCAAATGCTTCATATGTTAATTACGTTATACTTTTTAAGCTACAAACAGTTGATCAACCCTCTCTCTTTTCATAAAAAAATCTTTATTCATTTATTTTTAAAAATCATAAATATTAATAAATGAATATAAATGTCAAACCTCCATATGTCCAGTTTTAATTATGAATCATGTCCCATTTCCCCTCCTCTCACGTGTTATACAAAGTAGGGTAGGCATTAATGATTTCTGATTTTTTTTTTATTATGCTGTTATTAATTAACTATATATGCAAATAAACTTATAAAAAGTATGCTAATAATAAATATAATTATAATAAATTAAAAAAATAAATTACACTGTTTTTAGCATGTAATTTAATATAATTTTATATTTGTTGAAAATAGACAGTCATAAAACGTTGAAATCGGAATTATAGATTTAACAAAAAGTTGTATTTTTTTATTTTCCAAATCATGTTTTCATTTAAAACGCTCTGTTGATTACAATACAAAAATTTTAGCAAAATTTTCAAAACTTTTAATGTTACCAAAAGCAAATATTCTCATTTATCTGAATTATCCTAATTCCATTGATATAATATTTTTATCTTTTTCAACATTAACGATCCAACGCTGCTATAAATTCCTGTAATAATATAAATGCTGTATTGTCAACATGTAAAGATAACACAGAGGAGAGATTATGTAATTTACCTATATAACACAATTCAATAAAGTATCATGGTGGAATGTAGCGAATAATTCAATTTAATCACCAGCCGAACTCGTGCAAATGAAAATAAATACAAAAGTATAAATTTGGATTACTGTAATTAATACATAGTTAATTTAGAGATTATATTACAATTTATATAAAACAATGAAACATAATATGAAATACATTTATTATTCTCAATTTATTTAAAATATCTCATTTATTATAATAATATATATTTTATATAGCAAGATATTTAAACATAGATGCGCAAACGTGATTTGAATAAAGCACGCGATTTGTAATTAAAATAATATAATTATACATATAATGATCAATTATACATTTTTTATATCATTTTAAACATAATATAATAAAATATTGTCATAACAAAATGTTTGCATGCTGGATTAGAAATGGTATAGAAAATATATCCATTAAGTAATAACTAATAACATTCGTGCTAATAATTGCATCGAATTTATTGTAACGATTGCAAAGACCATTAAAGACCTCCGTGCGCTGCACTAGCGGCACCACGCTCAGACCCCGTGAAGCTCTGAAAATGTTGGTAAAATTTCTGGTTATAAGACACGGAGGTCTCTGTAACGACCGTCGATTAAAAAATGGTTAGCCTAGCAGCCCTAGCACAATAGCATTATAGAATTCCACTAGACCTAAATCTGCTTTGATAATGCATGTTATACAGGGCTTACAAATTGAACATTAGGCTTTGCTGAGAATCACAATAATAATTAAACTAGAGATATTTAATTTCTACATAAAATGTATGAAGTTTATAATAGAAAAGTATCGAATTTAACAGTTGATTATTTTTATATATTGTGTTTACAATGTTTATATTAATTATTATAATAAAAGTTATATAAAATAAAGAGAAAAGGTATTATTTTAAAATAAAACGGTTACGAAAGTGAAGCATTGCAAGAAATACATAGAAACCACTCTAGCTCCTCTCTTTCCTTGTTATCCCTCTACTCCCCGCTCTCTTCTTTTTATTATTTTTTTCCCTCGAGGTCTCCAGTGAATTTTTGTTTTAGTGTGTGTGTAGAAAATATGGCCGCTAGAGGGCAGACCAGACGCACCGCAAAGCATAACTATAGCTTGCAGTAAAATTGAGAACCTTGCAAGCACGATTCTAGTCAAGCTCTGCTCGCCTCACAGACTTTTTACATTAGGTATACTTCTTTCAAATCACGTACAAAACTGAGATTTTGGTCCTACTAGTAGTAGTAGTGCTGGTTGGCTATTGCAATCATATAAATATATATATAAAAAAGTCACTTACAGCAAAGCATGAAAAAATAAGTAGTAATGTCAATTTTGAAGATTTACTTACACACTAAAAAAAAAAAAAATAAATTTATTTATTTATTTATTTATTTATTTTTATTTTGGAACTTCTTTTTGGTTGTACAAGACAAACATATGTTCAAGTCAAAATTGGACAAAATACAACATAAAAACATCAAACTTAAACACATTTACATAAGTTATTTAACACTATCAAACACAATCACTGACAATAATAATAAAAACAAAATACAAGCCAAAGTCACCATTAATACTGATAAATTTTAGTTTATGTGGAACATATATATATATACATATATATATACATATATACATACATATATACATATACATACATACATACACACACACACACACATATATATATACATATATATATATATACATACACATATACACACACATACATATATGTATATATACATATACATACATATATATATATCAGTCAATACAATGTATATGTAAATTTATAATTTTGTTTATTTTATAATCCTGATAATACTTTTTCAGACATTTTATTACTCTCAAAAGCTTTAATAGAGTAAAACTCTTTATTGATCAATACATTCTTTAATTTTGTGCGAAAAAGTTTACTGGTTTTTATTTCTTTCAAACATGCTGGTAAAAATTCATAAAATTTTGCTGTTTGATACATTGCACAGTTTTTGAAAAATTGTGTGTTATGTCTTTCAGTAACTACATTCGATTTATTCCTAGTATTATAGTCATGATAGCCATCATTCTGAACATAAAAATTTGGATGATTTTTTTTGAATGAGGCACAATTTAAAATATAAATGCAAGGGACAGTTAACATTTTATTAGCCTTAAAATGTGAAACACACGACTGTCCTTTTGGTATTCTTAAAATCGTTCTAAGTGCTCTCTTTTGCAAAACAAAACATCGATTCAATAGTTCCGATTTACATCCCCAATTTATTATGCCATATGCCAAATGTGGATAAACATACGCATAATATATGGTTAGCAAGGTTTCATGAGATACATGATTCCTGATTGTATATAACATAAAATTGGCCGAATTTATCTTCTTACAAATCGCATTTACATGTAAAGACCAATCCAAACTTTCATTAATGTGTAGACCAAGAAACTTAACAGACTCTGCTCTTTTAATTGTTTTCCCGGCTAATTGCAACAAATAACTATTCAAAGGGATTTGTCTAGGGGAATGAAATTGGATGTATTCGGTTTTAGTTGAATTTAATATTAGCTTATTATTTGTACACCATGTATGTACCTCTTCAATAGTAAGTTTAATCTTACGAATTAATTCATCTTCGGCTTCTGCTGTGATTATAGCTGTAATATCATCAGCATACTTTACTAATACCGCATTCTTGACATGATCTGATAAGTCATTTGTTCCTGTATTAAACAATGTGGCTGACATTTTTCCTCCTTGAGGAATTCCAAGTGTAATCGGTAATTTGTCTGATTTATATGTAATATTTTGACCGTTAGAATTTGAATTTAATTCAACATATTGTTGTCTGTTAGTTAGATATGAATCTAATAGATTACGACTCGAAACTCCTATTCCCATGTTATCAAATTTATTCAATAATACATCTTTATTTAGACTATCAAACGCTTTAGATAAATCAAAAAATATTGCAACGCAAAATAGTTTATTATCTATTGCCATATAAACGTGGCTTAAAAGATCAAATAGTGCTGTATCAGTAGAACGGTCTTTCAAGAATCCATGTTGACAGGGAGCAATTAAATGATTTTCTGTTTGATAATCCGTAATTTGATCGTCTAATGTATTCTCAAACAATTTGCCAAAAACAGATGTATTTGATATTGGTCTGTAATTATCAATAATGAAAGTTGGGCCTTTTTTATGAGTTGCATAAATCTTAGAATCCTTTAAACAATCAGGAAATATACCATCTGATATTGAATGGTTAATTAAATTAGATAAAGGGACAGACAAAACAGAAGCACAATATTTTACAACAGTATATGGTATTTCGTCTGGGCCAGCTGCATACTTATTAGGAAGGGATTTCATTCGATTTAAAATATAAATCGGGTCTATCGAACTAAAATTTAATTTCGTTTTACTTTTATCAGAATCGACAATAATTAAAGTATTAGAATAATTAAAAGGAAATTTTTCTGTTATTATATTTTCAATTGTCTTGACAAAAAAATTATTAAATAAATTGCAAATTAGTTTGGGGTCTGTAATCGTTACACTATTTATACATAATTCATAATTATTCTTATTATTAACATTTGTTTTCTTTGTTTTGCATTCTTTATTAATTATATTCCACGTAGCTTTAATTTTATTATTAGCTCCTTTTATTTCATGGTCATTCTCTTTAAATTTAGCGGTGGCCATATTTTGTTTATAAGATTTCATTTCTTTTTTATAAGTAGACTCTAAATTTGGGTCAGTAAATTTTACATCATAGTGTAAGCGTTTTAAAGAAATCCCTTGTTCGTAAAGATGGGGGTTATTGAGTATCCAGGAAGGTTTATTTTTGTTACTTGAAATTTTTCTTTTAACAACAGGAAAAGCCTCGTTGAAATGATAAATAAAAATTTCAAGAAATTTTGACCATCTCTCATTTGAATTGAGATCAGGATTTAATAAATCATTCCATTCTTCACGAATTAATAGGAGCAGAAAATTATCTAAATTGCATTTGTCAAATATTCGTTTATAATAAAATTGTTTTTCTTGTATTTTATCAATGTTCTTCGAGTTATTTAATGTTATTGTGACTATAGTATAGTTATGGTCCGACAGAGTTGTTTTTTCAGTTTTATAATTAGTATTAATAGCAGATGTACTTTTAATAATATGATCAATTAAAGTAGCCGTTTTTATTGTTTCTCTAGTAGCGGAACTATTAACAATTTCCAACTTGTATGAGTCCAGTATATCTTTATATAAAATTACATTTGCATCATCAATAAATAAATTAAGATTTACGTCACCCGCAATAATAAAAAAATCATCATTATTTTTACAGTATTTAATTAATTTTTTGCATAACATTTCAAATTCTTTTAAGAATGGTTTTATATTATTTTCTGTGTTGTCAAAATTCTGAATTTTTTTCATCACTCTAGATATATTAGGTGGGCGATATATAGAAGCAAAATAAATGTTTGTTGTATTGTTAATTACTAATTTCGCTATGCAGCATTCAAAAACTGATTCAATGGATTTTATTTTAATATCATTTATATTTGAACCTTTACGAGATAGAATTACTACTCCCCCACATTTTTGAATATCTCTACAGTAATATGAAACCATCATAAAATTTTTAAAATTTATTGTTATAATTTCAGATTCATTCAGCCCATGTTCACATAATATAATTATATCACAATCAACCATTTCAAGAAAATACTCAAATTTTGGTAATTTATTTTTTAGGCCTGGTAAGTTAAGCTGAAGAATTTTAATATTACATGGGGCTGAGTGAACCTGAACATTAAGTTTTTTTTTTGTTGGGCAATTTGGTGGAGATACTGTTTAGTGTACTGGCACGGAGCCGTGATCTCACAGGGGAAGATTGTGTATCTTCCTGAGAATTTTTAATGGGGGATTTCAATTGAGATGCCAGATTAAAATTATCAACATTTGAACTCAAAACATTATCATTAATAGTATCATTTTTACTAATAATGGATGGTGAGACAACAGATGAAATTTCATTAATTGATTTTTCTGAATTAATTGCACTTTTCTTAGCAGCGGTTTCATCATTTTTTAATAGATCATTTGTAAATTGGAATTTATTATCTAAAATCGTTAGTAAAAAAGCTTTGAGTCTTGGATGTAATGAGTTCAGATCTATAATATCTTGATTCAATTCAAGAGAACATACAGGATCTGGTAAGGGTGGTCCTGATTCAGGCAAACTATTGTTTACCAAAACAAGACTTGACTCCTCACTCGGGGCAATACCGTCGTTCGCCGGAGCGAGGCCTGACTCCTCGCCCGGGGTGGTACCGTCGTTCACCGAAACGAGGCCTGACTCCTCGCCCGGGGTGGTACCGTCGTTCACCGAAGCGAGGCCTGACTCCTCGCCCGGGGTGGTACCGTCGTTCACCGGAGCAAGGCCTGACTCCTCGCCCGGGGTGGTACCGTCGTTCACCGAAGCGAGGCCTGACTCCTCGCCCGGGGTGGTACCGTCGTTCACCGAAACGAGGCCTGACTCCTCGCCCGGGGTGGTACCGTCGTTCACCGAAGCGAGGCCTGACTCCTCGCCCGGGGTGGTACCGTCGTTCACCGAAGCGAGGCCTGACTCCTCGCCCGGGGTGGTACCGTCGTTCACCTGAGCGAGGCCTGACTTCTCGCCCCGGGTATTAGACATCTGCTCCTTCGTGGCTGGCACTGGCAGTCCCTCCACCCTCACTATGTCAGGCGTGACAATTGAGGGGCGTGTACTCTCTCGCAAGGTAGAGGTCTGGCATTGCCCGGAACTTACAAGGACCGCCAGGTTATTAGAAGGAGGGGCCCTAGCGGTAATGACGTTTGCTAGAGTAGATTGGGCTGATTCCTCAAAGAGTTCTTTAACAGCTGTTTCATCATCATTACTTGCAACTTTCTTTGCTAATGTCTTCCATCCATAATAAGCAACAATTTCAATGTCAAGATCTTTGAACACTGAAATAATGTCTTGTTTTATAGTAGACCAGTTGAAACCGTCTCTGCCACATGCTAAACGAGGAATTGCGAGTTTTTTTATACTTAAAATCTCACAGATATTTCTTAAATTTTTTAATGCAAGTAGTATATTTGAGTGGTCAGGATAGCTGTTATGGACAGATTTAGTAACTAAGTAGAAAATAAAACTGTCATCTGAAGATAAAACAGCTACTTCACCAGTATTTTTGAGTTGACTCTTTAAAAAAGGGGTTTGTCCATGTTTTTTTTTAAATTGAGTTGCAACTCCACGTCCTTGTTTAAATGTTTTATCAACGCAGTGGGCGTAGGATGTGCCTGGTGGTGCGTCAAACAAATTTCCTTTCTTTTCAATGAAACGGAAATTTTGATGTTTTCTTTTTATATTATGGTTATTGGTATTTTTCTGATGTAAAGTCGGAAAAGACTCATTATTAATATGTTGTAGTACTGAAAATGAGTTTGATGTTGGTACTGTCGCACCCCACGGATTATAAGGAGGTCTTGGGGGGCGCAATTGGGCACCCTGGCTTTGGCGCGGCAGCTGGGTAGGGTGCGGTCGCTGAGCGCTCAGTTGGTGTTGGAGCGGGCGACGAGGTTGATACTGACTTACAACGTGCTGCCGGCGTGTCTGCTGCTGGCGTGATTGCTCAGATTGTTGCTGCTGCTGCTGGCGTGATTGCTGCTGCTGCTGTGGCACTCTAGTGAACGACGTCGGCTGAGGTGGGCGTTGTTTTGTGTAACCAGCCGTCCTCCAAGGTCGCGAGAATTGAACTGGTGACCTGTCATAATCAGCTGTTTGTATATGACATTGATGATTTGAATTTCCCTCATTATTAAAGTTATTTGCAGAAGAAATTCCATTTCTTTCATTTAACATTAATTTAATAGTGCATTTAATTTCTTCTCTAAAGTCAGTAAATAAGTCCTTAATATTATGTTGAATTAATTTGTACATTGGATGTACAGTCAGATCATTTGATAGGCTTTCATTGGACATATGTATATCAGAATTATTTTTATCATAATTAATAAATTGTGAGTTAAAAACCTCCGGTGTAGTTCTAGCAGGTGGCGGCCAGTGTGGTACGAGCGGAGAGCAGAACTGAGGTGTAGCACGCATGGAGCGTAGGTCCGTCATGATGTTGTTCTCAAGAGAATATTTATCACACCTTTATATTTAAAGTTCAATGCACAGGACACTTAGTAGTAATGTATCACTTAATAGAAAAAAACTTCAACTTTCCGATGAACAGACTTTCTTTTTAATTAAATGATAGATAAAAAGGTTAATCTTTAAAAATTACGGAGCAGTGAAAATATTGTAGTTAAGCTCTCAGGTGCTGCCACCTACAATAAAATGGAAGCGAATAAAACATTTCTCTATTTATTTTAGCAAGTTTTATAGTTACCTATTATTTTTTTATAAAAGTTGAAAAATATCATTCAACATTATAACAGCCCATAGCCATCAGCTTTATTTATTTTAAGTTGAAATTAATCAAAAAGGAAAATTAATAAAAAAAAAACTAATGACAAGTTTAGTTATTTTTAATTAGTGAGATTTAATAACAGTTTTTATAATTTATTGCAACAAAAAATTAAATTTGTAGGAAGAAAAAAAATGTATATTAACATTCTGCTATAGCTTAAAGGCAAAAAGAAAATGAAAAAAAAAAAAACTCTTTCACATTAAACATTCTTTTTTTTTTTTTTTATAAAAAAAAATAACAACGTCCAATTTATGTGTATTTTTATTTACGATCAATTTCAAAATTTTTGGTGTGAGAGGCAGCTGTTGCTGCACTTGAAGCCGTTGTGTGCATGCAGGTCGTCGTAACAGCACGTGGCTCGTATATAAAGTGAGACACACGTCATGCTGCGGGTACTGTAACGTGCCAAGTGCACTCGCCTTGAGGTAGGTCACAAGCAATGTGTCATTCAGTTCATACTCGCCGTATAAAAAGCATAACCTTCATATGGAAGATTTGTTACACTTATGTGTAGTTTCATTTTGAAATTGTTACAAATAATCTGGAAGATTTAAGTGCATAAAACAAATGCATAGACACCTCAGAACATCACCCTTAGGTGTCTAGTTTGTTGGCGATGTCTAGAAAGACACCGATCGTAATAACAGGAAGGTAAGGAGAGCACACGGAGAGAAAATATCTCATTAAATGGTAAAATTTTACCTTACTGGCAAACGCAAGAAGATTCTAAAAAAACTTACAAACTAAGTAAGTGTGTAATATGGAAAAATCAAACCATTTTAAGTGTTAGAATCAACACTTAAAATAGCTTTTACATATCGTTGCCTCAGAATATAAATGTCGTATAAACCGTGATTTGATGCAATTTTAGGTCCTATGTACATGAAGCATAAGGTCTATAATTGCTTCAAAACTTCTTGGTTTATACGACACTAAAATATTGAGACGACGATATTTTGCCTACTTATACCTAGATATTTACAATCATGCATATTGGATTGGCCGATTTGGCCCCCAAATTTTACATGATTGAATTATAAGCAAAACTTTTATATTTGCCTACTTTTACTTAAACATATAATGGAACTTGGGACTTATTTAAATTTAATAACTGGTATTTAATACTATTGATTTAATGAATTTAAAGCCATACATTTTGAAAAAAAAATGCTTAATTAATACTATTCTTCCTTTTAAATTTTTTTTTCTATGTTGACTGCAATTTTTAACTTACTAAAAACATTGACAAATTTGCTGATAATGTTTTAAAATAAAAAATGTACTTACTGAAAAACTTCCTGAAAGAAGCTTTCAATTATTTATACAATTAATACACGAAAGAACTAAATGACAAGAAAAAACTGTTTAAATCCTGTTATTAAAAAAAAAATAATAATAATAATTTATTAACAGTGTTACCTACATAAAATTTATACCATGGATTATTTTGACCTAGGTTTGTTTTAGCTTGGGTTTTGTTGCTCTTGTAGCTGGTGCAATTTAATCGCGTGGTGAACAATAAAAACACGTTCTAACATAGCAGCCTGCAACCAACCAGGCAAGCAAGAGCACAAGCAGCATTGTCGGATATTATGTTGGAAGCTGATAGTGATGCTGGTAAAACGTGGTATGGTGGTTGCCATAGCACGAGAAGCCCGAGAGTTTGAGTATAGTGACATCTGTTACAAGTCCCATATGTCTAGCAACCCAGGTTGTATCAGTAAAGTCACCTTCATACAAATAATATTTTATGTTGTGTCGTCGTGTCATAAAAAAACTAACTAATTTCCTTGGAACAACATTTATTATAAAATTTAATATCATGGTACAAAATCATTAAAATTTTTCAATATCTACAATTCATTAAATATATTTTATTAACATCTTTTTTTCGTGAGCATGAAGATGTTGTCATGTTTTGTGTGCTACGTAACTTTTTTGTAAATTTAAATTTATTTTTGTATTAAATAACTCGATAATAAGAATTCCAGCTTTATAGATTTATGATTTTTAATGTAGCTAATTAAATTTTACCATTGGAATGCATTTTTTTTTTAATCTTTTGTATTTCACTACTTTACCTACCAAGAACCCATCAAGTGGCTCATCGACCCAACCTCCTTGAATCTTCCTAAAAGTTCACCATCCCCACCTTATTTTTAACTAAAGAGCTCAGAGCTCTTATTTTTATTATTTTTGGGACTATTTTACGCATTTTTGTGTTCATTTGTTAATATCTGCCACCTGATTAATCGCAAGAAAAATGTTTTTGCATTAGAGTGTAATTATTATCAATTGGTGTTATAAACAAATAAAGTTAACTTTCGTTTCTTATCTCGTTTCACTGATAACGGGTTGGCAATTATAATAAAGATTTTCAAAACCTTTTGATTTGGTAGATAGAATAGAATAGAATAGAAATAGAATAGAATATTTTTATTCGACCACTGGCGGTAATACAGTGACAAAAAATTGCCACAATACAGCATAAGTCTTGTCAAATTTTTACATTTAAAACATAACACATACATAGCACTATGACAGCAAGTTCCTAATATAAAAATAAAGGATAAAACAATATCAAATCTATTTTTTACTTCAAAGTCACTATGAATATTTTCTTATATTACTTGATGTTGTAAATTTTAAAATGTCTCTCTCTACAATTTTAGACTCATTATGAAAAAACATTTTAACATCATAATATTCCTTATCAATCAATATTTTCTTCAGTAAATTTTTAAACAAAGTCTCATTTTTTACATTTCTTAGCATATAAGGAAGTTGATCATATAATTTAGACGTTTGATAATAATTAATTATTAATTAATTATTAATTTATTAATTAATAATTAATAGATATTAATTATTTCTACATAAAAATGTTTGTTACATATTATTATATATGTGCGTGTATTCAAATTTGATTTGACAATTTCATCGTTAAAAAAAATTCATAAAAAAAAATCTTACAGAAGCGTCAACCTTTATAACATACGAGCATAATACCACCCTATATTATGACGTAATCACTATTATTGTGGTTTCCACTCTATTTGCCAGCGGCTACAAACCACCATGACACACCTATCTGTAGTTTTAACCTGCCTTGCCGGACATTATGTTTTACAATCCCCTACACTGATACGGCTTGTTCGGTGAAATCATTTGTATTTTATTTGTAACTGTTACATAAATTAAATCTAGTATCAACACGACTCCCAATATACAAGTCCTGCATGACTCCATATTATAAACTAAATGGATAAACGTTCACAAACGAAAAGAAGAAAAAAGGAGAGAGAATTTGAGTAAGCTTGGACTCTCTGAAGTCATATAATTATGACATTTATAAGAATTAATGCAAAAACGCTATTTAAAAAAATGTAATATTTTATAACAGCTGTAATATCATATTTATTATGAAGTTACACTTTTAGTAAGACGTGATTTTATTTCGTGATTTGAACTTCATTTTCGGTGCCGCATGATCATTGACAATTAACAGATTGTATACTTCCATTTTCAATATGAGTCTTACTTGATTCACGTAAATAAATTTAACTTTCAATCGAAAAATATATAAGGCTATAATATAATTATAAAATGTAAAGCAAATTAATTTAAATTCCCTTTAAAATAAAAATACAGGTATTTTTATAGTAATATCTCCACGAAATTTTGACAGAAAACTTCCTCTCAATGAGAAACAACAAATAAAATGTTTTGTTGGTTAAGGAAATGAAGTCATATTATAGTTTGTAGGATGGATAAAGGAAAAAAATTATTTTTATGTAACCTCTCTCCCTACACGCAAAGATGAAAATACGATCAAACGACCATCGAGGGTATTTTTTTTTAAAAATGATTTTTTCAGGTTTTAAGAACGAAAGCTATAATATGCTTATGTATATAAAATGACAAAAGCATGATTTTAATTTAAAAAATAAAACATAGCTCTATATTATATACAAGCAAGCAAAGTTCAAAGAAATCAAATATAAAAAAAAAATGTACTCGTTTTAACGAGATACAATGTTAAAAGTTAATATAAACCTGAGGTCTTTTATTTTTCATACAGCTTATAAGAATAGAAACATGAGCTTTTTCCAAACACAGGGAACATTTAGATGGCAATCAAAATAGCGATTCAGAATACAATTAAAAAACTTATTTATTTATTTTTTATTCACTCAAGTACATGCACAGCATACATATGACAACCAGCAAAGATGTTATACACATGGTCAGAGACAGCAATATTACATAAAATATGTGGTATTACATCCATTGAAAGAAAATAACAACATAAATTTAATTAAAATTGAAATCAAATAATAATTAAGAAGTCTGTTATATTATATATTAAAAACAATGTTAATATATTAAAAGAGTTACATAACTTGATGTTACAAATTTAACTGTTATCATGCAAACATAAACCGACCACGTGAGACCTACATGAAAATACAAAATCAATAAACTTTTCTGGTATAGAATTTTTGAAGGGGGAAAAAAGATTGTTTTACAAAATCAATTTTCAACAATTATTATCGTACTTTGATTTTGTATATAAATTAGTTTTTGTTATAAATTATAACATTTATTCATTATAATAAATTTTCTTATTAAATAAAATTATATTAAAATTTTAATTATATATAAAATCTATGTATTGTGTAAAATATTTTGTTAGTATTAGAAAATTTTATAGATAAAAAAAAAGACAAAGGGGTGTTAGGTTTATACTGTTAAATTGAGTGAAAGAGACATGTTTGTTTAGTGGAATAATGCTTTTTCCCTACACACTAAAACTGGTTGGTAGATAGGGTTGAATGTTACGACAACACAGGGGATGAGGGAGGGAGAAACTGCAGGTAGAGCTGCTACCGTGAAAAAGCATCGATGTGGTGATGACATAATCCATTATTCATTCTTACGTCAAGCGAAAAACACACTCGTCGTGCTGAAGGTTTGTTTTTCCAACTGCGGCGGGAAGCACGTGAGGTTAGTCTCATACCCGAGAGAAGTTCGCTCATTCGCCGGTAAACTTCCACCCTGTCAAACGTTATACTCCAATCTCAGAACAACGTGAGTCAAACAACACCTGCTTGTTGTGTTTTCATAATATTGAAAAATATTTTTTATTATAAAAATAGAATAGAATAAAATAGAATTTTAAACCTTATATTTTATTATGTTTTTTTTATAGAAATTTTTTAGTAAATAAAAGAGGAATCATGATATCTATTTAATTAAAATTAGTGAAAATACAATAGTGCTACTGAGGATGGGCAATCAGCATGACATTTTTTTGTTGCATATTGAGAAAGAGTAGGTTGTCATATTTTCCCCCATATTTTTTATTTTTAGTCCTCTTAAAATTGTGCTGCAAAACGCTGTGACTTCAGTCATGTAAATATTTAGAATGCATGCAAACATAGGAGAAGACATTGCATGAATATGACGTCATAGCATTTTACAGTACAATTTTAATGGCCTCCAAAAAATCATCAATAGACAATTTGAGGTCCTCTAACATAACACGCAATAAAATAAAAATGTCATGCGGGATGTCCATTAAATAATGAGTGAAATAAAGAACTATAATATGCAATATGCTTGTTTTTAATCTTGCAAAATTGGATGGAGGATTATCGATAGTCATTTTTGGGGACCTCGTGTTATGCCAGGTTCATTTAAATAAATTATGTACTTTTAAAAAACTTTATAAAATTTTATTTTTGAAAAAATTATAAAATCTTGTTGTCAAGTGTGAGCTTGCATAATAAGTTAAATGCATGACACAAACAGGTGAACAGTTTGCAAGACTTTCATGGCTTGTTTTGTCTCGATTTTAAGAGTTTTAAAGGCACAAAAAAATAACAAATTTGGAATATTCTAAAAATAACTAAAGGTTATACATATTACTAAAATGCCTGCATTAAAAACTTCATTGTTTATTTCATCCACATTTTTTAAACATGACGTAATATCATAATTTAGCAATGAAAATAAGAAACGTATCAATTATAAAATAAGAAATCCAATTGCTTGTTATGATCGTTTCAAAGTTCTGCATTTTATGAGGAGGAACTTGAACACACCAAATATTCATATTTACAAAGGATCGCGTTTTTTTTTTTTTTTTTTTTTTTTTTTTTTTTTTTTTTTTTTACAGTTAATTAAGTTAACAATAAAAAATTAAGTAAAAAGCAGCAATATTTTTTATACTTAACGATGAATCTCAGTTACTGCTGGAGTCAAAGAAAATTTCCCTGCAAATGAATCGAATGAAATAAATTTTAAATAATCGAGAATGTTCTAAAACTTAATCGCTTATGGTTTGAGCAAATTCAGTCTTACAGTTTTCTTACAACAGCTCCATTTCCGGTTTTCGTCCATAAGGCCAATGTTAAACTTCTACTTCAGTTTTCACAAAACTGATAAGACAGATTCGCTTCAAAATTTGTATACCACCTATTGATGGTGAGTTCCAAGTCTCCTGCAAGTTTTGTTGCATTCAGGCGGTACGATTGCGAGATCTCAACCTACTGAGATTCATCCTTAATAAAAACAGTATCAATGCATTTTTGTATTTTGTTTTGTATAACAGAATAAAATAACAACACTAGCAATCAATTTAAATGTAAAGCGCAGTATAAAATTTCAAGTTTGTTTTGATGATCTCAACTTGCAGTAATATATTTGAAAATAACAAATAAACATTTGTAAGGATAAAATAAAACAACAAAAATCAATATTTTTTTACAAAGGTAAAAAACAAAAATATTTTTTTTTTTTGACAGCTACGTGTGGTTTTTGGTTTTTATTTGAATGTCGCCAAAATGTGAAAATAAGGAGAAGGCGATAGTTTTTAAGTTTTTGTTTACTTTCAAACCATTGAAAAGTAAAATAAAATGAATGCCAACAGTAATTGAGTTTTGCTGATAACAGAAAGTGACCTTCATACCTCCTAATCCTAACAGTAAAAAGTTCACACACTTGGCAAAAAACTTGCAATTATAATATAATCCTTATAAACATAGTTTAAAATACCAATTTATTTTCCGACTCAAATAGTGCACTGCGGTTACAGGCTTCAAATTGTATTTTTTTAAATTATTAATAATATCATTTTAAAGTTGTAACGAAGAATTAAGATATTTTTTAATCATACAGTTTATCCTTTACTGTACATTTAGTGTGACAAAATTTAGCACGTTATTAAATACTTTTTCTCAAGAAATTGTCATAATTCATAATTCTGAGAGATTTCTAATGTTTTAATTTATTATTTATTAATTTAATTTGATAATGCTTTCTAAAACTCCAGGCGAGATAAAGATTCGTTATAGGTAAGAGGAGTATCCAAAAAGTTTCAGTTTCCATAACCTTTGTTGTAACGTTTGTGATCTCTTCAAGTGTACATGTAAGGTGGAAACAATATGGTTTCATATTCTCACATATTTACACATTTATGAGGAACATAACCTTAATAATACACTTCATTTATACGTTGATTAAAGACTTTAATCAACTAAAGATGCATATGGCGGTGGTTTAATTCTTTTACATTAAATGTGCTTTTTCGTAAGGGTGCTTTAATCCACCTTATAAAAAAGATTATATTTATAAGAATTGAAAGCATGACGGCTTTTAATAATATCTTAAAATGAAAGCATGTATATAACGTATATAAAACTGTATTATATATTATAATATATGTATATATTATTATATTAAATTAATTTATAATATATTTAAAAAATAATTATATAATATTAAAAAAACATAATTTTATAATATAAAATCATTTAGGTTTAATATAAAGATATTATTATTAAAATAAACTTTTATTAAAAGTACTTATTATACATAATAGAAAATAAGTACAAAAAGCATTATTTTAAGTTATAAAACGGTTTAAACATAATCGTTTTACTGTATTATAGTTATTATGACTGTTGCGTGTTATTTATACAAAGTATTTATATTATAGAGATAAAATATAAAATGATTTACATAAAAGTATCATCAGTTAAATTTTGACTGAGGGTGTGATGTTCATATAGCTGCCACGATGGTGAACGAACGTTTACTTCTATATGTATATAGAAGGAAGGAGAAGCGCTAAAGTTGAGCTCCGGCTATGAAAGATAATGCTTCTAGATAATTGTACAAAACAGCCCCATTAAAAGCTAGCTAGCTTTACTACTAGGTTTTGCACACCATGCAGTATATGCTACCAAGTCTTCACAATGCTGTATTGCACAGTGACCTTTTCTGACCTAACCATACTATAGTCCAACCAAGTACAATCATCGACAAAAATTTATATACGATGTTAGTTGCAATTTTAACTTGAATTAATTTTGAATGTTTAAATACAGAATTTGACACTTCAAATATTTTTATTTACTTTTTCATTTTATGTAATACAGTAAAGGAAAAGCTGTGATTGAAATGAAAATAAAATCATTTCTACTTTATTTTTTTTTCTAAAATGATAGCATTTATTTCTTAATTAGTGTTTCTTGGTATTTAAAGGCTTATTCATTAATTCTCGTTTATTAAAATGGTTTCAAACTCCATAATTAAATTAGTTTATGCTTAAAAGTAATATGTTGCTAAATTTCATAAGATCTTGTGTGTGATTGAAATTTATTATTGTTACCAGAAAAAGGCTTCAAAACTAAAGGGAATTCTTTGTTATCTTTCAACAAAAATAAAATGTTAGTTTTAATAAAGAAAGGTAATTTCAACTTTATTTTAAATATTTTTCGACAGCAAACAAATATGTAATTAAAAAAATCATTATTTTAAAATGCCTAGCTCTAAAAATTGCAAATAAAGCATTTTTTACGTATTAGCAATCCATTTTTTTTTTTTCAAATTGATGAAAAATATCAGGGTTTCAGAATTTTTTTTTTATTAAATTGCATTATACTTGCAAAGAAGCTTGTTGAGTCAAGTTGATGATTCGCAAGGTTCGTCCTGTCAGCATGAAAAGAAAGAATACAGCAGGTTCGATCTGCATGACGTCACAACTTAAGTACAACTTGCAGTGAGCTACTTATTGCAAGTTTGTGCATTGATTATTATAAGCCTGTATTAATTTTGGGTATCACAGTAATAACAAGCATTCAAAGATTAAGCTGATCTGGAATATGGATATTATATTATGGGGGACTCTTGACATAAAGTTGAATTTACAAGAAAGATTTTTTTAGAGCAACGCGATCGGAATATTACGTAGTTATTGTAGTCATCTTTGCTGTGATTTTGTCCTCGTAACGAGGCGAATTAACTTGAAAATTAATTAATTATCTATCTACCTGAGGTTTTGAGTCTACAAAATATACAAACTCTTGCATATTCAAATTGGTGTAACTTGACTGCCGAGTTCTGGTCCTGAATGAGGCAGATTGATATAACATTAAAATCTCTTAAGATAAAAAGCCTTAATATGATTTCCAAAATACATGATATAGTCATTGTAACTCTTTAAATAGCTATATAATAAGAAGAAGGGAATCTAGCAAGTAAAATACCACAATACACTTCCTGAGAAACTTGAATAATTATTATTTCAATTTTTTCATTGCGTATACAATAAGTAACATACTTTTGTACGCGTAAATACGAGTATGCTGCTTATTATCAATGAAATAATTTCATTTTACGTTATGGTTCGAGAAATTCTTTTAAACGATAATGATATTGAAAGTCGCAAAAGAGGATTCATTATTTTTGTCGTATTGTCGTATTGTCGTATTAAGTTGCCTGCAATAGTATACATTTCATACAAAAAATATTAAATTTACAAATGAAAGAATACACTCTTTGACATTTTGCAAATATAAAATGCATATATATTTATTTACACATTTTTTTATCTTTGTTTTTGCTGATGATGTAGAATAGAATAGAATAATGTCTTTATTTAGGCGATGTTTGGTCTAATGACCATTCTTACACATAACCTCTATATACAGAAATAGTTACATACTATACTTGGAACAATTAAAATAAGGTTTAACAAAGTTGCTAAAAAACCGTCTCAAGTTTACTTTTATAATTTTGTTTCATATTTGCATTGAATGACACGAATTTATAGCAACATTCAAATCTTCACTTAATTACGGATTAATAATGTTCAGGATGATTTATGACATATTTATATATTTAATTAAATCAAGCTAAAAATTACGTCATAGACTTGTAACTAGAACTCAAGTATATTTTTGTTGATAGTTCCCATAATCCGTGATAATATGCATGCATTCAGGAGGATGCACTTAGGGGTATACTAACTGCATATGGAGGATGCATTTACTGAATAATAATGAGGTAGTGATTAGCATGCTAGATGCACTAGGGAAATGGCTCTTGGCATGCACTCAACAGATTTACCTTGTTATATACTGTGTTATATGTAATAAATGTTGAAATTAACTTCGTCTTAAAAAATATTAATTTTTTTATACTAGTAGAAGATTAAAAAAAATATATATTATTATATAAATATTCAACATTATAATCTCAATTAAATCTAAGTATTATAAAGCTAATATTTTTATAGTATGAAAAATCTATGTATAAAAACGATTATACTATTAAATAAGTCATAATATTTAATGTTAGGATTACGTGAAAGATTATATTTTCTATAATGTTCAATGCTTTAAAAATAAATCCTATAGTGTATTTCTAAGCGGATTGAATGTTATTACATACAAAAGGCAGGCAAGTAGTATAGAAAAACAGATCACCTCTCTCAAATCCTCCTCGATTTTATTGCGGACCCCAACTGGAAGTAGGTATAACAATAGTATACCTATTGTAGTAATACAGCATGCAAGGGTATATAATATTAGAAAAGCATATATATATACATTGATATCCCTGAGTTTCCCATGATAAATATTATAGTAATTTGCGTACCATAAAATATTATTGAAAATTATTGTACACTTTAATACTTAACAAATGTCCAAATTGTTAAGCATTATTACCCTGAAGTTAGGTAACTTGTTGAGAGGGGTACATATATATCAGGGGGGAAAAGGTGATTCTTTGAAGTGTGACTCACAATCAGTTTTGATGCTAACAGGTTGCCTAGTCTCACGGCGAGATGGCAGGCAGAGAAGATACTAGTTAAAAAATTTGAATGTACAGTTGCGGTCAATAAAACTGGAACACATCACATGCTGGAGTGCTGACCCTCAGTCCCTCGCAGTGCTGACCAACAAGTCCAACAACGCTGCCTATTATTGTGGCCAGGTAGACTCGGAGGAGGACAATGAGTCATCTGAACTCCGACAGTGTTGCCACATAAGCCAAGCGAGTGAATTGATAGTGCTAATTTCAGCACGCGACGTGTTCCAGTTTTATTATCTATAACTGTACTCATGTTTTAAGTGAGCTTGTACTAAATATTGAATATGACTGTGGTGGGAAATTAATTTATTAATACTTAACTAAAATTAATTCATGTTCTCGGTGACAGTAAAATAAAATATTTTTTTGTTTCATGTCAAAACGTATAACGATGATAATGATATAATATACCATATATATAGAATAGTCTCGATAAAATATTAAGTCGAATCTCTGTTATTTTACATGCCACGTAGAAAGGCTGTTGTGAATTATCCCCCCCCCCCCCCCCCCCGCCATTTTATTAAATGTACTCCAATTTATATTCAAGTCAATGAGCATAACTAAATACAATGTTAGAAAAAAACAAGTTAACTCCAATATTACCAGCATACCATTCCGGCCGGCTCCCAGCAAGCAAACCATATTAATTAAAAAAATTCATTATAAATCGCTTTGAATTTTTTCAAGTTTACCAATATCTTGCCTTCCAATTATTCACAAAAAAAAAAAAAAAAAAAAAAAGAGAGAACGACAAAGAATTTATCAATACTGCTGTCTCATAAAATTTATCTGTTAAAAATTATCAAGTAATTCATTGATTTAAAAAAGGCAACGATATTTTTATATTATAAATATATTTTTTTACATAATGCATACCTCCGCAAGTTAATTTCTAACACGGACATAACTTAAAAATCGATATGAAATTGTTTCTCTTTTTAAAGCCAATAAGTTTAGTGTCCGGTATGTCTAGACCCCAAACCTCGGCAGAAAGCCGATTAGTTCTCTGTTGTCTTTTCTCCCCACAGGAACGCGTGCAAGCGATCAGGTTGAACTCTGGGTCAAACTTAAAACGTAAACTCAGTGGCTATTGAAATTAAGGCTTCGTGCCATAGAACGTTTTAATGTTATCAATTTAGTCAAGAACTTGATCCCCTTTATGGTTTACTGTATACAAATTATCAGCCATTTATAATCATACTCTAGTTACTATAGCGTACGTATGCATTACACTATACTCTAAACATTAATGGAGTACTGTCCTCAATTTTTTTTTATTGCAGAAATGGATAGAGCGTGCAAAGTTATGCTACCCTGATTTTTTTCAGATTTTTTAGAGCCCGGGAACTATTTTTAAAAAATTATTGAAAGTTATTTTTGTGACGTCACGAGACGCCGCTCCTTAAGAAAAAGATAGGACTTGCCGCCGCGTGACGTCACAAAAATGACTTTCAATAATTTTTTAAAAATACTTCCAGGTCTCAAAAAAATCTGAAAAAAATCAGGATAGCATAACTTTGCACCCTCTATCCATTTCTGCAATAAAAAAAATTGAGGACAATACTCCATTTACGTATACTATAGCTAGAAATATCACGGGATCAGACGGAGTGCAAATTGCTTCTACCACCAACTCCATTTCCGAAAAAAATCCCAAAATATAAAATACCTTCTTCTATTATAATTGATCCCTATTTTATAAAATAAAATAAGAAAGTAATATTCATGCATTATATAGAATATTGTTATACTTGAAAAATATAACTTAATTCTACTAAAAGCCAAATATATAAAATTCAAAGACACTGTGCACACTTGAAGAATATACTTAATCCTTTATTACTGCTTATTAAAACAGGTAAATCATTTTGCATAAAAACAAATAAGGATACATAATATGCGGCAATGAGGCAATGCGACAATTTGAAATTCATTATTTGGTGCAGAAGAAATTGCCTATAAGAGAAAATGTTTTAAGTTGACACGTCAGGCATGGATTTTTCAATTCACTATAATATCTCAATATATAATAGAGACTCACACCATCTTTTTAATCTTTTTAGATGGTGGTATTCACATGTAGATTAAAATGCATCTTCCTGAGTGCTGCGGTAAACTTGTATTATAGCACCGTGGGTGTATAAAATATAGTATTTTTATTTTTATGCGTTTTAATTGCAACTTTTTTCTTCTTTTTTGTAACAATTTTAATTTTGATATGCACCATCTTAATACAGATAAAATAAAAAAGTTGCAACTGTATAATTATGCAATGTATGCATCCAGTTATATATCCCACGCTTAATACTACAAACTTTATGCAACTTTTCTTTAGGAATGTAGTACTATAATTATATATATATATATATATATATAGATCATTATATATATATCATTATATGCTTTTGCTCTTTTCAAAATCTCTTCATATTAAGTTAATGAGTTTATTAATTACTTTAATTTGCTCACTTCTCTATAATCACTATATATATATTTAAAAATACAGTGAAATAATTAATCTTGTATATAGTTAATTCTATATCTTTAAACAAAACAAATTTGTTACAATCAAATATATAAACAAAGAAATTACTTATGGCCTAAGCATGCAACGTTGTAAATTATAAATATTGTTTATGTAATATAATACCTTTATCTATTTCTCAAGTTAAAATGTCATGTAGTTATTACATGTCGTGATATGTTGAACATAATTTGTAATCACGTGGTCTAATTACTCCTGAATGGTAATGCAAGCAAGTGCGCTCGTAATTCACTCATGCGGCTTACTGCAACCACTGTCACCACAACGTGTGACATGACAAACGGTACTTAGGAAAGCCCTGAACTTATGTTAGTGGTTGTGGTGTCACTGATATTAACGTAGATTAATCTTTAAGTTATGTTTGTTATAATTGGCAAAAAATTTATTTTTCAGGTGAGAAAATGAGCGGAGCCATAAATTTAAAATGCATGAAATCCTTGAGTATTTTAAGGACTGATTGGTTAATATAAACTTGAAAAACGTGCATTACTTTTAGTATTTTAAATTAATAAAAAAAAGGGGATGAAGACCATTGGTAAAATATTTCTGATCAACTAAAATCCAATTTCTTTTTCCAACTTAACTATTAACTTGGACCATGTTTCATCATGCCATCATTACTTTAAAAGAATTCTTACTTTTGTGAGCATATTTTTTAAATTCACAAGTAATTAAAAAAATGAAACATTAAAATGAAATATAAAATGCTTTTGTTGAGTTGATGACCTCAGATTTATGCAATTAATCTTATTTATTTTTTTAAAGCTGAAAAAAATATCTAAACACAAAAGAGTAACATAATATTTTATTCTCTATGTTATTAATGAAGCGAAAAAAATTCCATTTCATTCTTGTTCCTTCACTGATGTTGTTGCATCATTAAAGGTTAAAATATTATTGTTTGAGCAATAATAATTGTACTGTATAGAGGATCACTGTAATTATACAATTGTTAAACTGACTTCTTTAATCAGATATAGCCCCTGAATATATAATAATATCACATTTATAAGTGTAGCTTTAATACGCATTACAAATATTATTAAATTTTTTCAAGTAAAATGGATAATTATTTTACCCAAAAAATGTAAAAAGAATGTTTATTATATTTTTATTTGCACATGGGACGAGATCAATTTTTTTAAACTTGTATAAGAGACTGTAAGAGTAGAGAAGAAAATAACAAGATGATACAATTTTCCTCCTGGGTAGTTACACTTCAGGGCTGGCGTACGTAATAATGTATAATGTACTGTACAACATGCTCAGTGCGCCACGAGCAATATCTCTCTCTCTCTCTCTCTCTCTCTCTCTCTCTCTCTCTCTCTCTCTCTCTCTCTCTCTCTCTCTCTCTCTCTCTCTCTCTCTCTCTCTCTCTCTCTCTCTCTCTCTCTCTCTCTCTCTCTCTCTCTCTCTCTCTCTCTCTATCTCTCTCTCTCTCTCTTTTAGTGTCTTCTTGACAACCATCCACATTACAGAACAATTCATGTCCCAAAGTGATGACGTCACCATGCCTCTCGTTACGTTTACATAAAGGTGTTATAAGAGTGGAGGGGAGTAAGAAAATTAGGCGACGAAATCATTATATCAACGATCATCAACATTATGCATTGGAAAAAGATAGTGGAGTACACTCTAACAAACATTTGATTCTTTGAGCATCGTTATAATTCTTAATGAATATTTGTGTAACCTACATTTTCAAATGGTATGTATAATTATGATTATTGTAATTTATGATACATTTCTTTTAATGTAATACTTTTCAGATATATTAGAACGAAGCATGTCCCAATTTTTTGTAAATATAATAACGGTCTAGGAGTTGCGCGAGCAGATTTTTTTTTTTTTTTTTAAATGCATACTATATTTGTTTGTTTTGTTGTGCACAAATTATTAAAAATAAAGTATTAATATTATATATTATAATATATGAGACCTCTAGTTTTAAAACCATCAATTTGAATTTTCAGTAAGGGTCAATTTCCTGGTAAAAAGATGGGATTATGATCTTACTTGAAACTGCAAATTGCTGGTTTTGAAACTAGGCTAGGGTAATTATGTACTGTACTATAATGCAATCACCAGATTTGTTATTAAATCCTAATAATGTATATAATACAAACAGAATTATTACAAGACATTTTAAATATCTAAATTATAGTTTCAGATTCATGCATGATTGTAGACTAATATTAATATACCAGGGTTATAGTTTTATAAAATGGAATTGTATAATAATTTATTATGCAAGCTATACATTATTTAGTGTTGGTTTTTAATGACGTTATTATATATTTATAGATTCATGGATAGATTTGCATGGTGTCCAGTGTATGTGTTTAATTTCCTCCAGGCGCAACGACACACACATATTAGAGAGAGAGAGAGAGAGAGAGAGAGAGAGAGAGAGAGAGAGAGAGAGAGAGAGAGAGAGAGAGAGAGAGAGAGAGAGAGAGAGAGAGAGAGAGAGAGAGAGAGAGAGAGAGAGAGAGAGAGAGAGAGAGAGAGAGAGAGGGGGGTTATCCCAAGGGACAAGAGAGTAGTTAAAAGCTACGGTAATCACTGCTGCATCAAAATATTTAAATATAAAGAGGTAAGCCTAAAGAGTTGTACTTAAAAAAAAAATGCAAAGAAATTAAATATATTATCATGTATAAAATCATTTTATTAAACAGCCAGTAAACTTAAATTCTTAGTACGATTAATTTTACTTAATATAAACAAATTATAATTATTCACTATAGTGATTTTAGATTCTAATTAAAATGATGTAACCTACATAACTTCATTTATATGGAATTTACAGTCAGTGGTATTCGTCAGAACTTTACAAAACCACCTACCTCTACTCTTGCGTTATACATTTGCTGCTCTATACTGTAGTTAAGAGCATACAGTCACTTGTAAATTATACTGGCAAAATGTACAGCTTGGTGAATAAGTGATCTCTCTCTCCTTAGAATTATTTATATATGCAATACCTTGTAATTACACTAACACTACTTTATACTGCATATAATATATACTGTAAATGCAGGTAACCAGTTAATTTATTTTACTTAATGATCTCAAATTATTATAAATAATTTACATACAAAATTTATATTTATATAAATTAAATTTCTGAAAAATTATTTTACATTTCAATATTTTTAGATTGAAGAGTTAAAAAATTCTTCATTTTAAAATTTTAAATCACTCAATGCTCAAACTCATTGGGTTTTAAATTAAAATGTTTCATGAAAAATGTTATGTGTCATAATGTGCATGCTCCTGTGGGACAAACTTGCTACTTTCTTAGAAAGTGTGAGATAGTAATAAATAATGCCATACTATTTTTATTTTATTTCTTTTTTTTACTTTTCAATATTAAATGATGAATTCATTTTCCTTTTCTTCTATATTAAATCTTTCAATAAAAACTATATGTTGAAAATTTAAGAAACTATCCCATAACTATGCTGCATATAATATATATGAAAGCATCAAAACTTTTTATATAATATCTATATTCTATATTATATGAGTAAAATCAAATAACATTAAGTTTTGATTTATTTCTTATGAGCTATATAAAATTGATACATAAAAATTCTTCTTCTTTTCAAAGATACTTTATTTTATATATATGTATAAAAAAGTCTGTCAAATTTTCAACTGTAAAATGGTATAATATATTTTTGGAAATTGAAAAGAAGCTTTGATAAAAATCAGAAAAAAGTTATGTTAGTCTCTCTTTTTTTTATTCTATATTGAATGCGTAGGTTGCAGTTATTTGGTTTCAATTACCTCCGAAGATTCTACTTTTTTTTTTCTTTCCACCACGAACCCCGCGCTGCCTACTCCCTCTATGTGCCGTGCTAGAGTTACAAAAGGGTAAGTGGTTGCTGCTACTACCATATTGAGAACGGCAAGACGATAGAGGAGGGAGGAAAACGATCGCAAGCTTTGAGAAAAGAGAATTTTGCGTGCCTGATCCTTTATATAAAACATTTCACTATTATAAAAGATGACGTCATAGTCTTTAGGATATAAATATTAAACATAATACACTTTCAGTATTGGAAGGAAAATTAAGTAAGATTAATTTAGAATAATATTATAATTTTTATCAAACTTCATAATTTTTTTTTAAATCTAGCACCAAACAAAACAAAATGCACTCGTTAATAAAGTACATAAAATAGGTAGTGAAAACCTAGTCAAAAATTTATAAAGTTATGAAAATAATGTCTAGTCAATATATACAGTATATTTTATATGTCCTATCTATAGGTGTGACTTATAAAAAATATTAAGTCTAAAAAGGAGCACATAAAAAGAGAGTCCTTGATTTTGATGATGAAGGTGCATGGTAATTTTTATCCTTCAAAGCTATGGCGTCCAATGAAGAGAGGTATGAGAAAGTTGTGTTTACCTGTCGTGTATTGCAAAACCTTTTGGTAAAATCAACCCTCTTTCCCTTCCAATCCCTTTTACATACATTGTCATACAATGATATGGTTGACTTACGTAATCATAAAAATACTACAAAGAACTTTAAAATTTAAAGTTCAATTCTGAGAAATTAAAATGATTTAGTTAC
The DNA here is from genome assembly GCA_949825025.1 of Siphlonurus alternatus. NCBI lineage: Eukaryota > Metazoa > Arthropoda > Insecta > Ephemeroptera > Siphlonuridae > Siphlonurus > Siphlonurus alternatus. The sequence continues at coordinate 39,350,108 of OX463780.1, forward strand.
TTAAAAATGTAATAATATAATCAAATTAGAAGAAGGGTTGGTGCATGGTAAGGTTAAAAATATTGACTTCTAAACTTTTTATTTAGATGTTATGAAAATAACCCTAGAAGAAAATCCGTTACAAAATCAGAGCAAGCAGGTAGGGGACAAGGTGAGACGTTAGCAGCTTAACCTCACCTCCCCTTCCACCCACCCACCTCACCTTCCCCTACCTAAACTTTAATCTTTTCCCCATACCCTGCGTGCTAGCATGAGGAATTGCTAAAAGTTTTTTAACTCTGTCTCTCTCTCTCTCTCTCTCTCTCTCTCTCTCTCTTACTTATCGTATTTTTCAAAACAACTGCAGCACGAAAGAAACTTTACAATAGAACTATAATTTTAGAAAAAAATAGCACCAAAAATATTTTAATTTTAATAATTATTCCTTTGTAATGTGTTATTATAAATGAATTAGACGTATTAATTTCTTTCTGCATAGACCATACCATACAGCATAGAATTAGTAACATGATACAATAATATTACACATTACGAAACCACTGATCAAAAATAAAATATTATTAAAAAAAACTAACTAAGCATTTACATGGATTCTTATACATGTGTTTTATTAAATTACAAAATGAAAACAATAAAACAAAATTTCATGTAAAATGAATGAACCCTTTCGATCCTCTCTTTCTTTTTATAAATGTTAATTAAGGTTTAAAAATAATATTTCTTTCCTTAAATTTTCAGCATATTTCACACTTTTTGTGGAAAATTTAGCAGTGCAAAAAACATTGCAAGAACTAAAAAGGTACCAAAATTATAGAAAACAGCTGCAATTCTAGCAGGAGGTGAATTTGCATAATTTTGGTTACATAAACATTATATGAAACCAGAATATATAGAATATTTGCTTGAAGTTTGAGGGTGTGTTTTTTAAATGAGATTATAATAATAAATATTGACTTATGAATATTTTGGTTGAAAATTTGTTGTTTTAAACCCAAAATATTTAACATTGTGTTTATATACCGTGTACATCACAGTATATATAATAATATCAAGCAATATAGTTTCATAATAAATCTTAATTTAAATTTATTTATAATCAAGTTCATTTACATAATACGGCAATGTTGTTAGACTGAAGAACACAGAACACTTTTTATCGATAGATTAAATTGATATCCAAAGTCTGGGGAACCATGATGCACACTCAAGTGCATCACTGCAATGGGTAGAAAGAGAGATTAATTTAACCCAGGGAGGGAACAACGTAATTTTTACTAGAAACGGTCACCCATCGAAGTACTAACCACACTCAAATTAGCTTGACTTCGGTGATCTAACGAGAACCGGTCAAGAAACTGTGTCACGCGGACCTCACGATGCACCTGAAGGAAAAAAATCATGTATTTACAGTAAACTTTATATACAAAACTTCATGTACAGTACATAAGAAGTTTTTTTAATAAAAAATACATTTGAAGAATAAGATTTTAATGTTAAAAGTATCATAAAAATAAACTTAAATCCTGTCAACGAGTATATGGAGAAACAAAACGAAAATCTCAGAAGAGCAATCAAGCACTTCAGCGCAACACAAATTTTGGTGTTATAATTTTACGAAGTTTTCCTTTATTAATTATTAAATTTAATACAAAATTAAATGTACCCTATTTCATAAATTATTACACAGCTTTTCCGCAAGTGCTGCTATAAAAAAAAAGTTACCCAACAACAGGTATTTAAAAAAAGGCTTACTATTTTTTATATGAAGAGAAAATTTTGCTATGTAAATTTTAATGATTTTTTTTTTATAACTTAATCTAATACAATTTTTATTCCTGACACATACGGCTAGGAAAGTTTGGATATTTAGTAAGCCTGACTGAATTATGAATTGTATTTTTTTTCCTTTACTTTTTTTAATACTGTACGTACTTCTTTCTCCAGCATCCCCTCCTTCTTTCTGTCTCTTTTGAACACAACGTGTCCCTTATTAGAGTCTCTGCTAACTCGAAAGCATGCCGATGAGTCCTAGCCTTTTCTACTTCTTTCAAATTCCTCTCATATCTCACTCAGTTTTGCTCACAGCTCACACATTTTTCTCTTTCTAAAATTTTTATCTCACTTTTCTAAAAATGTTAATTTATTATATTTCTTTTATTGCGGTTTAAAATTTAGTTAGTTGACATAAAAAATATCTCCACTTGAACCAATTTTTTAAAATAATAATCTTTAGAACCCAGGGGGAAAATAAACTTGTAAATTTATTAGGAAGGCGAAAAGTAAGAAAAATATTTTATTTATTATTATGATTTTATTTTATTATTTTTTTTTTTTTTTTGCCGGAACTAATTTATATTCTACATATTAAATTACAGAGTATTTTCTGCTTATAAAAACTTGTAAATAGCTATTACATTTTTAATTAATATAATTATTATTTTCTTTTTACAATTATTTTTATTGTTATAATTATTATTACATTTTTTTTACAATTATTACTTACTACACTCTAATAAAATGAAACATTTACATTGGAATTAGCTAGAAGTTCAAATAATTTTTTACACTATAGTTTTTTCAATTTTTCTTTACTCCTAAAATTGCAGCATTATCGTCCTACTAAACAGCTGTTTCCGGCTGTTTAATACGCATTATAACGATAAAGGCGTTAAATTTGTCTATACACAGGCGTTATGGTTGATGTATGACATCAAGTTGAGTGATAAAAAGAGGAATATCGACTGACCATCACTCCACAAATTTAATACACATTGTTGCCAAAAGGTTATTTAAACAACAATACAAATTTAACGCCCTCATCGGCCGTACCCCCAAATCGAGTGGTGACAGGAAATGCAACCATATGAAGTGTAATCTGAAGTTTGAAAGATTGTACGTAATGCATGTGCCTTTCCAGTTTGTCTTGACACAACGGCTTTTTTTTAGGGGGGGGGGGGGACTTGGGAACCCTGTTTTTTGTAATAAAGTAGAATGCCGATTGAATGGAGCATCGATCTCAAAATTTTTATTGCAGAAGTAGATAGAAAGTGTAAAGTTATGCTACGTGTCTTTTTTTTTTTTTTTTTTTTTTTAGAGTCTGGGAACTATTTTTAAAAAGTTTTGAAAGTACAGGAGAAGCGTCAAGAGGCGATTAGGACTAAAACCTGGACTTTAAATACCTTTTTAGCAATAATTCCTGGCCTCTAAAAAATCAGAATGACATAACTTTTCATTGCTGCAGTAAATATTTTTGAGGTCTTTATTATGATTACAAAGTCGAGGAAACTTCCTATTTCTGCATGGTGAAAATGTTTAAGTACGTTTGTAAAACGACAGACTGAATTAACACATTATTAAACTAAACAAGTTTGTATTGAAACTTGTTATTGGTTTTGGCTCTACTAATGTTAATATTACGTTAAATATATTGCGGATGAATTTAAGCATGTTATATTGATTACATTAATAATTCATCAATTTGTATTCGAATATAAATGTTCAATAATAATTATTTAAATAGGATGCAACTGTACAAATAAACAACATATTTAATTAAATATTTAATTACTCTATAATTATTATTCAGCTTAATAATGGTTCAAAATAAGAAAATAATATCAAGATATTAAAAGAATAATAATATAGACATTTTTAGCATTGAAACCTTAAAACGATAACTAATTAATCAAATAATATAGAAAACACTGGTAACTTGAGATATTTTTTATAAATGTTTGTTTGTTTGTTTGTTTGTTTCATTAATTTAAAAACATCATATAATTTTGGAATTTTTATGTAGTGTTATTTATTTAAAGAAAAGCCAATCATTATTTTGATTCTAATTAAAAAAAAAAAAGAGATATGAAAAGGTTTGAAAACTCAGGTAAAAGACACAAAGGGAAAGTTTGTAATTTATGTTCTTGTTTAAAGCAGAGTTGAAAAAAGATTTACGTAAAAGTAATTAAAATTCAAGTGATAATAAATTACTTATATTTTCTTATTTTCACGCACGTCTACTAATTTAATTTATACGTAACTTTCTGATAATTAAAATATAATCATAACTGACAGGACCAAATAGAAAATACATTTTCCACTTGAAATCTCATATAGAGAGACGTTTTCATCTCTAAAATATTTACTACACGATTTATAAATATGATGTGACAGCAGCATCTTAATATTTTAAGTACTATTATTAAAGCTTCAAGGGGATTTAAACTCAAAGCATAAAATATTTGACGACAAAAAAAAAAATAACACGTAAATTCAATGAAAGTAATAATATTTGTCTTTATGTTACTTAGGAATTTGCATATAAGCTTTATAAGAGTACAATATATAAAACTTGATGAACTTACTTTATATTTTTTTGTGGATTCAACATATTTCATTTTATATATGGAGATACTGGCTGACTGTTGAGTACTGTTTTTTTATTCTTTTTTCCCCTGCAATTTCCATGCAGCAAGCACACGAGAACGAACGTTGGCACGTCCCCCCCCCTCCTCTCTCTCTCTCCAGGGGGGTGTTTGGTGCTCAGATCGCCATGCCCGTCACGTCACCCCTAAGCCGCCATCCTCTTCCCCCTTGCATGGACCACTCCTCATCTCACCCTTCCATTCAAGCCTTGGAGAACCGCAAGCTCCAGTAACGATGACGTCATACTTGTTCTAATGATTTTTACATTCTGCAGTTTAATGCATTTCTTTTATTTAACATAATTTTATGGATAAAAGCATAAAATCAAATTTGAATTTATTGATTTAAGTTTTGCAATTGATAACAAATATGAATATGAATGAATAAATACATTTAAATATCCTTAGTACACAATTTTATTGTTTGTTAAATTTTTAAATTTTGCTCCTTAAAGGAGGGGAACCGCTTCAGCTTTTATATTTTTATCATTTTATAAATAATGTCAAACTTACATGTGCACTAAAAAAATAGTCACCACCCTTCGCCTTCCACCAGTTCAGCAGTTGATATTCATAAAGTGCGCCAAAGATAATTTGGAGCTTATGACGTCAAGCGCCATGATAGGTCAAACCAGAGCGAACTTGATTACTCCCTACTCAAGTACGCTCTGCTCAAGTACGCTCTGGTCAAACTCAACCAATCGTTGATCTTGACCTTGACGTCATAAGCTCCAAATAAACCCCCTATTATAATATGCATAAACTCAACTTTGGGTCATCATTATTACAATGTTATTCTCTTCATTGTGGCTGTATGATGTTAACAATTACAATTAAATATATTTATTAATTTATTTCACCAACTCAAAGTACAATATAATTAGATTAATTACAAGAAAAAATAAAAATAATTAACGGTGAAAATAGGATATCTTATAAGGCACTATTGAGCACCAGTACATATAAAGTGGTAAAATAACATATATTTAACTAATTAATTAACTAAACATAAAATTTATAAAACAAAAACATGTTATAAGATATTGTCACAAAAAGATGTCTCATATTCTTCATTCACTGCCCTTTCAGTTAATATTATAACGTCCAGGAATTGGAATGAAGACAAAAAAATAAAAATTCAATTCTATAACTTTTTTAATTATTCTTAACATTTTTATTTAGAAATGCAGATATTAAATTAAAAATAATTATTCACTTGTTGTGCTGAAAAAAGTAGAAGTATATTGCATTCTTTAAATTCGAAAATTGTTGTACAGCAATTGAAGCATTCTTTTGTGTTCTCATATATGAAGCGAGACACATTCGTTAATATTTACTAAAAAAATTCGTGCCAATAAAGACAGACGTTACAAAATTTACACAAAAAAATGACAGTTTGCAAGTTTATTAGCGCTGCTAAAGAAGATAAATTCAGTGTAGAAGATTACAATAGTATTACAGTACGGCATATGAAACAAAATATATTAACTTCTTTTTCTTTACAGCAATGCTAAATCTCGTTTTCAAAACTAAAATTTTAAGACTAATATTAATAATAATTATTTTTTTGTAGTATTTTTATAAGTTAAAAAAATTTGACGTCATTTTTTTTTTTTTTTTTTTTTTTGTGTATACAAATTTACATCCAGCCATTATACTGTATACAGTGTATAATATTATATATTGATTATAAAGTTGACTAAGGGAGTTGTGCTTCGCTAGTTAGATTGGGTTATAAAAAGTATCTTTATATTTGTAACTATGTATTACATAATATAGGAATTGGTTAATGATGCTTGATGTCAAGTATATAAAAAATTATCAATGAAAACGAAATGACGTAATAGAATATATCTGCTGTTGAACTGATCTCTTGTAGTATTCTTACTAAAATTCTTGCGTAATTAAAGCTGGTGGTTGACTAATTACGAAGAGCTGTTACAATCTTCCTTCGTTAATGTCAACCAAGAGGTGACGTCTTCTCTGCTTTTCATTGACCTGACGTTAATTATTATTGATTTTGGAGTCACTTTCTCTTTCTTTTCATTCTCTACTTCAATTCACTATGTTTTTAAATTATAGTAAACCTGAACTGATTCTATATAATTAATGAAATAGCAGACATTGATTCAGTTGATTTGAAAAGAAATAAATATATGTGTAATATATTAATTTACTTACCATTTATTAATTTTGTAATTTAATTCAATTGAAACTAATTAATTCCCTTTAATGTAATTTGATAATGTATATATGTATTGTTTGCATTTTAAAAGTTTTTTTTTCATTTCATTCTAAGTTTTTGTTTATTTAATTATTAAATTCTGTACTTGATACGTACCATTCAAGTTTATTATAACATAAAAATTATGAATGTGTTGAATGGTTTCTGAAATATTATACAATAATTTATTTTAACAAATAAGCGTTTATATGTAACATCATTTAATTAATGGAAATAAACGTAGTTCTTCTTTTCTATGAAGTTGACTTTAATATTATAAAAGCATTTAAAAAAAATTGAGTTGTACGTAAGATCATTAAAAAGCTAACAAATATTTAATGATATTAAATTTATATATTTTAATTCTTTATGCATCAACTTATTTATTTAATGACAACTTGTATATTCAGTTTATTAAAATAAATTGTGTCAATTAAATTAGTTTGCTTTTTTTTTAAAAGATGGTGAAGCATTTTGAATTATTAAAAGTTTATTCAATTAAAATTATGGTTTATTTTAATTGGCTATTAGAGTACCTGTAATATGATCTTCAGATTTGAAACTTTATTATAATTGCAGGTAAACTCTTCAGTTGGTAGTTTTAGTAATATTATCACAAATAAAATTGTTGTGGCCTTAGAATAGTTGTTAAAATGATGGAACAATAGAAAGGGTATTCAATCTTAATGGATGATATACGACATGCATTTAAGGGTTAGAATCCCAACAAATAGTATCGAAGTTATATGGTAATATTCGTGTCTTCCACTTACGTTCGATTTAATTTACTGTTATAGGTATTTTTAGAGAGTAAGACTGCTTAAGGGCATTGGGTGTAACACCGGTAGTTGGCAACACTGACGTATCTTCACCATGTTAATTTTTGATCATTGCTCCTCGGAGTAATTTTTATGCTAGATCCAAGCTGATTGCTGTAGTATCAAGATAATTAGTAGCCCAAGTGCACAATTTGGCTAAATAAAGCCTGATTTAAAGAAAAGTATTTTTTAGTAATTTTTTAAATTTACATGCATTTTTCTAAAATATAAAAAAAATACTTTTCTTTATATCAGGCTTTATTTAGCCAAATTGTGCACTTGGGCTACTAATTATCTTAATACTACAGCAATCAACTTAGCTCTAGCATAAAAATTACTCCGAGGATCAATGATCAAAAATTAACATGGTGAAGATACGTCAGTGTTGCCAACTACCGTTGCTACACCCAATGTCCTTAATGAGATGAATTTAATGATAAAATACTTTTTCATTAATAATAATATACTGTTGTTATAAAATATTCAACAAAAAATGTTCAAGTGTTAAAAATAATAATAAAAAAAAAATACTATCGAATTTGCACAAATTAAGTAATCATGAATATAAACATTAAAATTTTACAGTTTCCTTTACTAAAAAACATATAACATATATATTCTATATGTATATAGTCTGAATCTAAATAATATATTACTAAAATCAATCAATTACAATTTTTATTTTTATGTGTGCTTACATTTAGTAAAAAAAAAATATCCATTTTATTTAAATTTATTATGTAAACATTATATATTTTTGTAATTTCCTGCCATGCTGAAACTCTGACAGGCGTAGAAAAAGAAATCTCGTTACAAGCTGTACTCTCCCCCGCCACACGTATATAGAAACAGCTAGTTACGCTCAATACTTGAATATATGAGACCGGGTGCTCATAAATTCACTCCAACACTACTTTCGAAAAAATAAAAAATCTCTACCACTAGTGAAGAGGAAGCAGAGAGAAGAGAATACCGCGGTGCTGTAGATAGATCATGTAAAGAAGCAATACGTGAATATAGATTCGATGTGGAGACCAAGGAATACAAAATGTAGAAGGTAATATAATTAATAATGTTAATAATGTTAACTTTTGCAAACCTTTGCGATTGATAAAAAGACAGCTGCCAGTGATGTAAAAAGAAGGGCCAAATTAGTCACTGAATTGTTCAGAATATAAGTTAAAAAATATTGACATAAATTTCTCAAGCCTAAAATATTATTTTAACCAATTATAATAAATAAAACATAATAATCTAAAAACAACCTACATATTTTTTGCAACAGAATTATATCTAACAGAATTTGTGTTGAAATAAGGATAAAGTAGGCATAATTTTAAAGCACGAGTTCATTAACACGACTTAAATGAAAGACAGAGTTGAGAGCGGAAAAAGTAACTGGAATTTAATAAGATTTACTTACCTAGTAATATTAATTTCTCATAATTACATGTTTTTATAATCATCAAGTGTTTATGTTCCACTCTCAGTATATACAAGCTACTATATAAATTGTTAACCAAATCTATTCACCCAACATACTTAACGCAAAGTTACATAATAATTATTATCCTCAAGGCATGCACATCGCATCAATTACGTTAAATAATTTAACATGTTAGTAGAGCTATTAACTCACACAATTTACCTACAACTCAAGTCAAGATACGATATTTACAAGATTATAAACGCGCTTTTAATCTTCGGACTCTAATTTTAACCAACATTAAATTTGATAAAGTATAACTTTATTTTATACTTTCGCGAACAGGTTTCAGTCCTTATCAGTCTTTGGTAGTTTCTTGTAGAAGTTATTGAATTGAAAATTCAACTTAGCGTACATATTTAAGTTTAGACATATTTTTAATTGATTCATATTATTGTTTGTAATATATAATTTCTACAATAAAATGTAATTTACCTCTCGTTTCTTCAAGTTAAAATATACAATAGTGAGAAGAAATTGCGAACTGGTTCAATTTTATATAACCTTCAATATTTATCGTTCTTGTGGTAATACATGAGTACATGAATATTACTTACTCTACAACAAAATTTACGTACTATAGATAAAACATAATATTACAATTGTAAAATTTACTATCTATCTGATATAGACTGTTACACCACAAGAAAATGCATAAATAATAATATATAATACATCTCTATTATTATACCATGCTATATATTTCATATTCTTACTTATAACAATGCATGATATAAATTCTTTTATTGTAAATTGAACCTATATTATAATGTACTTATAAAACCACTTTATTTAAATAATGTAATATATCATTCAACTTTATTATTTTATATAGGAAGAAAAATATAAAATATATGTACCTATTCTTAGGGTAGAGCTGATCCTTCATATTTGTTATAATATTATATAGAATAAATTTCAGATGCATATTTTGCTTACATTACACACAAGGGAAAACTTATACCTCTTTTTTTCTCATAATATTATGCAACTGCAGTATAATAAAATATGATAAATGGATCTAGAGCTTAAGTGATATTTTCTTTGATTGTTATAGACTTTCTTTCTCTTTCCTACCATTTTTATGTATGTGTGGGTTCAGATGGTAAATAAACTAAAGAAACCTAAAAGATGGGGGAAGAGAGATGGATTGATCTGTGGGGTATCAAGAGATTGACGGGAATAGTAAAGAAGGGCACATACATTTTGGTATTGCCATTAAATATTCATTATATACCTCCGCTGGGTGTTTACCACGAGCATTGATCCGATTAAATATAACGTAGTAGTATGTGCAAGAAATGTTACATGTTCTTTGGAAAACGGTAGAAAAAGAAATATGAATTCATTAGTTATATATATTTGTTTTAATTTTATTGCATTGAAATTTCCAAATGTATTAAAAATTCCATAAAATCCCAATTTATTATCTCTTAGAGCATGCAGTTAAGTGTTTCTTATGTATGTCAATGCTGAAACACCCAGAGATCAACTGGCCTTAAAGTTAGGCAACTTGCACAACGTTAAAATGAAGCGGGTGTATGTAAAGTCAGGGGCAATACAAGTCTATCAGTTTTAATGCAAAATAGGTTACCGAATCAAACAGTGAGATGATCGGGTGCATGGTAAACTTGCTTGTTGATACTTGCTGAAATCTTTTGTTTTCCAGAGCAAAAGACAAAATGAGGGTAGAAATTTTTTACGTTTTTTCTATATGCAATTAACATTTCATGCTTGATTGTCAATAAATTTTAAATTTAAATTAAATGAAGTTTTTGTAGTGTATAATTTTAATTAATATGATTTTTTTTAACATAACGAATTTTCACTATTTCCAAGAGCACTTTAAAGAAGCTTCAATTGCAGTTTTACGTAACTTGTAATATAAAATAAAAATGAACATAAAAGTATGTCACTAGAGTCTTCTTCATTTTGTAACTGCTATACGTGTCAATTGCATATAATTTTGTTCTCAAATACACTTGAATATCTTTTCATATTGTGTGATTGGCTTGGCAGATAGTCACATTGAATCCCCACTGAACCGTAATACTGTATATCAATATTTGTACTTGAAGTAAAATTGGATCGAATTACATCAATAATATGTGATCATAAAATGTATATTTGAACTATTTTTACATGTATGCAACTTTTTGTACTTAAAATTTGTAAATAAAGTTTAAAAAAAAAAAGCAATGTATCTTTTATTACTCAAAATGTTCGTAAAACAATGTATTGATCCATATCTTTTTTAAAAAGTTTAAAGTTACAATTGTATAACTTGAACTATAAAAGGGTTGTGCTCTTTCGTTGAATTCGTTCTATTCTTTTTTTTTTTTTTTTTTTTTTTTTTTTTTGTAATATTATAGTCTACTGAATATGACTGCATAAGAAAGAAAAAAGAAGAGAATAAAAAAAAAGTTGGAAAATGGTGAGTTCTAAGTTGCCGGGAGGAGTAGAGTGTGATTGCCGAGAAACGTGTGGCTTGTGTGGTCGGACTTGCATAGAAGAAAAGTGGGGGAAATACCATGTCCAAGTTGCCGGGAGGTGCGACCGCATTTGCAGGCGAGGTTGTGGGAGGAGAAGGTCGAAGTAATGGAATCACGTCGTCCAGAGATGACCGCAAAGCGAAAATGTTACTCTCGACCTATTCTATATAACAACTATGTGAAAGAGACACATACTTGGAGCCATTCGATCAAAAATATATATCTTACTTTATATATAATACACTAAATTTATATTTATAACCATAATATTTTACATTAAGAGAATTAACGTTCAAAGCGTTCCTAGAGCAATAGGAAAATACAATCATTACTCGTACATTTTGTATGAAATCTATTTTCCTTTCTCACTTTCAGTACTTTTAGAAGTTAACACACGTTTATTGTCACATATGATATAGGTCACAATTAATTTCCATTACTGTTAATTTTTAAATAATAAGCGCACAAAAATATTAACATTACACTGCAAAAAATCGGTATTCAGACCCTCCATGCTTTTAACATTTACTGAACGTTAAAAGTATTTAGAAAAATAGCTAAATGTCTTTGCTATTTAATCACTGTTTTTACCATTTAAAAACTAACGTTTTAAACATTAGATTTTTGTTAATAGAATTAGCATTCAGAAATTGCATGTTAATAGCATTTAGAAGTATTATATGCGGAATAGATCGTAATATATTTTAGGGGTCGACCCTTAGAGGGTCATTATTCTTACTGAATCAATTAAAGCCAATGCTAAATCCATAATCCTCACAGTTTTTGACAAATTTTGTTATAAATATTTGTATACTTTTAAAAATGACTCCTGTTAGACCCCAAGGGTCGACCCTTAAAATACGTAAATAAGAGCTCTAAAGTTAATTAAGGACATTGCTAATGTCAATTTTGCAATTTTTCACGAAAAAAAAATTTAAGGGTCTTTCGACCCTTAAGGGTCAAAGGGTCGCAAATTTAAGGGTCACCATTAGAACCGCCATCAAATTTTACCCTAGGGTCGAAATTTGTATAACCTTGTATTAAAATGAACCCTTGTCATTTCACTATAGCTCTTATTTATTTTATATACCTCAATAATACTCTTCCTACTAAGAAAGCATTAGCAGTGCAGTGGTAAGGGTATGATCGAAAGTGATTACCGAAGTTAAGCTGGCGAGTAGTTTGATTGGTGATCACTTTTTAGCTTTTTACAACAGGTATGAAGAACGTAAACAATAAAAGCATTGAGAAGCTAAACACTTTTGGTGATGCAAAAGTGATTGTGGAGATTCTCAATGCCTTTGGTATTTAGTTGTTTTTGCAGTGTATACAATTCATACGTGTTAATATTTTAAAATTGTCCAAATTGTCCATCTTAAGGTTAAGTAAATTTTTTAAGACCAAAACCAAACAGCAGGCTACATAATAATATAGTGGATATCATCTAGCCACAATTGCATAATAGTGCCATGTCAATAAAATATGTTATAATATAAAGTACAACATCTCTCCATTTAGGTGCAAGACAAGGTGCCTATAAGTGCTAGGGAAGGTAAATAGGGCAAGGCCTTGATTGCTTGAGTAAACGACGATGTTATATAATTGTATTTCATTCAGGTTTCATGTTGTAAGCAATGCACTTCTACATGCAAAGAAATTTATACATCATATATGTTATCTCCCAGGTAAATAGTTATCCGTAGATTACTAATTCCATAAGCTTCTATAATATTAAAAAGCAAAATTTACAGTGTATTTCTATTATATTTTTTTGTCTAATATTATTATTAACAGCATTATGATATTCCAACATCAACATTTCATTATTTTTATACACAAAAACACCAAAAACAGAAAATAATAATGCATACTTCACTCGATTTAGTTTCAAATGAGATAGTATTCTTTCTTAAAATAAATTGTTGTAAGGAGAAGTGGAATAAGGAAAAGTTTGGATTTAATTTCACACACGATACTACAATAGGTGAGAGACAAGGGAAATCTAACGTTATCGGGAGTCCTCGACCTCTCTTTTATCTCTCTCTCTCTCTCTCTCTCTCTCTCTCTCTCTCTCTCTCTCTCTCTCTCTCTCTCTCTCTCTCTCTCTCTCTCTCTCTGTGGCAGATATAGACTAAGAGTGACCACAGAACTTGTGTGCGTCACTCTCTTCTCATGCATACAAGCTGTAACCACAATTCCCCGAGTTCCATCATGAAATAGAATTTATTAGAATGAGCAAGCACTGCTACAACCCAATGTCATGTTTTTATGCTAAAAAATTACAGTTTTAACATTTGGTTTGTCATTTGCTATTGTTAATTATAAAATTTTATAATAACTGAACTAAATATTACATAATATATTATTATGCTTGTTTAAAATGAAATTGTACATTTTATAAGAAACGTCACCAGTCTAATCTTAGCAGCAGGACGTCTATCGATGGATTTTTTTTTGTCCATAGGGAGTTTAAGATTGCAGTCCGTTTTTAGTGAATGAATTTTTAACTAAATTTCCAATTATTGGAAAATATAGCCCATTTAAATTCATCTCATGATAACAATTAATTACTTACTTGTTAGAATATTCATCGATTTGCTACTTTTTTATTACTCTCTTATATTTTGTATTCACAGTAGCCTTTTTAATGTTTTATATTTATACTCCTTGAACATTTTTATTTCTCAATGCAATTTCAATTTATAAAAATCTTAGAAATGAATAATATTCATTTCTATGTATAAATTTGTGTATAAATTTAAATTCATCGGAAATGTTTTTTTTTTTTTTTTTTTTTTTTTTTTTTTGCAGCACATTGATGTTAAAAAAATCTGTCTTGAAAGCCACTTTATGCACCTGCTATTTTTTCTCTCTCTTTCTCTCGCTCCTTCTGGTTTATCGATCACCCCCTTTTCTTCTCCCCTACTCCACCCACGCTTCTGGCTTCCTCGTATTGCCACCTCCAGCTGAATGAAAACTCGACTGCCGAGGTAGGTGTCGTGGTACGCCCCAAAAAATTATACCAAAGCTCCACTAACCCTTTTTTTATATATACATTTGAAAGTTAACTCTTTCCATTCCTTATTTTATTTTTATACTTACTTGAATGGTAAAAAAAAAAATCACCATCTATAAAATGCTGGATTATATTATAGGAAATATCTGTGCGGATTTTATTCAAGACGTTACTTTATAATTCAATGTTAAAAAATGTATTATTATTTATGAACATTCAGACTATAAATAATTTGCAGTGTGTAACAAATGCTTCACAATATTTTTCTACCCAAAGGTTTTATATGGAAATATGAGGATGCGGCAACTTATTGTACGACCGTGGCACTATACTTTACAGCATGTGATGTAAGATGATAAATTGACGTTAATACATTCTAGTTATTCGTCTAGTTACATTCATTTAAAATATTATTGTGGTGCCATTCGTATCTATAAAATCGAACAAATTTTAAATAGCTAAATTAAATTTCAATATACCTCATATTTTTTGCCTAATGGGGTACTGGCTACTGACCGGTATTTGAGTTAGCAATACTAGTAAAAAGTACTGTGAATTCTATGAAGAACGAGCCCTATTAGAGCATTCTACGACAATTTGCTGATTTTATATGAATTTTTAAAACTTTTTTTGATGACGTCATACCATTGATTCTTAAATGGGGAAATACATCAGTTAACATTGCTAAAATGAAAAGTTATTGAAGTACGAATTTCAAACCTTCATTATCGTGATTCTAGCACCTGAAAACCTTGCAAATGAAGTTTTGGTTACATTTCAATATTAAGTATGGGATTTGGCAATGTTAACTGATCTATTTTCCCATTTAATATTCAATGCTATGACGTCATTTTTGAGAGGTTTTAAAATTTCATATAAAATCAGGAAATTGTCGTAGAATGCTGTAATAGGGCTTGTTCTTCATGAAATTCCCGAGCCTTTTGAAATATTGACAAAAACTTGAAATTTTTTTTGGTCAGTACCCCATTGGTGCAAATATTAAAAATTGTCCTAAACAATTTGGTTTTATTAAAACGCATTTTTAAAAAATATATTCACATAGCGTTAAAGCTGTATGTAATTTAAGTCTTGATTATTTATGTCTTTAAAATTGTTGACCAAAAATAATAACTAAAATTGAGATCGAGATAATGTAGTCTTAAATATGAAAATTAATGTAAAAAACATATTAATATAAAATATAAATAACGTTACTGTGTAAAAAAATAAATAAATAAAGTGTTAATTTGCTTGAGATCAGGAAATTAAATGAAATAATATATAATCATGGTGTGAAAACTTAGTATATCACATAGACATATACCTTATATATTCTTGTATTTCATATTATGAAAACAATGAAATCACGTCGATGCCTCAACCATGATTATTGAAAATAATATTTTAGTCCCTATTTTTTTTACTTACAATATTATAATGTTCGATACTGACAATGGGATCGATTTCAATAAAACAGCAATGTAAGTACGAGGTATATAAAATAATCTTGAGGGTAACTTCACGTACAAACTAATGAGAAATTCTTGTCAAGTGCACGAACTTTGACATTAATTTCTTGCTTGAGTACTTGCCATCAGTTGAGAAGCAAACAAACAGCCAAGAAAAGAGAAGTTGAACTTACCTAAAACAGAGAGAGAGAGAAAACATAATTAGTTCAATGTAGGTCATTCAATATGATCATATTAATGTCAATACAGCAATTCGATCAACACAGAAGAATATATTCATGTCACAACTGATGATATATATATATATATATATATATATATAAGTGTATTGATGTATAGAGGATTTGTTTTAAATAGTATATTGGCTGTATAATGCAATTGTTTTGTTTATATTTGTGACATTTTGTTTTGGTTTTATTATCCTGACGTGATCTAAGTTTCTCAATGTACAACCAAAATGATTGACTAGACAATTTTAATTTTATATGTATCATCCCGTTGGTTTAAATCGGAGTGGCGTCTACATTTGACTTGTCTTGTAAGTGAGATGAATAAATATTTTAATTTGAATCACTATCAGAAAAACAAGGAAACGTAAACGTGTAATTTGGTTGAAATGCAAACATCATTACGTATTAAATTAAAGATTTTTATCTTGGAAAAAGTTATAATTCTATCAAAATACATTATTATATCGACTGTATTTTAATAGTATTGTATTTAATATATGAAAGTAAATAAAATGTACGTGGCATTTTATGGTATTATTTTTCTTCTTATAACATATAAATTAATACGACGTATTATTTATATAATTTATATAATATAACACGTTCCAATATATTCGCTTATCAAAATACCTGCAGCCCTTCTAAGCACCCCCAGTACTCTGGCACTAACGTTAAGGGTAAATTTTCACCCCCATGTCACCGCATCACCTGAGATGTCACTCCAAATGCCAAAAAAACCTGCCTACCAAGTGACATTTGCTAATATTACACATTCAAATCTATAGCTGCTTTTATACACAAGTATGTAGTTTGAAATTTTAATTATGCTTTGAAGGGGAATGTCAAGATAAATTTATGCAATCATTTTAAATTATGATTCAATAATGTCAAGTTTATAAATAAATATGGAATAATATTATAATATTTATATGAAACTTGTGTTTGAAATTGAAGTATAGCTAAATTTACATGCATTAAATTTTAAACTTAATATTACTTTAATTTTAAATTCTAAATTCTCATAATTTTATTTATAATAAAATAACTAAAATATATGATATATTTAGAAACCTATAAGAGACACTATACATAGAAAAAAAAAATTGATCCAAAAAATATTGTACGTGTTGTCATATTTTTAAGACGTCTTCACTTATTACACAAGATTATGTAAATAAAATTTCAATTGTTGAAAAGAAGAAAAACATTATCTAAGCAGAGCTTCGTCTCTGATTAATCTGATTATTTAATTAATTCAATCAACCTTTATGATATTTTAGAGCCCAGGACCTATTTCTATAAAACAAGTATTGAAAGCTTGGTTTTTAACGACCACGCCCCTTTTTGCAGCGGCAAATTTCCCCCTATCGTTTTATTAAGAAATGGAGTCTCGTGACGGAGACTTGTGGACTGGCAATAATTTTTAAAAAAAGTTTAAAAAAATAAATAAATAAATCAGAAATAAAATAGAATAGCATAACTTTGCACCCTTTATTCATTTAGTTACTGTAATATGAAATTCTGAGATCAGTTCATTAGTCAGATCATCTCGCCTGAGGTTAGGCAATTTGTTCAGCAACCACAAGGAGCGAGGTAACGTAAAATGCAGCAGAAGTAAATTGACGTTAAACCCTGGTGCTCAGTTCTGATGTTGAACAATTTGCTAATCTCGAGGTATATACATGAAAGAATAAGGTGAGCAGTAATTACTAATTGTTAGAGTGTAAAAATATACAACATTCTAAAAATAGTGGAGATCTCATACACTAGCGGGTATATTCTTCAGTGTGCTTATTAACTGGAGAGTGCAAAGATCAGAGGTTTCATTTAAATTAGGATCAAAGACATAAAACCTACAATGTAAAAATTCGTACCAAATATATGTGCACCTTTGTCAACAGACCGTCACGGTGTAAGGAGCCTCTTTGTAATTTAAATGTCAATGATGGTGTTCACGTACTTGCCACAATGACTCCATATGTCAAGGCTAAGTCTTAAATTGCATGTAACATTTCAATGTATTAATTCTGATGGAGCAATGTTTTTATGGAGCTAATTTCAAACTGTCATATAAAAACATATTTTTGGTCAGTTCACAAGTCCATAAAATGTTATACGACGATGCTGTATTTCACAATGATGTTCTCCGTAATGTAATTTAATAATATGGGGGGGGGGGGGGTAGCAGAGGTTATTACTAAAGGTGACGTATGCTACAAGAAGGTGTGGTAATCTCAATTATCTTTTTCCTAATGATAAAAATATAAAAGCTGATCTTCCGCCTCCTTTTAATGATACTTTAGAAAGAAATAATTGTGCTTTTAATTGTGAAATAACGTGTTTGAACCATTGTGAACTGATTGTCTGTACTTCAGCCAAGTGCACGTTGTTGTCGTGTAATAGTTAATTTTCAGCAATTTAATAAAAGAAAGAGTAAGAATGAATAAATGATAATTATGTTGAATAATATGATAAAATTACATGTTGTATTTTATTAACATACTATAAAGTACTTTCTATTTTTCATTTATATAAACTGTTTCAATTTTATTATTTTTTTGTATGTATGTTAATATATTCTTGTCATGAACAATTTTTAATAAAAAGTTTTACATTATTTGTAATGTTTATACTTTTGTATAGGGATATAATATCTAATAGAATATAAATACGATATTAAAACCTGCAATATGTATCAAGGAATATACAATTTTATAGGTAACTTAAATAAACAATAGTCCATGCCATGAGATTTCTTGATAAAATTATAATTTTGCCAACAAAATTAGCATTTAAGGATTTGCTTTTTAATAAGATATCTTATAGTATTGTTACAATTAATATGTAAAACACCATAATAATACTACTTATAATACATGATGATCCACTGTCTTACAACATCAAGGACTTATTATAAATTGTGCAAAGTTCAATGTAATAAAGATTTGTACTACCTCTAAATTTAAATGCTTTGATGTCGCATGTTTTTTCTATATGCTTTATTTGTTTGTATATTCAAACTTTAGTCCATAGATATGTAAGGTCACATATTTGAAATCCAATTCTGCCTTCTCTCTCTCTCTCTCTCTCTCTCTCTCTCTCTCTCTCTCTCTCTCTCTCTCTCTCTCTTTCTGATTTTCTTCTTATTTTTCTTACTTTTGGATACCATTTTCCCCTCCTCTTTGCCGAGAAAACGGTCCACCATTGCAAATACAGAGAAAAGAGAGGAGCAAGCAAGGAAGGAAGGCACCTCACTTCTTTGACTGCTTCCAGACCGTACATACTTATAAAGCAGTAAAAACAAGCTGCTACACTAAAAACTACGTCATACTTGATATAAGTATTAGATAAAATGAAAATATACTATTTTAAATAAAACTACATTACTGCTTGGCAACTGCATTAAAATTAAATGTATATCGTCAAAAAAAGTAATTATTAATAATACAGTGTTCAAGATTGTGTAATTTATATCTTAGCCAAAGATGTTCTAAATAATATTTTGTTAAAATATTTAATTCATGTTAAAGGTATAATTAAAAATTCTTGTAATTCTTGTCGTTCTAAAAAGTTGCATTCAAAGTGAGATCTAGAGCAACAGAAAATTGTTGCAAAAAAAAAAAAGAAATATATTATTTATTCCAAAACTACTACAAGTCTAGATTTATGCTTTTTTTTTTTTTTTTTTTTTTTTTTTTGTAAATTTTAATAACAAGACATTCTTGAAGTTCTAAACTATGACGTTCTCCTTCAGTCGAGAAAATGTTTGTTAGAAAAAAAATGACTTCATGTTACTGACTTAGAAGTTTTTTAAATGATGTATTTTAAAACTTTTCTTTAGCATTTTCTTTACTTATACTTTTTTGTTGCTGAAATGTAATAAATTATACTAAAGAAATATATTAAAAATTTATCATTATTGTATAATTATGATGAAAACAATTTCATTTGACTTTGTAACTCTCCTTGTATTTAAAAACCAATGAAAAATCATCAAAAGTAAACGGTTGAGTTTTCATTGTTTATTTTATTAATTTTTATTTTAGGCATGGCGTGACTAATTATAATTTTTATTTAATTGTTTTAATACTATCTTCTACTCGTATTAACTATACAGGCTGCATGCGTCGCGTTTAGTCTATACTATTATTAAATTAAGGCTACAACGGGGCTTCAGAAGCACATGCAGTCATCGCCTCTGAAAATTTTCCATTGCAGCTTTTTTAATTTCCATGCATGCTCTGAGAGTATTATGACAATGGTGATTATTAAGGTTGCAAAAGGATACGTTTCAAAGGCGAAAAGTGCACTTCAATACAACATGTACTGTCCTTATTTATGTCTTATTTTCTTGAACCTTTTAAATTGTAAATTTAATGCCCTTCCAGATGTTGAAATAACCATCAATATTAATAAACACTCAAGCTGACATAAACATTCACTTTTCAGCACAGTTTTCCCCTAACGCTAGGCAACTTGCTCAGCACCAAACCAGAGTGGGTTTTTGTTCGCAGCGGAGGCAATCAACGCTCCTGACAGTCGTGACCTTCTCATAAGATTTGTATTATAGAACAAAGTTTCGTGACGTCAGACATCCTACACGGAGTTTGCATCTCCGTTTAAAGGCGGATTCACATGGCGATTTTGAGCCTGCGACGCGAAGCGAATAATGCGCACTTGCTGTAACATCCGCATTGGCGGCAATATTTGGCGATTAAAAAAAGCATCGTAATTTAACGCGGTATTCGCCGCTGCAATGGCGAATTCGCTTCCGCATAGGATGTCACATTGCAGTTTGTGTGACAAAATCGCGTCGCATCGCCGTTGTCGCCATCTGAACCCGCCTTTTTTGGTATAAACCATTATATACCATTATATTATAGATGTCAGTGCTTCATGTGAATTAGTTCGAATGCAAAGGATAATTACAACTTACAATAACATATTTGTGAAGGGTGTAACGTTTATAAATTCTTCCAATTGCAACCCTTATACAAACTCCGATGGTACAGTACATATTATTTCTCACACATACTATATATAATATACTACATCTAAACTATTCAAGCAGTGAAGCAGAAACCTTTTTAGTAAAGACGTCCCGAGTACAAATATTTGCCTTATAAGTGATATATAAGTGTAATAATGTTGCAATTACGCCGAAATTTCACCTATAACTGTACTGAAATTGCAATGCACTGCCATAACTTGAGTTGGCTTCAAATTTCTCATTGCACTTTATTACTAAATTCAACATAATTTTGCAATATATTTGCTATACCAATCAACAATGACAATATAGCACTTATAGGCTAAAATAATATCGCAACGAGGTGAATATTATCAACTATTCTTGCCATTTTTTCGTATGTATTCCGTGTGCCAAGTCTCCTAACTATAGTGCAGAATTATTTGTGTTTTAGACAGAGTCAATAAATAAATCAGCTATATTAGTGTCATAAGTACATGTTGCGTTTTATTTACGAATATTGCACATTTAGTTAAACATTATGTAGTCGCCCAGTGTACTAAAATTGCAATTATTTTGACTTAAATGTTATTGGTGGCTAAACTATAAGTAGAATAAAAATATTCCATCAGTATATTTTTATTGTAAGTATATTACATCTATAGTCATAAAATATACACGCTGTGTGTAATGAAAATGCTATATTTCTAAAATAATTAATTACCCGAATAAAAATATTTGCCTTATGCTTAATATCTTGTGCACTATTGTTGTCATATATAACCTCAAAATTTTACCTATAACTGCACTAATATTGCAATGCACTGCGTTACTGGATGGAGCTTTATGAAAAAATATTCATTTCACGATGCAACTAAATACAGCATATTTTTATAATATGTTTGCCATACGAATTTGCAATTACAATATTACAGTTTTAGGGGGAAAATATTAATAGTGCTGGAGTTGAATGTAATGTTGAATGAATGTTGTTGAATGTTTTTGCTATATTTTTGTATTATCCGTGAGTCGAATCGTCTATCTAACAGTTATATACCTGCATACTTATTTCTTATTACATAAAATAATTTCAAATAATCGTGCGAGCTATGCACAACGATTCTCTATGTAATACGTGTGTGATTTTGATTTGTTAGTGATTTTCACTTAATATGCATGATCCTCATAGGCATTTTCTTTTTCCAGCAACAATTAAGCTATTTGAATTTAAACTCAAGTACTGCTTCAATACATTGGCATACAGAATAACGTTACTAAAATTTATGCCATGATAACTATAATATAGGTATTAATTAATGATTGATTGATTGATTGATTGATTGATTGATTGATTGATTGATTGATTGATTGATTGATTGATTGATTGATTGATTGATTGATTGATTGATTGATAGTTTGGGGCAGTTGAAACGTTTTGGTCAGTTATACACCCTTTATTAATGAAAAATACAAGTTTTGCAAACTCAAAATATCGATGGTATCTGTTTTACGTATAATATTGAGATAGTGTATAAAAAGAGCACTATTAATCCAAGCGTGTATTAATGGATTTTATATTTAAATCTGAATTTTCTGCAACTCGGGTACGCTTGCATTGGGATTCTGAAGCATATATACGGTTATAGCTCCTCCTTTTTCTCACGTGCGTATAGGCGTCTAGTATTTCGATAGGCAGGTAGGCTAAGCATTCGGTAAAGAGAGGCAGGTAGGCTTAACTGTAGGTAGGTAACGACATAATTCGATTTCTCGTTTCTGCTGCCCGTCTCTAAAAAACTTTTTGCCTTGGACCAGGTACCAGGGACCATATACTTGTTATGTGCGTCTATTAAATATATGCCATAAATATAGCATAGAAAGAACAAAAATAGTTGATAAATATTACATTGCTTATATTTTTATCTCACTTTATTACAGAAATAGTACAATAATATACCACTTTTAGAGCATGCATTCTATATTCACTATATTATATTGCAAAAATATAGTTAAAATAGATTACATGGAATGCGGTATTATAAAAATATGTTAGCAATATGTGAAAAATATTGAAGTGAATACCGAGATATAGCAAATATATAACAGCTGTTGGTATATTTCTACCATATCACTACCACTATAAATGTCCTAAAAGCGACAGATTAACGACACTCTTAGTACACAACTATTGCAATTATAGTTCATTTTTCATTTCAGAAATATGCTATTTATATGGTGTTTTTTTTGTACTAGGGGTGTTTCTCTTTAAGTCGAGAACAAATTATCTCGTTTTGGTTCTTTAAAAATGTCTTGTATTCTCCGAGGTGATTGCAGTGACGTCACGTCGTCATCTTGACAATGATTGTTTGTCTTGTTGCTGCGGGTCGGAGCGTTTTAGAAAGAAGAGGTCATGCAGGGGTGTTTACCCGCACAATCGTTCAAACACAAACCATTTAATTGGTCTCTTGTTGATTTATGAAACTGTCCACTGTTTACCCGTATACTTGGTCCTGTCTTTTCATTTTCAGACATTTGTTTGTTTGTTAAATAAATAAAAATAGCATTTATAACTCACAAAGTTTTTTTTTTTATTATTTATATATTTTTTTTTTAATATCCACTTCCATTCTTTGCGCAGCTTAAAATTTCTCTCTATGTCCATACACACATTTAATGTTTTAAATTTAAGAGTACAAAGAACAGAATATTTTTTGTGCCTAGAAAAAAACAAGTTTTGTTCTATTTTGAATGCGTTGAAATTATACTTCTAAAATATATATACGTATAATATAAATACAGTACAGTATATTAGTTGTGTTTTCACTATAAATAGAAAATATGTACTTAAAAATATACAGTATATGTTGCTACTTTTGTATCGGGATAAAAGAAACTGATTTTTTTTTCCATTATCATAAAACTATTTTTTTTATATATTATATGGGCTTTTTGATTTAGAGCATTTGATAATTTGGGCTATTTTGTATACTATCATAAAAAGTAAATATATAAAATAAATACACATTTATAATAGTATAAAATTTCTTGTATTTTATTTGCATTGACAATAATGTAGAATTCTGATATAATGTTATAAATATTTATAAGAGTGTTAACTTATCTTCAATTAAAATATCAAATTTCCTCTTTTTTTTTATAAATAACAAAATTATAATTTATTCTTTAGAGTAATGAAGTGAGGCCAAGATTGGCTGGCTCGCGTGTCAGGCAGGCAGGAGCTAGTCAAGTCATGCTTACGCCGCACTGTGATTACGTAAGCTGTTAATATTAACAGAACCTTAATAGGGTGCGTGGTCGCTGATGCAAAGTAGAGAGAGAAGACTGTAACATGAACATGACCACTATAATACAGCAAAAGCAGGGTTGTATTGTCAGCAAAATGTGTGATATTTCTAGTTCACAATGATATATATATATTTATAATTAAAAAAAAAAAAAAAAAAAAAAAATACGAACGAAAAAGCAAAAACAAACTAGATTTGCAATCGTTGCAGCTCTAAAAACAAAGGTATGCCAATTTTTAACTTGAAAAGGGTTTAAAAGAGCACTCACTCTATTATACAGTAAAATGGAAAAATCGAGTTCAAAATGTAACAACGCCATACTAATGAAAGCAGGGTGCATTAAAACAATAAATTTTACATTTTTATCTTCAGTTTAATAAATTTTAACAGTATCAATGCATATTATTAAAAATGGACGGTAAATTATTTTTTATATATAGTGATATTAAAATAAATTACATTTTATGAATTAAATTCACAAAGGCAACACGGAAGAATTTTAAGAAGCTCTCTAAGACTGAATGATGATAATTTGACCAAAAAAATCTAAAATTAAAATAAAATCAAAATGATTCAACGTTAAATTTCATACATTTATTTGCTAAATGGCTTACTGCCAATTTCATTGAGTCTTGAAAATTGCCAAAGGCATATATGGGCACCATCAAACTTGTGTTGTTCCTTTGACACAGTAGACGATTGAGCTGCGAACGGTCATTACGGTTACTATAGTACCAACGTCGCCCGGGGGTGGCGTGCGGGTAGTTACAAGAGGATTGGCCAGCTTCCTCTCATCGCGTCAATTAGAGACCTAACGCACACACATCACAGCAAATTACATTTTTTTATATATAAATGTACAGACATTCGAGAAATCACGGTTCGTTCAGTAAATGCTGCTAAATTCCACTCCCTATTTTTGTCATTTGATGTTCTCTTTGTGTAACTTCAAAGATTCTTTTGTAATGATTTCCACGATTACAAAGTTTACTTTTAGGAATCAACGTTATTTGTATCGAGGGTTTGCATTTATCAAAAGTCTATAAATAAATATTTCAACATTTTTTCCATCGTTTTTATTTACATTCTTTACATGAATGCAGCATAACACATGTAACCTTGAATATGATGTAATATTTTTTTAAAGCTAACATCGAGCATATATCATATATATAGGATTTTAATTTCTGGATTTTTGCTTACGAAAATTGCTTCCCCCCCCCCCCTTTTCCCTTTTACATTTAGAGATTGAAAATTCTTGGAATATGTGAGTCAATTTCTATAATAATTTATAGTATCTTAAATTTAACAAACGTACTAAATTTATTATATATTTATTATGCCTTCTCTAAGGGAGAAAACTTTATTTCAAAAGTTATAATTAAACATATACCTAAGATATATGTATTATTATATTTCCAACATTTTCTGTGCGGAGAGTAAAATATACAGTTTTCTTGGGAAGTAAAACATATCCCAAGTTATTGCGAGTTTTATATGACTTTTCACAAGCCTCGTTTTGCAGCTTGAACGTTCTCATAACAGAAGGGAGAAGTAAATTGAAGCTTTATCAAAATATAACAGAAAATTTAACCATATCATAAATTTCTTACATAGTTTTCCTACTTTCAAATAGCACATAGGTATATTAACGTAAGTTATACTGAGAGGAGAGAAAAAGAAAGAAAGAGAGAGAGCGAATGGAGTGAGTATATAGGGAGAAGAAATTGAAGAGAGGGCATATTTTATAATATAAGTCGGCAAAGAGATGCTAGTAAGAACAAAAAGAGACAGGGATGTGTAGAAACACATTCAAAGCAATGACTATGTAAGAGAAATTACGTAAGAGAAAGAAAACACGCAGGGAGCAAGCAAGCGAGAGCAATGAGCAAAGAGTTGTGGAGGAGAGTTATGGTTGAGGGCGGAAGGTATGATCACCACTTCCTTCTCTGGTGCCGTTTCTCTTCACAATTGCTACACGAAGATTCAAACCCAGTAACACGGAGGTGAAGAGACGGTAGCAAGGGACTCATAAACTCAGCTAGTTGCTCTTGAGGAGAGCTGAAATGAGACTAAGAAATTTTATCGTCTTGTAAAATTACAAGCACTTGCATGAGTCATGACGTCATTACACTCTCCTCTCCAATGTTTTTATCTTCAATATTAAAATTTCTTTAAATGTGGTATATATCGTACACAATAATAAAAAAGAAAAAAAGGCGTGCTCCTTAATTCAAATATATAACGTTTGTTTCAACCTCTCTTTCAAAGTTTCATTATACCAATGGTAATATTTTGGCTAAAGACGCTGAAGTCTTTTCTGTTCCTACTACTTCCAGGAGTCAAATTATTTTAAAATTCCACCCGAGTACCCGGAAGTGTCAAGTTTGTGGATATTCTGTTTGTCAGTTTAAAAAAAAGAAGTTTGCAGTAGAAGTACTGCATGTGTTAAATTTCAACACTGAAAAATACGAATAGAAAGTCTAGAAATCCTACACTTCTAGCTACTTTCGGAGGAAATATTGTATACTTTTGACTAGCTTTACATGAGTTTAGTTGACTATTAACGTTTGATCATTTATAATACCAGTCAAATTACAATTGATTGATATTTAATTAAAGGTCTTTATGTACTATATATCAGTATATTAATACTGATTTTTGTAACCTTCGGTATATTGACAAAAGATTCAAAAATCTATAAAATTCTTATAAATAAAGTGACGTCACAGTAACTTTTAACGAAACTGACTGTAAGCAAAGCCAAGTAAACAAGAAGATATTTAAAGGGCAGGCAATGCAGTGACATCGTTTTCAAGCAACATCTTTAACTTCATTGTACGGAAAATTTTAAATTTGAATTAGAGGAGGAAAAAAAGTTTGCTTGTAATTAAAACAAAACTTTTTCTTCAGTTTTTGAAGTTATTTTAATGTCACAATCATTCGTTTTATGAACATATACAATACAAGGTGTTATGTCATAGTTTTATTTCTTACTTTAATTGTAGTTTTCTATGGAAAGTTATAATGAATCAAGAATAATAAAAAATAATACATCTTGTTTTATTATTATTTTGAAAGGTGGTAGTGAATTTAAATAATACCTTATAAAAAAATGTAGCTTTTTTTATCAGGTTCTATGTAGTTTACCAAAAATCTTCTTATTTAAAGGGGATTATTTTACGTCACTGAAAATTTAAACATACAATTTTATTTGTGCCCTTGTTCACGTAGTTCCACTCAAAAAAATTATGCATTTCATATATTGCTTGATCGATTTATTGTATGATAACAAAATATATTTTTACGTCTTGTTCTTGCCAAATTATTTTAATTATATATTGTAGCAATGAAATTCAATATACTCACTCATTTTAAATTAATTAGGGATGGTGTAATTAAAATTTAGATTTAATTTTCAAGTTTATGCATTTTCTTCATTATTATTAAGTGATAGTGTTATTGATATAATAATTTTAGTACTGACATTTTTTAGTATCCATGAAAAAAGTATAATTTATTAATATCTCTAGCAAAAGTTTTAAAGAATTTTTAATCTTTTAATGTATTTAAAATTGTGTGCTGAACTTTTTACTTGATACTTTTTGAAACTGAAACTTTTTTTTTTTTTTATAATACAAAATGTAGCATCTTTATATACCACAAAATTATTTAATCTGCTGTCAGATTTTATATGAAAAAAAAAGTTCAAAGGATATTTAACAGCAACGCATTTCTGATATTGAAAGATATAAATTAGTTATGATCAATATTCATCAGGAAATATATTATTTTATATACAAAAGAAAATATTGTTTAGTAATATAAAAAATTAATTTTTTTAATAATTTATATTTTACAAACACATACAAATTTATAAAGTTTCATAAAGAAAATAATGTAAGATATGATAGTTTAGGTTATATTTTTAACACACTTAAATCTGATATAAATTTTAGTAAAAAGAAAAAAAAACGAAGAAAAAGCTTTTGATAAAGTAAAATCCGATAAGAAATTGAATTTTTCTATATAAAAAGATAATTATATCGATACATCCTATACTCTATACCTCATCCTTTGAATTTTTTTTATATAACATGAAGAAAAAATAATCTGATGAATCCTTTTGAGTTGCAAAAAAAAAAAAAAAGAAGGGAAAATTGAAAATCTTATGTTGGTGTACATCAAAGATAAAAAAGTTAAATTTTGTTGTACATTTTTACACGTTTAAAAACAATGTAAACCATGTTGGTATTAATTAACATGTGGTTTAAATAATAAAGAGAGATCAAAGGTAATTTTGTGAGGTTAATCACTGTATAGCAGTTACCTTGAGCTCTGTAATCAACGGAGTTTAATAATATAATGGGACATGGCAAAACCCAAGCACACCGTGTCAAGGAGCTGTGTAATTTCTCAAAACCACCTCATAATTTCAATCTATTCAATATCTAAAACAAGCATTTGCAATTGTTTAAACTGTCAAAGAAATATCATATTATAAAGAATAATATGAGATACTTTAAAAAGATATAATAAGTTAAAAAACACATTTTTAATGCTGCATCTTAAAATATAAATTTATACAACTATATATGAATAAATTATAATTTAAAAAAATGTAATTTACTTTACGGGAAATAATAACAAAATTGCATAATACTCAAGATTGTGACATGTTAAAAATGTTATTAACTTTTCAGTACTGTATGTAATTTTATTAAAGTTAACTTTTGTTTTGGTACTTGATGATTTGTTTACTTTAATTCTGTTTTTTAAACGTTCGGATGAAAGTGACGTTTTAATATTACTATATACATATAATATATATTATTTATATTATATGCTTTTGTTACTTAACAAATATGACACAGAACCACCCATGTCTCTGCGTCTTTCTCTCTGTCTGTGTGTGTGTCTCTCTCTCTCCACATCTACAACACATGACAACACACAAAACAGAACAGATCGATGCCAGCGACAAAGTCATGATGCTATAGCAACAAAGCAGACATATACATATAAAATCAGACGGTATAGCATATCAGATACAGATATAATATAATATTACTGGTACTCTAAAACAAAACAGAGCTACAACGTATTTTCTAATAACCTTCTATATGTTTTTACCCATCAGTAATTATGTATGACTGATAAACATCAAACGAACATAATAAGTGATAAATA
Source organism: Siphlonurus alternatus (assembly GCA_949825025.1). Classification (NCBI taxonomy): domain Eukaryota; kingdom Metazoa; phylum Arthropoda; class Insecta; order Ephemeroptera; family Siphlonuridae; genus Siphlonurus; species Siphlonurus alternatus. Next base: position 39,379,725 of record OX463780.1, read on the forward strand.
ATAATGAGATTAATTATTATTTCTAATTAATGTTAAAAATAACAACATGTGGAAGCGCACAAAAGACATTTTAAATAACATTGATTCATTATAATTATGCAGATAATCGTTATAATATTCATAAATTTAATAAATGAATGAATAAAGAATGATTTATATGTTCCACAAATTTTGAATTAAGTAAAATTTAAAATAAAACTAGAGTTGTTTGATTATGGTATGATGCTTTTTACTTTTAAAGAAAGCATTGCAGTGAAGTGTTATAACACTGCATGCAGGCAAATTGACGCTAAAATACATCACTTACTACGCATACATATTCTGACAAGTTGTGACACATCCTTCCATGTAGTATGCAACTGTTTTAACAAACTTGAAGCGCATTTAGCATATTTTACAGGGGCTACTGAAATTTGACTTTAAAAACTCTTTAAGACTGTTATCCGAAAATGATCTGATAATAAAGTAAACTGAATCAACAGCAGAAAATGACGTAACTCTATTGGTAGGTAAGTCATAAAAAGACACAAGTTCATTGGTAGTCAGAACAAATTTTTGCCTTAACTCAATATGCTGCTTTTATGGATAAAGTTATACTCTTTTCATATATATATTGACTTGACCTATTTTACGACCAGGTTTACCATTGTACTATTGCGTCACCAGTAACTACGTTTACACATATTCGCTAATCGCACCAATTTTCTTTCTGCTGATATACATAAACATCTTTAGACTGAATATGTAATATAACATTGATTCAGCGGGGTGTTTAGTGTATAGGAACGTCAAATTCATTCAGATAGGGGGATTTTATTCCCTAGCAATAAAAAAGTTTATGTTCTTATTGACCATGTTTGTTGAGTTCCAGTCACTGAAGCCCTAAAAACATACTCAAGCTTAGTGAAAAAGAGACCCAAACTAAAAATTGTACTGGAGTTAGTTTTCTGCCCCCAGTACGGAAAAAGATTTTAGAATGATGAACGATTTTTCGTTTTCTATAAAATTCAATCACTCAACTTTGTAAATGCCACGAATTTGAATCAAGCGGGGTTCTTTATAAGTGAAATATGGTTGCAACAGAATTTCATAGCAAGTGCACGAAAACAAAAATACTGTAACAAATGAATAAACAATATTGAAATTCCTTGATTGCGAAAACGTCATCACACACATAAAGCTTATATAATTTTACTGATGTTAGGTAACCTGCTCAACAACGAAGCACAGCGGGTCACATACACAGCAGGGGCAATGTCTAGGAAATTTGATTTAGCAAGTTGGACACCTGAAGGCTATGTCAGCCGTCAGGATAGCATTAGAGCAGGTATAACGCTTGGCTCCTCCAAGTATTATATACTTCGGGATAACCTACTTCCTAGCCAATCAGAAGCGCGCATTCCCTTTTGCTATCCAACAGTTTAGTATAAAGTTGACTAGGTTGACGGCTGTTTTCGGCATTAAGGCGGGTCACACTCTGCCTTCATAACGCATCTTATGGTATCGTATGACTTCGTATGCTAAAAATTTAGAGTCGGTTCAAAATGCGACGCATGCAATACGAAACGAAGATGTTTGTGCGGTTATACCTGATCGCATAGATTCTTAATTTTTTAATCATACGCAACAAACGCGTACATGCGATATAGTGAGAGGCCTAAATATATCAATTTAATTACATAAATCAATTACATCTTGTGTTTTCTTCATACAATCATTCTCAAAAGATTCCATAATATTCCATATACAGACCGTTTCAACAATAAAAATTTAAGGTATTGCTACATATGAGATTCAGTTTATTGCATGTTTTTACTGCAAACGGTAGTGCCTAGTATAATATTGTTATTGCTGTTATTATTACATTAATAATTAATTATTTATAGTAAGCAAATGCATTAAGGTTCTGTCGTATATTATAATTTCATTACGTACTGTAGAATTTATTTATAATAACACAACATTATAGTTTCCTATATACTCTAGCAAAGTTGATTATAATCTAGTACATTGTTTATTTTCTGTACTCTGCAAATAATGCAGGTACTATATACGTATTATATATGTTGAATATTACGTGTAGAGTTTATTATCTTTTTTTTTTGTACTATAGGGAGCTTTATCGTAATTAAAAACCAACATTATAGTTTTAATAAAACACTGATGCAATGTAAGCGGAAGAAATGTTACAAAATTGTTAACTTTTACTAAGCTGATGAAATATTATTTAATATTTTCTAAGATTGGATTCCTTAAACTTTTTCAAACATTTTTTATGGAAATTTTACTAATTTTTTTACGGATTAACGTTTCAATAAATTTATTCATTTACTGAAAGCATTTTGTCAATTAATTCTAGCATAGCTTTTAGTCTTTAAAAAACTTAAAAATAAATTAATTTTATGAATTGAAAAATACTGAATCTTAGGAGTGACATTGCTGAGAGTATCAGAATTTCGTGACGTCTTATGAGGCATGAAAATAATAGTTCACATTTTCCTAGCAACACATAATGCACACATTGGGGGAAGTGAGTTTCTTATTTTATAAAAATGCCTATATGTAGGTATATTATATGTATATGACATGGAATTATCACATGGTCTGTGGTACATTATAAAGTATTTAAATTCAAATTTCGCGCTCAAATTGCGTTTCTCTTGAACGTTTGTTGCGGGTATGGTTGCGGAAGCAGAGCAAGCGTATCGACTTCTCTCTTGCCAGTGCTCTGCTGCTGCAACCGAGGGGGGGGGAGGACATACATAGTAAGAGGGAAGAAGAGCTCGCAGCAGTTTCTCTGAGAATGACTCGAGGCAGCAGCAGAAAGTAAAGCAGAAAGTGCCACCACAGCTCGGAGGAGTGGTGACCTAGACGCACATTTGCTGATCTTTGTTGAAGTTAGAAGCCGTGTGGTCAGCACATTTCTTATGCAAAAGAAATGTTTTATTAAAACATTTTTTTATTATTATTATTATTCACAATAAAATTAATTTTATTAATCAATTAAATTAATGTAAATACATCTCGCTTTCCACCCACTGCAGCAGTGATGCACTTTTGTGTGTGGTTCCCCAGGCTTTGGACATCGCTTTGGTCCATTGATAAAAAAAAAAGTAGAGGTGTCCGTCCTGACTGAGGTTTTCCACGGTTCCTTCAGTCTCACCTCAGCGAATGCTGGGACACTTAACAGGCCGTGGCCACTATCTTTTCCCTATACCTTATCCCTACTCACTACCCCGCCGCGAGCTGTAAGCTCTTAGGGGTGTATCCCTGTAAAAAAAAAGTTATCTTAATATTTTTTAAACACATTTTTACTCTGATGCATTTAATTAATGAAGTTAATTGTACAGTATATATAGTTAAAATTACATTCGATTGTCATATTTTATATAATTCTAGGCTTTTATTATTACAGCATGCATGAAAAAAATTACTCGTACGTTATTTAATTATTTAATTAATCCAATACCAAAAATTAACCATATATCTCATTATTTATTTATTTATTTATTTATTTATTTATTTATTTATTTATTTATTTATTTATTTATTTATTTATTTATTTATTTATTTATTTATTTATTTATTTATTTATTTATTTATTTATTTATTTATTTATTTATTTATTTATTTATTTATTTATTTATTTATTTATTTATTTATTTATTTATTTATTTATTTATTTATTTCCTCGTGTGGCTGTACATAATACAACATAGAGGTACAAAAGTTTTTTCTTAATCTAAATCTTACGTCTAGCTAGAAATTAAATTAATTTAAGTTTACATAAATATACATATTGCAGTAATTTAAACATGGAACAAAACAAAACAAAAATCTGTTAGTTATACATACGTGTAGTTTATTTTATAATAGTTTAGAAGTATTTGCTTGTATTTAGCATTGTCCTAGTGCAGAAATTTAAAAGTTAAATACTCCTTTACTGAGTAAAATTGATTAACAAGTAAAAACTTTTTGACTTCGTTTAAAATTATAATTGCTTTTTAATTTAATTAAAATATGATATAATATATTTAAATGAAAGAAAATTATGTGCTAGTTATATAGTTATAATATATAATCTACTTTGTAAACTTTTTACCGTATTAACGTAATACTATAATTGAAACAAATAAACATTCAATATTTGTTTTTCTTTTATATAATATTTTATACAATTCATATATACCCGAGTTTATTACTAAAATATGTAAACACAGAGGTAACAAAAGAGAGAGTAACAGATAAAGTAAACTATATATAGTGACTTTTTTTTTATCTGTTTTACATAATATAGTGATCTCTACAACAGTAAGGAGAGGGATGGGGCTTTGATCAAGAACCAACAAGGTAATTCGTATCGAGTGGTGAGAGAGAGAGAGAGAGAGAGAAAGAGAGAAAGAGAGAGAGAGAGAGAGAGAGAGAGAGAGAGAGAGAGAGAGAGAGAGAGAGAGAGAGAGAGAGAGAGAGAGAGAGAGAGACGAACCACTGAAAGTATTCTATGTTTGTAGAAGTCAGAAGGGTGCGAATGCATCAGTAACTTGGGATTAAAAGGTAAGTTGAAAAAAAAGGTAGTATAAAAAATTAAGCAATCAAGTCTTATGAAAAATATTACATTATTCGACACAGTTTTGGTTAACAATAAGCAATGTGTATGTTTTCTATATCTATTGATAATTTTAATGATATAACTTTTAAGTAATTAACTCATCACCTTATTTATATATTTTGCAAAGACGAGAGGAGGAAAGTATTTACTTGGTGCTACAAATAACAAGCGACCAAGAAAAAATAGACAAAAGAGAACAAAGCCAGCTTCTAGAAAAAAGTATATAACTTTAGGGAGTAGTCTTATACGGAGACAAGAAGAAAAAATACAGCGACTTCTTGGAGCTTATAGTTGGGAAAAGGAAACAAAAGAGAAAGATAAAAACTAAGTATGATAAGATTACAAAATTAAATTAAGTAGATAAGGAAGATATGAAAAATAATACAATGTGTAAAGGTAGCATGAAAGTTAATTAAAGCCACAATTACATTATTTCATCAATCACAAAGGAGCAAATTTTATTGTTTGTTTTAAATGGAAAAATCTTTAACTTTGAGAAAAATAACTTTTAAATGCATTAGCTAGCAAATTGCCTATTGATTGTATTTATTGGTTATCAATTTGGATACAGTAAAATTCCTACTTAATGTAATTACATTTCAAGAAAGTCTATAATACTGCTAACATATGCTGCATTGTGAAAAATTGACCTTAACGTTTTAAATTATCATCATGGGTGAACAAAGAGTGAAAAGTTGGAGCAAAAAGAGAAAAGATAAAAAAAATATATATATAGCAAGGGGAAAATTGACGAGACAGTCGAGGTGCAGAGGGTGCATCAGCAGCCTGACATATATGAGAAGTACTACCAGGGGGAGGAACAGGAAAAAAATGTGTCTCTTAAGGGTAAAACACATAAGGGTAGGAAAAAGTTTGCTCCCTCCCTCTCTCTCTTTTGCACTTATCTTTTTTGCACTGTTAGTATAGTAGACACGTGTAGGAAGATAGTAAGTGTCTTAAAAGACAGACGGAGAGAGAGCGAGAGAGAGAGAGGACAAAAGGTAACTTCTCACACCAAGCATAAAATAAAATATTTACTCTATATTTTTTTTATCTTTCTCTCTGTGATTTAACACTAAAGTATAATAGAAATGACAGAAACGCTAGCATAAAATGTCACAGCCTTGTTGTAGAAAGTGAAAACTTTAGACATAAATATATTATACTCATCATGAATTATAAATGTATACAATTCACATAATAAACAGTATATGCTCTAGCTGCATGCAGTAGTGACTATATAGCATACTCAAAACCAGCATCACTTTTTACTTCTTACATAAACTTTCAAATTTACTGCTTCAGTATATTGTTTTTGTTTGTTTTTTTACCCTAAATATGTGACTTGCATGGTAATAATTTAGTTTGTATATTAGTAAGTAAGTTATTAATTCAATTATATTTTATAAATATGCCAAAACTGCAAATTTATTCATTAATAATATGAATGTATTTATTTATAAATGAGAATATGCGAAAATGAGTTTACGCTAAGATTCTTAACATGCATAATATAGTGGCATAATATATAATATAGTATACCAAATTAATGATTTACACTGCAATAATTTTATGTTATCTTGTAACAGAAAAAAATGTCAAATTGCAGTACATTGATATTAAGAAATACTATTGTCATAAAAAGTAATAATAATAATAATAACACAAACTAAAAAATCTTCCTTTTATTAAATTATTTTAGTGAACATGAATGAATAACACATTTTAAAAATTATATATATAATATTATATTTCCGATTGTTCAACAGTAAACATTATATTGCATAGTAAATTTTATATTGATAAAATGCTTTTTTATTTAAACACATAAAAAATTATAATAAAAAAAAAGTTGGCTATATATATTATATAGATAGATATACATATATAAAACATATCATTTTTAACACAAAACAATAAATAAAAATTTTAACTGGATTATTAATATGCATTCATTACAATTCTCATTGTATTTTAATAAAAAGAATTACTTCATTTGTGCTCATTTTTATTTATATATGTTTATCCTGTCTATTCATCATCGGCGTACTCTATACTTGTATAAAATCATTAATCAATTGACGATTCATGATGACATGCCGAGCTGCTGCTGTCGTTCCTAAAAACATTCCCCTCAAAACCTTCAATAGTTTCCCCTCCCACCCCCCGCTGACAGGTGGTTCTTATAAATAATTCTCTGTTTTCAATAAATTTACACATTTTTGTGGTTAGGCACACAATTGATTTGCAACAACAATGCATTTTTTTTCTGCATAGCTCAAACAAAACAATGTAAATTGGAAAGAAAAGTTATATAATTTTTTTTTTGTTTCATATAAGTGGAAGGAGAAGAGGAGAAAATTTCAGTTGGATGAATTTTGTTTTATTGTTTTGTTTTGTCCCAGGTGCATATGACATTGCATGAGACAAATGGAAAAAGTGACAGGCATATCCAAAACAACAGCCCTTTATCTCTCTCTACTCCCAATGCGGTCTGCCCTTTCATCAAATTTTGTTCTTCTTCTCTCATTTTTTTTCTCAGCTGTTTTGGCACATTCCCTCTCTTTTTGACCTTGTATTTACACTTTATTTCATCTTCTTTTTGTCGCAGTGACAATGGTGCAACAGTGTCACCAAAGTAGAGCAACTGTCTGTCACCAGGCTATAATAGAACATATTAGTTTTTAATAGCGTACTTCTTCAATACCTAATAAATAGAACTAGTTGGTTAACCTCGTTAAATAATTATGCGATACTAATACTCAACTGTTAATACAATTATAATGACACACATTATACAATTAATTTTCAATCACGTTCAAATTATGCAACACAATCAAATATAAAATTATGATGATTATTCAGGAGGAAGACAAATGTATTATGGTAAAGACTTAGTCAAAATGAGTGGGGCAGCGAGCGCGAATACGAAATAAACCATTTTCCATATCCCATAACTTGATGGCATTCCCTGTACACCTGTACAGAATACAAGCAGAGTAGAGAGCTTATATTAAATAGAAATTAAATACAAATATATTACGTAACGTGGGCTGCTAATTAAATAAAAACGATTTTCTAAACCCAATTTTTACAGCAAATAATATTTTAACGCAAGTAAAATTTACGACATGTTCACTGTTGTATTTTAATTTGCTCTGTTAATTACATTCGCTTTTTCATAACGATGACCCCTATTATTTCTCTTTCTCCACATGTAGAGAAAATTAAAATAAGAAGTGTGTGTTTCATCACCATTATTTATTCAACATTATTTTATATATATATATATATATATATATATATATATATATATATATATATATATATATATATATATATATATATATATATATATATATATATATATATGTGTGTGTGTGTGTGTGTAGCTTTTGCAATCACACGTTCACACATTCGTTGCAATTATGTTTATTATATGTGTCCTTTCTTCTGTTGGTTCCATTTATTCAGCATATATTCATTATCCTCAGGTCTTTATACTTTTGGTATAACACAGCTTCTTTTGTATTGTATATGTTATTTATCGTTGTTTAATATTATATTATAATAATTTTATTGAAATTAGTTACAACAATAAATGCAAAACATTAATCGAGTCATATATTATGATTTTAATTGGTACGTTTTTTTATCATCATGATTTAATAACCCCGGAAATAATTATGATTTTTGTCAAGTATATAATTTATATTTAAAATAAATGTATTTTTAAATTTTATTTTATGATAAATAAAAATAAAAAATTAATTTAATTACATGAATATTAAAATATTAATATACTATAATATTATTTAAAAAGTTATCATTAATTAATTGGCTTCATTTTTTTTCCTGACAATACAAAAGTTCGTTGGCTCACTTGCATCAATGTACTGTATAATTATATAAATAAAGATACTTTTTTTGTTTGTTCACAGTCTACACTATTAACGTTAAAACATTATCAAAGTAACAAATATTGCAAATATAATATTACAAAGTTTGTATAGTAAATCAATAACTATAATAGCATTCAAAATACATACTATACTGTATATATTATATATACTGAATTTGAATAAACATAAAAATATTTACACATATTGTAAATAATAAAATGAATTATGTTACTATATGTTTGGTTTTGGTATAAATTTAGTAACGTCAAATTCAATTTTATGAACATGATTGGTTTACTCACTACTTGATTCAGAAATCAATCAACGTCGCTCATTAGTGTCTGCCTCTTGTAGCCGCTGTCACATGAAGCAAGCGAGAGAGGGAACACAGATTTATTTTACCTCGCCTCCGTGATCGATTGTGCGTGTACACTTGTTGTGACATGAAATATTAATTGTAAAGACCCAAAACATCATATTATTATATATATTATCATTATTACCGTTGTGGAAACATATTTAAAAAAAAAACATAGTCCATTACAAATAAAAACTAGATTTTTTAAAACAAAAAAAAGAACTTAAACATATTATATTTACTTCAGTAACTTCTCGTATTATGTATAACATGTTTAATCAAAAGAATTATAATGAATAGACGGTTAAAAAAGGGTCAGACATAGCCTCCATGTCCGAGAACCCTTAGGATACGACGTTTTAAAGTAAATGGATTACGAGGTTACTGGGATAAGGAAGGAGGCTGCTGTGACCTTGTGTTAAAGGCAGCAGCCGGATCTCATTCAAACCATTCTTAATACATGTGCATTATATTTATTCTAACTAAAATTATCTTATATTTTCATTATCTCATATATATATATATATATATATATATATATATATATATATATATATATATAATAATATATATATATACAGTATTTATAGATTAAAGCAGCAATAACGCCAGTTCAACCAAGAGGAGGGGAAGAATTAGTGGAACTGGGGGTTAGTTCACAGCATCTGATTGGTCGTGAGCCCCGTGACGTAGTAGTGAACAACCCCACCACTACATACTCGAACGGCTCGGCATCGCCGTGTTAATTACTACGTACTGTACAAGTATTTACAAAATAGCTATTTTCTCTCTCGGTAGCGTAAAATGTGCGCTCATGCAAATTTCAATGTTCTTATTGAATTTTTTGATTAGTGTAGAACAAAAATAGGTCATTGAAACACGGATGGGTCCTTTAAGTAATGCTCCTGTGTAGTGTATTATACACCTGGTAGTGATGATGGAAAGTTGAGCACCTCCCGAATAATGTTCTACTTGCCGTTGTAGCGACCAAGAATGCAAGCGCACTCACAAAATGGAACGCACTTACAAAATGCGTACATTCAGGGACGAACCCAAGCTTCGGAGACAATGCAGATTATAAGTGAGGCTTGAAACTATGCCAATCTTTTTGCAAATTTAAAAAAAGGAACTGCAGCTAGTTATTTTCATGAGAAAGGAAAACAATCTTATCTAACGAAGCCAATCGACTATAAGGCGTGAAATGACGAGCATTCCGCCTTTTATATAATCAATCTTGTACTTGCCAACAGCACGAAATCAAGTATAGGTCGATATGAGAGAGGTTGACTTACCTAAAACAGACGGAACACACAAAAACATTAATATTTCAACTTCGGTATGGATTTTTTTTTTTTTTTTTTTTCATATCTTAACTATTTAATGTGGTGATACAAAAACGTATAGCCAATATAATAATTTCGTGTTGCTGCGTAACTTTACAGCAGTATTATTAAGTAAAAACAAATTTTATATATAATTAATAAAACATAAAATATCCATCATTTCATCCAATTTAAAATTATCATCAATCATATATTCTAGACATAAACTCAATATTTATTTACGCATAATTAATTAATGATTTCAACTGACTGTATTATATATTTATAATAATAGGTCTTAAAAAACATAATATGATATTCTCAAGAAAATCAAATCCTTTTCAAATCAGTACATATTTTTAATATAAGCAATGTAAACAAAATATATGCATAATATCAACTTGAAATTTTTATTGGGGGTTCTTTGGGTCAAAAAAATAAGATTCAGAACAAAAATTTGCCCATTCAACCAAAAACCAAATTTAGGGAAATTTTCAAAAATGGAAGTAGAGGTTTTTGCAACTAACTTTTTGAAAATCTGCCCATATCTGTGTCAAAAAATTTTTGAGATTTTTTTTAAAAAAATATTTTGGTTAAGGGAGGTCATTAATGTATAGTCAGATACTTAACTTTTCCATTTTGGAAAAACTTAAAAATTTTGCCCATGAACCCATAAAAATATGAATTTCGAGTTTTGGGCAAACTAAGTATCTAACCATACTAATGTGGACCCCAGAAAGCTGAATTCATCAACCAAAAAATTCTCAAAAAATAATTGGGGGTTGTAGAATTTTTTAAAATTTGAAAAAGTGATTTTTAAACGTTCCCGCCGTGGAAGTAGAGGTTTTTGCAACATGGGGATGTAGCTTTGCCGGCGGCCCAAATATTTGTATTTTTGGCCCCCAAGCGGTAGTTTCAGGAAGTTATCATAAAACTGTGCGTAATATTTTATGAGCTTTGGTGAAAAAACTCATGTGACCATTGTTAATCAGCACGGCGCGGTCTAGCGCGGTAAGAACCGGCAATGCAGCACCCGTCACGGCACAGAATTACGATCGACGCGTTACTGGTGGCTATTTCAGGAAGGTTTTTCACACGTTTTGTAAGTATTTCGTTACATAAAGAAGATACATCGCCTTGTTTTGCAACCAGTAGAATCATATATATACATATCGTCGTTGTCTCAATGCATGGTATTATATATTATGCATAACTATTAGGTCTCAATGTCTCAATGAGCAATTTTCTCTTTCACCCACCTTTGTCAAATACATTGGATTTGTTTCTTGATTCGACCATGTGCAAATATAATTATAGTGCTCACGATTATTATACGCATATTATCCGCCAAATTAATAACAAATCCATCGCTCCATCTCCGATCTATCAACTTTTTATGTACGTACAGCACATACATGCTGATGATTTCTTCCCGTCGCCAGCTTTCAAAGGAGGGAGGGGGGGGGGAGGAAGGGGAGGGGTGGGGGAAGATGAAATTGAAGGACAAAAAAGCAGTTTTAGCGCGAAGTATTTGAACCTCTTTATCGATGATATTCCCTAAAAAGAAATTAATTTAATTTTCAACACGGCTCATCAATAAATAATAAATTAGTAGATAATCGTTAGATACTGAGGTTCAATTACTTTCATATTTATTTCAGTATTCCAAGATAGCTCCTAAATACAGGTGGGAGACTGAAGGCTCGATTTAAGGCCAGAAAATTGTGACTAAAATTGAGCCTTAAAAAAATGTGACCTCTTTAACAGTTTTATTAAAGGCAAATTTTTTTTAAAACTCAATTTTATGCATGCATTTTAGACGCAATTTTTCAGGTCATGAATTATTTGTCCTTAAATGTGGCCTTAATGCTATGTGAATGGCTATTCATATTTTATAGCAAAAAATGAGTCGGCATATGAGACAATACATTATACTGTATAATATCAGGGTGTCTAATATTATAACTCGCCAAATTTTATTTTTTTAGTAATATTTCTCGTACATTCTGCAATTCCGTCTTACAAAACATTTTTTTTTACGTAGAAGTATGTATACACTTAAAATTAAATCAATATTTTGCAAGACTGTATTTTTTTCAGTAATATAATATATAAGTTACAACTAGATTATATACAGTAAAAAATATATCGGAAGAAACCTTGAAGATCAACGATTAATGTTTCACTACTAAAATAGTATTGTTAATAAATGTGTCACTTAAACTAAATTACTACATTAGTCCTCTTTAAATCGGGAACTTAGAATTTCCTTTAATATTTGATGAACCCTGATACACTAAAGATGCGATATTCAATCTGTACTTTTTCTAGTTGCAACAGTACTTTTAAAATGTTATATAATAAATATATAACCTTTATAAATAAGGAAGCTGAAAACATATTATTAACAAATAATAATGAATTTTAAAAACTTGGTATGATTATTATGGAGAATAAAACATAATAAGAAGTATAAAAATAGAATAAAATAGAAATTTCAATTCTATGAAATTTTTCAAAAGTCACTAACCTTATTGTACTGCTTTTTTTTTTAACTTATTTTAAGAAAAAAAAAACATTCATGTCTAGCAAAGAAGGGACATGTAGAAGACGTTATTTCTATAGGAAAATCTTTCGCATTGTCTCTCCATCAAAGCTGAAAACCTCAGACTGGGTGGATGACCTTTTCCATGACTCCACGTCGCGACGACTGAGGGAGCGAGTGCAAAAGGTGAGTACTTCAAAGTCCATTCAAAACTGCTGCTACTGCGATCGTTATATACATTACAGTGAAGCTGACTTATTATAGTAAAAAAGCAGCCAAGTTTTATGTAAACTCAAGAAAGATTCGTCTATCAAAAAACTGAAGAAATATTAGAAAATATGTTGAACGTACCGGTATAAAGGTAAAATTAATCTTTTGTAATATACCTTGAATTAATTTTACTGGCCGACTGATAGGATAGAAATCGTGTAACACAGGGTACTTTTAGTAAACATCAAGAGTTGTACAAAGATAGATTTATTCTTTTGGGTTCTATCTTTTGATATAAAAAAAGTGTCAAGCTAGTCAAATAGTAAGTACGGAATAAACTTTGTACGGCAGGGGTAAAAAGTTGGTGTATATTGATATATAAGAAATGTAATGAGAGATAATTATCACTTGCTTAGTGTTTATCATTTTAATTAAAATAATTGCTAAATTAATAAGTCAGTTTTTTTTATAATAATCGCAGAAAAATTAGAGATATTATTATTATTGAAATGATGATACATTTTCAAACATTCCCAGAAATTATACGTATAGTCATGCAAAATTTGTTTGTGTTTTTTTGTGGTCTCCAATCCTTAAACCATTCTACATACATTTATTACTAATTTATAGTTTTGTTTACTGTAACGTAGCATCCCGTATAGCTAAAACATCTATGTAAGAATTAATGAGTGTTCAGTGCACCACAAGGCATAAATATTTAACTACACGCTGAATGAATTTTGCAAAATATGTAACAAAAAAAGCTTTCATAATAAATTATGATTATGTACAAAAACAATACTATATAATAAAAAAAAACTTTTTATGAACAATTTAATTATATTTTAAATTATAATTTATCATGTCACATGATAATGATGAAAACACGCAATCACAAAATAAACAATGCCAAATAACATCGTGAACGTTTATATGAAATTTGTGTTACCTTCAAATTTTAGCATTTTTGACCTTGTATTAAAAAATAGCTGTTCAAATAAAAGGATCATGATTATTTAGAGTGGTATATTATATAATGAATCCAAAACATACGCAGAAAAAAAATTAGTGGTCCATTTTTTAATAAAAGCTTTCAATGAAAATAATTACCTTAATGTACATATACGCTTGAAATTAAATTTATAAGATTATGTAAACATGATTTACGATATGAAAAAAAAAAAAAAAAAAAAATGAAATGTAATATTGAAAATATTTTGCCACGTTGTATTTACAGATAAATTAGTGTGAGTGTAAATATGATGGCAAAGGTTCGCCAGAAGCAATGCGAGTGAATGATTTACTCAATGTACTCAGCAAGCGCATTTAAATCTCATTTCCCGTCTAGCTTCTCTTGATTACACAGAATATTCAGGCCAATGAGTTCGAAACGACTTGTTGCTATTACATTACATGAAGTAGATTATATTGGAAAGTATTTTAACTTCATAATTGTAATGTGTTTATAATTATTTCTACATAATAATATTTTAGATTAAGTCATGAAATGCTATCATAAAATATTTTTACAGATAATTATCATGTTGATTATGGGACACATTTTAATTTGTTTTAATTAATTTATTTACTCATATTTTCATTAAAAATATTAAAATAGTTAAAAAAATACCGTGTAAATATTTTGTAATGTCCTTTTTTTTTTGTCAATGTGTATTTTTTATTTATTATTATTATTATTTTTTGAAGTTCTACTTAAATAAAAACATAAGTCCATATTATAAATTTATAAAGTATATACGTCATATACAGTACTATATTATTATTATAGTGACCATTTTCAACAAAAACCACGTTTCCCACCCAGGGGTAAAACGTTGCGCTTTTCCACCATGTGGTTCCCCTGGCTTTGGACCATTGCACTTCCGGTTCATTGACAAAAGCTGTAGCGTCCATCCTGGCTGAGGTTTCCACGTTTCCCTCAGCCGCAGGCAAATGCCGGGATGGATTTGCAAGGCCGTGGCCACCCCCGTTCCAGAAGAGCCCGCGAAACGCTCAAGTTAGGGTTTCGGAAGGTTCGGGGTTTCAAAGTAGTATGTAATTAGTAAATAAAAGTACCCAATAGGGTTTGATTAAAAATTAAAAAAATATTATTATTATTATTATTATTATTATTATTATTATTATTATTATTATTATTATGGCACTCAGTTATTGACTTAATGAAATAACAAAAAAATAGAAATGCATATGTAGTTATATACTGTATAATTCTATTATTTGTACATATTATATATGTTTAGCATCTAAATTATTTTATTTAAATACTTAACAATTTTTTCTCTCCTTTTTTTTTTTAATATAATTGACATTTTGAAAATTTCGAAAAATCTAATTAAAATTTATCTTCCTACTAAAATGTTTCTTTGTTTTTCTATAATAGGATCTTTCACATCATGTTTCTTCTTACCTGTGGTTTTATTTTACAACAAAAAAATATTTTCTTATTTCCCTTCTGTATAGTATAGTGGCAATTGGATAAATGTATTAGGGGTACACAAAACTAGTGGCCAGATAGTATACACCACTGTGAGAGAAATAACAAAGGAAACAGTCATACATAATACGTTTATGGGACATTTAGGGGAGGTCCCAACACTCCTCCCTTATACTCTGTGTCTGCTTGGCTTACATTAGCTAAGCAAAAACGATCAACAAGGGAGAGAAACTAGCCATGGTAACCTTATGTGAATAGCAAAAAAAAAAAGCTGCTCTTTGTCATTGTTCATGATACTTTAAAACGATACCCACAGCCAACCTGAAAATAAAATAAAAAAAAAAAAACAACAACAGCACTAAAGTTCTTTTTTCCCTTCCCCTTTTTCTTTCTTTAATATTGTTACAATATAATATGTAATTTATTGTAAAAGTCAGTGATAGCATATGTTTAAAAATGGAATAATAAGTCAAAGATTGTAAAATAAAATAGAGAAAATAAAAATAAGCAAAGGGTTGAGTTAAAAAAAATATATATGGAGGTATTAATTTTTAATCAGATTTCTGTGAGACCTCGTTTTTTTTTTTTTAATTATGAATAATATACCTAATAAACTTGTGTTGTCTAGCTAATACTTTGATTTATGTAATCATGTATGATAAATGACTTTAACGTATGTTATATTCACATATTTTTTCTTTGCTTTGTTATTGAATGGAGGGGTAGAAATTGTTTATTTAGACGTTACATGAATGATTGCATCAATTTTTCTTAGAAAATCCAATTTATAACCATAACACTGTGTTATAAAATTAATATTGATTGAAATATAATAATATTGATTCAAAGTAATAAATTAATCACGTTGTATAAATTATACATTGAATTGGAATATTCTATAATATTATTATATTCTTTATTATTTTATTCTCCATAAAAACTTGATTTTCTCTTTTTGTCTACAATAAATGGTTTAATGGTATATAATATTGTATAATGTCGAGTTTGTTGATGTAGAATACAGTTAAAATATAACATAATTGTGTTAAGTTTTTATTCTTCTAATGGCACAAAAAAATACACAGTTACAATGTTGAGTCTTAAATTAGTGTATTTTTTTTATAAAAAATAAAAATATAAAAAATATTAATTCTGAAAGAGCAATTAGTAAAAAGCTACAATTTTATATAAAAACAAAAATAAAATATATATAATAATGAGTTATCTGAGAAGCACAAATTGTGTTGAATAAATTGAAATATAAAGGCAGAAATACAAAAATTGTACATTATAATATACCATACGGATATCATATATCATGGGAACGAGATTTTTGTAAAAAATAAAAACTATAAATAAATAATATAAATATAAAAAAATGAAGAACAGAAGTTGTTTACACTTTTCATAATTTTTAAATTAGAAAACTTAGAATTTTGTGTTCTAAATTTTGTTTGCTAATTTTTACTCACTCTCCATGCAGAATTTTCTATATTACTTCTGCACGTAAATAATGCTTTCCACCATTTCTTACCAATAAAAAAATTTAAGCTTTAAATTTGTAAATAAAACTCTCCGCAAAACTAAACTTCAACTTTTTAATTGCTCTTTGCTTTATTTTATTTTTTTTTTTCCTCCTCTTTTTGAAGTTTGACTTTTTTTTTAAGTGTTGTTATAGTATACATTGTGTATACATTGTACATGCACACTTTTACAGATAGTGAACTCACATTATTTGAAATGAGGGCGGGAGCAATTGTGGCTTATTCTCTTGGGAAAATCAAATCAAGGAATTTTATTCATTAATTCTGAGGGAAAATATGAATTTTATTTTTTTTAATTAATATATGAAGTAAAATTATACAATATCTATAGTTTCCTTTATTTTAGGTCATTATAGAGTTTTAATGGTTTTAATATTGCATTGATTCATAATATTAAAACTATTTAAATGTAATTAAAACGATGGCAATGCACATAAATCATATCAAAATGTGAATGCTATAGTCGTTACAGATTGAATAAACTTCAAAAAATTTAAAGGTATGAATCTATATCAATTACATTTTAAAAAAATTATAATACCAATGATATATTTTAACTATTTCTTACCTTTTTTCATCTTGTGGTGTGTACTAAATATATTTACGACCAAGAAAACTGTACTTATGTTATCTGAACAATCCAAGCTCACAGGCGTGTCTCCTGTTAAATTCCTTTTTACTTGTAAAGGGTGGGTGTTTGTTATTTAATACCATCTAAAGTTGTGTGGTTCTTAAGCTTGCCAAGTATATAAGGTAGAATTAATTCACAAAAGTTAACATGCAGGTAAGTTAATTATACTAATTAAAGTCATAACAAAATATTGTTGTTGTTTTTTTTTTTAGTAAGAGGCTTGTTTACGGTGCATTCCTAAATTATTTATACACACTCTCATATTATCTTGTTGGTATCGTCTGTTATTGTATTATATAAGCAATGCATGTTACACCTGTGTTGTGAATACATTCTTGGATGTGGGAATAATAGCTAGCCACCTTTGTCACAGCGAAACGTCAAGTTGGCAAAAACCGCAGCATAGAACAGAAAGTTTATGCCTTTTCTGCTCCTGCTCCTGCTCTCTCTCTCTCTCTCTCTCTCTCTCTCTCTCTCTCTCTCTCTTTTTCTCTCTGTCTCTCTCTATCTCTCCATCCCCCCAACTTATTTCCCTTTTTCATATGTTAATCACAAAAAAAAAAAGATATGAAAGAATTAGAGTGACAAATAAAATAATTTCCCCTGAAATATATAATATATAAATTAAAAAGAGGCATATAAAAAAATTAATATATCACTCTTTCCAATAAAAAAAAAAATGCTGATTTTTCTATTTATTTTCTTCAGTACTGCAGACTATAGCACTAATGCTAACGGCCACAAAGCTTCTCTGGTAGACAAGTTCCTGGCTTGTTTGCTGGATATTAAATCAAACGAGGCATCTATGTTTTTTCCTACCTCTTTATGTTCTTCATCTATTTCATTCCAAAAACTTTCTTCTTATAAGTCTTATATACAAAGTTTGTGTTGAAAGAGTAAAGGGGATTGTAATTAATTTTTTTACCATCGTAAATTTCATCATTGTAAGTATAAAGTCAGTAAAGTGAGTTGAGAAAAGTAAGGTGCTGATTTATGTCACTTTTTTTATAAAGTGAAAATAACAAAATGAAAAATATATATTATATAATACTCGTATAACCAATAGCAGTAGAGTATTACGCATACATTTTTTTTAAACTTCAAATACATTATTAATAAATAAATGACTGCCAATTCAATTATATAATATTATATATTTAATATAAATTACTAATATGTAAGTGCTGTACTTTAATTAAATCAAGCATTGTTATAAAATAAAGCAAGTACCAATCATAATCGTTTAAATCACCTACAATGTAAAGGGGAATATTTTACATCTCCACTTGATGATGTGCATTTCATTGATGATTCATTTTATATTAATAAAACTCCATTGGATATTAACGTATTAGCAATACAATCAGTTGTATGTGAAATTCATGATATCGATCATTTAGTAAATTAAAAAATATATATACATGCAAAATTTTATATATTCAGTGCAAATACTAAAGTGTGGAAATGTATATGTGATGATGCATTTTAATATCATATACTAATAAAATTATTACATAGCGTTATTACCTTAGACTGTGTTGGAGAGATTATATAATATTAACATGATTAAATATTAAATAATACTGCTGAATAATTACTACAAAATTCATTTAATAAATAATAATTTCATATATACAACGGACTTGATAAATTCTGAATTTACCAGTATATAGATTATTTATATTTTTTTTTTTTTTTTTTTTTTTTAGTTTTTCATTAATTTTGTGCATGAAATATATATTACTGTATACTGTTTATCGTAATTAAAATTGTTAACCGTTTAATGAATTCATAAGCAAATGTTTAAAAGAAGATATTTGTATTTACAACCCTTCTCTCGATTGAAAAAAAGTAGAAATCATTAAAAAAAAAGTTGTCCTAGTATTATATGAACGGAAGGAAAATTCTTAAAAAATATTTTTGGCGTACATACTTTTTCTATGCACGTGGAAAACACAAATTTCATTCAAATATTTGGTGAAATAAATCCCTCATATTTTAGTGTAAGTTTTTATTGTAAGTAAACATTAAAATATCCTGCAATTTATTCACTCATGAAAAATAGAAACACGGATATTTCAATCTTTAAATTACATTCTGATGCACTTTTGTACTAATTGGACTGACGAGTCTATTTCCACACAACAAAGATCCAAATTAGATGATAAGGATTGTTACGTTTTATCTGGCTGCAGGTGACAACGGTACAGTACACCTGCACGATCTAAATACCTGGTGGCATGTGTCGATTATTTCATGAAGGCAGAAAATGTAATGCCAGCAGCAAAACATGCCAAGTAATCAATATCGGTGGATGTTGATGAGAGTTGACTCAAAGCCTCGGTCTAAATGTGATTAGGGTACATGTATGGTATAATGAGTACACACAGTGTTGTTTGTCCATCAGTCACATGCACTGAAATTCACGTAACTTCCAACAAAATTAATCAAAATAAAATATAACTCACATAAAATTATATCTCATTATAGTATGATTATATTCATTATTACAGATTGTGAAATTTAATTACGTTTTATGCAAAAATTGCAGTTATAAGTTGTCAAAATGTACTGTATAATTATAATCAACATATTAATGATACATTTGTATTCTGCCTTGATGAGAGAAATAGAAATTATATTTCTAATACAGTGTATAACTGTACAGTAATTACTTAGCTCATAATTGTTTTTGAATTTTTAAAATGAAATTTAAAAAAAAAAAATCTAATTGTAGCATCAATAGAATGACTAAAAAGACTAATTTTATGTTTTAATTGCTTTTATAATCTTTCATTATATTTATATTCCCTTTTAAAATTTAAAATAAATATAATTATTAATTTAACATTTTTTTTTTAATCACAAATTGTTATTTACATTAAAACACTTTTGCAATCAGATTAATGAAATATATTCATGCGAATTTAATCTATGACATATGATATACATGTGTATGTATACAGATTTAATTTAATAAAAAAATCAGTCACAATCTCATGTAAATGGTACACTCTATTACAACTTGGCGTTGTTCTTAATGAGATGCGCGTTACGTTACAATTCTGTAAAACAAGTTTGTTTTTTTACAAAGTAGTGCTAAATTGCAACATTGTCATTGGAAACTCTCAACAATTTCTGTGTATATTGTTACTAGAGTATGCTGAAACTCACATTGTTAAAATAGATCACGTGTTATGTTGCATATAAACACTATGTAATTTAATGACACTAACGTAAACTATGCAATGTATACACTTAACTTCATGTAATTTGTTAATGACGTCATAAACGGGTCATAATTACGTGGTTAGTAGTTGGATGGATGATCATTTTCAACAAAAAACACGTTTTCCACCCAGGGGTAAATCGTTGAGCTTTTTCCACTGTGTGGTTCCCCTGGCTTTGGCCCATTGCAGTTTCGGTTCATTGACAAAAGCTATAACGTCCATCCTGGCTGAGGTTTCTACGTTTTCCTCGGTCACAGGCAAATGCCAGAATAGATTGTAAGGCCGGTGCCACCCCCGTTCTGGAAGAACCAGCAAAATGCTCAAGTTTGGGTTTCAGACTTGGTGAGTAATTAGCTAATGGAAGTACCCAATTGTAGTTTGATTAAAAAAAATACTTCGTGAGCTAAATAGATATTAAATGTTTTGGAAAAAAAGAAGAAAACTGCATTTTATAAAAAAAAAATGTATTTTTTTTTCTTTCCTCTTAGGTTTAAGTTATTTCATTAAATTGAAATTTAAATAAAGACTTAAATACAATAATTGATTGGTAAAGTTCATGATTTTTTTTTTATTTGAAGGAGAAGGTCTAATTGTGGCCAAGCTAATGTCAGGAAAGCTGCAATCTTTCATTAAATAGCTCCTAAAAGATGCAATTTAATTCCTGTACTAAATTCCGAGTTTTAATCTTCTTGGTATTCAAAAAATATTAATGCACATAATATAAAATATATCAAACAAATGGAAAATAACACTTGCTTAAATATTATCCTTGTCAATGCATTTTATCAATTAGCTCAACATTGTTACAAATACAAAGACATGATTGCCCTTCTATATTCGCTATATAAAACTGTTTATACAATTTAATTTGCTTTTGACATAATATATGCAAATCAAAATTGAATTCAGATTAATTTTTAGCAGAAAAAAACAATGACTTAACTGAATTTGTGAAGTTTATACATATTTTATACTAACAATAACTGTATTATTAATTAATATAATTAAAATTTTAAAAATAACATTTTTTTGTTTCGTTAATTTCATTAATTAGAGGAAATATTGTATTTTAATATTCATACGATGTAAAAATTTAGCAATTAAAATGAAATATACTATTTCTAGTTGTTACTTTTTTATATATAATTAACGCGACTCTAAAATATAATAAAAGAAAGAGCTTTCCAAGTTGTTAATTAATGGGTATGAAACGTGTGCTAACTGGCAAACCATGCAAATTTTCTCCGCAGTATAAGAGAGAATGTAGCCGATAATTTTATGTCTTATACCACCACACAAACGAATGAACGTGACTAAAAATATAAAAGGTGTGCTGCCAAAAACTTTTTCGCTTAATTAATTTAGTTTGCTTTTCCATTGTTTAAATATTCCATTATGCTAATAAAACATTAATAGAAATTTTAAATCAATACTAACTTTACATGTAGAATTTAAAGTAAGCGAGGCTAAATCCCAGAAATAATTTTCCCTTTAATAAATAATAATATAATACTAAAGACATTGAGCAATGGTTAAAATTTGACAGTTGTTCTTATTGGATATTAAGTATTGTATGTATAGCTTGGATTGACATACAGTAGCCTATTTCAGAAAATTTCTTTTGTGACTCTCAATGCAGTTAATTCAAGATACTAATTATAATGTATTTTTTTTTTATTTATTTAAATGGACACATTTAAAATTTTAGTAATACATTCTTAGCCGTATAAACCAACTCAGTATCTCCCTCCAGAAACTTCACTGAAATTTCACGTCATTTTAGGTATGCATTAATTAATTGTAGTTGCAGTCAATAGGAATAATCTAAACCTTAAATATAATACATATAACATGTTTCTGATTGACTCTGCATGGCGTACAAATGAAAAAAATGGTCCAGATTCTTTTAATCATGGGTGTATCTTCAGTTAATTTACTACACACACAGAGAAGATAAAAGAAGTGTAAGTAAATTGGTTCTGCTCTGATTGCATTTTCCATTTATTTTCTGTAGATTAGTTTCAGTTAATGACGTGGTTTTGATCTAACCCCCTACCCCTTCTCCCCTCTTTACTTGTCCCCATGCTTTCAGTGTATACAGAGTTGACATTAGGTACGTACTCATGCACTAACAAAAACCACTGAGTTTATACTGGTGTGTTTTAAAGTCCCTTATCGTATTATATGTTAGGACTTCTAAGGCCATACTATATAGTATATAAAACAAGCTATTATATATATATATATATATATGTGTTATATATATATATATATATATATATATATATATATATAACACAATTGAATTTTTAAATTTCTTTCTTCTTAAATTGCCTTAAAATTTTCTTCATAATCAGACCTTACTTTTACTTCGTATTCTTTTTACACAGTCAGACACAAGTTGTAGTATAGGAATAACATTAATTGAAGAAGCAATTTTTCTGATATATTGTTATTAAAAAAAAATATTCGAGAACTTTTAAAAATATACTCGAAAATATTGCCTGTATTTACAATCCGTTTAAAAATAGTGGCAGTACAAAAAAATTCTCAAATCATATTATAACTAGTACATATTATTAGAAGGCAATGTCATGCTAGCTTTATCACATGTTGGAATTGGTTGGTTGGTTGGTGGGTATTTTGGGACAATTGACACATTTTGGTCATGTATGCCCCCAAGAGCATGTTGGAATTGTTTATTAGGTTAAATACAAACATTGCAGCTAGAGTCAAGCTTTACTGTATCATACCATTAAAATTTGTTGTTGTTGTTATAGCTTATATTTTAAGGTTGCTATCAAGACTATATAATTAATATAATATGTAGTTATAGTCTTGGGTTGCTATATATATATATATATATATATATATATATAATTATATATATATATATATATATATATATATATATATATATATATATATATAGTTTTTATAATAACATAAATTATCAATATGATGTCATTTAAAAACTTATAATTGTAAAATAACTCCCATTACATTAAGTTTTCAATAGTATTTTTGAAAATTGAAAATAATAAAGTACAAGAACATTTATTTTGTCAAAAATTTAATTATATTTTTTAATTGTATAAAGATTAAAAAGAAGAAATACTATAATTAAAAATAATGTATTTTCTTTTAATATTAAATTAAAAAGATTTTGTGTGTTTATTATTTTCCATCTATTGTGCAGAAGAAAACAAGAACTCAAAGATAAATTTTAAGTGTCGGGTTGGTTTCCTCGTTACAAAAGAAGACTCAGCGGCATTGCTTGCTTCTTGAATTGGCATCATTAACCTGCAGCCAAGCTGTACAGTACCCACCGTATTATAACCTGAAAGGAAGTACTCCTTTGTTTAAGCAATACTCAGAGGAAAATTTATAATACATGTTCAGAGTGACAAAAGCCTTGAGTTTTTCTCAAATATTAAGCAGAGTGAACATAAATAAAAACGTTTTTAATTGGTCATAAAAAAAAAGATCTCATAGTTATTTTTTAACCAATAAACGTTCAAAGATATGAAAAAAAAAGTATCCCATCCATGTAAACTGTTCCAATACTTCAAAGAATTTTACGTAAATTAAACACTTATCAAGTTTAACCTTGTTGGCATTGCTCTTTTTTTTTTAATTTACCCATGCTCATGAATTAAAAACCACAAAATTTTCTCATGCGTTAAAAATCAACCCCCTTATATTTTTTTTTCTCTCTTCATAATTTCTTTTTAAAACTAAAATCAAGCTTATATTAAAAAAAACTCTTTTTTTTCTGTATATTTTTTTCATTTATATTAAGCTAAAAGGAAAGAGAGAAAGCTTAGGATTGCTTGTTTCAAGTTTTGTAGGATTTTGTCTTTGATATATATTATAAAACAGAAAGCTGAGAGGAGGCGTATAGTATTTATCCACGGCTTAAATTCACATCAAGTGAAGAGGGGACGACGAGTACACGCAGCAGCTCTAACTACATGGACTCCGGGGGGAGGGGGGGCATCAGCTAAGTAACGCCACCAGCATGCCCTACTGTGATATTGTATATAAAAAACACTGCATTTTTAAATCTGAATATACACGTAAGAAATAGGACAATAATTTAAATGCTTAAAAAAATGAATTTTCTAGTTTATAATTTATAAGTAAATATTTAATTAAATAACGTATAACAAATTTTACTTAAAAAAATTTCATACAGTATATATGGTTTTATTTAATATAAAAACATTTTTTAAATAAATATTATGCTTGTATTGTATTTGGAAATGAAAAAAAAAAAACAGTTTGTATATTTATATTATTTTATTTACGTTAAAGTAAAATATACTCCACCATATTATATACAATTTACCGTTAATAAAATATTAATTTCCATTTATATTGTGAATAAAGTTTTTGTACGTCTGTACTATACGTCATTAAAAAAAAAATATCACTGAATTATTTTTCTCTCAACATGTACATTTGCTTATAATAATATATTATTTATACCATGTAAAGTGGATGAGAAAATATAGAAGTAGCTGTGATAACACGAATTGCAAGGTTTTATTAATGCGGCACATTGTGTATGTCGTTTCTGCGGTGAACAATAGCGGTAATCAGAAAGACAAGAGGGCTCTACAACACATGCACTTGCACGCAGGGAGGGGGTGGGGAGGTCTCCAGGGACTGTGGGGGGAGAGGGAGAATCACCATCATTGTTAAACCGAGAGGGAAGAAAATCCTATGGGAATGGTCAGCTAATTTCAAATTATATTTACATTCACTATAATATCAGATTTCAAATAATTTAACACTTTGTACAGATAAGTTCAAAACAAAATACGTGTATATGGATGATAATAAGGTGACAAAATTGATTAACGACTTACTTGTTATCTGTTTTTAGCTATGGATGTGATAATATAATCACAATAAGATATTAATGAGTAGATTGCAAGAAGTACAACTGTTGTTTTAAACTTGTGTTTGAATTAAGTTTAGTTTGAAATAATATTACTTAAAGTTATATATTCTGCTCTGGTAAAGAGAGTACACCTGAGTTTTTCCATCAGTTGATACGTTGAAATGCCAAATAATAATGAAGTGTAAAGAGCTAATATATGACATTATGTATACAGAATATCATCTAGCATTGTAAGAATCCATTTTTCCAATGGCCACATCGTATAACGGCACAAATTAAATTTGAACTTACATACTGTTCACGTTCATGTTCAATTTTTTTCCTACTAGTGGATGAGTTCAGTTGTAATACAATATTTAGGTAGCAAAGAACTGTATCCACACTATCCACCATTTTTACGTTGATAGCTGTTAAAACATTAATAATGTTGGAAAATATTTACTTAAAAAAATCACTTAATTTGGTTATTTTACAAGAAATTGTGTATGATCAGTTCAAATAAAAAACAAAATCTTATTGCATCTACACTATAGACATACGATCTGTTTTGTTAAAGGATTTTTTCTTCAACTTTGCAAACCAAGTGAATCGTATGTAAACCATTCTAGATAAAAAAAAAGAAAGCAATGAAAGTGTATTTTATATACATTCAAAGCATGTTGCCAAAGGGTATTTATTTTGCTACAGACAGTTTACAGAAGAGTAAATATTCCACCGTTTTCCTACATATTACTTGTATGCCTTCTGCGTGTAGCATATAACACAGTAACACAATACCAGTAAGAATAAAACAAACAAGAGAAAAAGTATTTTCCACATTCTGAATTTCAGCACATTGAAACCATTCTATGGAAAATCTCAAGAAAGAGAGACATTTTTTTCATGTTTGATGAACAACTTTATCAAGCTTAAAGTGAGTTTTATGTTTACAAACAATTTTATTGTTGATAACTAAAGTGTTGTTAATGGACATTCTGTTTATCATAACATAATTGAAACCAAATAAAAATATAGTAAAAAAAAAACTATTTTAATAAATAAATTAAATTTACAACCTTGTTCAACACATCAACTATCAATGAATTTTACAATAATTTTCTTACAGTAAAATATCATATATTGCATATATTGTGGATGTCTAAATTTTGAAACAATAAATTTTAAATGTATAAAGATGCATATTGAGAAGGCTTTACTTGAAAGTACTGAAATTTAAAGTTATTATGTTATACTCGTAGAATATAATTTTAACGTTATTTATGCAAAATTACTGATTCAGACCATAAAATTAATCGACAATAAATATGCATGAATCATTTATAAAGTTCTATATACCGCAAAGATTATTTCAATGACTTTACAAGAATTTGACTATATTACATTTTACCTCTGAATTATTCTTCAATTGCCCGAGGGTGCAAGCGGTTCGAATCAAATTTCTGTCTTGGGTTAAGAAAATTTGAAAATTGTCATGAGAGAGAGATAATAATTATATAAAGAGGGTGCATAGAGTCAAAGATAAAGAGTAAGGCAACTGTCACAATCGTCACGAGCAAGCAATATTACTGCCACCAACGGAAGTGATGGTGTTCGTTCCACCATTACTTGGTGCTCAGTTGAAAACATTAAGATAAAACAATTGATAACTCATATAAGATTAACTATTAAACGTCTATAAGAACAAATTTTATCATGTGCTCTGTTATAAAAAAAATTTAACAATAAAAAAGAAATAAAAAATTTAAATTGTTAAATTATTTTACAATTGAAGGTGACATATTATATAAGTCTCGTATATTCTATCTAACAAGTAAATTTGCAACTTTAAATTACTTATAAAGTAAATAATTTAATCTAAATCCTTATAAAAAAATTCTTCACAGAGTCACGAATAATTTCTAAGTGTTCCACATAAGCCATAAGAAGTTTAATGTGTTAAGTTAACGCTATTTTCATATGACATGGATCATAACTCATATTTTGGTTTCAGTTTTACTTTAAATCAAAAGGTTGAAGGCGGTTGTCCACTGGATGGAGGGGAAAAGAGAGAGGGAAGGGAGAGCTCACAGTAGTTTTGTGCTGCTCGTGTTAATTTAGCAAGCAGCTCGTTAGCCTGACATTTGGATGACGATTTTCCAAGGAAATATAGTGGTCATAGGTAGCCTAGAGGTTTATGTAACGACACACCATTGTATACACGAAACAGTTTAAAGACGCCTCTTTGTGCCACTTTGATTTTCGTTTTATTATTTAATGTGGGTTCAAACGGGTTCAAACCTAAACTTTACATGGCAATAAAAAATCTGAAGAGAATCAGAGCAGCATAATTTGGTGTTCTCTATTCACTTCTGCAATAAAAAAATTCAAGTATATAGTTAAGCTAAAACTATGATATATGATCTAAAAAAATGTAAAATAACAAAATCTCTCACGTATGCAGAAAAAATTTATATTATAATATGTTGTATTTTTTTTTTTTTTTTTTTTTTTTTTAGTAATACAATACAAGGCATGAATATAAGCCAAATTGGGTCTCAATTTATTTCTTATTTAAATTTATTTCACTTTAAATTTAATATTGCCCAATAACAATAAATTAAAATATAAATGATAATTAAAAATTAAAGAACTGCATTATACCAGCACCTTACCATGTTTCTACCATAATTTAGACCAATTTATTTCCATACAAGTTATCAATTAAATGTTATCTTTATAAATAAATAATAATAAATTAATTAACAATCACAAATTTAAATCTCTAAGATGAATTCAAGGGACACATACCTTTTTAGTGGATAATAGTAATGCTATTTAATAAAAATAGTATACTAAATAAGTCATAATTATTATTAACACTTGATTTACAAAAAAAAAAAAAAAAAAAAGCGTGACCATGCAGTGCACTGTCATTCTTCAAGTGTTTAAGTGTTGATTTGTTTGAGAAAAATATGTATACTACGTATTCAAGTTTCCAAGAAATATTGACAATGTACCGTAAAGTGTTTCCCTTTGATGGTGAATTACCTCTGTTGACGACCTGTATTGACGTACCGACTTATCTACACGTTCTGGCCAGTGGTTAAGCTGTATCCGTATAGTTCGTGTTCGAGTTTGGCCGAGTGAGCAAGCAAGCATGTCATGTAGTATATAGCGATCCGGTTTTACTATGCAAATACTCCTTTAGACTCCACTACTCTGCTTGAAGGCTTTTGGTTTGCATATACCATCGTCACTCAGACTGCGGTATACAAAACGAGTGTTTGCTACTGCTACATACCTATTGCATTTAATTTAATATTACACATATTATAGTATATATTTTTATATATAATATACTATAATATGTGTAATTATATTTTAATTATTTATAATTTTATTATTATTTACATTTTTATACAGATTTTTAATTTAGATTAATTCCATTTTATGCAGTTTATTTAAAAGTTGCTTCATAAGCATAAATTAAATCATTTGCAGTTCTGTTCTAATTGGCTTAACAAATTATTGTTTTTATTTTATTTAGACCATAACAAAGATGCTGATAAATACACCATGAAATTAAATTTGTTATAATAACTAGAGATGATTTAGCACAGAAATTTGTGTAAATTGGCTTATATTGTTTTTCGGAACACTACTCAATGGTTACTTCAAATCATGATGAAATTTACTGAACATGTAGGTCCACTCTCATGATTAACAGTGGCATAAAATATCAAAAATACAATATTTATTCTCATAAAATAGGCTCACTTTATATCGAGTTCATAAACAAAATATAAAATCAAACATCATCAGATTTAGATGAAAATTGAATACATTTAAAGACTATGTTGAGAACAAATATTTAACAAGATTTGTATTTATTCATAAACTTAATATTCTATCTTTAACATAGCACCCCCACGTATAAAGGAAGTCACATAAGGTGAAATAACAATAAATTTCTGGATGCAACTGTTAATCATTTGATGAACCTACAACCAACAATGAACTTCAGCTAAATCAATAGAACATACTATACACATCAATACACAATATCAGTATTATCCTAGATCGCTGCCACCCGCAACACTTCAGTGCTGAAAAAGCTGCATAAGACACAGGAAAATAAAAAAAAGATGGCGGCTTTCTCCTGTATGGTATGCAACATTTGAGTCAGGTAAGTTCTGCGGGTTGACGCTAACTGTAGGATGAATGTATGTTTGTCAAGCATTTTTTAATTGAATTAAATTGAATTGTAGTGATATTTACAAGGCCGTTTACAGTGAGTTAAAATTTAAAATGCTATAATAAAAAACTAAACTCTATAAAGTTTCATTTCTGTTATCTTGTAGATAATCTGTACAGCATTCTCTATTTTTATTGACACAAATTATTTTCTCAAATTGACAAGAAAAAGAATTATTTAATTAAAGTATAATTTAATACATTTTAAAAAGGTATGCGTATATGTATTACTGGAAATAAAATCAAAAGACAGTTTATCCTGTTAAAATATTAAACATGCAAGTATAATATTTCATAATTATTTATTTTCATTAAATAAGAAATTATTTACAAAAACATCTCATTTTGCATATTGATTTAACTTTAATGTTTGTTTTTACTTAACTCTGCAATAAATATTTTAACAAAAACAACAACTACCTACAAGAGAATAAGTTTCTTAATTAAAATTCATACAGTTATATTTATATATACGTTTGTTTATATTCTACTATATAGTATACGTATATTATATATATAATATATAATACTGGTGTATAATATTAAGTACAGTACCCACCGCGTGAAGTTAAAGTCAACATTACCTACCTGTTCTCTCATTTTCATCTTTCTCTTACCTAAATAAACAAAGATATGAAGCTATCAACATTATCATTATACTCATCTGAAACCTTATATGTTAACGAACACAGTGAGAGAGAGAAAGCACGAGAGGGAGGTTAGTTACTGCCCGGACTTCATCAACACCAAATATGTATGCAAATGAGGGAGAAAATATGCAGTTTCCGACGTCACTATATAAGACTTAGCTTTTAACCACATCGTGCTACCTTCCTATGAGCTTTAAATGTAAATTATTCTGTACCAGATCCTATGTATTTTCTGTGTGATTTCATAATGATAAATCAATTATTGTAAAATAATGTATTCACTATTAAAGTTTTATGTATAAAGTTTTTTTTTAATCCATTATATAATTTTAATGATGGAATTATTTTTATGCATTCTGTCGATTATCAACACATTTATACATTACTTTATATTGACGTATTATCGATTTTTAATATCCTTCTTTAATAATCTGTGGTCAGCATTATTTATTATTTATATACACCTCGAATTTTTTTTTTTCTCCTTCTTTAAACACGAATATTTTTTTTTATTACAATACTGTAATTTTTAAATCAATTTATAAGCTATTTTATTGTGATGAAATAACACACGCACAAGGAAAACTTTTTATTGTGTTCAGTCTAATATTTCAGCCTGTAATATAGTCGTGTTAGCAAGTTGGGGAAAGAGTGAAATATTGCTTTAATTTGTTTATCTATGTTAATACTATAAATAGTGTTAAATACAATGCATGTAATTTTTATAACTCATGATTTGTTAAAGTTTTAGCCACAAATTGTAAAGAAGTTAATCGCACGCGTATTCATATAAATTTGAAAAATTTAGCATAAATTTCGTTATAAATTTAAAAAAAATATATGTATTAGAAAAAATCATTCGTTTATAAAGTTTAAAGATTTTAAAAAATATATATTTTTTATATAAGGAATTTGGCTTAAATTTGTACACATTTAAAGTTACATAACACTTATTTTGACACGTAAGGAAAACCTTGTAGTAGATTTATGAAGCTTACCGTTTTATTTATTGACTTTAATATAACAGAAACAATATTAAAAAAAAAAAAAACTTGTGTGGTAGAGGATTGAGTTCTAGGTCTGGGGGAAGGAAAATATAAGGAATATAACTGCTAAAATGCACGCGATACAAAACTCAAGTGGTTAAAGAGAAAATTGCTGACAGTATTTCTCTTCTCCCCTCTTTTATTTTGTGCTTGTCTGCTTCTTAATTTAATAATATTTAATGTAAATATATTGGCAAGAGTATAAAAATTTAATTATAAAATTTGCAAAATAAATCATTCTGTTATATAAGAATTAATTTATTAAATTTGTATCATTTTTCAATTTAATGCAATTTTTAACAACCGTTTCTCTTAGATATTTAATTAAATTTGAACTTCGATTTTCTACTTTTAAAATATATTAAAGAATCTAATTTATAATATAATTTCCTATCTATAAATGCATCCATACTAGTTAATATTAATTAACATACTTACTTAACTTTATAATTATAATAATTATAAAATAAATCATAATATTCATAACTTTTGTATGAATAAAAAAAATATAAAAAACTTTGCACCGTATTACAATAATAAGGTAAATTTATGTTTATAAAACTTATAATATATTATTTTTTTTTATAATAAAAATACATTGTAATATATTTTAATGATACCGCGTCCGTATATATAGTATAATAATCTTGTTATACCTCTACATGTTAGGGTGAACACGTTGTGGGTAATACTGATAACATACGCTGCTGTTCCTGACAGTTAGCAGGAGCAGCTAAAGATATGTATCTTTAGAATGAAGACGAGCTGCAAGGATGCTATACATTCATCTGACAAAGTTAATGCTTAAAACCTCAAGGCGAAATTTGATGGAGGTAGGTCATTGACCCTTTGATACAAACAGAAACTTTGTTAGAGTTCACAGGAAATGGATTCAAGCTCCTTATAAAACAAAACGTCTGCTGCATGCTTTTACTACGTAATATAATTATACTGTATATACATAATATTATAATATCAGCTCGAACAATCGAATAATATAGATATTCAGAACGAACACAGAGTTAGTAAATTTTAGTTTTTTTCTTTGAAGTTTGATAATTTGTTATTGCTACATTGCTACTTTAATACGATATATATAATTTTTAAGACTAACCTTAATTAATAAAAAAAAAAATCATAGCATTTTTTTTTAAATTTGAATTTGAAGCAAATTGTTTCGTTCGAATAATAATAATGAATTTTTATTTTATGTTATAGCGTTTAAACCGCATTCTGTTGAAAAATAAATTCAATATTCGTAAAAAAAGTTTGTTAACAAGATTGACAAAAAAGCACAAAAAGTATACATTATATAAGGTACCATCTATTTGAGGAGACTTTCTAGACTTTTTTAAATTGTAAATACCAACGTTGAATATCATTACAATATACTGTATATCACCACTATTGTGAATCAAATCCCAAATCGTTGTAAACATAAACAGTGATATTGGTTGAGTTGTTATAAACGTTATGTTTGCTATTTATTCTCAACATGAGAGAGAGAGAAAGAGAGAGAGAGAGTTAAAAAGGCTTAATCACCCTTATTTTTTGTAACAATTAAATATATTCTTTAAAACAAAAATTTTTATAATATGTTTAGTTTTAATTTACTCAACAAAATATCTTTGTTGTTTCATTATTAATTAATGTATTCTTAATGAACTGTATAAATACCTTATTTACCCTTATAAATATTATGTATACATTTGTACATTTAGTAACGTTAAAATAAATACCTCAAACATATAAATTTACTTTTTATTTGCATTCCACTTCTACGAAAGAAATAAAATAAAATAAACATGTTTACTGTTTGGTTGAAATTCTCCAGAATAAAACTGAGTTTAAACATTAAAAAAAGGTAGAATTATTTACATAGATGATCCAATTCTGTTAAAACAGTTTTTGCGTACTTTTGTCACAAATTTCTGCCACTTTGCAAAATGTCATGTAATCCGTTTTAATTAGAACTCACCCTTCTTACCTGTTTAAATATCTTGACTATGCAATTCTAGTAGGACATTGACTAAGATGGCAGACTAAAAAGAGATAAAGGAGGAGGGGGAGCCTGTAGGGAATTACAAACAAGTGAGCTCCATAACGACCCGGGCATAATTCCGTGATTTGTCTTTTCCAACTGCCTGTGACGTTCATTTGTCGGAACGGTAACGTTATCTCAGATATATTCGTACGTAATGTTGCATCGTAATGGTCAGTAAGTTGAACATAAATCAAGGCTACCTCACTCTACTTTGTTTAAAGTGATTTACATACTCTTTTTTTAAAGCTATTTAATAAATTTTATAAAGAAAATTTTATATTTTATAATTTATTACTTTAGAATTCAATAAAAAAAATCATTTAGGTATATTATAGCATTTGTGACATGAACAACGAGAAATGAGATCGATATTGAATAATTAATCGTCAATTTCTTCATTCGTATTCACCAACACGTTTAAATGTTGGTGTTTGATGGTAAACTAAATTTTTTCTTATATTCCATAAGTTTGGAATATTATTCTATATATGATTTACACCAGCTTGCCAAGCTTATAATTCATCAAGTTTGTATGGATGTTTCATTTTGAAAGATAAAAAAATGAGGATTCGTTGAGAAAAACTCATGCAAATCAGTATTTAACACTGTCATGAGAACGTAGTGATATTTTTTGTTCAAATTAATTCTAAAGTCTTAATTCTAATTTTTGTATGTAAATGTAAAACGTAAATAATATTTACAAATAAAAGTCTTTTTTCATCAATCAGTAAAAAAAAGGTGGATTTACATTTTCGATTTTCAGCCTGCAACGCAAGGCGAATAATGCGCAGTTGCTTAACGTTCATTGGCGGACATATTTGGCGATTAAAAAAAAAATGAAAAAAATGAGCATCATAATTAACGCAATCAAGTTAATCCCACAACCAAGCAAATTCGCTCGTCGCATAGGATTTCACAGGTAAAAAACGCATCGCATCGCTGCTGTCGCGTCGTCGCTCATGAAAATCCATGCACCTTTAGAGATAAACAGTTCACATGATGAGTTTTCTTTGTTTGACCTTTGATTCGTCAAAATAAAAAAACAGGTTAACTATTTTGTGTTGGTATTGACGATCTCTCTCTCACAAGCTTTTAAATTCAAGGGAGTAACTGTCAAAGTTCATTTCTGATACGACAAAAAATTATTTTCTAATGTTGACATTAATATATCACATTGAATTATATCACAACTGACAAAAAATAAAAATAAATAAACAAAAAAATAAATTTCACCGTAAACAAACATGTTAATTACACATATATATTATATATTCTAAATGACAATCGTTAAATTAATGAAAAAAAAACTAGAATATTATGATATCTGCATTGCTGTAAAACAAAATAATTAGATAGAAAATTAACTAAATAATAAACAAACAATTATACATGTGAAAAAAATTCAATTATGTTGTACTTTGACAGTCTTTTTGTTGTTGATGTTTTGATTACTTTAGCTACATATATTACAATCTATGTAGAGTAAAGAGCAGAATAAAAGGAAATTAAATTTTAAACGCGGGATCTATCGCAGCATTACTCGCTGCTTCTTTGTTTGTCTGCAGACCTTTAATTAGTCGGGTCAGAGCAAGAAGTTGAGGCTACGGAGAAACTAAAGGAGAAGAAAAGCAAGGAAGTTAGTTGGAATGCTAGTCAATCTACGGAGAATCACAGGAAGTTCGGATCTTTGTTTAAATTAAAATTAATTTGTTTTTAAAATGTCATTTTTTTTATCTGATCATTAACGAGAAATCTAGTTTTTGATGCTGATTTTTTTTAAAGTTAATTTATCGATAAAGAAATTTTGTACTGTATTATATACACTGTTCAATTCATACCCCTTGTATATTTTTTAAAAAAAAAAAGGCCATCCTAGATTTCTAGAAACAAGTTTATTTATTTATTTTTCATTTCAGAGATTATGGTAGACTTATGATGCAAACTAACGTCCGCTTATCAACGTTTTGATTGCAATTGTAAACAATTTTATTAACAATAAGTCCAGCTGGTCAGTAAGATATAACAATTTATTAGCTAAATGTTCCATAAACAACAGAACCAAGTCAACGTTCCTTGTCTGATTTGCTCCCTGCGTACCTAATAATGGAATGTTTGTCATAAATAGCTGTAAAATGGAAACAAAATCAATGACAACATGACGTGCGGTAATGATTTAACAGTCAATATAATCAGTTTTCACTTTAATAAAAAATCTTCAAGAAATATAATTTTATTTCAATATAAATAACACAAAATGTTTTTCATTATACACCTTGTGTGTTTGTTTTGTATTACCGAGCATCTTCCGTATTTACTAAATTTTGTATTACCTGTTATAGATTCAAGTATTGTATTGTATATTGCGTACAATACAGTGCTCCTGGGAGCAATAATGGTATGTTTTTTTTTTTCACTCTCAGAACGTCCATTTTGGTCCAGCAATCCTAGAGATTTGGATGCTGTAGAAGCGAATCCAGATCACCTTTAAAAACATTATTATCAAGGCTTGGCAACGCATTAAAATTTATGAAAATACATCGTTACACTTTTGCTTTTAAAGGAACACACAAGCTTGTTAATTTAAATTAAATTAACAAGCAAGGGGGTTAAAAAACAAAAGGGGAATTTCTATAGAGATTTTGCATTATATTTTAATGAAAAATTTCATTATTAAAAGAGAAGAAGTGAAAGAAAGAAAGTGCTTTAAAATTTTGTGAAGTGAGGAAGAAAAGGAGGAGGTATTTTTAAACTCAATAGCATTGAAATATTATTCGAAGAATTTGATTTGATGTTTTTTCCAATGGAACAAAAGATTGGTTGAGAAAGCGATGAATGAGCCTTTGTGATTTCACAACCATTCTCAATGGTAAAATATACGGCGGCGGCGGCGTAATTTCTACTTAAGAGTACGAAGCCATATGACATTTGCTGTGTAATAACCAAAGTATTGCATTAAGCTGTTATGACAAATCACTTGTTTGATAAATATAGCACTCTCAGAGAATAATTATTACAAATGTTTGGTGATTGTATGTTTATTTTAACAATCGGCTAATGTTTATTTTTCGTATGTCAACAAATTAATATATATTCCTGCATTTTTTTTTCCCAAGTTATTGTATTATTAACAAAAATTTTTGCAACATATTTGATTTTTTTTTAAATAAAAACTATATTCTGAAAAGAGTCATATAAAGGTTCTTATTAAAGAAGTTTGTTATTTAATTCAATTTCATATCATATTACGTACTGTATTATACTAACAAGTAAGATTTTGTTGTTTTTTTAAATCATTATTTTCAAAAACCTTTTCTTTTTTTCTTTTTATATTGTTTGTATAATATAATATTACAGAATTAACTATAAATATACTATTTGAATAAAATATGACTTCGTTTTCGTCGTGTTTGTAACGTCTTCTGTCATTGGTGCGTTGTCTGTAAAGAAGAACTTCATTGGCCGAGCCGAAGGACACCCGAGCGTTTCCGATGAAACCCAAGTTAAATATGAACTTTATTATGGTTATTTTTAAGCCCGTCAAAAACAAAGTTATATTTCATTATACTTCACTTCCATTTTGGTAGTTGTGCAGCATAATTTATCATTGCAGAAAAATTTCAATGTTTGCAACAATAAAAAAAAAGCAATAAAACACTTTTTCATGAATATAAAACTCTGAATTAAACCCATACGAAGTGGAATACATTATTTTTATGTGATTTTTTTGCATTAATAAATTTTCAATTTCATTTTTTATAAGCAAATAAAATGTACAGTATACAAGATTTAATATGCTTGAAATTAATTCAACTGAATATTGAAAATAATACACCCTTTCAAATGTGTCAATTTTATGTGAATCTAATTAAGTAAAGCAAACGCTGCTAATTAAGTATGTTTACTATTATTGCTCATAAATGAAGCTTTCAATAGTGTTGAAAATCAAATTCATAACTGTAAAGTGTATTATTAATTATTGCTAATTTAATCTCTTCCTTTATTATTTTACTGTAAACAATTTCAATATAACATCCCTTCTATATTAAATTCTATTATATAGTTCATTAGTTACTAATTACATTTTAAGTAGGATTATAAAAGAAAGATTTTGTTATTACTATATATAAGCACAATTATTATACTAAAAATATCTTAATTGAAAGACACAATTATAATTTATCACTTAAAAATATGTTATATTCATAAAAATTTGATTTACTCATGGGTTCATATCTTTTACAATGTAAATATTATTCCATTATCAAATAGCTAGAATTTAAATTGTGTATAAAATTACGACTTCTATGTATAGTATATATGAATAAATTTTAAGAATGACGTCATAGCAATGTAAAAATAGTTGAATATATTCTAGAGCCATTGTCACTTGATGGGTACGATCAGGATAGGATAGAAACGAGGTGAAAAGAAAATAGAAATGGAAGGAAGAGAAAGAGGAAGCAAAATAGTACTCTTGAAAAGGCGGAAAATGAGTGCAACGTGTGGTGGTGGTGGTAGCAAACTGAAAGGATATCAGAGGAGAGAGTTGATAGAAAGTCATAAAAGGAGGGAGCAGATAAAGCTCTCTTTGCTCCATCCTCTGTACAGAAGGAGGAAGACGCACGGTGATGATGTATAAAACGAAAGGTTCAACGACAACCGTTTTGTTATAAACCTTTTTTACTTTCATCAAAAAAATACAAAAGAATCATTGTAAAGTAATGTTTTATCAAAAGCTTAAAAAAAAAACTTTATATTTCATCTTTGACATTTTGTATTAAAAATAATGAATAACGTGTGGTAATTAAAATTGAATTAGAGTGTTTTATTACTCATACTATAACATATCAATATAATGTAATTTTAACACTTTATTATGACAATATTTAGCTATAATTATATTATACTTTTTTATAAGCTTGTTGTTGGTTTTATTATTTTTTATTTAATTTATTAATTAAGAGATAATTAAAAACCCGTCTTTAATCACTTCTATTTTTCAAATTTATTAGTGTTTTTTGAATAAATAACAAAATAGCTACTTTTAATGTTGCTAAAAAAATCTACATATATTTACATAGGTATAATAACATTTATAACTTACTTTTTGAAAGTAATGAAATTTTAGAAAAAAATTAAAAACAAACTCAAAAATTTTAATTGAAATATTACTATGCTGATTGGAATAGTTTTGCATAGTAATTCATTAGCTGCATTAGCTTTAGTTAACTGTGACCTAATTCCACTAACAAGGTATACAGTTACAATAGTGAATACATGAGACACGGTTGCACGTACATATAATTATTGCAAACTTTTTCAAACGGAATATCATTACGCGAACATAATATTATAAAAGTTAATATATATTAAAGTTATTTATAGTTGCATCATTTTTATGTTATATTACCGTATTCGTGCTTAAATTTTAATGCAAGAATGTCGAAAGTTATAAAGTAAAAAAATTGCATAGTGATTTTATTTGCATATATTTTAATTTAATTAATTATATATATATATATATATTGCAAGACTATGGTATGTATTAATACGACTGTGTTCCTAAATTTTTTTATGTTGAGCTTTAAAATAAATCAGACCAATTCATGTTTATAATTATAAGCTTTATCACAACTCTCATCGGAGCCATTGAGAGTGAGATAATTACATAATATAATGATAATATATATGATAATATACTCAGTGACAGACTCAGAGGTTTTTTAAATACTATTTTTTAGTCCATAGACAAAATGTTATCTCTATCAGATGACGTTTTATTAATTAATACCAATGTACTTTTTCCATCATCGGTATGTATCATACATAATACCTCTCAGTCTTCAGTACGTATGATACAAGTCCAAGTATAAACGTTTGAAAAAAAGAGTGAGCTCGGCCAGGATTTGAACCTAGGACCTTCTGATTGGTACTTTGTTAGAAGGTCCCAAGTCAATTCCTGACCGAGCTCACTCTTTTCTTTCAAACGTTTATACTTGGACTTGGACTTGTATCATACGAACCGAAGACTATTATGTCATCTTATATAGTAAATTGCAAGTCAAATGCAGATGAGAGACACTTTGTAAACCTCAGTCAGGCAAGTAAAGTTAACACAGAAGTAAAAAAATGACCAAAGTGCCTTAGGGGGCGATGTAACTACAAGGGAATTCTTTAACTGACTGTTGCTCATGTTTATCAAAGTTGCTTGCTATTTACTGACATATATATATCAAGATGGTTTGGTAAATAGTTTGTTTTTGAAACTTTATTATTATCTCCAATATGTACAGTACTGTACCTCAATTGAAGAACATGATAAATATAAAACTATGATGAGAATATGTTATGTTCGTTATTATTATTTAATTATAAATATAAAAATCAATGTTTAATATCATTTTCTAAATTTAATAAAATATCATTTAGGGGAAGAAAAGGTAGGGCTTTAAGAATTGAAGGGATATTTTTTGAGGGATCATTAAGTATATATTGGAAAGATTATTAGATGATTCATTAACTTGAGTTCTCATAATTGGTCCCCTTGATTAAAACTGAGTGGGATGCAAATTCTGAAGTTGATCTTATCAAGTTTGTAAAACTTTATGTAGAAGTTTTAAACATAGTCTTATAAACAAAAATGAAGGTGTTTTGAGAAAACCACCTCATTGAATTTCTTCGACCCATGAACAGTGCCCGAACCATGTTATTCTTAATTTTTTAAATTTCATTTGATTACTTTTCACAGAATTATTCTATGACTCTGGCAGTAAATAAGTACTTAATTAAGTAGTTCATATTAATACACTTATCCATTTCATTTAAGTGCGTGTCATTGTAAGATACTAATACTTTAAAAAAAAACTTTTTTTTTTCTTCAAAATGCTGACAAAAAGAAACTTTGTTAAGAAAAATGTTACACATTTTAAGCTGACATTTGAATCATCATAAGTGAGGCGTGTGACAGAAGGAATCCACTCCAGCACTAAATAGTCACGTCCCAATGTCTGCTCGTCTCTGTAGGCGGCCAAGAGGCTGTGAGTTGCTCCGTTTGATGTGCGGGCAAGCAGACAACATCGAAGTGGGATTGCTCCATCCGAGTCCAGCCTTGGTATCTCAAGAAGTCATCTCAAACCTTTTGCAGACCATGACGTTCGGTTACAGGTAAGGTGTGTTTGATCGCAAATATCAATAATTTCAGGGTTTTATTGCAATGTATGCATGTATACGAATATGTATGTATATAAACAATGTAGGACAGTAAAAAATGTATGCATAAAATTTTTTTTTCGCCATCGAGTTATAGCATTAGTAGCTATATAGATATATGTATCTATAGATCATTTCTATTTATAAACAATTTTGGTAACAAAATTTGCTATTAAAAATGTATATGTTAATTTTGAAAAATATGAATTATTTGTGTAGTAATTGTTTTAGAACGTATTTTTAAAATTTAGAAAATTGTAAATTAGAATATTTATCAATAAAACCTACTAAAGTGTAAGCCTTATTTTGATGATTCTAAAATTATATAATATTGTGTAATAATAAAATATTAATGCGAATACTGTCGTATTTCTTATTATGACTTATCAATAGTTTTATTTCAGCTTAATTGTTAATTATTTTCATTGAAATTTTAATTATACATTGATTCAATCAATATAATTAAAAGAAGACTTTTTTGTTGACATTTGCTTTCTCCCAGAAGAGCAAATGAAATTATCGAGAACTATTCAACAATGGGCTTCTTAGTCCAGTCTACCTGCCTCAAAGTTACTTCTTTGCTGCCCATCTGTTAAAAAAAAACTCTTGTGATAGCTTGCTTGAATTGATTTCTATTTCCCATACTATAGGATTTCCACTTTATCAAACTCGCAATATCTATTTAATGTTATTAAAGAAACGAAATCTAAACTTCACATTTTTTTCTATTAAGCTCAAAGTAATATCTTTTATTAGTAAATTGATCAAAGGAAAAAGAAAAAACAAAAAAAAAACAATAAGGTTTTAAGTTTTAATTCTTAACTGATGCACAGTTTTTTTTTTTTTTTTTAAAGGATAATATGCTCCTGAGGAAAGAAAACCTCAAAATTCGTTAAAGATTTCTTTTTTCTGACATAATTTATCACAAAGAGGCACCAAGTGTTCTCCAGCAACATATTATATCGTCCTTATGAAAAAAAATCTCATTATTATTATTACAATTTTTTTTTTCAAAAATATTGCATGTTTTTTTCTGAGATCAAAATCGAGTCAGTAAAATGCAATATATGAAGAAAAAAAAGTTGGAAACAAAAGAATACAGAACTAAAGAAAAAAAAAGGAAAGGAAACAATAATCGTTATTTAGTTAGCTGATGCCTCTGCCTCTGTACTTCCAATTTATATTAATGAAAAATGTGAATAATTCAGCATACTTTAGTATTCGCAATCAATTTAATATTATTCAAATTACGTATGTTTAGTAAAAAAGAAATAATGATTGAGTTAGTGGACGGAAAAAATATAATTATAAATTGACTTCACTGATGGTGTGTTTTCAAATACACATATATAATTTTTGTTTGTACATTCGAATAAAATACTCCATCACAGTAATTATCATCAAACATCTCATTATTTGAATTGAATCCGTTAATTAAAAAAATATTGGTTCGTTAACACTGTTTGCAATGTGATAAATTATATCATGGATGGAGAAGCACGAAATATCTGAAAATTGGGACTTCATAGAAAAAAGGTAAATTATAACAACATTGTTTTGTATTTTATATACTTAATTAGCATAATTATTGAAAAATAAAAATGCATATTAAATTTGTTTACATAAAAATAACTGTAAACGCTCAAATTAATATTATATATTAATCAATTAACATTAATATTAAATTAATATTGTGGCTGGGAATGCATGTATGCTTTTTTTATTGACAGAAACAGAATAAATGTTAAACACTTTAGGGGGCATTCACAAAACTTTCTTGCGTTTACTTTACTTTAAATACTGCTATAGTACTAAAATTTGTATCATTTCTAATACTAAATTTGATAATTCAAATTTTTAAGCTACAATTTATAACTTAAAACAAATTCTTTGTGCAGGCCATTACGATGTCAATATTTCTAACTATAGCTTGTATTTCAAAAGAATACTACATTATTATATAATATTGTGATATGAGTGCTATCAGATCAACCATGAAAGTTTGATACTGTAGCTAAAGGTCAACAAGAAGAACCATGTAACTGTCTGGGTTTTCTATTTGGGGTTGTGTACTTTTGCATCCATATTTCATATCCGTGTTGTTATATGTATTTGCAAGCAGTAAAAGGGACCAAAAAAATGCCAATAAAGGTTTTAGAGCATTAAATAAGTTTATAAAAGCAGCAAATTTTAGGCACAAAAGCTCCTTTATTTATTTTTTATTTTATTTAGAATTAGTAAAATTTAATATTGAATTTGAACTTTTTTATATTACACTAAGCAAATTGTATTTTAATAACGTGAAATAAAATTATATGAAGATCATTCTTAAGAAAACTTGGTGCTGAATGCTAGAATAGAATGAAATCAATAAAAAGTAACTTTGCAATTAAAAAATATATTGATAATTAAATATTTAAAAATATTGCAAAACCTCTTAATAGGTTTTGCAATATTAATAGGGCTTGTGTCCCTATTAAAGGGACACAATCCTCAAATTACAAGTTAGACAGACACCAAGTCTTGCTCGCGTTTATAATCAACATTCCCATTATTTTGATCTGGGCGTGGTGGACCATGCAAAGTTGCGCTGCAAAGAAGGTCCTTGCTAACGTCACAACTCACGGCCAGCCCTGATAAGCATTGAGTTGTGACGTCAGCAAGGACGTTGTGACGTCAGCAAGGACTAAATTTCTTACTTCGCAACGCAACTTTGCACACCTGCACCGCGTGTGAAGAAAAATTATGCGAATGTTGATTATTATACTGTAACAACACTTGTTGACTGTCTAATTTGTAATTTGAGGCCTGTATCCCTTTAATACAATAAGCTGTTATAGTTAGAAATAAATTTATTGTGGTGATTTTCAGTCATTAGAACAACAAATTTGTTACTTCAATAAGTATTTTTTTCACTATACCTGTTCTCTTATTTCTTTACAACGTCGTAAACATCCAAGCACCAATAATATCACAAATGTGGGGGCTATATGATGGTGCATGATGATCGATCCCCTCGTCATCTCTCTCTCTCTCTCTCTTGACTATCCTCCCACACTTAATAGATGATAAGCTGTAGGTATTAGAAATAAAGTTATCAGACAAGATAGTTGCTAGTAAAATGGATTAATATGTTACGATATATATTATATGTTACAGCTTTGAA
Organism: Siphlonurus alternatus; assembly: GCA_949825025.1. Classification (NCBI taxonomy): domain Eukaryota; kingdom Metazoa; phylum Arthropoda; class Insecta; order Ephemeroptera; family Siphlonuridae; genus Siphlonurus; species Siphlonurus alternatus. Next base: position 39,423,788 of record OX463780.1, read on the forward strand.
GAAAAGTCTTTAGTAAAAAAGGATTATATACGTTCTTCCTCAAACTTTTTTTTCCCTTCTAAGAGAAACTGAGAGAATCTAAAAAAACTTTTTTTCCCTCGTGTGACGACGACTTTTCTAGTAGTGTATAGAGTAGAAATTACAGTTATCCCAGCAGCCAGCATTCGTGCTATATAACAAAAACTATCGAAGCTTTATAGTATCAACGTATTGGTGGGTGGTGCATGCATGGGATGTAAATACAAACGGTAACACAATACGTTTTTTAATGTTATGAGTATAAGACATAAAAGTTTTACTGTACATAAAAAATGTAAACTACAAGACACTCGATTGGTCAATTTGTATATTAGTTCGGTATTATTATGACGTAATGATCAATTTCATGTTCTTCAATTTTCAAATTTTAAAACGCTAAACAAACTAGTAATTTTGTATATAATTCGAATTATAGAATAACGGTTACAATAAAAAAAAAAGAATTATTGATTTTTCTGTAATTTTTAAATTATATAATTTAATTTGAATTACCTTTTTTTTAAGCTACCTTTCTAATCAAAAAGTGTCACATGAAAAAAAAAACTTTACGAACGCAGTCTCTCACTTTGATTGAGTCGACGGCGGCTAATCTGCGCTTCTTGCTGCTCGATGGCACCGTAGGGATGCCACTACTGAGCACCAAACTGCCGGTGCCATGCAGTTCTGCCTGAGTGCCGCCTTTCTTACAACATCGATTAGAACCACATCAAACTATGACTTGAGAGGAACAGCAAAAAAATGACATCATCATTTTGTAGCTTATAAAAAATTGTTCATCGACAACACTTCACTTCAAAGATGGAAAAAGAGAGTTGAAAAAAATAAGGTTGTAATTTGGTGTTTATATTGTTTGAGAGGATCAGAGTTCCTGAAATTTTATTAGTTAGTTTGTTTATTTAAAAATGTAAAATTAATAAAGCAATATAATTAACCACTAAAAAACATTTTAAAGCCATAAAATAAATAATATACCTTAATTACCTTGGTCCTTTAAATCCCTTTAATTATTTGAAAGCCTATTTCATTTTTTTTAATAAATAATTTTATTTTTATTCTTTGATTCTATAATACTGTGCATGTGATTTTTTTAACGGCTGGAAGTAGTTTGGTGAAAATGTATAGACACAAAGAAATTCTTTCTTCAATATTTCATAAGAAAGTTTCTTTAGAAAATAATTCTATCACCTCTATTGTATGTACATAATGTCAAACTTTTAAAATTATAAAATGTAACAATTGATTTTAAAATGCCATAAACATTTAAGATCTAAGGGTACGTTATTTTGATTACACAATAATACAAACGTCCATTCAAAGCAGGGGCGTGTCGTTGTTGAAATGTGAATGGTAACCACATCCTTTCCCCTATTATAGGGTTTGTAAGTATAAAACTTTTGCTGCTGCATGCTCACTGCCAAACGGCGGCTTACAGTGCACCAGTAGCTCTGTCTCATCGGCTTTCATTCTACCTCCTCTTAATCACGTAACTTGGCTCTTAGCTTCCAAAATTCCTCCCTCTCAATCCAAGTGCATTACGCAATTCCTATGCAATTCCTTCCGCTTCAGTAAATTCTCTGTAAATGACTGAACTACATGCTTAAAAGATTTGGTATGAAGATTATTTTTTTGTTTGACGATTTTTATTTCACAAACATAAAATCCATTCAAATATTTTATATAAATAAAATCTTTTTGAAAATAATCTAAGAAGCAGAAGATTTTTTTAAATAGATTAAATCTTATAAAAGGAAAACTTGGAAGCACATTGAATTTTATAAGACGGTACTTGGCGCAGAACTATATATATAGTAATCGCACGGTCATGATTTCGATCCTTGTAACGCTGGATTTTATATAAAAGTGGATACATTGACAACCATTCTGCCTGCATGAGATTTTTCAAAGGTCTCTCAGTTTAACTTAAAAAAAATGCTGGGAAGTATTGCTGTAGCCACCCCGGTTGAAAAGGACATAAGTCGGTTTCACTCTCGTTCATATAATGGTTACCATGTATGTATGCAATATTAGATACTCTGTTTCGTTGGAATACTTAATAACATTGAATGTAAGTTAAATTTTCTTCAATATTATTACGCAATCAATCATTGTCATGAAAATGTATTTTTAAAAAGCATCATAACCTAAATATTCTGCATTTTATAACTTTAAACTATATTTTTATATATAATACAAGTTTACAAAAACCTATTTCTTTTCTTGGATGGCAGTTTCTATATAATACGGTAAAATAAAATAAAAAAAAGGAAGAAGTTTATAGTGCGTACGAAACGCAAAGCGCTGAGCTTGGAGCTTGCTAGCAGTTCTAGTTTGGGCGTATCGATGGCTGAGCAGGCGAAGTCGACGGCGCGAGGAGAACGACAGGGCAAGTCCCAGAGGAGCCGCTGGGCAAGTTATGCTGCCGGGACCGAGCAGAGGGAGCAATTCCAAGGTAAACAATGTGCTGCCTGCCCATGCAAAGTTTGACATTTGATTAAATGCATCAATAATTAACTACAAGAACATTAAATTATAATTGGTGAATATATTTTAAGGGAGTTGTAAAACCTCATTCTAGATCTAGATCAGTCTCCATTTAAATTTTTAACAAAACAAAATCAGCCCCTAAACGCAAGATTATATTTAACCCTGAAATTTATCAAGGATGCTGTTTTACAAACTGTTTTCTTAATTAAGAATACTATTCAACTTAGCACTTTTAGTTTTAGTAAATTTTAATACTTAGAATCTAGTTAAAATTATTAAGGGGCATTCACAAAGTCTTAAGGCCACATTTAGGGCTCGATAATTTAAGACCAGAAATTTTGGGTCTAAAAAGCATGCCTAAAATCGAGCTTTAAATTATCGAGCCCTAAATGTGGCCTTAGGGCTTTGTGAATGCTCCTTATTATGTTTTTCTATATAGGCTATCATATTTAATATAGTTATCTTCGATGTATAAAAAGTGCATGGTTAGATTAAAACTGCAGCGATCAGTGTGTTTAATATATCAGCATGCATTTAGATCACAATGTTTTATAGTCAATGGATGGAGATATTACAGAAGAACTTAATGTTAATAATTTTTATAATATGAAATTAAATTAAATCATGGGATACTATATTGGCAACAATGCATCACATTTAATTTCCTCCTTGTGACCTTTCAGTTGACCCACGTGCAGATTTTCTCTATAGATCGTTTGTTGAGGAGTTACATTATTATTTACTGTAGTTATATTCCTCCTAATGACAGACAATTAAATGCCCCCTCCCCTCCCACTTTTCCTGCTTCCTTCACTTGCACACCAACACAATACAACAAGGCAGCACTGATTGTGATAAACGAGAAACAAAAGACATGTGATGGACGAAAATTGTGAACTGAGTCAACAATAATAATAATGAAAGTGAGAAAGGGGAGCAAGAGAGACAGAGTACATAGCCATATAACACGACAAGCATTATATATTCTAATTTGAAAATGTTGTAAAATGTACGTACAAATGCCACTCAGGCCTTCATAATGTCACTCAGGATAGTGTTTACACTAATTATTTCACGCAAAAATAATGTTAAAACTACGAATAACAAACAAAATTTTCATATTTTTATGACATATAAAAATGTTAGTAATTTAGTGACATTTCTCTTTTTCACTATTAAAAAAATAACTAACAAATATAGTATAATTAAGAATTTCTCTTAACAGATATAGATTAAAAGTAAAAGGATCTTGACAGTTAAACTATTTTTTATATGAAACGTGCATTACAATACAAAACGTTAACACAAATGAAACGGTAATAAAAGTTGTTTTTTTCTATACATTTTCGTATAGTCGGAGCACTCGGAGCCATGCCTGCTGATGCTGCAACTTCCAGTTTAATGCATTATTTTGGAGGAGAGAGTATATAATATAGAGATAAGAAAGAAGACAATGCAATCCATCACATGCAGTTTAACTTACAATAAGTTAGCTAAAACTTCATAATTACCTACGATTTCCTAAAAGTTGAAAAGTCCACAGTTGAAAATTAGAAGTACAAAAATATACGCAAAACAAGCGTGTATACAGCTGCAACAGAGTAAAATAAAATGATGCATATATTTTTAATTTGATATTTGATACAATTTTGAGATTTAAAATTGTTAAAATTCTTAATATAAACATGCAAGCTTTCACGAAGCGTTAATAGGACACATTTAGGACTCGAAATTTTAGGGCTAAAAATTACTAACAAAAATTCAAGTCTAAAATCGAGCTTTAACATTTCTAAAAATAAAGCATTTGTGAAAGCACCCCCTAATGAAATTTAGTAATAAGGATATAAAATTGCAAAAATATGAGAATTATATTAAATTCTATAATAAAATTATATAAAAAAATCAAAATCAGAAATATAAAACGAATGTTGATATAAAACAGGCGTGTGACAGAGAAAAGTAGGAGAGGGAACGGCGGCGCCAAACTGAAAGGCGTCATGCGGCGTCAATGGAGCCTACAGGCTATTAATCAGACTCTCCCCGCCTCGTCGGTGCTGCTGATGTAAAAGGCTTGCATGCTGGACCCTACCACTACTGTATATAACGCCATTTGCTGCTCCAACACTAATTACCTGAGAGGATAGACTGTAATACGAGGAGGATGAGGAGAAACCCACACTCTAATATTACTACCTACCGACGCATAATATACATATTATAGTATCCGATATCGTAATATTCTTTATATATATATAGATTTATAATAACATAATGTTATAGTACATAAATCAAAACTTTGTTTATTATGTAGTATATATTATTATACTTATGAAACTTGAATATATCATTATTATAATTGATTTTGATTTACTTTATTTTAAATGACATAATTAAATTAATCGTTGAAGTTTTCATTTTTAACTTATATATATATATTACAATGATATTGAATAAGTTAACATTTCAATATAATTATCAAGGTAACAGAGATATAATAATAATAGGCCAATAAATTATTCCTTGCAAAAAACAAACCACAAATTTTAATTGTTGTATAATAGAACTTATACAGTAAATTCATCCTTTCTGTAAATACATTCACATTTAGACTAAAAATCACATTATTTTGGTTGTAAAAAATATTTCAGTAAATTATCAATAAATCTTTGCCATCTTCAACAAAAAATATTTAAAAAAAAAAAGAAAAAAATTCAAAACAAAAATTATGTTATAATTAACATATTCCAAAACTTTTGATGGAATGATTTTGTAACCTTTTGTTGTTGTATTAAAATACAACAAATTAATACACAGAATTATTTCTAATTATAAGTTCTGTATATAAATCGTATTATGAACATTCTCTGTGTAATTATTATGGTTTCACCACTAGAAATTATATTAAGTATACTTAGAAACTTGATGTCTTAAACAAATATAATTATGTCAGTCAGTTACGTATTAATCATCATTCTCAGAATAAAATGAATTTCAATAAAATAAAAATATTTATAACTATAGAAGTTATAACCAAAGTTTACTCTGCATTAAAATTTAATAAATAAAGTTTTCAATTATCTTTTCCCACTTCACTTTTAATTAATTGAACACAATTATTTTCTGACTAAAATTTTCTATCTTCTTATACTTTTAAAAGCTATTATATAGTTAATTTAAAAGTAGTTAGCTATTAAAATAAATTTTATAACATTTAAATTTCTATATTAAAACTTTATTCATATTAATTTACCAGAATTAATATATATTATAAAAGTAATGGAAGAGTATGTATTATATAATATGTAGAGAGAGTTAGAGTTTTAACTATCAAAATGAATATGTGTATACGGAGTAGTATATAGTAAATCTTAAGGGTCCAATGAAATTTTATGATAGTTGTAAAATATTCATTGAAATGGATGGCAAGGGAGGGGGTGGTACATAGATTGCGAGAAAAGAGAAGGAGCGATTGAGGGGAACTGAGGCGAGAGAAAATAATATAATTTAGATTAATGCACTTGTGTCAAGATCAAATTATGTTATGTCAACTAATGTCTCATAATGACTTAAAACAAAATTGGTATTTCAAATTTTATTACAAAAAGTTACAATTTTCCCTTTTAACTGTTGCGAAAAATTAACCTAATTAAATATAATATGATATATTAAAATGTATAATGAAAATATACTTTTACTTATTAAAATTTTAAGTTGATTTTTTGAATATTAAATTTATAATAAAATTTATATAATGCATATTTTTTTCAAAACTAATGAGAACACATCAAGTTTTCCGAATTATTTTTCACCAGTTTTGTAGTCGACAGTAAACATCAGATTAAGAAAATAATGTTTTTGGAGATCAAAATTTGTAAGAAGTGGAGAATGATGTGATTTTTTTATTTTTTGCTGTCAGTGATAACTGTTACAAGTTTATTTGGAATGATCGAGAGTAAAGTTTTTAATAGTTTCGCTAAAATACTGTGTTGATTTTGTAAAGATTTAATTAAGAAAATTGGGTGTAGCGCCAGTAGGTGGCAAGACTGTCATATCTTTGCAATGCTAATGTTTCAAAATTGTATTCCTAAGTAATTCATGAAGATTGTCAAGGTAAATCATTGCTCTACAGTGCAATGCATTCTAATAATAACCGACTAAAAATATTATAAAAATATAACAAAAAATACTTTTTAATAATTATGTTCCAAATTCGGAAAATGAATTTTAAAAATATTGACAGTCAAATTTTAATGATTTAATTAAATACTCGACAAAGCTAGTACAATTTAATTGTTTTATATTAAAATATTAATTAATTAGTCGTTTTAGCATCACTATAGTGAGTACACTCATTACTGTTAGAATTTAATTTAAATGTCTTCTCACCGCTCAATTAAATATATATATATATATAATATATATGTATTATGCGAGCTACATTATTTTTCATGGTTTGACGAACACTTAAAATATTTTTACTAAAATTCATTATAAAAAAATTAAATGTATCCTTCACATTAAGTTTCGGTAAAACCAACTAATTTAGTTTACATAAATTTTTCTAACCATTCTTTCATGGGTGCTAAACTGTATATGAACCACAAAAAACATAACCAGAAAGCTAAGCCAGGTTTCTTACTAATCACAGGTAGTATCGTTCCAACTAAATGATGACTAACCGCGGATAAGAGAGAAACCTAATTTCCCCTAATAATGAAACAAGCATCGATAATATTTTAAATATTCATTACCACCTGTAATTGAATATTAAATGTTTTATTGAGTTAGACGAATAGTTTTGTGTGGAAGCCAGTGAGATGTGAAATGACAGGGTTGCGTTATTCCGTCTGTGAGGTGAGACTAGGCAACCGGAAGAAACAAGATGAAACAAACTGAAAGATTTTCTTCGCTCCGACTCCAGCAACAAAGAGAAAGAAGAGCGTGGTGTAACAATGCTTCACAAACTGTGTAGCCTCATCGTGGAAACAGACAATTTCTGTCTCTTTATTTTTACTTTTTTTGTCAACCTTTTTAGTGAGTTTTTTTTTTATTTAAAGTATATATAGTGATTTTTTTTATAAAGTTATTTAAAAAAAATATTTCAACTTCTGTATAAAAATTGTTTACTTACAAAGCATACCAAAATAATAATAATAATACATCTTTTACATTATAAAACACAAAAATGATATTTTATACGAAATTATGCTTTTCAATAAAAATATAAATTCTATTTCATAATATTTTAATTAATTTTATAATTTGTTTTAAATTGAAATCGTATTTTAATACTATCAAATTAAAAATTGTTTTATATTTATGTAAATAAAAGTTCAAAAAGTTCTAAAAGCAATTTTAAAAATCGCTGGAAATCAAAGAAGGAAGTTTTCCATCTTCCTTCCGAGATATATTTTTTTAAATAAATGTTATTTATTTTACTTATAGAATTTAATAAGTTAAAAATGTCAATAATTCTTATATAAAAATACAATCTCTTGGGTCATAATAAAAATATGTAAATTTATAATTTCTTCATAAATGGAAGGGTAAATAGAAATAAACTTTGTAGATGACTATAAAAATTTAAAACTTTATTTTACATCTTTAGGTGACTTCTTTATAAGATATATATTTTGTAAGACGAAAGAGTTAACTTTTGTAATTTTAAAACTCTAAAGTTTTTCGTTTCTCTCACAATCTTCAGCTTGGCTTGCTCCTGCCCTCTCGGAAGGTAACGAGAGACAGAGAAAATGAGAGAGGCGGTGGCTTGGGTAATGAGGTATAATAATTTATGCTAAGACAATATTACATTTGAATTTTACTGGCTAGAAAATGTTGTAAAACAATTTCCGTTACTTTAAAATTAATTAAGTTGTAAAAAAAAATGAAAGAATTATTATTAAATTTAAAAATTCCAGCTATGATGTGATGATTATATTTTTAAAGTTTTTTTCAATGTTTGGACTATCAATCATGTAGTAATTTTCAGTATAAATTTTTTGATACTTTCACCTTAAAAATAAAGTCATAAGAACTTTTAAGATTTAGGCACTTTTGACGCAGAAGCAGTTTTTTAATAATAAAAAATAATATAATCACGATATTTAACAACATTAAATAATAATCACATTGTTAGTAAACAATAAACAAATAAAATAGAAGTACTTACTATCTTTAACTGCAAGTGAAGTTTTCATTATAAATAATAAAATTCCTGTCCACAAAAACACCATATTGTTACACTTATTTAATTTCACACATTGACGATAAAATTCACACATTTTGTTTTATATATAATTTTGTTTTTTTTTTAACTTTTAAAAACAATAACAAATCTTTAAAAATTAAAAACACATTTACTATGAAAAGTTTATTTACAATATTTATTTCCTCTTGTCACTAACAATTCACTTATCACTATTGTTGAGACGATGATGATGCGACTACGAAAGGTTTGGAGCGGCGGCTGATGTACCACACGGGGGCCCGTGACATCACGTACAGACAACGGTCGTCCCCGGTGATAGCACGACTAATACTGGAGACCGCCGTTCGCAACAACCCCAGCTCAAACCTGCAGTCCCCGCGCAGTAGCCGGGGAGCGACAACAGAGCCTCTATCGGACATTCATGAAACTTAAGTGATAGGGGGTTGGTTGTGTGTAGGGCACTAGGGTAGTACTGTATCGGAAAATTGAAGTAGTATAGAATTCTATCAAGTAATTTTTGTGTTAATAAAGTCTTATTTTTAACTTAATAATGTTGAGTATGAGACATAATTAAAATTTTAAAATTATTAAGTAAGCTTCAAATATCCACTACGTTCACACGATGTTTAACGATGTTTAATGATGATGTTTAATACAGATCAGTTTACGCTGTTTAATTTTATTTTTTTCGAGACTTACTGTAAGTCATTTAATTTGGTATAGAGTATTGATTACGTTAAAGCATAATTGTATTAACTTTACTTTTACTGACCTTTCTAATAATATTTGGGGGAAAGGGTCTTTTGGAATGAGCACGCATGGCAAATGTCTTTGGATTAAGTTTGGAAACAAACTCAATTGATGTCAAAATAAAATATTAACTTGCAAATAATATGTATTTTTTTATATGTGACAACAACCTCACAAAACTTATCATTGTAAATAAATTTATTTTAATTATAGCACATTATCAATATGAAAAATTTTGTCTCGGTTATTTATAAATATTTAATTAAAGTTTCATAAAAAGATTCTTATTACAGAAAATAGAATTGCAAAAAATAAGAGGAAATTACATTTAAAAATCAATATTTTCCTATTATTTCTATGCATATAAAGAAATAATATTGGTTTTCTATAAATGAGCAAAAGAGTGTGTTTTTTCCTTCATACTATATATAATATATATAGAATGAGCATGCTTAATAATTGCTTAGTTCTCTCTTTCTCGGTAACATGGATTTTGCATCTGTACGTTCCAAAGGCTCTTTGCTGCATGTTGTTTCTGGATTATGTATTATTTGAACCATATAATGCGGAAAAATAATACGTTAATATAAAGAGAGAAATGCAACTTTTTTTTTAAATGTTAATACCTTAATATTTCATGCTGTAATTAATTACATATTGTCATGCATTTTTTTTGCAATATGAAGTCCCATAAGGAATAAAAATGTAAGTTATCATGAGAATGTTTACCATGTATGTAAACCTTGCGACATCATATATAAAATAAAATAAAATAAATAATAGACTACAAAAGAGTAAGAGTAACGTTTTCGCTGCTACAATGTGTACCTAAATTAGCTTATTAAATCTTAAAATCGATATGTTCACTAATTACAATTTTTTAATATTGTCCTCTTGTCTTATGTGCGTATCTCTTTATATTGTCTTTTGAATGGCATTGGTTTTAATGAGAAATCGCTATTGTTTGCATAGTTTTAAACTAAATCATATTTCATATCGCTCTAAACAAATACATATAAGCTCAGCAAAGTCTTTTTAAGATAGTGGTCGTTATAGGAGAATGATTATATGATAAAACAAGCAGATTTCAATATATAGACAGAAAAGTTAAAAAGTAGAAAATTCTAATAAACCTCATCATTTTGATTTGATATAATATCGGTGGTCATCGGGAGGAAATTTACATTTGGATTTATCACCTGGAGAACTCACCAAATCATGAAATTTCGAAGGAGAATATTTTTTTTTGCTCGATAACTATGTATTCATCTCTTTCAATTACAATTTGGTATGATTTCGTCGTGAGGTTAATTGTTTACCTCCAAAACTGATCAAAACAGGTAAGGTCATCATCGTATTCAACATAAGCAATGGGGAGGTCAAATCCCCTGCTGCAACGCACTCTAATTATGTAACGTCTCATAGAAGAAGCATGTTGAAACTCGTCTCCTGATGAAAAGACGTGAGTTTTACTGTATTTCATGGAGGGAAAGTTTCTGGTGGAGAAAACGCTGATTAGTGAAATTTTCGTTACTTTCCATCAAAATATAATTTGAAAGATAATTACAAATGGAGTATTGACCTAATTTTTTTTTATTGCAGAAATGAATAGAGCGTGCAAAGTTATGCTCCCATGATTTTTTTCAGATTTTTTAGAGCCCGGGAACTATTTTTAAAAAATGATTGAAAGTTATTTTTGTGACAATACGAGACGCCGCTCCTTAAGAAAAAGATAAGACTTGTCGCCGCGTGACGTCACAAAAAGGACTTTCAATAACTTTTTAAAAATACTTTCGGGGCTCTAAAAAATCTGAAAAAAATCAGGGCAGCATAACTTTGCACGCTCTATCCATTTGTGCAATAAAAAAAAATGAGGACAATACTCCATTAAAACACTTAAATATGAAACTATTATTACAAGGTATAAGGTATCAATTTATGAACTAATTTTATAACCTCTCTCCTCTCGTTATTTTCCATTGTTATATAAAATTTAACACGTATTAATATTATAAGGAAAACTCTCAAATGTTTAATAAAACCATACTGTCCTACTTCCTCGAACATACTTCTTCCTGATTGGTTACCATGTTTTTAAAGGTAAGCTTAAATGTAAAACGTCTTTATGTTTCGACAGTCACGATTTTGATTCCAGGTATCAAAATGTAATCAAAGCTCTTCTATGCCTAAACTCTTCACAAAGAGCCTGTTTATAAACATTTAAAATCTCTGCACAATTTTCTTATGAAACTTTAGTAGAGGATCGAATAATGTGTGGATATGTAAATAATTGAATACCCAAGTATGAAGATTTACCAAGAGTATAATGGTCCCATTATAATGGGATAAAGTAGACATGTGGTTTAATAATCGTATAAACTAATAAATACATACTAAATCAATTAATTCAATATCATAATTAAGAAATCACGTGATGCTTATAAAATGAAAATATAATATTTTGTTTAAAACTGTGAGGTATCAAGAAAAATTACATAATTTTAATTATTTTTAAAGATTTTATGGAAAAATGAAATGTATTCTGATAAATAAAGTAACCTAATTAATCTACTTGGTAGATCATTTTGTGTAACGTCATAAAAAAATTAATTTCAATGAGAACCTAAGAATTATAAAAATATTATATTTTACGCTTTATTTTATCTGTATGATGTCTTTAACTATACATATTTATATACAAATATAACTTTAGTATAAAAATACTTTGTTAAGTTTACAGAAACTTGAGATGTATGTCAGAATATTGACATTTATATCTTTTCTATATTTACATAAAGTTCAATGGATAAGATAAAATATGAGCCAAAACTGAGCAGTAGTCAAGATTTAGAATTCCTATAAGAGGTCGCCAACAAACAGCAGTTTCAAACATAAAATCTGTTTTTATTTATATTTTTCTTATTTTACAGCACTCAGCGCAAGTTTTTTTTATGGCCTATGTCAGCTATAACTAGCGCGAGAAAATATAAACTATATGGAGTATTGTTATACTATTTTTTAAATAGTTAGATTCCGAGAGAAAAGAGAAAAATGAAGAGAGAGAATTTTTAATAATAAAATAATATAATTAATATACTCAATTATAACTGTCCCCCCCCCTTTTTTTTTGTCACCACGCAGGTATTCGTGCCATAACTCATATAGGAGTAACAACTCACCCACCGAAGCAACTAGCCCTGAAAATGAATATAATAGCGTTGAAGCGTTGTGCCTATATATGCATATATAATACCGGACCGCCGGTAGAAGGGTCACGAAATCGCGTCGGTGAGCATTTAAGGGTTTGGGAGCATGAGTCTGCCTGGAGCGGCCGTCGATGCAGATCTTGGTGGTAATAGTAAATGCAGCAGATTCTTCAGTATCAGCATTATCAAATTTATAGAAGGTTTGCATATCTATAATATACGCGGCATACACCTCTTGAAACTTATATATCGCGATTTACGAAAGAATCATTCAAGAAAACAATGCAGGTTTCTGTTTCTTGCTAACATGCAATGTTAGTGACATTAAGTATGCTGACGCAAACCGTGGCTACTGAGAAATTTATTTCTTCATGAATTGCGCATAAAAATGACATCCTTCCCTTTCTGCATAATCAATCCATTTCATTGCTAAAAATTTTGCACCGAAATAAATTTCAGTGCAGAAAAAGTTAAATTGAATAAATTGAACAACATGTTATGATGTTTAATCAATATTTTTTATGCTAGTTTTTTCAACACATCAAAACATATTAAGGTAGAGATAATACGAATCAGCTAGCCTAATGCTAAAAAAATCCCATTCATAAAAATTATGAAAAAAATTTAAAATGTTCTCCTCTACATCCCCTATCAGTAGGTAAAAAATCAGGTATACAAAAACGAGCTATAGTTTTCGAGTAATTAATTTATAAAGTTCTCTAATTCAACATGGAGAAATGGAACTTTCATGTTAAATTAGTCAACTTTAAAAGTTAATAACTCGAAAACTATAGCTCGTTTTTGTATACCTGATATTTTACCTACTTATAGGGGATGTAGAGGAGAATATTTTAATTTTTTTGTAATTTTTATGAATGGGATTTTTTTAGCATTGAGCCAGCTGATCCGTGTTATTTCTACCTTAATAAAGTGACAAACTAACTTTTTCCGGAAACCACGAAATAATTTAGATATTTGCTTTTTCCCCGTGTATTTTATTGTCATGTAAGATACAAGAACTATACATTACCATGCATGTAAAAATCAGCTTGTAATGTATGCAATTAGTTGTGCATAAAGTATCAGCAGGAAACAAACATGTACGTTTCAGTCAGTTTTGCCAAAATGTACTAAGAATAACTGAATAAGCAATTAATTTCTGATACAATATGTTACATACAAATTAAAGTTATAATAAAATACAGTTAGTTGATAATGAATTTTCAAGCCAGTTACCAGTGCTTAAAAATAGTCTTAATTATGGGTTTAGTTTGCGGCTAGTTTGATGAAGCATTGTGTTAAGTTTTACAGCATCTCCAAACTATTCCAAAACTTGCAGTGAAGACCCTCGCCGAAGTACATAGATGTAAATGTATACTTAGCCAACCAAAACTCTCTCCCTCGCAAATTTTCCTCGGCTCCCATCTTGTAATACAATGATCTCACGAAATGACTGCATGATTGCTATGACACTAATTGTGTGATAATTAATTCTTACTCCCTGCATACGTTAATATTTCAAAACATAGCAATGTAGAGTTGTAGGTAAGCTGCCTACGTAATGATAAAATTTCAATTTTTACTTCTTTCTTGCAATTATTTTTATTCGAACCTTGAATGTGACGTACGTTATATCCAAATAAGACTGACGTCATCCATGCTATTAGAGAGCTGCGGTCATATTTTAGCATAAAAATATTCAAATTTAAATATATTTGACGGTAAACATTTAAGAGGAAAAGTTTGAAAATTTGAACTAAAAATTTTACCCACTTCACTTTATTTGTCCTTTTCTTTTCAATGATTTGAAACATATTTTCCAAATTTTTTGCTTGAATTGCTTAGAAATCCATCAGACATATATGTATTGAAATTTAATATTATATTTAAATGTATTATCTAAAATAAAAATAAAGTCATTGCTTTAAAAATAAGTAATAATAATATTTTTAATGATATTTAAAAATATAAAATTAATGTTAGCAGTTTAGCGTGAATGAGACTGAAAGTAGAAAATGCTGTAAAATTATTTATTAGAGGTATTTATGAATTTGTGACACCTCTTTTTTCTACATTCCATTCGTTTGAAGGGGAGGACAAAAAAAAAAGTCATACGGCATTGTAATCACCATACTGGTAGTGCAGCAAAATATAACAGGTCTTAAATGGCTTTGTTGAAATACGATACTTCATTAAAGATGTATACTAGCGATAATTGGAGAGAGAGAGAGAATGTATATTTTATATAACTGTCTGTGCTATCCAATATTCACAGATATATTCATAAATGCTGATAAACCACTTTGTATGTGTTTTTAACTAGAAATTAAAATTTTAATTTATTATAATATCAAGAATTATTTACATATTTCGATACAACAACATTTTATATATATATAATTATATCCTTAAAGGCCTGAAAGCAACTTTTGGGTATATAATAATAAAATGTAATGTACTCGGGTATACCACAGGGCTACTGATGTTAACGTGTTAACATTTATATTAAGGAAAGTTTACATCAGCATTTTGCAATGTTAAATATTACAAACTAAACATATTATGAAAAACGTGTAAGTTGAAACATAAAACTATATACTATACTACGAAATGAGTTTATGCTTTTCATATACTGCATGCAATAAAAACTATTGTATGGGAGGGTAAAAAAGTACAATTACTGCATTTAAAATCTAATTATAGGATCTATAATTTTAGTCTCTTCTTGCATATTATGATTATTCAAAATATAAAGTATCGGGGTACAATTTTACTTTTTAATTTTACGGTTTCACTATTTTTTCAATACTGCCCAAAGCTAAAATAAAATTAAAAAAAAGGTAGCATTGTAGTTTTATTTATCTGCAAAAAAGGGCTATTGTCCTTGCAAAAAAAAAAAAAGTAGATTTAATATTTTAATGTTAAATGGAATTTGAATAAAATTCTCTCCTAGTCTTTTTTTTTTAATTTAAAATGTTCATTAAGTTGAAAAGCCATTAGTAAATAGCTTTTAAAAATTTACCATGGATTGTTAATAGTAATAGTAAAAAAAAAAAAAAAATGTCATATGTCTTCTGCAATTTCATTTTGCAACAACCAATGAAATGCTCTGAAATTTAATAAGCTGTCAACTGTATTTAACGTGTTTAAATTTTACATGAAACACTACAGTGTGATCATACACGTATGTAATTAACTAATATGGTAATTATATTGAGTATGTAATATGCTACAGATACGTGTTGTTGTAAAAGTAATTTTACATTGTAAGCAAAATTTATAAATTATTACATACCTGAAAAGTAAAATCAAATTCAAATATGGAATGAAAATTTCTCCATGCAATTTGTATAATTTTTAAATGAACAAACTGCATGATAAAAAATTTTATTCCATATTTTTGGATTTAAAACCTTGAGTTAATTATGTATCCTGAAATTTTTCACATTTCTTTGTACTCTCTAAGACAAAATCATGCTGAAGAGTGCTATGACGTCATGTAAGTCATGTAAGTATTTAAGAAACACGCATAGAGAGAAAGGCGTTGCATGACTAATCTGTAACAGAGTCTTAGGATGTCAGAAAGACGTGAAAAGTAATGACGAAATATAATTCGAGGTCCTTTATAATTATAACAATAAAAAAAATATGCAAATTGTTGTTTTTCTGGCTTAACCAATTTAGTATAACGCATTAATTAAAATGCTATATAATTTTTAAATATAAAATAATTTTTCTACCTATGTTCTGCTTTAATCATGTTGCCTAATTTGAATGGAAAACAAGTAATTTTTACATTTTTTATCACAAAAAATTTCGTAATTGAGAAATATATTGCAACCTTGAGCCTAAAACAGTATTATAAAGATATGTTCGTTAATTTAATGTTCACTCTCAAAAGTAATATAATGTTACAAACACAAGAGATAGAACTCGAAGTTTAAAATGTGTAATGTTTTTTTCTGTTTGTGCACGACTTATTGTCATCATCAGCTGTAGAGCGAAGTTAACTTTCATATAGCATAGAGCTGCTGAATTCTAGACAAATATGCTAATTTAGCTAATTAACTCCAGCACCCGCGGCCACAAACTCATCTCATAAATTTATAGAACTTACTCGGGCATCAAAGAGAATGAAAAGCTTTGCCGCTAGCGCAGCAGCTCACCTTTTTGTTTTTTTTAAGTGAAATAAAAAAAAAAAGCTTTAATTTTTTTTTAGAAAATTCAATGTTATTTTACTTTTTTTATTGTTTTAATTGGGAATATTGAATACAATATTGAATTTCCATTGTTACTGTTATTATTATATGGGGAAAAACTTTTAGATTAAAACTGTAATTGCCTTTATATAAACCTCTTTACTAAATATTTCAATCAGTTTTAATTTGTAAAAATGTATTGTAATATTTTTTTGCTATTGTTTTCAACTTGCCAAGTGAAACAACGAAAAACAAATGTCAAGCGAGTGTTACTTCCTGCTGCTAAACTTTTTTGCAGAGTTATTAAAAAAAATAGGTAAAGAGAATTCAGCCAATGGACAACATACGCGTACATAAAAAAATTTATTGCAAAAATGAATAGAGGGCACCAAATTATGCTACTCTGAATTTTTTCAGATTTTTTTGAGACCCGGAACTATTTTTAAATAATTATTGAAAGTCATGTGATTTCAGTTGGCACCCCTGCAGCCTTAATAAAAAGGATAGAGACTGGACGCCTATTGACGCCTCCAGGGGGGCATGGCAGCACTTTCAATAATTATTTAAAAATAGTTCTGGGTCAAAAAAATATCTGAAAAAAATCAGAGTAGCATAATTTCATACCCTCTATTCATTTCTGCAATAAAAAATTTTCATGTACGTTGTCCATTCAGTATTAATAAATCTGCAATTTTTTATTATATAATAAGAGTTTTGAAAAGTAAAACTAAAATATAGGAAATTATTTTAGTATCACCTATGTTTTGATAGAAGCGTCTTTAATTTTTAGGAAAGTATAACTTAACATTATTGTAGTACTCTCCAGTGTGTTTTTTTGTAAATAAAATGTTTTCACAATGCCCCACTCATCAAACGTATAGCAATCCTCTAAACACATTCAAGCTAATTTTAAAACACGCAAATGTAAAAATAAAAAATATATTTTTTTATGAATTCTGAAGGAAGGATATGTAACATAAAAAAGTAATTTATGTATTAATTGACTTTTTATATTTTGTAAATTTCAATATAAACAAAACCATTTATATTGAATGAAATGTTATTGTAAAATTTGTCTCTTGTCATATATTTTACGTTAACTTGTAACAAAGTTCAATGAAAAACCCAAAACTAAATAAAAATCCAATATTAAAACAGTTTCAATTATTGTTAAATTACCTTTCATGTACAATATAATAACTCATATGGTCACCATGTTATAATTATTTTTTCATCAAAACGTTAACATTATTTCAATTAATTGACATCAGAATTTATTTAAAATTCATTGATATTTGAAAAATATACATTTTATTTATTTTAATCGAATACCAACAAAGAAATCATTTTTGTTACTATACATAGTATTATTTAATTTATATATTGCAGGAAATGAAAAGAAAATTTGAACATGTTGTGTATAGTATAATTAATATTTTAACATTAATGGCTTACAAATTAAATAACGGTACATTTATTTTATGATTTACACCTTATCTTTAAAGAGAGAGAGAGGGAGAGAGAGAGAGAGAGAGAGAGAGAGAGAGAGAGAGAGAGAGAGAGAGAGATGGGGGGGGGAAGGGGTGAAAAAGTCGCACTGCACTCTAATACTAGCTTACTAATAGAATAAGACATATTTTGCATGAAGAGGTGACGGAAGCTGCTGCTCCTGCGATGAAAGACCCCCGTCATGCGGAGCCTTCAGGGAATTTTGACGGTAGATGAAGTTTTCTTGCCAGTTAATCATGGCTGACACGGCAGGGAATTTACATAGTGCACGTCATAATACATAATCCTAGTCTTCTTGACACTCGAATGTGAGATGCAACAGGGAGTCACGTTTTCCACCTAACAACTTTAAAACTTTTATATTTTCAATGCACTTTGCTTCTTGTATAAAGTTTTGCATAAAACACAAGAAGATTTAAATATATTTGTATATTCTTTCTTTGACAGCAAATATAACATAATATATTTTACTCTTTTTTGCAAGTATAATATTTTACATAGTTGCTTTATTGTTAGTAAAATTATATTCATTGATTCATCCTATGTATTAAAAGAGAATATTCACAAATTTATAGCAGATATTTAGTTTGTGTAACAATGCAAGTGGTTAAAATGTTGTATAAAGATATGGCACTAAAATAAGAAAAAAAATCATCCAAACCAGCGTCAGCACATCGTAAAATCTTAATTAAAATGTGTGTTAAATTCATAATAATAAATATTAGTTAAGTTACTGTCCAGATCGCATGAATTTTATATCATGAGCTCAGATATATACGACATGTCAATTGTTAAAGGCACAGTGCAATAAATTTGTATGGATTACATTGTGTCTAACGCAAATCTAGGGTATATCACCAATTGTAGTAAATACGTATTGCATAAATTTATCATTATTCTCGTAATGCACCTACATTGTTTCAAGTCTTATGCACAGGAAACTCATGAGTGGATGCACATTGTTCTTACTTAGGAACTATTAATATACAGACGTGATATACTCTGATGGTAAACAACAAAATATAATATCATCTTGACCTCGTTATGCAATGCACAATTTTCTTACCTGCATTTACCTAACATTACTTCTAACCAAATACTTCTTTTGTTTACCCTAGTTATGCGCAACATCTTGAGTGCAGAAAAGAAGTTTTAAAGTAGCAAGAAACAGGTATATGTTAAAACTAGTATTGTAACTTTTATGAGTACCTGAGCATCTTACTCTAATTATTCTTTCCCTACATAATTAATTTCCTACTTTTTAGTAAAAAAATAGTAGCAATTCCCAGGAACGAGTCAAACGTTACCCCTGCATGATAAACTGCACCTGCAACTTAAATATATATGTTGATTTTCAAGGTAAAAAGAGCGTCCACTCCAACTCCTATAGTAATTAAATTAAGATTTTTAGTGCTTTTTCGCCATCCTATTGTTATTACATTAACACATGAATACAAGTATTAACATTTAAAAGAAAAGAGAGGTCTCAACCAGGCTTCGAACCCCGGATCTTCCCATTGATATAGTAATAGTAATATACGGTAATAAAATACTGTAAAAAATTATTAACAGTTCCTTTAACATTTCTCATTAATAACTCCATTACACAGGGAGTATATCCTAAAATTTTAAAAAAATCTATTGTCAATCCATATTTTAAAGAGGGTGATAAAAAATTAATAACTAATTATAGAGGCATAACTAAATCTTCAGTGTTTTCGAAGTTATTTGAAAGTGTTTTGGATGAACAATTAACAAATTATAGAATAGAAAATGACCTTATTGCACAATGTGAGCATGGTTTTGTGAAAAATAGATCCACTACTACTGCAGCCTTTGATCTTTTAAGTACAGTATACTCAGCCATTGACAATAAAAAATTTTGCATTGCTATTTTTTTTGATTTATCAAAAGCTTTCGACTCCCTAAACAAAAAAATTGTAATTAATAAATTGAAAAATATTGGGGGCGTTGAAAACAGTTTAAAATTAATTGACTCATATCTCTCTGATCGGCAGCAATATGTTGAAATCAATTGTGTTACAGACAGCAAGAATTCTTTGGTTAAATCTGATATCCTACCCCTAACATTAGGGGTTCCGCAGGGGGGAAAAATTTCTCCAAGCTTATTTGGTATTGGAACAAATGATATTTTCAATCATATACTAAGTGCTAAAATAATTAAATATGCGGATGATACAACAGCAGTTATTGTTGCCGATACGGAAGAAGAATTATTATTAAAAACAAAGCAAACTTTATGTGATATGAAAAAATGGTGTGATAGCAATCAATTAGTATTAAATGATAAAAAAACTGCTTTTATTCAATTTCACTCTTACAGAAATATACAGTCTCATAGTTACTTACTTAAATTAAATAATAACGCTCAATCAATTAAAAGAGTCGAATATACAAAATTCTTAGGATTTAATATTCAGGAATGTTTGGACTGGAAGACACATATTGATTATGTTATAAAAAAAATAAACTCAGCAAATTTTGTACTTTTCTCCATCAGGGACCATGTATCAATTGAATCTCTTTTCTCAATTTATTATGCTTATGTTTATTCGCATTTAACTTACGGTCTTATTTTCTTTGGAACTGATAATCAATCAATATGCAGGCTTTTTATTGCACAGAAACGATCATTAAGAACAATGCTGAGATTTAGGAAGAGAGATTCATGTGTATCGCATTTTAAAAGACACAATATGCTAACGTTGCCTTCATTGTATATTTTAAACAGTGCACTATTTAGAAAACAGCATTCTGAATTATACGATCATAATCAGCATTCATATGAAACAAGAAACAGAACAAAAACTGTAGTAGCTAATCACAAATCAGCTTTATTGGAGAAAAGTCCTTTATATCAGTCAGCTAAAATTTATGACTTTTTACCAGCATGTATTAGAAACATTGATAGTCATAAATTGTTTAAAGCAAAACTGAAATCTATCCTGATAAAAAGAGAATTTTATTCAGTGAAAATGTTTTTTGCTAATAAGCTACCTGAAAATTGTCTTGTAGAGTAAATAATTGTAAACTTGATATTATAATGTTTCAGTATATAGTGATGACATAATATATATGGATCTTTATTGTAATATATGACTCTTAAAATATTGTAATTTTGTATATAATTTATTTTAAAGAACTTTGTTTGCATTGCTAATGTTGTATAGTTTTAGGAATGACGTGATTTATGTTGTATTGTACAGCCATTAATCAAATAAAGTATTATTATTATTATTATTATTATTATTATTATTATTATAATACAATATTTTTTCGAGGTTCGTTATATATAGGGAAATCAAATACGTGTGTAATATGTGATATACCAGAATGAATATCGAAGAGATAGAGAACTTAGGTTTCACCAAACATAACTTGCTTCATAATTATATTTAATACTAAGCAAACAAATTGTTAATTTCATTTTTTTTTTTAATGTGTGAAAACCTGAAGTCTGTGTCTATTGTCACAATTTGCTAATATTCTAATTAACTAATCTTGTAAAAACAAATTTTTGTCATCTTTGCCATCTTGCCTAAAATTATCTAAAAATTGACGTTCCCCTTATACGAGTTTTCCAAACTCTTGGGGTGTATTGTATTAATCTATGTAAAGTGTCATATTATATGTTCTTTTCTGAATAAACACATTTTAAATATTGAATTTCTTACAACAAATGTTAAAAAACAGACTGCATGATACTGCATAATTGTAAGAAATATTTTATTTCTCCATTATGAATTATTACTCACGTATTTCAGCACACAGCACATGAATTGCAAGGTTCTAAGAAGATAATTACAATAAAGAAAAAAAATGCATTGTACATCAAAATTGCTATATACCCTTGAGGTTGTTGTTAATCTTAAAAAGTATATTTTTTATTTGCATGTTATCTTTTAGTTCTTTGATGTGCACCAGCTAAGATAGGAGATCTGTTAGGTGTGTGCAATGCCAGCCAGCAGCCATCTTGTACACAGACTAATGGAATGTGACACTCCTTCATGGTAAGGTATAGCAGCAGTTGTTTGGCCTCTCTGGTGACTCTGCAGGCAGATGAGACCGAGCTGATTGCAAAGTCGCAGCTAGAGCAAGACGCCCAAGGAGGGAAGACAGTGAGGAGGTGCATGCTCGAAACATGAGAGAAGTATGTTATTAATAGGTTATTACTTATTTACAATCGTAATAATCGTATACAGTAATAATTAGGCTGTAATCAGAAGCAAGGACTAAAGATCTCTCTCTCTCTCTCTCTCTCTCTCTCTCTCTCTCTCTCTCTCTCTCTCTCTCTCTCTCTCTCTCTCTCTCTCTCAAAAATTTGAGTTCAAGATGGAGAGAATTACCCCACTTTATTTTAATTAAATTAAATTAAAATTATATTTTTATTTGTTTAATATACCATCCTTATGGTCCAGGCTCCTCCTGAAAATTTTCAAGCTCCTTAGATTTTTTCTATTTTTTTGGCAAAAGGGGGGTGAGCTTGATTTGTAAAGTATGGGAGTTTTGTAATTTCATATTGCTATAAAAATATATGTAATGGTTGTAAACATTGGATGCATAAATGAAAACAAAATGTAAAATTTAACTGAATACTATATTTAATGTTTTAACACTTAATCACGACTAATGCAAACTGTATAAGATTTACTTCTAATACTTCTTTAAATCACATATGCTTTTATTCCTAAGTCTCTGCTATAAAAAATGAAATCAACGTTATTTTAAGAGTATTCAATTTTGAATTTAAAAAAAAAAAATCAATCAATTTCATACAGGTTTTAAACGAGAAAATACGAAAGATTTCTATTTAAGTACACGCAAACAATTAATAAGTGTCAGCTTTGTCTGATTACATTTCAATGAGGTAAGACAAATTTTTTAATATCCAAATGAAGCCTCGAAGCATGAATTTTAAATCGACTCCTGCAGTATATGCAACCCACTTCACTTAGATACTGGACAAGTTGCATAAGCTCAAGGGGGGATGTTGACAATAATTTGAGCGTTGAGCATAATGAGCATTATCAGCAAAATTCTTTACTTTTTTTTATATATAAGTTATATTATTTTAAGTAGAATACTGTTGTTCTTACCTTTCATTTCTACGTTTCATGAACTGACAGAACTTTGTCTCTAAGCTGAGTTACTAACCCATTTCTTCTTGCCACTATAAACCCATTAAAATGTTAGCCTGCGACAAAGAGAGGGAGAGAAGTACAAATGCCAAGAGAAAAGTGCATAATTAATCCAATCAAAATGCTGCAAGTTCATCAGAATTTCAATCACCCCAACACAGAATTAAAGCTAGAAACTCCAGTGCAATAGTACCAAATGTTAAAGTGAGACACGGGAGAATTTTAATCTTGAGTAATACAATTAAAAACTTAAAAGTTTATAACTTTTATAAAATTTAAAATACGTACAGACTTAATGATTCAACAAATTTTATAAATTGCTGATTTTTTTCCAATTAATTACAAAATTAGTTAAATTTATTTTAAACGTGTCTACATAATATCGCAGTTATAAATAAAACAATTTTATTACATAAACTCAATTTTCTTTAAAATTATAAAAAAAAGGTGATATTATTCGGTTGTTGGATGTGAAATTTTATTTATCAGCACAAGTTTAGTACAGTATTATATAACATAAATTCTTTTACACATGAAGATTGTAAAATTTTATAGGTCAAAAAGAGAGAGTAAAAATATTGCAGTTTACTGTTCTGGGGTAGTTTTCACATATAGTAGAAACACATAGTGTCTGTATTACTGCAGTAAAAGGGAGAAAAGACGCACACAGAAGCTCATGTACAAGAGCAAGTTACTAGCGGTCACCATATATTCGTAAGCTGCAAGGGTTGAGAACACCCCGGCAGTCACAAACCCCTGGGGTCAAGGGGGTCTTGCAGCTGACCCGTGGAGATACGGGGATTTGGTTGATGACACCGACAACACAAGGAAGATGAGGGTCAAGCGTGCAGTGTGAGCTCACCACAACATTACAGCAGGGTATATTACTGGTAGCTCATGTGCCCTCTAATTTTTATCTCATATTTCTAACAAAAAAAAAATAAAATGTGTATGTTTTATAAGCCATAAATTTAAATAAAAGGAAATATTCTTTTTATATATTATGTTTTGTATTGATCTTGTATGATAGTTAATTGAAAAAAAAAATGAATAAAATATTACAATTTATTATTCATTAATTTAAAAGATAACGTTTTTAAAATGTTTTTGGTTGTAGGAGATTATAGAAATAAAAATTATTTTAACATTAAATTTGAATTCTCTATATTTGAAGTTAATACGTTAATTGAAGTAAAAAAATATGTGAATGCAGTGTTCAGAGAGCATGATGCTTTTTTTAATGTTATTAATATATAATAGTACATGTACATGTATATGTTATGTATGTTATATATAATAATTGTTCAAAGTTAAAAATACTTTCATCGCAAAATAAATTTAAATGCGACCACATCAATGTATTTAATGTTGAAATTTTATTATTCCATTGCACGCCCTTTTCAATGTGTACTTTTTTTTATGAATAAAAGCAAAAATCCATGATGTAATTAAAAAAAGAAACTATTAAAACAATTTGAACGAATAAAGATTCTACTGCCATTTTATAAAACGTTTTCTCTGTAACAAGTCTTCATGAAATATTTCCGTGAAGGCGGTAGCGGTTGTGGCCATTCTAATGAGATAAACGCAGAGAAGAACTTCCTCCTCAAAATATTTTACAGTGGTAAACGAGAGAGGGGTTTTTAAAGCCGAGAAGGAAAAGACCATGTATACAGACAAAACGAGAGGAGCGAAAGAGAGAAACTCCCCAAGCAACAAACAGGAGAAGTGTTAGATGATTTTGTGGGTGGTAAACTCAGAAAAATAATGTTTCTCCTCTAATCTTCTCTCTTGAATTTACCAACTTTTCTGTGGCATTAAACCCACTCGCTTCCTGGTCGTCTCTCGGCCCGGCTTGCCCGCTAGTCATGCACAAACAAGAGATCATTACAATAAAATTATCAAACTTTTCTACGTTAAGAGTAGAGTTTTGTTGCTTCAATTTAAGCTTAGTGTTAATACTGA
Source organism: Siphlonurus alternatus (assembly GCA_949825025.1). NCBI lineage: Eukaryota > Metazoa > Arthropoda > Insecta > Ephemeroptera > Siphlonuridae > Siphlonurus > Siphlonurus alternatus. Next base: position 39,449,307 of record OX463780.1, read on the forward strand.
GTGTTATTTTATACTAGTGTTTAATAAATCTTGTGGAATTAATTTAATAATTATTTGCGTACATCATATATGGTATCCATTGGTTGTCCAATTAAAAAAAAAATGAAAATATCTTGAGAATATTATTATAAGCATGTAATTTTTTATTTATTTATTTGTTTTTATTGATAACTGTTCATTACAATGTGTATTTTAATGGTTATTATAAAGAAATTTTAATACATTCAAATTAATGCTGCTAACCTTGGCTATTATTTTTGCAAGTAAAGCGTTAATTTAATTTGTAACAAAACTTTAATAATGATAAAACAATACCAAACTGAATTACATATTTTGCTTAGCAAACGGTAAACAAAATAGATTGGATATAAAATGATTGACAGATGAATTTATTACAAAATGTCACAATGTAGTTTGATAAATCGAATGAAATTATTTATATTTGAAATTGAATGAAATTGGATTTAAATTTTTATTCGATCATAAATTTGTATCAATAAATCGATATTAAATCTTTGATATTTTAAATTTGAAGCAAATACTTTTCTTCTCATGTTTTCTTTGAATGTGAGACAAGCTTCAATCCAATATAATCCCATTACATGTTGTATCACGATTCACAACATCGATACCTTTCTTACATATCGATAACAAAAATGCAATAAAATTGTAACCTTTTTACCTGTCTTGTCAGTAATTTACATCATATATCGATATAATATAGAAGTTCCTGTCTTATATTTAGTATATTGTTATCCTTGTGGCATACCAGCTCATTTCATGATCACCTTACATTACCTCTTATACGTATACATTTTCTTATATAGTAAATGGGAACGTTTGATTGATCAGTCTGATCACCATAAATTTAGTGGAAAACTACACATTTTGAATTTTATATTATAAGTTTGATAACAGCATTTACTACTATATGTTAAAATAGCTTCAGCCGAGAAGCTAAAAGTCTGCGATAGTGACTCAATCAATTCTACTTGTTTCGAAGTAAAACTATAATATGTTAGCATATTTGTGTAATAATAACGAATTGCTTTATTTGTCAAAAATAGAACAACATAAAAGAAGAGAAGGTTAATTATTTTCTGTAATTAAATGCCTTTCTTTAAATTAAAACAAAAAATTAAAATTTTTCCCCCAATTCATTGAATGAGTATTCTTAATTCAACATTTAATTAAGAAGAACTACATTCTTGCCCACAACGAGAGTTGCTATAATAGAAAATAATAGCCTATACGTCCATAGTTATCTTTGTTAAACCAAGTATAAGTTTCTACATATTATTATTATATGCAAATATAATACTATATAATATAACTACTTTCCTCTGAGGAATTTACAGAGCATAAGTACAATAGAATATATTTATTTGACCACTGGCGATATATATAATACCGTGGCAATTCAGTAAGTAGGGAGTTTCGAGTCCTTTATGACAGCAATTGGACTCTACATATACCACTCTTTGATGTAATATTTTATTTCTATCATAGTTTCAATAATGGTTGTTAAAAAAAATGACAAGTTGAAAAATAATTTGCTGATATTTTGAAGAGTATTGACTTGGAGAATACGGCTAGTAGCATGCTGGCTGGCTGACTCGATCATCATTTTCCCAGCACTGCCTAGCCACGTTAATGAAATGTCAACACAGTCCATCCTTTTCAAAGCGAGCCTTTATGGAGAAAACTCCACGCTTTTCAATGTTTTTTTTTTTTTTTTAATTTCTTTTTAATAAGAAAAAGTTTTATTGACGATTGACTTTTATCATTGATTAAAATTAGTATTTTAAAATAATATTATTTATATTTAATTTCAACATTTCAATTTATTCATAATTTTCTTTTATATAAGAAAATATGAAATGACAATTTTGTGAGATATCATTGTTTGGATAAGTTAATAACAATCGGCAAGGAATAATATTTATTTTCAAATGTTGGCATACATAAAATATTTTTAGAAATATTTATTTTGTTATTTTTAAATTTACTGTAAAAATTCTGCGATTGGGAAAAATATATTTCATTGCAAAAAATATGTCAGAACTTCGAATACTATTTTTTAATTTTAAATCCATTACGTTTAATTTTTTTAATAATTTAATAACAATAATAACTGTCAACTGCACAAGTGTAATTACGTCTTGTTCAAATTCACATAGGTTGATGACAACAAGTTTAATTTAAAAAATATATGTTTTCTCAAAATGCACTAAATTTTGTTAGTTACAATATTTTTATTTATTTTATTTATTTTATTTTATTGGAACATTTGGTTGTACATAGACAAACATTGATCAAGTCAAAATATATATTATACTCTCCTATTCTATAACTAATAAACGAAACACAATCACATATACCTATCAAGATACATACATAATTTGTAATTGTCCACAAAACTATTAAAATGAGTTCGACATCGGAACAATACTTTCTGGCAATTTATTGCTAAGAAATGATTTCACTGAATAATATTCCTTATTTATTAAAATCTTTTTTAGCATATTTTTAAAGGAATTATGATTAGTTACTTTTCTAAGGCTGTTTGGTAAAAAATCGTGAATCATAGCTGTTTGATACATTGAACTATTTTTTGAAAATACAGAATTATGTGTATCTATTGCCACTTTGCTTTTGTTTCGTGTATGGTATGAATGATAATTATTATTTTGAATATAATTCTCAGGATTTTGCCGCTATTTATATTTATAAATATAAATATTTATTTATATTATATATTTATTTATATTTATATAAATAAATAATTATTAATTATTTATTAATAATTAATTATTTATAATATTTATAATATAATATATATAATATATAATATTTATATAATATTTATAATATTTATTTATATATTTATAATATTTATATTATTTATTATTTATAATTATTATTTATATTTATTTAATTACAATTTTATTATTATTTTCTATTTTTCTTATTATTCTATCTTTAGTTCCTTTCCAATATTTTTGCAAAAACATGCATGCCGCAACACCTGCAACAACAAATGTACCGCAGTAATAAAATCAAGGTGAGCTTATTTTTCTTTTTTTTTTTTTTTTTTTTTGCAAAAGTGTTGCAACGTGATTGTGAAAGAATCCTAAGACAATAATAATTACACGTCGGTTATTACAGAACAAGTTTATTAATAATTAACACAGCTGAAGATAGGAAACTATAAATGTATATATATTATAATTGTTACAAACAGTGTCTGTACAAGGCTATTGCTCACTGTATTTACAACATGGCGGTGCTAAACAGCTGAGTGTGATTAGTGGTAACGTCTCTTGTCAACTTGACTACTCACAGTTAGCTAACCCCCAGGCTGCCTCTGTACGATTACAAACACAAACACTCTAACTGGAGTAAGAACAACTAACTTATCACGACTTGTGACTACCAAGGAATATTATTGTACAGGTACCTCCGTGCATCGAAGAGATCTCTAAAATGACCATTAATTAACATCACCTTATTGGTAAGCTGATAAGAGTGATAAAGCTGTTGAATGAAAAGGAACTCTAATCGTGCCCCCATAAAGTCATTTTCAACTATTTGCATCTTGGTACATTAAATAATATATTCATTATCTTGCAACAAATCAATTCAATACTTTAAAGTACTTTAAAGCTTTGGCTGGACAATAATGGATATATATGGTTAAAATGAAAAAAAAAAATAGATCATCTTTAATACAATTAAATTTTAACTGACATTTTTATGTACTACTTTATGTGTACATGGATGATTACTTACCATGTAATTTTTGAACTTGAGATTCATAATTTTTTTAAAAAATTATCATTTTATTATACGCGTATAAGAGTTCTAATTATTTTTGTTAATTTATTGCAGGCGCGGATCCAGAAAAAAATTTGGGGGGGAGGGCCGCCCCCATAAAGTCAGTGTTAAAACTTGTAGTGGGGGAAATGCCTATATTACCCATGTTAAATCCAAGTCCCCCCGCCCCCCTCCCTGGATCTGCGCCTGTTGGTTTGCAATTATAACATTATGTATTGCATGACTGTAAAAATAGGAAAAACAATTACTAAATAAGGTAAATAAGGTAAACAATAACTAATACAGTTAAATGTGACGCGCAGTGTGTATTAGATAAGCCATATCTCACGATGGAGATATACATGGAGCAGCAACAACTAATAGTTCTGTAACCAACAAACATTCATATTTTCCAGGCGCGGATCCAGAAAAAAAAATCGGGAGGTGCTGCGTCCATAAGGCCAATGTTAAAAAAAATTGGAGTGGGGGAAATGCCTATATTGCCCATGTTAAATCCAAAATTTCGGGGGGCTGCAGCCCCCTCAGCCCCCCCCACCTGGATCCGCGCCTGATATTTACTAAAGTTTTAAGATGTTGTTTTAGTTAAAACAAGGGTTAACTATACTGAAATCTACTTTATTAAAGTATTTTCATTGGCAACTTATAATAACATAATTTTTTTTTCAAACATTTTTATTTTTCTAACATTGTATTTTTTTTTAGTTCAATCTGATGCAGTTTAATTATGCATGTAACTATGTCAATTATTATGAGTGTTCCAATATAATACCAATTACCATTATATAAGTCAGAAACTAACCATAAAGAGTTTTTATTGTTGATCAAAATGAGATAATTCAGATACCAAAAAGTGTAATGAATGAGATTTGCTTTTCTTTGTTGTTAAAACGTTTCAGTAAAAACTTCATTGTTGATACTAGAATAGTGACTGATTTAGTTGAGATCGCATGAAGCCTGTGAATTAATTCTTGATTTTGTTTGCCAAATAAACACACTGTTTAGCATCCAACAAAAACACTTTGTTGTTTTGCTCAGTAATGAGAGAATTAGCATATAATTAAATAGAACAAACATTTTAATACAAAAATTAAATCGTGTGTTGAAATTGTAGAAACATTATAAGTTCTGCCATTTTAGTCAGTTGAATAGAAATTTATTCATTTGCTTTGAATGGACTATACTAACTTTGTATTGCATTAATTAATAGAACATTGTTGTGACACATACGTATTAGGTTCGTTATAATATATTATAGTGTGTTTGTTTTTAATTGTATTATATTTAAGTTATGAATTTTGAAACCATTTTTAACAAAATTATTAATAACTACTTATTTAATTAAATCAGTGGTTACAAATAAAAGTTCTGTTCAAATTATTAATTACACACAGTATTTAATTTAATAATATTTTACATTGCAAAAGTCCACCACACATTAAATTTATCACCATTAATTTATTAAAAATATTTACAAAAATAAATGCCAGTTGTTAATTTTGTCTTGAACTAAGCGTCACAATGATTTAGCCTTATCTTTAGATTATAATAAAAACTCTTTCATACGTAGACATTTTACAATATATTTTAAATTTATTTAATCATTAAATAAGTTTTGAAAGTGTAATGAAACTGAATTACCTATGTTATCGGTGTTCTTGGTTCCTGGAGTAAGTAAAGAGCAAGTTAACAATGCTGCTCATTTGCTGAAGCTGGGAAAGTGAGCAAAACTGGCGGTACAGCAGCAAGTTGGGCAACTCTCCTTTCAATGGTAGTGTTAACTTGGCCAACACTATCTCAACTTGCCCGCCAACAAGTATATATAGGAAGATGTTGGATCAAACCAACTTGGAATGTGGATGCTGTTAATTAAGAAACAAGCCAAGATTGTATTGCATTACATTTCCCCTTTACTAAGTGAACGATTTAAACTTAAAATTACATTATAAAGTAAGAATTTCAACTTAAGTAGAATGTATATTTTAAAAATATACCAACGTTTATATGTGGAGTTGATTAAATAATACAATTTAATTTATTTAATTTAAAAAAAAATGGATTGAACAGAAAATTGTCTAGAATGGCCTTCATTTATAATAATCAATTGGTGAACATACTGGAGTTGCTTAGTTTCAAAACCGGCAATATGCATTTTCAACTAAGATTCAAAAACCCAACATTTTTTACCAGGAAATTAACCCTTACTGAAAATGCATATTGCCGGTTTTGGACCTAGGCAACTCTAATTTAGTTTCTTTAAACCAAAGAAATAACATCTTTATTTAAACGTTTGATATGATTCTGTACACATTTTTATTTCTTAATTCTTACTAAAAATTATTACTATATATATATATATATATATATATATATATATATATATATATATATATATATATATATATATATATATATATATATATATTATTATGCTCTTAATAATTTCCATCATTCAGTTTTATAATTAATTAAATGAACCTTACAGTTACAGATAGTGTTTTTACAGTTTGCATCACGTTCCTAGATTTATCAAAAAAGTTTAAATAAAATTATCACACAATAATTAAGTAAAATTCTTCTTTTGTTAACTGAGCCCAGATCCATTGGGAACTCTCTTCATGGACCGCAACTAGCGTTGCTTGTTTTTTTCCTCCCATTAAATGACTTGTAATCCCATAGAATTTACCTAGTTGGATTTATATAGGAACCATTAGTCTCAGAATTATTCAATAAAATTGATTGAACCTGTCATCAATCAAGTCTCGGATGCATAAGTGAATGTTCTATAACTACTGCATGCCATTTAATACAGTGCAACATTGACATACGATTAAATTCTCTGTACTTTCAAAAAAAAAAACTTGTGTTAAAAAAATAGTTAAAAAATGAGTTTTATTGTTTTTTTTTTGTTTTTTTTTTTATTTTTATTAATGAAAACAAATTTTTAGAGGATTTCAAGTAGATGTATAAAAATATTTACAGGGTACTTAATTTTTATTTTACCATTTTTATTTTAATGGTATTAAAAATTATAACTTTCTTTTCATATGACTGAAATAAATTTGAAAATTTTAATCCTTTTTTTTTTTAAATAATTTTCCCTCAACTCGCATGCGAACACAAAAGTTGTATTAAATATAAGAGTTCGGTATTCAAAACATTTATCAATAGTTGATCAATATTTGCTGGTAATTGGTGGGTGTAGTGGCACGTCAGTTGTGGCCGTGGCTCCTAATTGAATGTGCAAGCGCCGCGGCGCACCACCGCACTCCACATTGAATAACAGCTGACGCCAGAGTGGCACCGACTCTAATTGAGCGGAAATTGGAGGCAACTTCACACGACTTTATGATTAAATTTGTGTGTCCAATGATCTAATCAACGCTGCTTAACATTTTAACTATAACAATAATTAAACACTCTATTATATATCAGTTCAATAATATATTATTAATTGTTTGATAAACATAATATGTTTTTGTATATTCACTGTAATATATACTTTGTCAATGATCATATTTTTATATAATATTGTTATTATAATATGAATTGATAATTTAATTTATACATAACTATTTTATTTTATGAAATGTATGATCACTAATTAATTTTAACTAAGTATTGGATAATATATAAATAATTTAACATACCTTTAGTTATATTTACATATTGCATGGAGTATAGTAGTAAATAAGTAAATATTATTCAACATGCAAAATAATAATTGTATTTATTTAATAGAAGAGAAGGTATTAAAAAAAATATTGTTAAAAACAGTAAATCTACATTGCCAATGAGAACAATTCGTGGTAGCAGATTGAATATTACTAGCATTATCAGAGGAGGGAGAGATTAAAATTCCCCTATCCCTCCCACAACACTTTGCAGCTTTGCAAAAAAGTTAGCGGGCAACAGTACATTCTGTACATTCTCATAATTATTATGCAAGTTACGCTGTTCGATAAACAGAACATTTTTTTTTAACTTTCATTATAGCTAATGATACTTATATAGTTAGTAACTTTTGACTTTAGGTCTGTTGCCTGCTTTGTCTGTTAGTCAATTACTTAAAAAAATCACAGAATTAAGAGTTTAAGAACTTAATAATGAACGTTAACCACGAGTTTTAAATAACTAGACCGAAGTATCTTGTCCGTAGACAAGATGTTATCTCCATCAGATGACGTTTTTTATTATTTATTTCCAATATACTTTTTTAAGATTGTATGATACGTACCGATGACAGAAATAGCACATTGGAATTAATTAAATAATTCTTTGAAAATTGTTATATGAAATTTATCATAGCAATGTGATATAGTAGCAATGCGTCGATAAGCTATAATTTGTAGATATATATATATATATATATATATATATTAAATAAATTTTATATACGCAATAATTGTAAATAATAACAGAACTGGGTACTTAATTAAATTTCAAAGCTCAAAAAGCCTCTTCAATACATAATAAAAGATAAGGCACCAAAAATTAAATACTTCACAGAACATTAATATAACAGATAACAACTTTGAATATTCATTTCAATGTGCCTCGAACGAAGGAGGCAAAACATCGCAAGATCAATGATGAGAAGAACAACAGCTGACACTTTATACACCAAAAGAGTTCTAGTTGCCTATAGAAATTAACCAACAGTTATCGCATCATTTAAATATAATAACGTCTACATTCGTTGATCAATATTAATGAATACGGTAATTTAATGGAGTGGGGGGGGGTAGAAATAATTCACAACTGTTTTAAAGCCGAAAAAAAAAGAAATTTAAAAAAAATCTGAAAAAATCCTTAGTTAGCCACCTTGCAATGTTTTAAAAAAAAGTAAGTGAAAAGCATTTTTCAGTATATATAAGAAGTTAACCTGTGTGCCATTTGACGTTTTTGGACAAAATAACATGTTTAATTTACGGTAATACTAATTACATGTGTTGAAAACTATTGCTATTTCATTTAAATTAACATTATTTTGTTCTCATTAATAAATTTACTGATGCTTAGAGTATTTTCTTAACATTTTTCATTCTCTCTTTAAGTATTATGAAAAACTGTTAAATACATGACTCTGTGTATGTTCGTACAGCTAGCATATCTTATAGCTATAAACAACAAGTAACGTACTCAACGCCTTAACAATATGAAAACTTATAATTATGATGAATGCTTCATACTAGCAAAGTAAATATAAATTAATATTATACCATTGAAATATTTTAATTGAAAGCAGGTTATTTGAACAGAACTTTTACTTTGCTTATGGTTGTTTTTCTTGTGATTTTTCAGACGTATACATTAATTTTTCTTCTAGCTTACAAAATGTAGCAGAAGTATTTTTTTTTTTTTTAATTTACAGAATTTTATTGAAGAAATTATAAGAAAAAGTGCTGCAATAAAAATAGTATGTATATAATTATATATATTTTTTACAATCATAATATTTATCATCATAACATCCACAGTAAAAAAAATAATAAAAAAAGAGTCCCTTTTACAGTATATTTGTGTGCAATTACCTAAGTAGTATTAAAACAAAATTTACGTTACATAAATTACATTCATCCATCTGAAAATGCTTTTACAAACATCCTACATGACGTTATGCAACCCGCAGAGCATAAACATAACATTGTCAGAACAGGCCTGGCCACTGCACATTGGCATCATTTTGTACTTGCCCGCTCAACTGTTCACAGCCTGCAATGATTTACACTCTATTATTAATGAACATTACATGTACGCACTTCAATGAATCTTTTGAACACCTCAAACAAGCCAAACGTTGACCTTATTCTCTTTGCAACTGTTGTGACCAAAAATATTAGTGAGGGAAATTCGAATTATTTTTACTATTTTCAGGTACTTGAGGTTTATACCCAACATTACCTACTTACGATTGCAAAGTTTTCGTGTATTTCCGTGAACGTTCGGCTCGGTTACCAACCAATGAGGAGAGACATTAAAAATAATATTTCCACGATGAGACGCAACCAATCCTAACATAATTATACATATTTTAAAAGCTTAATATAGGTTTCTACGTATTTTCAATACTACAGTACGACTGAAAAAATACTTTTACTTACGTTTTGAAAGGAAATGTTGAACAGGGAGAAAATACTTAAGCAGAACTTCAGATATGAAATGTACAGATGGAATCATCATTAGCTGCGTTTTTTTTTATATAATAAAACAAAGAAGGTATTATAGTAATGAGACTAATGACATTATGAACGAGGGATCAGAACTCTATACAAAGTAAAATTAAGCTTTCGAAGTAAGAAGTTCTCAAAAATATATAATTATACTTAAATATATAATTATTTATAACACTGAGACCAAATAAATGAAATAACATTGTATATATTATACAGTATATTTTTTATGTAACCATACATTGCACATGTCATGTATAAAAAGTATAAATAAATAAATAAATAAATAAATAAATAAATAAATAAATAAATAAATAAATAAATAAATAAATAAATAAATAAATAAATAAATAAATAAATTTAATAAATAAATAAATAAATAAATAAATAAATAAATAAATAAATAAATAAATAAATAAATAAATAAATAAATAAATAAATAAATAAATAAATAAATAAATAAATAAATAAATAAATAAATAAATAAATAAATAAATAAATAAATAAATAAATAAATAAATAAATAAATAAATAAATAAATAAATAAATAAATAAATAAATAAATAATATTTGAAATGTATGCATACTTGACATAGATTGCATGATGTTGATATTCGTATGCATAAGCTCTATACTTCTTACAAGCACTATATATTATATTGATGCAACAATGCATTAAATATTGAATTTACTCACATTGAATATATGAATAATATTCTCGTATCAAGCAGCTTATAATGCATAGTAAAATATCTAAGAGCATGTATTATTCCTGACTGTAGAGACGGTGCAATGAGGGATGAATTCACAATAACCCTATACTTTACATTATTGTTATAGCACTAAATTCCCATTCAGAAATATTGTGAAGATATGGAAAATTCGAATGTACCATATTGGGGTCGATTCATGAAGCAGTTAGCCAGGTTTCTAACCACGTTTAACTAGGTAGTTTAACACGTAACACGTAAAACAGGTATAGTTAAACGTGGTTAGAAACCTGGCTAACTGCTTCGTGAATCGCACCCATTATAGCTGACAGCACAAGTCAACAATTGCAAGGATTTGGGTAAAAGCACTGAATTTATTGTTTAAGGATCTAAGCAAAATTATACAACAAAAAACATAATAACTGCGAATTATTGAATAATCAAAATTTGGTACATTATAACTGTTTTGCATTATTTGAATTTGGCATTATAAATATATTTAATTGCAAAAAAAAAAAATGTATATTGAGGGGGACGGATACTTTGAAGCCAGTAAAGAAAGTCTCAAGTCATGTAATCAGACATTGCAAACACTTCTAAATTATAAAATTACTTTGTTATATCATTAAAAATCCATGATATAATACGTTAAACTATTAAGATTATAATAATTTTATAGTTTGTAAATTTATTTTTACATAATTATATTATACGATGAAACGAACAATACGTTGTGATAAATTTTATATCTCTAAAACGAGGTCAATTGAATCATATATGATAAGACAAACATTGCTCAGATTATATAAAAAAAAACTCTGCTGCTGGTGGGTATATTTTTATATAGAGATTTTGGTGAAATAGCTCATAAAGCAAGCAGAAACCGTAAACGTAGTAGCTTTTGCCTTAGGCATTTGTTAGTAGTTGGTTAGGAGGGAAAAGAGAGACGCTAAGCGACTGTCCGGTTACCGGGGAATCGAATTAGACCGCTTTATTGCTCCTCGTTCAATTCGCCCACAGTGTCCTCGCCCCTATGGTTCACTTGGTTGCACCCGTCCTCCTCCTCTCACTTGGTGAGCCCGCACGGCCACCACCGCGGTGAAATCTAAAGGAGGGGGGAGGGGAGAGATTGACCTCAGTGCAGCCACAAGGCTTCTCAGAATATAGGGGAGGTGACCAAAGATAATTTAAGTTTAGAGAAGTAACGCGTTGTTTTTTTTTTTTTTTTTTTTTAATCTTTATAGCTTAATGGACTGTTTTAGTCAAAATGGACCAATTAGAGTTAGAAATTTACTTTATATTGTATAAATGATTCAGTACAGTTTTTCATCATATTTACATCATAGAAAAAAAATAATCTTCCAAGATTATTTTTTCTATGCTTATACTAAACGGTATTAATTATTCCTTGTTCCTTAATTTTCTGTTACAAGTTTGTAGTGTACGTACGTAAGATTACACATTATAAATACACATGTTCTATATAATTTAAGCATTGATAAAAAATTTAATATATGTACAGAATTTTAGTTTCATAATAACGATGCTTCGTTATTTTTTATTTATTTTGTTTTTAGCAACGATTTTAAATCAATATTATTAATATTTTGAAGTTCTTATTTATATATCTTTGTGATATTGATATACAATATGTATACTGACATGTATGTATACTAACCTTTTTTGGGTATGAATTATTTTTACGACAATTATATAAAATATAACAAACCAGCATGCAATATGATTGTATAAATTTAAAATATTGTATAACACAACTTTGAGTCAAAAGTATTAATTTGTAGATTAGTAACTAATTGGAGTATAAATAGCTACTGCACCAAAGAAAATAAACTTGTCATAAAATTGTGACTATCATATGTACAATGTAGTATTACAACACGAAAAAGTCTTATATTAGCGTTATTTTGTGCATCAGTCTGTTACAAAAATACGAAAGGTTCGATTTTTCTCTTGCTATTGCTCTCTTCTCAATACTTTTGCTACTATATGTAGCGTATATTACACCAGCAATCGATTTTTAATCCATCACAAAAATGTAATTTCTGATAAATTGCATTCGACGCAGCAGAAAAGCGAATTTCCATGCTCGCTATGAAAGTGGCATGGTGGTGTGTGATGGTATTACCAAGTTATCGGAAAAGAGGAAAAGTTTTATGTATAAATTTATTATTATAATATTTTCTTTGAAATGATCAAGTAAGCGTCATTATAAATTCTTAAAAATAAAAAATAAATAAAAAAGAATAGAAAAAACTTTCGTATCATGTATTTATTCATGTGCAAATATATTTTTAATAAAAAATAACGTTTATTGGATAAAATTGTTGCTTATTCAACTGTCAGATATATACATATTATATTATATATAATAAAATTATGAAAAAATTGCTAATTTGATGTTTTCACAGTAAAAGTGTAAAATTTCGAAATATCTGCAATTACTAGAAATTCAAATTATTTATTTATCTAATTCCAAATTCAAGATACTCACTTCTAGAGCACATGGTATCGTCATGCATAAAATATGGGTGAGATACGTTATTTAAAACAAAACATGTATATGCACAACAACTCCTAATCAATCAAAATTTAGAATTCAGGTTCATCTATAGATACTATAAAAACAAAACAATCGGAAGAAAAGAATTTTAAATTACATGGACCCTTTTTAATAAAACAGCCCGGTGTTTATAAATATACCTAACGTCAATACAAGAGCATAATATAGGTCTTTTGTCCATAAGTTTGAGTATGTTTTTTTGGAGCTATTATAGTACTTTATTTAATTTTCTAGTATTATGATCATGGACTTTCTCCTTAATATAAGAAGTTCAAAATGATAACTGACAACTACATGAAATACTTTTTGCAAATAATCAAGATTGTAAGATACGTTCTTGATTTGTGATTACTTCGATATCAGTTTTCAATAAGATTGTTCTGTACTTCATCCTTTAATCTGTGTCAACTATAGGCATGCGCAACTATTGTAATATGTATGCATATTCATACACACAATATAGCAATTAACAGTTTACTGTGTTGGAATTTGATTACAATTTATGAGTCTACCCTATATACGCTTATGTTTATATATTACATATAGTTATTATTATATTAAATGTCTACACACGCGATGTATGTTCCAATCTATGATGATGACCAACGATCACACCTGAATTTTAATAAGTGATACATAACATGACGATATAATATATATAATAACATATATTATACAGTATATGGTATATATACCATCTTGTTAATAATGTATTGAGCAAACGTGCCAACTAATAACAATATATGTGATTATTATTATTATGAACTACTCTATTATTTGAACTATAATAATATTAATAATAATAACAATAATAATAATGTGTTACTTTAAGCTCCGAGTCTGTTGTTTGTAGACCTAGCTTTCATCACAGAGTATATAATGCGTAAAGTTACTAAGTTACCATATATACTAACAAGCAAACCAAGACAGTCGGGTGTTATGTGAATAGAAAATAAACGCATTTTTTTATTCCATGATTATGTTCTTGGCCTGTTGAAATAATAATGCATGTAGTGAACAACACTGCACGATAATCGGAAGAAATAAGATGCTCAGTTCTTTGGGCAAATTAACTCGCCATACGATACAGTCGTCTCAAGTGTTAAAAATCTAACTAGTTTTAGAACTTGACTAAAAATATATATAAGCTAATACAATTTCTTTGAATTTGAAATATTTCTTACTTAATTTGTACAAAGTATATACTTTGCTCACAAAATTTTAAATTTTCAACAAATTAACTTGATATTATGCTATGTATCAAGCGTAATTAATTAAGGCATATATTATAAATGGCAATCCTACATTATACATCATAGGTAAGCATAACTATATTGCATTCTCTTTTCTTCATCAAGAAAAAAAGGAGGATGTAAATAAAATAATCCATTAATTGTGATTCTGTTTTTCAATATTATCAACACAAAATTGTAATAAGTAATACAAAAACTTGATATTATTGAAATCAATATTTTTAATTATCATTAATTTGTATTAAAAAATAAAAATAATACTTACCTAATGTATTGAATTTCCTTTCCTGCATCATGTTTCCTGATTACGAAGATATTAATGAGATCATACAACATGGACAAGCCATTATAATTTTACATTATATAGCTTCATACATATCTGGTTTGAGCTTGTTTCATTTATAGTGTAGGCATTATTCTTGTGATACTCTTAAAAATAGAATCAGCTTAAGTTACCGCACATTAAAATAATATGCATATTGTATAACTCCAATTATTAATTGAAGTGTGTTTAGTTTATTTCTAGGAATATAAGTTTTTTGAAACCTAAGCAAATATATATATATATATATATATATATATATATATATATATATATACATATATGTGTATATGTATATATAAAGTTCATCAAATAAAGTGTAACAATTTTAAACAGTAAAAACAATTATAGACGCGATTCATGAAAAAATATCCAGCAGGTTTCTCGCTATCCACGGTTGCAGCCTAAATCAATGATATATTAACCGTGGCTATATAGTGAGAAACCTGCATGGATAATTTTCTGGATTTTCCTTTGTTAATTGCACCCAATCAATGCATGTAAATATTTTAGTACGAATATTACACTTTCTGCAATATTACCTGCTTATAATTAATCAACTTAAGGGCATTGGGTGTAGCACCGGTAGTTGGCAACACTGACGTATCTTCACCATGTTAATTTTTCAACCTTGCTCCTTGGAGTAATTTTTATGCTAGAGCTAAGCTGATTGCAGTAGTATCAAGGTAATTAGTAGCCCAAGTGCACAATTTGGCTAAATAAAGCTTGATTTTAAAAAAAAGTATTTTTTTTTATATTTTAAAAAAATGCATATAAATTTAAAAAATTACTAAAAATACTTTTCTTTAAATCAGGTTTTACTAAGCCGAATTGTGCTTTGGGCTACTAATTACCTTGATACTACTGCAATCAGCTTAGCTCTAGCATAAAAATTACTCCGAGGAGCAAGGTTGAAAAATTAACATGGTGAAGATACGTCAGTGTTGCCAACTACCGGTGCTACACCCAATGCCCTTAATCTGTAATAATGTAAATAAAAATCATAGAATGAAGTCATTCTATCTATTTAAATTCTATGTATTAAATAATTTAATGTAAAAGTAGTTCTCATATTAAAATTAATATCATGTAAGTATTTTCTACTCTACAATAGCTCACTTAACTGTTCAAAATTTAATCCAATTATATGACTGAAATAATCTCTTTCACTCTCTCTACATTACACTATGACTACTTTGCTTTGACGTAAATAAACACTCTCATTATTTAGACCTTCTGCTTTGGAACGTTTTTAAGCGGCGGCCGCGTCTTCTTCCATCAAGCATGCTAAGGCAATTAGTAGTAATGGTTCTAATGCTTATAGATTTATACAAAAGGAAAACTATGAATAACTGTTAACATTGTATTCTCTGTTATAAAGGGGAAGAGAGAGAGGAGAGAAATGAAATCTTAAATTTTATAATGTGCTTAGTTCTCTATCCTTCATTCTTTCAACATTATTAAAATTGATGTTTGCTATTCTTTCATTCAAATTATTAGATAAAAATTTATTGATAGTAGTAGTGACTGCGCTTTGTTAAAATGCAGGGCAAAATTATAAACAGCCATACAAATTATTTATATTTACTACATTTTTTAACTATTTTGTTTAATAAATTTGAATTTATGAGTTTATTTTTCAGAGAAAATTAGAATTATAAATATTTTGTTCAATTTCTGAATATATTTCAGCTAGTCTAACGACTTTTAAATATATTTCAACAGTTAACGACTTTTAACTGTGATTATAAAATGATGCGTGTTCGTAAACCGTGCTCGGAGTACTCGGAGTATTTTGACGAACAAAAATCGTGTGACGTAATTTGCACTGCACTCCCTACCCCACCGATGTGGCTGGTGCAGTACTTTGTGTACTCCAAGTAGGGTTTACGAACAGACCTATTATGATAAATTATTGGCATTGAATTAATATGTAAAGATTGTTAAGCATGAAAAAGCAAAGTTGCATATTTTATTTAATTATATTTTTTAAGATTAATTTAATAAAACAAAATTAATGACCCATATAATATATAAAATATATAATTATTATAATTTATTATAATTTGATTTTTCATCATTCTCCAATTAAACGCTGCATTTAGAAATTGCAATGAGTTGTTACAATTATCTTCAAGTTAATGGACCTTATAAATGGACATCCTTAAATTACTTAAAGGGAGTAGAGCCTTTAGCGAGAGATAGAGAGTCATTCCATCATTCATATTTTCATTGACAACAAATGTTTGTGTTCCAACACACACAGTAAATAATTAAACTAAAAACATGGAAAAAAAAAAAAAACTTTATCTTCATTTTCTCACTCAGAAGTTTTTTTTTTTTTTTTTTTTTACTCCCAAAACCCCCCTTTTTTTTCTTCCTTCTTTATTTTTTCCTTATTCCTTGTAAGAGTTTTTAACTAACACGGTAGAAGAAGAATCCTTGTTAAAGTTGTGTCAAGCAGAAAAATAGTTGGAGCGTGTCTCCTTACCCGCTTGCTACAGCTACGTTTTCTTCTTCCTACTTCTGAAGTGACCTCTTCTTCCCTTGAGAGTTTTGTCCGACAGATTACCCCCCTACAAAGTTGACTAGAGGGTTTGTATGTCTGACTTCTCATGGTGATGTAAATCACTCGGCGACAACGACGGCTTCTTCTAACATGGGACAATACAACAACATTAATATAACTGAAATATATATTAAAGTTCATTTTACTATATTTAAGCATAAGAAATTGTACTAAAAAATAGTTGAATGTTAACTTAATTGACATATAGATATAGTACACGCGTTGCCATCGCAAATTAGGAGTAGGAAGCTTTAGATGTTGTCCCGTGAGACTGGTGTATATAAGAAGAGCACTCATTCTTACCTCAGTTGTTGATGCGTTTTTGTTTTGAATAAAACATCAAGTTGCTAGCATAGCTGCTATATATATATATATATATATATCTATGTTTGTGTTTGGGATATTACACTTGTGTCATCATCCCATAAGATTTATTTCAAATTCAATATTTTGCTGCTATTTCATATTTTTATGTCGGAATAAATAAATAAAATTCAAATTAATTATTATTTATTTAGCAGCAATTACAAAACCAAAGCAATAATAAATATAATAATAAAATAAAATGATAATAATACAATTTGAAATTATTTTTTATAAATAATTTGATAAAATACCATGTATTTATTGAAAAATGTTGAAATGCTTTTAAGTTAATTATTTTATTAGTTTTAAAAATTCTTCAGTGTTCTTTAAATTTGTTGTGCTATTTGTTGCACACGATGTTCAAGTCTTTTGTGGGGAATATAAGATATGGTTTTCCTTTTGTTATTCGTCAGAATACACTATTTAGTTAGAAGTCCTGTTGTCCTGTACTCTTAATTTTTTATGTACAAAAACACAATTTTATGTGTTAACGAGTATGTGGTAACGAGAGTAAAATATAGCTGCATATTTTACAACATTTCAACGTATAATAATTAGTAATTGCCTATTTAATTTTTTATAAAAAAAATAAAAAGAAGTTTTGTTTGTTTAAATTTATAATTACTTAGGCGGTATACGTATTACACGATACTCAAAATAAATTGAAAAAAAAAATCAGCAATTTTGTATATTTTTTTATACAATTATTTGTAATTACAGATGCAACCATATACAAAAGAATGCACAAAATATATTTCATATTTTTTTTTACTTGTATTGTGAATTCATGTATTATTTACACAAGCTTTGTATTCCTTAATGAACCACGTCAAACAAACAAAACAAAAATTAACTTTGACATGATTATTTTATTATATCATCATGTAATCATTGGAAAGTATGACGTCATCATTTAATGTTGTTATGGCTTAAGGGTGACAAAACAAAATAAACATGACAGAGTAACATTACTCATCATCAGTACTAGCCTAGTTAAACAGCTATATAGCTAACAATACTATTTGAAAATTCCATTAACTTCTTCCACTACAGAAGAAAAACTATCACCCCTCTGTATATATAATCCAAATTTTTTTCTTTCTCTCTCACTCTCGTGTGCATTGCGCATAATGATTCTCTTTTGTCAAACAATTAGCTGCTCTAATGAGTCACTTAGCAGTCTGCCCGTTTTTGACGTACCGCGGCAAGATATATATACTATTAAAGGTTTTGAGGGGAAGTATGGGGTGATGGAAAAAGAAGAAATGGGAGGGGGGGGGGATAAATGAAAGTAAAGCCGATGTGATCCTAAAGAGAAACAAGAGAAGGGTGAAAGTAGAAATATTATACCACTTTGTAAAGCAAATAATAAAAATAAAAAATGAGAAGAATGGAATAAAAATGTTTTTTTGATCTTTTATTTGCATTTAATTTTATACATTTCTTTATATCCATTTGTGACTTTTATTTTTAGGTTCACTCGTAAAAAAAATAGGAATTTTCTGACATTCATATTATATACTTTCTATTTATTTTTTTATGTTCTTTTAATTTTGAACTAGTACGTTGTGTGTTGCATGTTTACGTATCAGAAAACACAAATCGAAACCAACGAAAAGATGAACTCAGGGAGGAGATCCCCTAGCCGTGGAGTCACGCGGCACAAGGTCACCCTGTGTCCACGATGTCCACATTTGTGATTCAAAGTGCATGATAGAGGGCCATAACACATCAAAGTGACACGTAATACGTCGCAATAGCATGACGTCCTCACTACACGGCCACGACAACACACCACGCACCAACACTCGAACACACGGTGATTCGAAACACAGACCACACGACACCGAAGAGCCCAAATTTCCAAACGTAACCTCACGGGCGGCGTGCGCTGCTGAAACGGTGTCCGGTGTCCGGAACCGAACACGACTCGGCAGCAACAAAAGTTCACAGGGCAAAGACCTCCACCGGCCAAGGCCAGCGCAGGGCACCGGAAGAGCTGAGAGGCCGAAAAACCCCAAAAATCTAGATAAAAAAATTCACCCCCAGTCCCCCCCCCCCGGACGTGGATTTTTTATTATTTTCCTGGTTACGGCGGCCACCCCCGGGAACCCCCACAGGAAAAGTTTCGTTGGGTTCCGACGAACCCAGACGCTCGCCCAAAGGAAGTGCGTCCCAGCATAGGAAAACGCTGGTTAATTTTGGGGTCCCGAAAGTGATGTTTAATAATAAGGACTAGTCGAGGTGCTATAAAAAAAAAAAAAATAAATAAAAAAATTGGGTCTGACAACTCCCTTCATGATTTCTTTTCGTGCAATTCAGATAATTATATTAAAAAATTTAAATTTAAAATTCTTTATTAATTCCATTTTTTGCTACAATCAGAAAGAATCGATTATTTGTGATGAACCTTATGTTCCATGTACAAAAAGTTCATTACAAAATAATCGATTCTATCTGATTGTGTATTTACGAACAGACCTACTGTTTTTAATTATTCTTTGGGAAACAAAGAAGTGCCAAATTTGAAATGATACTGCAACAAAATTAATAATCAAATAATATATTTGATTTACTAGTAATTTTGATATGTATTCATGTGCTACATATTATATAGTGCATGCATTCAATAATTATTGTTAAAAGCTGTATATTTATTGGTATCAGTTATTAATTACATTATATTATTATATTAACATGAAGTCAATATAATATAATTGCATTAAAATAATAAACATATTTTACACATATAATTTTATGTAAAATATTTATGATGCATTGACTGGTACAATCTACTTTGATGTTATGTAATATGTAGCAATAGAGTTAGCAACAAATGTGTAATTTGTTGTTAATTAAATTTATTTGAACAGTTGCATTTGACGTAATGAAGTTTAGTTTTAACTTCATCAATAATAACTTAACAAACACTGCTTCAATCAACAATTTATTAATAATTAAATAATATTAAACTGCACTGTTTGCAACAAATTAGAATTCAAAGCTAAAATATAATTTAATTATGAATTTAAATTATGATAAATTGAAGTAAAAAATATCCTGAGTAGTACATTTTTAATTATTCTTCACGTCAGGTATAAATTTGCATAAAAATTTAACGAATTTTGTCTATCTAATATTAATTAAAATGGGATCTAAATTTAAAAGTAAAATACAGTTTGTTACCTTGTAAATTTGACTTTTAAAGAGTCACGAGTTCACAAGTATTAATTTACTTTACCCATTTAAATGTAAATTATAGGTTTTTTATATTATTTATTATTATGATTTGTTGCGTTGAACGATTCATACACTGATGTCAGATGAAATTTTTGCATACTTAATGTTTTATGTATAAATTTATATTTATCACTGACCTTATGGCAAAATTCTACTTGCTCCTTTGCAATGACCACGCTATAATATACATATCCGGATACATACATATTATGTACATATTTCAAGATAGTATAAAAAACTATAAAATAATGCATGATTTAAGTAATATGTATTTTAATTGTTAAAACAAGTGTAATTTAGGACAGTACTGTACAATGCCAATAACACCATCAAATCACTATGATTTGTTACGTATTTATGATACCACCTATATATACATCATATATTATAAGTTTAGTTAAAATAATTGAGATATTAACTTTATTTTTTTTAAATACGTGAATTAATATAAATAAATTGAATATAAGATATATTTTTTAAAAAATTACATTTGTATTGATCATTGTTTCAAAATTTAGTTCACGCTCCTTGTCTGCTGTGATCGAATTAATCCGTATTGCCTTCTACCTACTACACCCCAGAGGTTTGCATGCTGGTACACGTCCTTAGGGAAATGTGTGATGTCAGTTCAAGTCCCAGAGAGGGCAATCAAAAGTTAACACCTTTATTGATCAAATCATTCTACCGTGTAATGTTTTCCCACCGCAGTGTCATATGATCTATTATAATTACAAATTTATTTAATAAAAATATAAAAATGGATTGAACTATGTGTTATTATAATATATATTATATATGTTAGGAAAAGAATATATATATATATTCTTACTTGCAAATTTTATAGCTAACAATTTAGACAGTAAATTAAGTTTTAGAGGCAGTTAACTCTTTGATAGTAAGAAAAAAAAAAAAAAAAGAAGAAAAGAAAAATATGGAACGCAAACGAAAGAGAAAAGTATGAAAAAAAGAAGAAGAAAAAATTCCAACAGTTTTTATAGCTTGCAAAAACTTATATGGCATTTTATTATCGTTTAAATAAGAATATTCTAGTATAATTTAGGCTTATAAATTTCAGGAATGAATTATACGCTT
This sequence comes from Siphlonurus alternatus, assembly GCA_949825025.1. Lineage (NCBI taxonomy): Eukaryota > Metazoa > Arthropoda > Insecta > Ephemeroptera > Siphlonuridae > Siphlonurus > Siphlonurus alternatus. The sequence goes on from OX463780.1 coordinate 39,471,447, forward strand.
TTGGCATACAAATGCACATATTAACGAAACATATATTATAATAATGGGTCTGTATTATCGTGAAATCACGTCTTGTAAATGTAGAAATTTTCAGAGCAAGAAGGTCCTAAAATTTAAAATATTTTTCCAAACTTTTAGTTCTGAGATCTTTACATCCCAACATCCAGTAAAAATTAATCTCAAGATAAAATAATATAATATTGTCTATGTATAAATTAACTTTTAATTATTTTTCTGGAAAATAATAGTCAAACACTGTATTCTTTATTATTTTACCAAAATGTTAGATATTTATAATATATTAGAATGGTGTATTCAAATGTATATATTTTTAAGAACTTTAGACTAAAAGAGTGTATATTAATGCAAGACTCTCAAAGACGTGGGTCAATGTTTGACCCATTGGCCATTGGTTGCAATTAGACTTGAGATATTGACCCAATCATTTACCCTTGCAAACTAGGCTTGAGCAGCCAGGTATATGAAAAATTTGAATATGGATTATATTATGTATTTAATTATTATAACCTGCTTTAATATTTTGATGCAGAAATGTTTTTTATATAAATAATACGATAATTTTTAATTAATAAATAAATTACATAAAACATACATAGCTAATTTGATGCTACCCGTAATTTATCAACCAACTCATATTTAATAAATGGAAATAAATCAATTTCTATATATCGGTAATAAATCTATAAGCATGCCATACAGTATTGACAATTCTAATTATTTGTAATAAATTAACTGTGAAACAACGTTCATAAAACTTGTTTTTTTTTATATAAATATAACTGCATTTAAATATCAGCATATAACATGTATCCATATGATTAAAAAATATTACTGTACAGAGAGATATTCATTAGGAATTAAAATGAAATAACATCCCTTGCAACTATTATAGTTCAATATATGATATAGTTAACATTAAAAATGGAGCTTTCAATTAATTTGCTTTATTTTCTTTTGGTAAATATTACACTAATGCAAATACAGAATGTGAGCTGTAAGCATTGTGAAATTGTGAAACTAAAATGGCTTTGGGTTTGTCAGTCTGTGTACTGATGATAAAGCCGCATAGCACAGAGAGAGAGAGAGAGAGAGAGAGAGAGAGAGAGAGAGAGAGAGAGAGAGAGAGAGAGAGAGAGAGAGAGAGAGAGAGAGAGAGAGAGAGAGAGAGAGAGAGAGAGAGAGGAGTCAGTTTGCAGAGCAGCTCATGGCTGTTCATATTAATTACTTGGATTTATCAGTCGAAGTGCAGACTGCAATTTTAACCTCCCGTTCATGTTGTGACAAGTATCTGCAACAAACGAATACATTACATTTTCACAGAACAAATCAATCCAAAGAACTTTGAAGTGACAAATCCTTTGATATGTTAATATAAATCAATGATATACCACAACATGTAAAGTTATTGATTATAACTTTGATTATTTACGAGAATATTTTGTAGTTTGAATAAACACATGTAAATATGTCATTAGCTATTTTTTGTTTTAATTTATAATTCAAAAAATAAGACAAGCCCTCAGAGATCACTAGATTCAAAGGAAAACTGGAAATTGTAAAATTTTATTATTCATGGATGTTTTGATATTATGATATTTTTTCCCCTCCATTTTATGAAATTTATCCATATTAAATATTTTCAAAATTTTTTTTTGTTTTTTTTTCAAAAACAGATACGCTCGTAACAAAAATCTGCTTCAAATATAATTAATCAGTTAGACTCATTTACGTTTCGTTGGAAATATTTTCAAAACTAATGTTCTAGGAACTGAAGTCACTGAGATTTGCTGCAAACCACACACATAAAGTTATGAAATGAAATTTAATGTAAAATGATTTTGCGGTGCTACATTTGGCTAAAGTCCATCTTTATAGATAATTGTTATCACTGTTATCAGTCATGTCTTGGAATCAATGATTGACTCCAACATTTTTATTAAAGAATGGATAGAGACTGCAAAGTTATGCTACTCTGATTTTTTTTTTTTCAGATCTTTTTGAGTCCGAGAACTATTAAAAAAAATAGTAAAAGTACAGAAAGAGTGACGCCTTTTGACGCGTCTCGTAATAAAAGGGTAGGACCTAAAAGGGCTTGGGTTAAAATCCATCCTCGCCAAAACTTTTTAGCAATACTGTACTTCCCGGGCTCTAAAAAATCTGAAAAAGAATCAGTGGCATAACTTTGCACGCTCTATTCATGTTTGCAATAAAATTTTTTGAGGTCGATTCTCTATTTCTTATATTTTCCTCAAGGCATAAATGAAAGAAGCCATCAAGCGAATGCCGTTGAAACTAAATGTTTCTGACATCAACTACTTGATGAGATTAATGGATGCATTTCTCTAAATTTAAGAAGTGAAAACTGGTTTCAAACGAATCATTGTTATTCATATTGAATAAAATTAAAATAAAATTCAATGTTATTTCTAAATTTTTGGACAGCCTACTTTTCTTAATTGTTTATGCTTCTTATTGGTTTTATTTTTGTATATATATTGTATATATATTTCTGCTTTTCTGTTCTTGTTTCAATAGGTGAATAGACACTGTATAGTGATTTGGTTGTTTCGTTTCTGCAGCCGTTTCGATTTGCCCCCATAGGCTCACATGTTTTTTAATTTTCTCTATCTTTTACTGTATTTTCAGCCTATGAAAGATTTAATAAATAAATAAATAAATAAATAAATAAATAAATAAATAAATAAATAAATAAATAAATAAATAAATAAATAAATAAATAAATAAATAAATAAATAAATAAATAAATAAATAAATAAATAAATAAATAAATAAATAAATAAATAAATAAATAAATAAATAAATAAATAAATAAATAAATAAATAAATAAATAAATAAATAAATAAATAAATAAATAAATAAATAAATTTTAAAAAGTAATAACAAATTTATATTATCATATTATATGCTGGAATAAAATGTTTTGCCTTAAAAAAATATTTATAAATTATCAGCACCAAAATTTAAGTATATTATATTACATATATTATGATTTATGGACCAATTTTCACCCATGTATATTATAGATAATAAAACCATGTCCTAAATACCTATAAGTACAGTAAACAAATACTTCAAAGATTTTTCTTTTAAACGAAGTCTGTTTTTAATGTATTTACATCGAATCGGAAATAATGTTGTTTTTTACAATCTTTGTTGTAACAGTCCATTCCCTTGATATCTGTAGTGGCTGCTGTCATGCCCATATAGTATCAAGTTGAACTGCATTACAAACAATCTAATTATTTTAATGCACTTTCAGATTGCATCATCAACAATATGTAAAACAAAGAAATAAATAGCACATATTTTTTATATTATCATGCAATTTTATCTAACAAGTCTTTATCTGACAAAGCATTTGTATGCATGTCGTTCACCCTGCGTTCTTGTTTTCCATGCAATCAGCATTTTTTATTGTAAACTGAAAAATGTTATTTCTTTTAATACATTTTACATATGGTAATATTAAAGTATTTTAAATGTAATTGAAATCCGTAAAATACAGTTCATTCATTTGTATAAAGTATGCAAAGAAGAATATATTTCTATATTATTATTTGAAAACAACAAGTTGCATTAAAATGTATATATTATAGGATTTTGCATAATATTTTCGATTTATATTGTATTTAATATAATGGATCTATGTCATTAGGGATTTAAAAACTCATTAAGGTAGTATGCAATCAGTACCTTTTTTAATTATGTTGTTTTCCATATCAAGTAATATTTATTTTTTACTTACGTAAAAACAGATTCATGTAAAATATAATGCAACTCGATTCTAGCATTTAATACGCATTTACGCTATATTACATTTTTATATTTAATCTAAAATATTGTCATAGCTCATAGCTATGCCTATATTTAAAATGACCATTTCAAAAAAAAATATATATATAATAAAAATTTTATGTAGCAATGTTGATATTATAGCAATATATTGTATTTGCTGTACGTAAATTATGTAAAAATTAATGAAAGTAGCATGCAGTTAATATAATTATATATTTATTTATATAAAATACAAATATAATATTACTTTTTATTGTAGGAGCTATATTATGGAAATATAAAACAAGATTATTGTATTGAAGTTAAGGCCAGCTTGTTATCAACTATTTTCATTCAAACCGACATGAAATAAAGAAAGATGTGTATTAGATTCATACAGGTATGTATTTCGTATTTCTAAATAATTAATGTACAATGTGCAAGTTAGTGAAAAATATATATTTGACGAATAATAAAAGTAATTTTAAAGTTCATAACACAAAATTACTCACTTGTCAGTCCCAGAGTAGTTATACTAAATTTCGATTCACTTTTACAGCTTATATTATTTTCGATATTAACCAAGAAATTTGATCGCTTTAGCACCTAATTCACCTGCAAAATTGGGCATCGTTGCTACTTTTTAAATCAAAATCAGTTGAATTCTAGAATAAATAAGAATTTACATTTTATCAGTGTATGATGTTCAGTACACAGCTGTACACATGCAATAAAAATATCATTCTCAAATAAAAATATAGACTGTTTGATTTATTTATAAATCAATTTTTTTTAAGTAAATAAAACAAGTAAGTTGTTTTCCAACTTGTTCATTATTTTTTTAATACATAAATTCAATAAATATCGTATGTTATCATTTTATATAGCTATAATCCATTATAAAATATTGATAGACTCTTGAGTAAGCTGTTTTTCATCCTCTCTACTAAAGTTAACATTGAAAGGGAAAGTAGCATGCAGGCACCATGGTCGAAAGTAATTATAAGTTTTCCTGGACCCCATAGCAAACATGCTAGCTGCTTAGTCTTCTGTATCGCTGCTTTCCACGCGTATTGTATACTCAGTGTGTACATTCGTGGAGCAAGAAGGCAAGTTGGGAAGGTCGAACAGATTGCATTGTTACTGTCATCACAGCTGAAGTATAGTTCAGTTGCTTGCAGAAAAGCATCATGCCTATAAAAATAAATCAACGTCCACTTTAAATTTTAAATGCTCTCGAGAGTGGATGAAATGATAATTTCAATTTCATGGAGCCAAAATATTTCATTAGTTTATAAAATAGTAATAATAATTGTTTATTGGGTTAAAAAATACTTAGTTTTTGGAGGGAACAATAATAATAAAAAATATAAGTTTAACAAAACACGATTGTTGTGAACGTAAAAGGCGAAAGTCTATACACAAAATGAGTTCATTCATAATTTTGCTTTCCAGAAAGGAAAAGTTAGCATATCCATGAATATTGGTGGAATTATGCTTCAGATTCTTCAGAATTCAACAAAACTCTATTGTATATATTATTAATAATTTTATAATGATATATTACAACAAAAGAATGAACATATTTTTAGTAAAATATACACGTTACTTATAATTTCACATATTTAAATTCTTTAATCACGCCCAGAATTTCCTAAAAATTCTTCAGCTACTCAATTTTACAGTTTTAAATGCATTGCATTTTAATATGAATGATCCAAATAACTTAACTGAGACAACAAGCATTGTTAAAATGTTATACCTTCTTTTTATCTTACCTTGGTGTTTTTTTACAAAACCCTGGTAATGTAGACAAGCCAGGGTAGTTTAGAGCTGTGCATAAAGATAGAACTCATTACACGGAGCAGCAAAACTCTCTCTCTCTCTCTCTCTCTCTCTCTCTCTCTCTCTCTCTCTCTCTCTCTCTCTCTCTCTCTCTCTCTCTCTCTCTCTCTCTCTCTCTCTCTCTCTCTCTCTCTCTCTCTCTCTCTGCATCCCTCGTTGACGTCCATGGGTGATACAGAGAGCTCTCTTGGATTAAACTAATGCAAGCTAGCAGCAGTAGCAGCGGCCACACACTTATGTCTCATGACTCTTTATACAGATAAGTATCTAATGTTGTTATGTTCATCTCTATTTCTAAATTGAAGTGACCTCTTGCACACAATGTCCAGGTACAAGATAAAAAATAAACACAGTGTACTAGAAATTTTCATTATTTTAAAAAGGAAACAAAAACATGTAGGTACAAATTAAAACGTATACAATTGTTAGATAAAGACCACGACTCCTTTAATATTCTGAATTTTATAATATTTTACTTCAGAAATTAATTTTAAAATGTTGTTTTTGTTTGTTTATACTGCAAAATTTGAAGTGTTTTACCTTTATTTAAATACGAATATATATAAATTATATAATGACCATTAAAATCTTATTTCAATAATATGCTGTATAACTAATTTAAATAATATTTTTATACCCGTGTGTTATTTAATATAATTAAAAAAAGAGATAACTTATATCGTGTTATTGTGTGTATATATTAAATTTATATTATATGTTCTTTTCTTACCAGAAAAAGACAAGACTACTTTAATAATTTAGATATATTTTTTAAATCATTTATACAGTCAAAATTATACTGAAATGTAATACAACTTTACATTGTAATTTTCAATACTAAAACAATTTTGTTTTCATCATCTTAAGTTCATTATAAATTTTAAGCTTTTGTTGCTCTCCTACCTGCATATTTTACTGGTTGTGAAAATTATTCACAGTGCAAAAAGCCCCTCAGTTTTCTGGTCTGTTGCAAGACAAAGTACTAGGGGTGCCAGGGCAAATGAGGAATTTTTTATACGCGAATAATTAACCATGCGGGCAGGCAGGCGGGTGGGCAAGCGTGGGTGAAATTAGGGGGGTGGGGAGAATGTCAGCCCCACTTGCCAAGAAAAATGAGAGCCCTTTTCTCCCCTACCTCTTCCGAACTGCCACCCACTTAACAGCAGCAGCACTCCACCATTCACAGTGTTGTTTTACTGGTGGAAATAATTTTCACCAACCAAGGAGAAATATTTATATAGGAAAAATAATTTTACACCCCCATTTCTTTTATAAGTATTTAATAATTATTTTATTTTTTATACTACATTGAAGGGTCATATTTTTAGCTGAAATTACGTATGAATGAAAATAAAATTAATTATTATTTTTTTTAATCTTTCATAAAAATAAATTTTTCAAATTGCATTCAAAAATTATTAGAACATCCCTAAAAAAAATATGCAATTTCTGCAGTGAATATAATTATTTTTTTTTTTTTTATCTCAATGAACAAGCTTGAATAAATAAATGAATAAACAGAGGGTTGCATTTTGAGAATTGTGTTTTACGACCAAGTTAATTGGAAGACTGGGGGTGCTGGGGAACATTCCCCATTTTGTCGTCATCGTATTATATTATATTGTTTTTTTTTATTAAGGAATGCATCCCAATGCTTCCAGCTCGAGGAAAATATTGGTCAGGGATGAGGGTTGCATGGGGAGAGAATTGAGACCACGGTCTGTTCGTGTCATTCACTGAGGTGTGAGAAGTAATAAATATGGACAACTTTAGTCAGGGCAGACGCCTCTTTCTCTTTCCATCTTTATCAATGGACGAGCGTCAAAGTCAGAGAAACCAAATACCAATTGCATTCTACTAAGTTTGGGAAACACACATCATTAGGATTAATACCGGTAGTAGCCTGAAACGAGAGATTTTTTTCATGTTTATAGTTCAGTCAGCTTCCACTTCCGGAACTAATGTTGTGTTTATTGAACTGTATCCAGAGTAATCCTCTATTGTTAGGGGTATAGACACTTCAACAAAAGATGTTGTGTTTGCTCCTTTAGGGTTTAAGTCCAAGCCAATCTTATGTCTCACCAAGAGTTTTCACAACATAATGATTTTAATTGCAATATAATTAGTTAAATACACACAATATAAAAAGTAGAGTATACACTTATGTTAAAATTTAAGTTAAAACAAAACAAGCACCTTATGAATCCAATAAGATCTATTTCAAAGTTTTTAGAAAACATTTCTTATTTTAACATTAATCCATTTTATCTTCTTATTTTTATATGTATTTTTTTATTTAGTTTTATCACGCATTAAAATATAGCAGTAAAAGTTTGGTAGTATTAATTTGTACCACTATATAAGGAACACAAACATGGCTTGGTGCTTATCTTTTGAACGAGAAATATTTATATCCACCATTAGTCAGTCAAGTAAATGGGTGGACCGCAAAAAAACGCAGTTTTGTGTCGTCGTTATGGAGAGAAGGGGGGGGGGAGCTTATTTACGTGGTCGCGCTTTACACAGGATAATAACCACCTATCTAACCTTCCCTTAAAACAGCTCTAACTTTCTTTTGATGTATATTGTTATAAGGGGATGAAAGTTCCATTATAGTAGAAACAAAATTGTGGTATGTTTTTGGTTTTGTTATTATATTATAAGGACTTACTGTTATAAAATTTTATTTATGGAAAAAGTGAAGTTGTGCTTTTTTCATATCATCCATTTAACTCATTGTTGAGTGCAACAGTATTTTGTTATCAATATTACAATTGGTAATATGCTAATGTATGCTCAGTAAACATTTATTATTCATAACTGTTACCTTCTTTTGTAGTTTTTTTTCTTCGTTATGTCTAATTTAGGGTCCTAGCACGATACCATGTATTCTATATGTGTATCTTGTATTTGGAATGAGAAAAAATAAATATTTTTGATTTTTGAATCTAATTGTTAATTATTTTTAAATATGCTTACAATATTTACAAACATGAAACATGCATTTGAATCGACAAATATTAATGCCATACACTTTGTTATATACAAAGGATGTAAAATGCTTGTTGTAAATCAGTACGTTAAATAATTACACATAATATTGTGCGTTGTAAATTGTATAAAGTTAAATCACAAATATATATAATACATAACATGGCCAGTCAATATTATATTGATATTACGAGCAACAATGGTGAAATATAGTCTAAAATGAAAAATTCCTTTAACATAGAACTTCATAAATAAGACGTTTTTAGTGCAAGGAAGTAAATAGATAGTAAGATAGAGAAAGGTAGTATTTTCTATTGTTAACTTTTTCACCTAGAACTTAAGAAAAAATACTACAATTTTATGAATACTTTGGTAATTTGACATTACCTTATTCAAGCATTGTAACGTTTTTGAATGAATTGTTCGTTTTACTGTAGGTTATAGAATGCTTTTAGCGAAATTTAATTTGTGTCTTGTTTTAAAAGATGTGTTTGTCCAGTCATGAACTTCATAACAAGTAAGATAAATTGATTCATATGCATCAAAAATCAGAACATTGATTTACTTTACTTGAAAAACAACAACAATTATAAATCACAATATTTTCACTGTGGTGTGACGTTTTGCTTTTATATCATAAAAAACATTTTGATTTTATGCAATTATTTTACATTTTTTTTTTTTTTTTTTTGCTCAGAGAGAAACACATCAATGTTAAAATCATGTAATAATACAAGACAACACAGTATTGTAGTGAGACTCTGTATTATTTTATAGCAAGCTCACATTTTTTTAATTGGGATTTTTCTATCAAAAAAATAATTCCCTTGACATAATACTGTCAAAGCTGTACCAAAAATCCTATTAGAAAATGAATCTTCTCTATAATTAGGATATAAAAGCTGTATTATGATTTGGTCCATTTTACTCCTATTAGAATGGTCCGTACTTTTTGGCTGCATGAAAAAAAAAAAAAAAAGAACCAGATTAAAAAATATTTATATTATTATATATATTTTTTTAATTAATTCGTTAAAATGAAAGGGATTTATTAAAAAATGAAATGTACGCACGATGATTGTTTGTGTTTGGTGAGTATGAAAACACAGCTAACTCTCCCGATGTTGGCTGCTCATTTCTTTTGATGTCACTAATATTTCACGAGTCACGGGGTAGGCAAATTTCAAAGTGATTATATAAATGTTGGTGCATAAGTACGCTTGAGGTGCTTATTTAAAACTTAATATGTGGAATATGTACAGACAAAAAAATAGAGGGAATAATTAGTAGTGCTTTTATTATAAATATTGCGCATGAGTCAGAAAGACTTTTTTAAATTTTTATTAATAAAATTTAATTCAATATTTTTTTAAATTTTGTTATGATTTTATGCATTGGTAGTTTAAATCGAAGACATAACATAACTAATACAACTACCAAAAAACAGTAATACAATTGAATAAAACATTTTTTTTTTCAAGTCAGCTGTAATTCATAGGATAATAATGAATTATTTCTCATTCTGCCAACGTATAGGTAGTTATAATAATAATAATAATTGTTTATTTGGGATAAATTACATTGTAGGGAATAGGGAAAAAAATATATAATAACTTATAGTTACCATGGGAGTGATTCAGCAAGCGTTAAGGAGTGTTGATTTTTTTTTAAGAAACATTTTTCTTACCTGTTACAAAAAATTCTTCTTAACGTTTGCTGAATCGCTCCTACATATAAATTAATATTTAAATAACATATTTTATTACGTTACTTGCTTTTCTCTACTTTTTAGCATTATAATACAATAAACTGTTTTGAATTATATATGCAAGTATTTCACAATTAGCCTATGTTACTGATGATGTAAAGATTAATGGAGCGAGTAAGCCACAAGCAAGCTCGTTTCTAATTACTTCAGTCTGTATTTCCGTGTGTTTCTTCTTTCACTGATTGTGCTGAGGAGATTTGAACAAAAGCAGCTTCTTTACCTCTAACAGCACAATTGCATTGTTTTTAGATACAAACACTTGGCTTAATTAATCATCATCTATGGTACAAATGTCATTCACAAATTCAACATCTGGGATTATAATTACAATTATAATGAATTTTTACATTAGTTATCAACATTTATAATACAATTGTTTGGGTTATACATTTTTTATTTAAATGAAATGAAATGAAATAATCTTTATTTTAGCTTTCGCTATTTAAATTCATAATAGTTGGTTACATATTAATTAATTGATTTTACAATATCACTTTAAATAATTATTAAAAAAAAAATACATTTATATTATAATGGGTGCGATTCACGAAGCAGTTAGTCAGGTTTCTAACCAATTTTAACTTAACCACATTTAAATAGGTGGTTTAACACGTAATACAGGTATAGTTAAACGTGGTTAAGCTAAACGTGGTAACGTGGTTAGAAACCTGGCTAACTGCTTCGTGAATCGCACCCAATAAGTTAACAATAAGAATCTCAGCTTTAAAATTTACTTTATTGATATATTGATTTTTTACTTTATATCACTTTCTTATAGAATAAAATTTCAGCATATTTTATTTTATTTTATTTTATTTTATTTTATTTTATTTTATTTTATTTTATTTTATTTTATTTTATTTTATTTATTTTCATTTTATTTATTTATTTTTTCAAAATTGGCTATTGAATTTCTATTCTAAGAATGTACGGTACACATAAAACCGGTACATGCAGAAAAATTGTAACATTTGCAATCTGATTTTTTTTTAATAATAGAAGCTTCAACTCTTTAGTCTGTTTGAACATATAATTTTTAAACAACATTTTCCATGATTTTCTTATAGAGATGGTTTCATTCTATAAAAATGTGACATGCACTTTAAATGTTTAGTGTCATCTAGTGATCTCATACTTACATACTCTGTTCTTCTTTGTATTTCATCAAAATATAGGTATATACAGTATAATGCAAACTAGAAAAACAAAAATCAAGTAAATGTATAATCCATAACATTTTTTTTTCTTTTTTGTCTTTCGATTGTATACACAATCCAGTCATATTACTTTTTATTTACCAAGTTTTTAATCAAGACATGAGTCAATAGTCCACATATAAGCAATCACTTATATACAACATGACCTGTACAATTCTAAAAAAAAAACAATTCTTAAATCTTACTGTAGAATTTTCAATTATAGATTTTGGCAGCAGGGTGTAAGAAGTAAGAATTGTTTTTAAATTAGAATTTTAATTTAATTTAGAATTATATATTTAAATGCAAAAAAGCTTAGAATTTGTATTTGACACAAATGGTTTTTGAAGTCTTAGAAAATTTAACGTGATGTAATATAATAATGTTCCATGCCTGGGGGCTTTCGATTCACGAAATGTACGTTACGAAATACTCCTGAGAGGAGTGCACACACCGTCTTTTGTTTTCAACTTTCCCCTGAGGTACTCCTTGCACTGAAACTTTCAAAAGATTCATTGTTCTCACTTTCAAATTAGATTTTTATTCTTGTTGAAATTTTAATTAAATTTATATTAAATTAATTTTATTAGCACATTAAGATTTTATCAATGACTTTATTATGCATCTCATGACTTTATTAATATTGAAGTAGACATGCAAATAATAGCTTCATATAGAATAGGAATTGTACTGATCTACATTTTATTTTTATTTCATACTATTTTTATATTTTTTATACATAAAAAATATAGCTTTACAAAATATAAAATAATTTTTTCATTATATTTTCTTTGTGCTGTTCAAGTTTAAGTTATAAAATATTTTAGTACAATGCTTAAAAAGATATATAATATATATGGATCATTCTTTTTCCTTCTATTATTTAATATGAGTTTATAAGATTTTACATGGTAGTTGCATATATATATATATATATATATATATAGTACAGTACGCTGGATATATAAGTTTGAGATTATTTTCTCCTAAAGAAATTTATTATAACTGAAATATTTTTTTTGTATATTTTTGTGAAATAATTTTGTAGAATAATTGAAAACTATATCGAGACTATATTTATTAAAACTTAATAAAAATTTACATTTAATCTGGGTTTTAAAAGCAAATAACATTTTAACTGTTAGAAAACAGAACATTTTGTAATTTAAATAAAAATTTCATCTTTTATGATTATGTTATAATATTTATTTCTGAAAGCAACTAAACGACGAAAAAATATATGTTATTTAATAATATTAGAAAAATTATTTAAATCTTGCTCCCATTTTTCACTCTGCATATAGTCTGTATAGAAAAATTACAACGTTGAATTTTACCGTAATATTATGTAAAATCATGTCTGTCAATGGCAAATTTTTTAGACATGAATCAGACACAGTGAAATAACTCTGCAATAGCGTTACAGTTTTTCTTATACAATTTAAAAGGACTACCCATAAAAAACTCTCTATCTTAAAAATTATTGGTACAAAATTTTAACATCAAATATAATTATTTAATATTTTATATATGGTTACCAGGAGGTCTTCAAATAACAACAATATCAAAACTAAACAAATATTTGTGTATTTTTCATTGTTTTATTAAATTAATTTATATGATAAATATAGCTTAAGTGGTATTATTTGAAGAATCCACTGGAATCATTCTGGTTCTTTTAATAATATCTTCGCCTGGTTTCATCAATAGCAATACACAGGTCATTACTCCCTTTGAAATCACCATTAATTTACACAAGAGTCCTCCATAGTATCACATTGAAATTTTCTTGTGCAGCGAGGAGCTAAATCTTCTGACGACAGATCAAACTGATAAAGTTTAATTAAAAAGTTTAATGACAAACGTTTTAATGGATTTGATTAATAATAAAAAACGTATATTTCATGATATATTAAAGATACAATTCATCTCAATGTAAAAGTGGAGCACTGTTTGATGAAATTACATTTTCAATGCTTTATGTGCATTGGATTAAATTGCACTACAGTTTTGTAAGAGAATCGAGGAGGTAAAAAAATATACGTGTTGTAAGAAAAACTAAAGAAGGAAAGACTGTTTCTAATAAAATATAAAAATCCTCAAGCTTGAACTTAATTCATAAAATTAATTATAAACACAACTTGAAGCTTATGGCAGTTTGTATTAAAAAATACTTTTTTTTTAAGTATTTAGTGAATAGGATAACCTGGATGATTTAATAAAAGACTCGTTACTCGTCATTCTGTAATATTTAATTTAATTTACGCAATTAAATTTAAAAGATTTCAAGTGTTTGTAAAATTTGATATGAAAGTAATATGAAGTAACCACAGGAGTCATGTATTTTCATATGATATTATTATATATGTGAGTAAAATTTTAGCGATGGGCAGAAGACTATATTATTTTTTTTTAATGTAGTCTTTTTGCTATACCGACACGTCACTCGTGTTACCTTCTGTATCCTACCTTAAGGTTTTTGTGGATGTTCTGTAGAATTGTAATGTTATCCCATGAGCTTTGCAGCAATCAGCAAGAACGAGAGGAGTTGATTGACATTTCTAAGTCACACTGTTGTTACGGTTACTCTAACCAAGGCGTAAATCAGCTATAAAAAAAAGTACAGTACTTTTATTTCTCCCTCTTTTCCCTCCAATTTCCTTTCTCGACCAAAATCCCTTTACTCCCACCTCGTTTTGGTCTCCCTTGCTACCTCATACATTCAAGTCACGGAATTTGTAGACAGAATAAGAAGTTGAGAAAAAGAATATACTAAAAAAAAAAATTCTATGGACAAAAGAATTGGACAATTGTTTTTATACTATAGAAAAAAAAACAAAAATTATTTTAATACATACGTTGTGAAATATTTTTTATTTTAACCCCTTCTGTTTATAAACGTGTAAAAAATTTATTTGCATAATAACTTTTCTGTGCAATTTCATAGCAAAAACATGGCAAAGAATTAATTACATGATGGTTATAGTGAGTAACAAATGTATTTGAAATACTTTCTGTTATTAGAGAATAGGCTTGGTATATAACATATTATAATAATATGGGAGTTTTATTCAAATTTAATGTAATTTAAATGTTGACATTAACTATACAAGCTGAACCGCGTGTTCCCATAATGTCAACTTTAATTTCACTTTCAATTTATCATCCATTTTAATTCAAGTTTATGTGAATATATTTCAATGAAATTTTATGATAAAGGATATTAAATTATATTATAGTTTCTACCTTTCATATAGATATACACATACACACTTTAATAAAAAAACATTACACATTATATAATTTTATGTTATTTTTATTATTCTGTTTCCATAATAATTATATTGATTCAAAATATAATAAATTTCATTAAATTTAGTGCTGTAGAGAATAGCACACGATGGACTATCCGTATGGAACATTTCTATGCATAGTTAGATGGAGTACCTCGGGTAATATATTATCATTTTTTTTATATAAATTTTGTCCTCTAATACCCTTAAAATTGAGGGTAAAGACGCTGTGACGTCATGTTCGCGTAACGTCTCCCCCTATGCTTGCGTGTTAAATTTTTAGTTGACTATTACGTCACTGGCTCCCAGTGTCTTTCCCCTCGATTTTAAGGGTGTCATAAGGTTAAAAAAAATTTAAAATTTAAAAAAATAGTTGGAGGTCCTCTATCCCAATTTGCAATTAGCAATTATTGTCATTCAGTTTGTCAATTATAAAAATATTTATTACTTAATTTGGTCATTGGCTTATGCAATAATTTATAATAGTCAAAAGTTTCTACTTTTATCAGTATAACCAAAATTATTGTTTAGGGAAAAATCTATCACCAAAATTTGCCCATGACATCTCCAGCATCATAACATCTGTACAATATAGTCTTTGTTTTCCCTTGTTATGTAATCCAAATTTAAATTTTATAAGATTTTATTCTCAGTCAGTGTCGTCATCAAAATAAGTAATGTACATTTTTTTTTATACGTGACTAACTAAAACATTATATTTTAAAAGTCAACATTTCCAAATACACAAAATATAATATAGATATCATGTATCTTTTCAAAAGTGTTATATATATTATACTTATTTTGTATCGTGGCACTTTCAAAAATACATTTTTCATTCATTCTCTTGGTGAGGTTTAATTAATGTTGTGGTTTAACAAAAATATTAAACAACTGTAAATATGAGCACACAAGTTTTGTATTTTTCATTAAATTATTTCCTCACCTTTTTATAAAACCGGAAATTAAATTTTATACACAACCTGATACCTAACAATGTTTATTTTGTTTTATAGACGCTATCTTTTAGTTAAAAATATTCTGCCTTTTATCAAATTTATTACAGTTAACTATATTTACCATTGAATAGAATAATTTTATTGATAAGGAAATAATGTGTTCAGTTGTCAATTTTATCCAATTTAAAATTAGAGCTAGTATATATTATTATGATTTGATTGCAAAGCATGCTAGTTATAATATGATCGTTTTGTATACTATACTATATAAAACATATGTTTTGTTTTACACTTGGCTCGCGTGTTGTTCTGGACAAGTTTATACAACATCATGTCGTGTTTTTACTACCAAGAAAACAAGAGTAGCCTTATGGCTTGTTTTCTGTGTAGACTCTAGGGCTAACTCTAAATCCCTTTCTTCGTTAGATAAAAACAAAACAAGAAAGCCTTGCTTTAATTAACTCCTCTAGTTCATGCGTTTTCTCTTCAGAATTACAATAAAGCAAACTCTCGAAATACACATGTGTGTGGTGTTTTTTTTTTGTGTGGATGGAGTAAATTAAATAAAATATGGCACAGTATATACTGCTGTTCTAAATAGCAACTGGAACTTGGTTTTAAGCGTACGGTATGACAACATGGTATGGAGGTATGGAAGGGTTGGAAGGTAAACAGCTGAGCGTTATCCTGTAAGTAGGCAACTCATTCCAATTTTAGATGGCTGTCGCTGTGTGGGTGTTTCCTAAAACCAATATAACTTAAATTCAATTAAGTATTGTCCTCAATTTTTTTTTATTGCAGAAATGGATAGAGCGTGCAAAGTTATGCTACCCTGATTTTTTTTCAGATTTTTTAGAGCCCGGGAAGTATTTTTAAAAAATTATTGAAATTCCTTTTTGTGACGTCACGCGGTGACAAGTCCTATCTTTTTCTTAAGGAGCGGCGTCTCGTGACATCACAAAAATAACTTTCAATAATTTTTTAAAAATAGTTCCCGGGCTCTAAAAAATCTGAAAAAAATCAGGGTAGCATAACTTTGCACCCTCTATCCATTTCTACAATAAAAAAATAGTTCAACACTCCATTCATGTAGGCAACCCAACAATCTCGTGGCGCTGCCCTATAGGCTTGTGATTTTTAAATTTCCAAGTTTATTCTGTTATATTCTTAAAAATCTTGTAGTTTAATATTTTGTTCTTAAAAAGACGTTATAAAAATCGTCATTGTGGTAAATGAAAATATATTTAATACGTACGTGTATATAGGTTGTCACTTATAAAAAAATAGCTAAATCGAGGCATGAAAATATAATTTATCAATAACGCATGCAAATGAATAATTAATTATTCATTAATATATATTCCAAAAAAGCCCTCAAAAAATAAAAGAAAAAGGTCTAGACATTTATAAATAAGTTCATGCAATTTGAAAAAAAAAATCGTTTTACAATTATGTCCTACAATTTGATTAAAAGTGTTCAATTTTATCATAATCAAAATTTATCTTTTTTTTATATTTTTTAAATTTATTCTACTAAAAAAATTCAATTATATTAAAATAATTATATAATTTTACAGCTTTTAACAAGTTCCAAAACTTTTAAAAGACGATAAAAGTTTTAAAAGGTATATTACTTTTATATAATTTTCCCCCACTATTCTGATGCATTGTTAAGTATTGGAAAAGTATTGGATATAAAAAAATAAGTTTCATTACTCCCATGCCTTAAATTCTATAATATCAATCGATATTAAAATACACCAAGTAGATATAATTTTTTATTATTTATTATTTGTTATCTATATGACTAGGGTTTTAATCATTGTGCTAACGGACAGAGAAAATTGTTTGATTCGATTCCGCGAGGCTGCGGCTGTTGGCTCAGATCAGTATTCCAAGCAGCAGATCTTTACGCTTCACTCGTTCCCAATATTTCGACGTTCTCCTTTCTGTCTGATTATTGAAGTAGAAAAGAATTGTAGAAATAAATTGAAACAAATGAAAAAATCTATTTTTTCAAACTTAAATCATATAAAATATTAGAGCTATATCATATAATACAACCAATATTTGGACTATTTTTTTCATATTAGTATATAATATATAAGCTTCATCTTTGAATTAATTAATAAATACAAGAATATTTTGTTATTTACCATGCGTATAAATATTTTAGTGTGGTATGATATTGTCAAATTTATTATTTTTATACAAAATATTTTATGAATGATCAACTATTATAACAATGATAATCATGTTACATTTAAACCCCTAATGGAAACCCATGCTCTTATAATATATAACATATACACTATAGTGCGTTTAATTTTAAGCACAATATAACAATGATCCATTGTATAACCACGATACGGTACGAAGTTCATGTCCCTTCTTCTATAGTTAATCGTTGGTAGAGCGAAAATGCATAGAGAGCTGTGATAAGCTAGAGGAAGGGACATAAATGAACTCGTGATCATTGTTGTTTGAATTAAAAATTAAATGCACTTCGGAGTGCATCATTAAATCATTTTCAATCATTAAGAATGGAAAAAAAATGATGCAGCACATTTGCAATGTCTCCCTTTTTTTTACTTTGTATAAAACACATGAAATAGTGTGTCCAGTTTGTGTATTTTAAATTTGCATACCAATGGATCTATTGTAGTCAGCAGGTCAAAAGTCAGTTCTTTCCGTCGTTCCTGTCACTGCATTGATCACTTTTTCAACTTGCCCTCTTAATAGATGACCCGCTTACATTGATCTTTAAACTGTTGACTTCAATAGATCCATTAGAGATGACATTAGATTGATGTAAATTTTTCAAACAAACAATGCAGTAAATAATGGTGTATTAATGTTTGATTTGAAGAACTGCTAGAGTAAAATTATGAAGGAATTAAATTACACAAGTTTTAAAAATAGAAATTCTATAATATTCAATTAATCATATGATCTGAGTAGTTTCAAATGCGGTGATTCTCTTTGTAAATCCAACACTTTTACGTCCCTAAGACTCAATGTCAAACTTTTATGTCATTTTTCACAAATCTGTAAATAGGTATTGACATTAAACGTTTTTTGCTACTTATATTTTTATTTATGACAAATTTTATGTCCCTTGTAAGTCGAAATAAAATCATATGTCAACTTACAATAAATAGAGTGACTGAGATTCAACCTTGAATGAATTCGAACATCGACGGTTAATACGGATTTTTTTGACGCCTTAAATTCAATTTCACTTGTTTCACTGGATATATAAAATACTAAACTTCTCTCCACAGTGAATTCATTTGAAAATATAATTTATATTTTTACATCTTTCTCATAAACAACAAATCAGAGGCTATTGAGGTTTTGCTTTCCTTGTTTTATTTTTTAGCTTGGTTCATTTTTTCATTTTTAAAGAAGTAAAAAAAAATGAATTTGAAAATAAATATTATATTTGAATTTTTTAAAAAATTTATTCTATCATAACTTTGACGTAACTGTTATTTATTTTTACTATTAATTTAAGGTAGAGATAACGTCGAACAGCTGTTCGACGTAATCCCCTTTGATTAACATGTAAACCTTAGCAAATTGACAAAAATTCTGAGATTTTTTTGAGAGGCAGATATTAGTGCCTAAAATCCATAGAAAAAGTTTCAAAACAATTAAACGAGCTGATTTTTTAAAATTAAGTTTTTAATTTGTCTCTCCATGGGAAAGCCCTATGCTGAAAATTGAAAAAATTATATAAAAAAAATCGGCTCGTTAAATTGTTTTGAAATTTTTTCTATGGCTTATAGGCACTAATATCTGCCTCTAAAAAAATTTCAGAATTTTTGTAAATTTGCTAAGGTTTACATGTTAATCAAAGGGGATTACGTCGAACAGCTGTTTGGTGTTATCTCTACGTTAATATTGAAATAATCTAAAAAATTAAATTATTACATTGCTGTTAAAAAGTGACAGCATTATTAAATCTTTATTATTTTTTATGACTTTGTGTACTTTATGAAAAGTAATAGCATTACGTTTTATTAAAATAAAACAATATTTCTGTCTCAGTAGGTGGCATATTGCTAAAGTTGATTTTTTGTTAGGACTCAAAACTCAACAGGTCTTAACTTACCTCTTTTCTTTTCAACATTTGATTTACAATTGTAAACAAATTCATATACTACATTTACTGATTTAATATAAACTGCTGTTTACATTTTAAATTTGATGAAAACTATTGCACCATTTATATGAAAAAAATTCTTATTTTACTATTAAAAAAATGTTTGTTTTCATTGTATTACCTTTTATTTTGAACTTTTTTGGAGTTAGTGAGCTGAGTATACAAGTATAAATCATCGTGCAATGTAGCACCATTGGTGGCGAGTACCTTTACCATCAGCCCCTAACACCCTCCTCTATTCCCACCGTATTCTCTCTCTCTCTCTCTCTCTGGTGTGAGAAGTTCTCTGATGAAGTGAAAAGATGAGTTATGAGAAACTGTGTACCATCTTTTCTACACTCTCAAATCCTCCCACATACTTTAATCTTCCTCCACCTCCTTTTCTCCTTCTGACTGTGGTATAAAATAGTAGCAGCTGATGACCTGAAACCAACAACAGCCATCAGTAACATAACGTACATTTATATATAAATACGGTGGTGGTAAATAAGAGGTGGTTTTCAATGTAACAAAAACAAACAAACAAAACAAAAACATCCAACAGAAAACATCAGTAAGCAAGAAAGATAAACGAAAATGAGAAACAAAATAACTTTGTATATATTATTATTATCTGCATAATTTTTATCTTTAAAAGTAAAATACAAAAGACGATGATAAAATAATATTAATAATATGACTAAGATCGGTGATCCATCTTATAAAGTTTTCAACTTAATGATTATATAAGTCTAAACATTTCATTAAGTTATATTATATTACTTGTATAAGAAAATATGAACAAAAAATAAAGCCATAATAATTATAAAGATTATATTATATTGTGGAATATCAAAGGTAATTTTTACTATTTATTTATTATAATTAACATTGCTTAATATATAATTAAAAAAATATTATATATATTTTTTTCTTTGAAGTATTTGACATGCAATAATAATCTGAATCCTTTATTATTACATTTATCAATATTTCTGAACTGTATATTTGAACTTTTATGAAGATGTTTTAAGTTTCCAACAATAATCAGGATATTCTATAAATTATAAATTTAATAGTTCATAATATGGATGCTGAATTACCCTGAGTATAAAAAAATTAATTTTGCAGTTTCGTTAAAAATTATACATCTTAAAACAGTCAGGAAATTACTCCTACTGAATCTTTGCTCCCACATTCAGTGGCCATAAACTTGCAAACCTGATTTTTTTTTATTTATATTGGAGCTGCATCTACATAATTTTTGTAATTAGATGGTATATTAAGACCTCTCGAGGTGTAAATAAGCAATATTAACCTTTTTACAACATTATATCACACAACTCCTGATTTGCTCCTTTTTCCTAAAATACATGGTCTGTGAGTTGACAAATTTATATTCAAGCACGTGTATATTAAAAATTGAACAAGTTAAAATTTAACTTGATGTGACGTCACGCCTAATTCATGTCCTCAGGTCCTTTAACGCTTATCTGAGTGGTAAGATAGAAACGACGGTATCATCCACCCACCCTTCTTCTTACCTACCCCAGCACTACCCCCCGGTACTGCAACTCGCGGCCCACAGGCCTAACTCTTGGTTTATAGTGTCTCTACCCCTCTTACAACAAAAACCCCAAGAGCAAAACTCTCCTTCCACGTCTTTCGTTCTTATCAACATTAATGGCGTGTTTAAACTTTTAGTCATTCAGCGAGCCATACAGCTTAGCTTCTCTCTCTCTCTCTCTCTCTCTCTCTCTCTCTCTCTCTCTCTCTCTCTCTCTCTCTCTCTCTCTCTCTTGCTCTTGGTATACTCGATAAAAAGTGTCAAGTTTAATCTTAAATACTTGATATAAAAATCAGTCACCCTCGCAAAGCATTTTTTAACTTTAAGAGGAGTACAGGAAATTAGACATACTGAAAGTATCTTAATCCTAAAGGCTTAAAAAAAAATTGTAAAGCCTTAAATTGTACATGCAACAAAAGATCTCACTACTGTAGAATTTGTGTCGTTAAACAATAGGTCTATTTGTAAAACCACAATCAGATTATAATCTAATTAATCTATTATGAGATTTTCCTTATGTTATCTGTAGAGATGGTTCAACTAATTATTATAATTGATTCATGAATTTATTGTGTATTTTATAAGATGTTTTCAATGTATTAAATTATCCATTCTCAAATTTTGATGATAGGTGGATTCTAAAAAAACTATGAGCACGTTATTGTAAAGTCAAATGAAAGAAAAAGACAGTGCCCATCACTCTGTTTTGCTATTTTCAGCATGTAGTTCATGCATGTACAGTGTATAAAAGTATTATAAGTGAATTATTTAAAAAGTAAATTCTATAAATAAAAACACTTTTTTCTTCTATTTTTTTCTACTGCTTGCACTTAAAAACTTTTACATTCATGGGCTGCAACATTTTAAGCGAGAATTGCACTTTAAGAAAGATATTGTTTTAAAGTTTTTGAAGTGTATGACATTATTATGTTACAAGTTAAAAGTTTTCTTCTCTCCTGTATGATTGTAAATATAAAATGTATGAGGTATGAAATAATGTACAAAATGTCTTAAACTAACTATTTATACACCTAATGACATCACTATATAAAGTTTTGGTAAATAGAGTTTATATTAAGAAACTTTTCTCCTCTATCTTAAAACTTATAACTTGAATAAGTAACACGCATTTTAAAGTGTCTAAAATATTATAATGTTGTGCTGCAAAATATACAATATGAAATAAAATAATACAGCTTTTCTAGATCTGAACTATCATATGAAAATGAGACAAATATAATTATATGTGTAACTATATCGTGAGACCATACAGCTCATTTGTAACTATTTATAACTACAAATAAAATTACATTAACACTTAAAGATTTTAATAATGTCATTGTTCTTAGTAGATGGTAAATCAATGAAAAATTTAGCAAGCCTTCCTTACATAATACTGTTATTATTGGGTGAAAAAATTAAAGCAATATTCATTATAGTTTTCGAGATATAATATATGTCAGAAATAGATAGAAGGTGCCAAGTTATGCTACTCTGATTTTTTTCAGATTTTTTAGAGTCCGGGAAGTATTTTTAAAAAATTATTGAAAGTACAGAGAGAGTAACCTCCACTTGACGCCTCTCTTAAGGGCATTGGGTGTAGCACCGGTAGTTGGCAACACTGACGTATCTTCACCATATGTTAATTTTTTATCCTTGCTCAACGGAGTAATTTTTATGCTAGAGCTAAGCTGATTGCTGTAGTATCAAGATAATTAGTAGCCCAAGTGCACAATTTGGCTAATTAAAGCCTGATTTAAAGAAAAGTATTTTTTAGTATTTTTTTAAATTTACATGCATTTTTATAAAATATAAAAAAATACTTTTCTTTACATCAGGCTTTATTTAGCCAAATTGTGCACTTGGGCTACTAATTATCTTGATACTACAGCAATCAGCTTAGCTCTAGCATAAAAATTACTCCGAGGAGCAAGGATAAAAAATTAACATGGTGAAGATACGTCAGTGTTGCCAACTACCGGTGCTACACCCAATGCCCTTAATAAACGGATAGGACCTAAAAGGGGCGTGAGTTCAAACCCGACCTCGGCAAAACTTTTTAGCAATACTTCTCGGCCTCTAAAAAATCTGAAAAAAAATCAGAGTGGCATAACTTTGCACCCTCTATTCATTTTTGAAATAAATGATTTTGAGGTCAATACTCTAATGGTAACATTTAAATCTTTTAGGTGAATAGGTTACCTGTCCTTCTTATAACTTTGTTTATTTAAGGAGGAAAAGAAAAGGGTAAAAACCATAGTCACATTTTCCTTGCCGTAATCCACTCTTGGAAAAAAAAAAAAATAAAAGATAGAGTCAAGTGAAGAGTTAGCTATAGATATGTTGTGGAATAAAGAATGAGACTATTACTTGATACAAAACTGAAAAATTTATTGCAACTTTAACACATCGAATAATAAAAAAAACTTTAACCGACAATAAAATGCAATGAAGTGTTATAGACTTTGATAGTATAGGGAAAAAAATAAAAATATATATATTGAAGAAAAAACGATATATATCTTTTAATGATTACAATGCATGTGATAATACAAGGTATATTATATTGTTAAAGTGTTAAAGTAAAGCTTTAATGTTTTTATTATTGTAATTTTTCAAAGATATTATCAGTATTATATCTATACCTATGTATAGAATTTTTATTTACCTATTTAAATATAAAAAAGGAGATTATATATAGTGTTTAATGATAAAAGCAATTATTATTTCAGAGTAGTTTTTACAATCAAATTTTACAATGTAATTGAAAGTAATGTCAGTATATTAAAATAAATATAGTGTAAGTTAGTAAAAAAAAAGTATGGCGTAAAACTTTAATTTGAAAAAAAAAATGTAAAAAAATCAATTTGATTATAATTAGCAATAATTATAATTGATGATGTAATATTATTATGTATAATATAAAACCAATGCATGTGACTCAATATTGAAGCTTATGACTTTATAGTATAGACGCGATATAATTTCATGTATATTATTTATTCTTCTCAAGGGTTTTTCCTACTAAAATTTTCTATTTTCTTTGCATTTTCTATATAGGATCAGCCTCTACAACATTTTACCTCTTGATTCACGACTGTTACAAATAATTTAAGATTTATTTTAACTGACGAGCAGTGCTTTAAAAAATGATAAAATTATATCTTCATGCAGTGTAGCTAATATAATAGTATAAGGATTATATAGTCATGCATACCATGTGATAATATTAAGCAAATAAAAAGACTATATATTATATGATTCTTAAGTTCTGCTTGTTACTATGCATTAGTATAGACTTTAAGCAAAAACTCTTGAAGCTAATGTTATATTATACTATCGATAAAAGTTATAATAATTGTATGCTATTGGATTCACATTAAATCGGTTACAATTCTCATTTTTCGTTTATCTGAAATCTACTGCATTATTATGATTTAATGTACATGTACGTCTTTGTGGTCTGCAAATGTCTGCATATAAAAGAAAGGTATAAAAAATTTACTATCACATATAATTCTTGAAATAAAATAACATTTGCTAACACATAAAAAAATTAAAGTTAGTAAGACTTTACAAAACTAAAATTCTCCTTTTTTTTTTTTTAAAGAAATATCGATTTATTCCTTTTATTTTTGTAGATTATTATATCATGATTTATAAAACTACCGAGCAGTGTAGGCGCATTAAAATTGGTCGCGTACCCTCCTCGCATGAGGAAAGTTGCGGGTTCGAATCCCGGTCTAGAGTGAGATACTTTTCACCATTTTTCCGGGGTTTGGACAAGTGCCCTGCCTTCGGAAGGTGCATCTTAGAATGTGCCGGACTTTCTGATACAGGTTTCTATAGTTTCCTGTAAATAACATGCCAAATGGCGGGAACTTTGAATTAGGCCATGGCCGCTCTTATTCGTACGCGTTTTTTTTTTTATTAGCAATACTCTTAATAAGTT
Source organism: Siphlonurus alternatus (assembly GCA_949825025.1). NCBI lineage: Eukaryota > Metazoa > Arthropoda > Insecta > Ephemeroptera > Siphlonuridae > Siphlonurus > Siphlonurus alternatus. The sequence goes on from OX463780.1 coordinate 39,496,982, forward strand.
TGAATGCTTACGCCAATAGCAGAATATGCTGTAATAAATAAAAAAAAATACCGCATTACATAAACGTGTCAGTGTAAATCGTTGTTATAGAATTACCGTCATTTTACATACCTCTTTGGCAAACTGTTTCAGTAGCTATGTTGTCGTTGACAGTGAAAAATCGCAACCCAACGCCCACCTCCAAATTCTACTATATAACAGCCTCCATTTCGCATTGTTTTGTGAACCACCCATAACTAAAGTAATAGAAAATAAAAATTCTCAACTCAAGCGAGACATTAGCTGAAAGAAATATATTTTTTTAAACGAATGATTGATATGGTTCAAATGTTATATAAAAAACATTTTACTTAGAATATTAAAGTAGATTATATTGAAAAATGTTTTCTTTGTTTTGTATGCCCTATTTTTTTATTGTAATATAGTTTTCTTGTTTGATAAAGTATGGCCATTTTTTAAAAAATCTCTAATAATCTCCAACTATTTAAAAAAGAATACAAATTGTTACTGATTTCCTCTTGTAATTTTATGTAACTGATTTGTGTTAATTGAGCATTTGATTTAAAATTAGGAAGATTAATAAATTATTTGATAAGCATAAATTGAAATAAAACTAACAAAATATATCAATATTCAATATCAATGATGGATATGGATGCAATAGCCAATAAACTAATACAAAATTCTTCTAAATTGCTACAATTGCATATAATTTATCTTAGAATATATAATTTTACTTGCCTGTGCTGAAATAGTTTTTAATTTTTAATATGATATAAAACATTAATGATTTATTTTTGAAACTAACTGTCATGAATAATATTATCTTATGTACAAAACCACACTTATTAATTTTTACAAAGAGAAGGTACTCCATGTGAGACATAACGACAGATCATCCTCAGGATCAAAGATTTAAAGTTATCTGGTAATTAATGTTATAATAAAGAGAATGTGTAAGCTTCAGGAAGTTTATCAACTTAAATCATTGCAAATTATTTAAAGTTAAGTAATTTAGTAATGTTGAGAAATAATAATGTTAATTTAATTGAACTAACAATAAGAGCTAAAATTTTCCACAAGTTATATTTTTAATAATAATTATAATAATTTTCTATTCGAACATTTGGGTTGTACATAGACAATCATTGATCAAGTCAAGATATTTTTTTCTATAAGTAGTAAACAAACACAAAAACATAAATAAATCAAAGGTATACATACATACATAATTTGTAATTGTCAATAAACATTTTAAAATTAACTCGACATTTTCATAATAGTTTTAAAACTCCATGAAGTTTGCAACGTTGCATGAAGAGGCTATATGGAGATGCCTCAAATCTTATACTGGCCAAGTGTCATGCACACATCACGAGCTTTGTAAGAAGGCGCCATCGTCACAAATCATGCGCCACCACCAAACCAAAGAGTGAGCACACCATTCTTGTATTCTTGGAGCAGCAGTGCATTGTTGTGTTGTTTCATTGTTAATGCTTCACTGCGGAGCTTGTACGAAGAGCTCAGAGAGAGAGAGAGAGAGAGAGAGAGAGAGAGAGAGAGAGAGAGAGAGAGAGAGAGAGAGAGAGAGAGAGAGAGAGAGAGAGAGAGAGAGAGAGAGAGAGAGACCAACGCGTTATTTTCTTCATTCTCTTCTACTGTTGTGTCCCATATCATCTGTCACACGCCAACTTTGAAGCAAGAGAGCTAGAGAAGCACAGATAGGTCAGTTCTACATGAATAAATTACTGTCACCACCAAAATTCTGAAATTTCTGCTTACTTGAATATTAAATAATTACATGAATTGCTGTCATTTACACAGAAATAATGTAATTCACCATTATAAATCTCATTACTGTTGATGAGTTTTCCTACAGTTTGAAAACAACTTACAAAATTACATGAAAATAATGCTGTACAAAACACACAAATCAAGTACTCCAATTTTAATTAAATTACAAAATAATCTCTTACAATAATACTTCTTGATCAATGTTAGGGGCCTTAAATAATAAACATGAGCAAGTAATGATTTGAGTATTTAAATACTATAGTAATAAACTGAATTTGCCTTCTTAGACGAAAAAAAAAATAGTCTCTTTTTTTAAAAAATTACGGTAAAAATATATCATGCTACAATCGAAAGCAAAATTATATGCAGTTTTTCTTATGATCTTAATTCCCAATGTTATTCAAGTGCACACAATTTTGATTGTGATAGTAGCAAACACAACATTGGAGGTTGAACAAGCGTGATAAATTGAACACCCTGTGGCTTGCTGATGATACTGCGGCGTCTTCTTGAAACAATATTATTATTACTCTCTCACTGCAGCAACTCTATTTAACGTCACGTGGTAAAATTAAACGTATGATTTCAGCTGATTGTCATCACTTGTCCTCGCATTTGTTACGTCTGCTGGTGACACTAAGGAAGGCTAATTTTAATTAATTTGCTATAATGTATTCAAAGATGTAATATATAAAAAAATATTTGCAAATTAATAGGAAAAGTAAAAATAGATTATGACCACTCCATTTATGTTGAGGAAAACTATGTTATATATGTCAATATAGTATATAGTTTTTGTTTAACATATTATCCTTATTAGCTATGTATTACTTTGTTGCAGATTTGATCTTACGCATTCTGAATTCCTTTTATATTTATAGCTAAAGAAAACAGTATTTTTTTTATCAAAACACAATTGGGTACTTCTGTTAACTAATTACTTACTATTTCTAAAACCCCGAACCTTCAGAAACCCTAACTTGAGCGTTACGCAGACTCTACCGGAACGGGAGCGGCCATGCACGGTCTTGCAATCCATCCATGCACGCATTTGCCAGAGACTGAGGGAAAAGTAACGTGGAAACCTCAGTCAGTATAGACGCTACATCAGCTTTTATCAATGAACCGGAAGTGCAATGGTCCAAAGTCAGGGGAACCACATGGTGGAAAAGCGCAACGATTTACCACTGGGTGGGAAATTTGATTTTTGTTGAAAATGGTCACCCATCCAACTACTAACTACACTCGGCGTTGCTTGACTTCGATGATCTGACAAGACCCGGTCAAGCGCACTGCAGCGCCACACCTCTCACGAAAACAGTATTAATATAATATACAGAGATATAAAATGGAAATTGTTATTTTGATAGAGATTTTGATATTGAAAATATTTATGTAAATGTGAATTACGTCCCTACGGCTTCTCCAAAGCTGCAAGTGTCATCAGCCAAGTGTGAGTTACGCAATTCTTTTACTTTAAAATATTACATAGAGATCAAGTAAGTACCGTACTGTAAGTTCCTTGTAGTCTCACTGTATTCACATTGTTTTTAAAGCAATATTTTATTTTTACAATTGTGGAGTTGAAATTCACGTAGCATTATTTATTAAAATAAAAATAAATTTTAGACAGCTTGTGTGTTTAGTAGAATATTGTAGCGCATTGTATACTTTATTGAGTAAACATTATTAAATATAAAATGTAATTTTCTGTAATAATCTGCTTGTAAAGAAAAAAACACAAAACAAACAAGATCTTGAGCAAGACAAATAGTGGGGAGAACAGTTTTGCAGCTGCAATGACAAATGCACTTGGCAAGAAAATGCAATATAAAGTACGCCCCTACATAATACATTAAACAATGCGGTAGGTCAGTTGTTAAGAACGTTCAATAAAAATCGAAGGATTGTAATTTATTTTAAAAAATAAGATTTTTTTGTAGTTGTTTATTGGAATTAATAACGTATAGTTCAAAACTGTGTTACAAATGAAAAATTAACTTTTTTTTAAAATGCAATAGAAAAAATTATCATATATTCAGTTTGAATTAAAAAATTGTAAATTGTAATACCAAAAATTAAGTCTAATATTTTAGTGTACAAGTATGTATAATATAGTATTTTGACTATGTAGTTTTGTTATTTTTTTAAAGCTATGATGTTAATACTTAAAATATCCAAAACAGAATCTCTAAAATTTGGATACTTCAATATCATACCTTTGGTCATGTCGAAATACCATAATTGTATAACACAGAAATAATATTTCACAAATTTTTATCTTATATGACCATATTTCATAGCATATGACTTAACATATAATTTTATATATATAATATGAATATCAACAAACTGTGATAAAATAGAATATATTTTAATAATAATATTATTATTCCATCACCTCTTGAATAAATTAAATTTATTGAATATATTCTAGGTTGTATTTTTAACATAATCTTGGACTCTTTTCAAGAGAAGAGAGAGCTATACACTAGGGTAAAAATCATTACTGCAGTAGAATATTCCAAGCACGCTGCAGCCTCTTCCCTCCACAACCCCTGTTACTGCATACAGACTGCAAATCTTGGCTACTGGACCTCATCTATACAACATGCAGTTTAGAGCTAGCAAGTGCATATACGTGATGCATTGCAATTGCATGCACTTTTACATGCACACTAATATAGAATGCAGTAACAGTAGTACCAACCAACACATTATCATTACAGCAAGTTATCCAACCATGACAGAAACAAAAACATAAACAGTCAAGTGGAGTCATTAAATAAAAAATAACTTGTTTTTTTTTTTCATCATGATAGTAAATAATGTGGTTTGTACATTTTTGACTTTATAATTTAGTAGTAATGAAAAAAAATATATTGCTGAATTTACGTGTATTAATGTATTAATTTTCTTAAATATTTCATTATTTCCTGCATGAATATTATAAATAATGTTGAAAAAATTAAAAAAATATTGTTACCTTTCTTTTTAATTCTCATGTTTAACCGCTGTGTCGTAAATACTAGCGTAGAATATAATGTAAAACATTGCACTATGTTGCATTTTTATAATAATTCATGCAAGTGCAGCAAGGCATTGTGTATAGGTCAGAGATCAAAGAAACTTGAGCTTTTTTTACAATGCACAAGTCAAGTGCAGTTAAATGGACTTTTTTTTACTTCATTTAAATATTATGAATTTTTTATTTTATTTATTTTTTTTTTACGCTACTATAAAAATATTCATGCAAATTAGGAACTAATAACAAAATTGTTTCTTTAAAAAACGTAATTCTAAGTTTTTCACACAACTTAAATTCATTCAAAACTCAATATTATATAACTTTCTTTTAATAATTATTACAAATTTAAAACTCTATAAGAAAAAATATTATTTCATTTATATCAGAAGAAAATCTATAAATAATCATTCTAAAAATAAATGGCATTATTTAAATTGTACAATATGATTCATTCTATTTTTGCTTGCCTTGTACATACATTGTCTTAGGTTGGTTTTTGTTCAAAAAGTTTCTTTTGTCTTTTATAGCAAAGAAGAAGAGTGAGTATAAAAAGAAAAAAAAATGATCAGGTTTGCTGAGGCTTCAATAATGAGGAATTTGCATGCGTGAATCTGATTGGCTTAATCGAAAGAGGGGGCTGAGAAATACATGTGTGAATTTTATGCGAATTTTTTGAGCACTGCAAGTATGCTCAAATGCATATTTAAAAGATGCACTTTACCTGGAGGCGATGGCGCATCGCCAGTGACGTCATCGCTATGTCAGGTTCGGTTCACTATAGATATGCATACCTGTACGCACCTGCATAACAGGTAGCCAATCAAAAACAATCTAGCCAAAATTCAAAATTTCAAATGCCTAGCCTATTAGTTTTAAAACTTAAAAAATGCACATTATTCCATATACGCGTATTGTAAAAACACACTGGGAGATAAGTAATATTACAAACGTACCTTTCATCATATTTAAATAATAGAAATTGTTTCGCAAATAGTTTCATTTAATTGAAGAGAAGATGCAATCGATGCAATATCAAGTCCTGCCACCAACTTTTCTGTTTAAATTATTGGCGATTATTGGCGCGTCATGCATCAATCAGCCAATAAAAATGTGTAAATTTATCATACTGGACTCCTTCCGTATCTGCTGATTATCTATTGATTTATTTTATTAAACCTAAAACTGAGCCTCTTTTCTTATCTACGAAGATAGTAGGATGCCGTAGGATTCAATATTTAAATTTATTAAGACCCTTGAATCATAATTTATCAATGTCTTTTCAACCCCCTGTTTGCTGCTGCTGAAACCAGAAACGGAAGGATTGAAAAATAAATACAGTTTTAATTTCAACATTTCTATAACGCCTGTACGTGGTCGAGTGGAAAAGCACTCGTCTTCCATGCAAGAGGTGAAGAGTTCAAATCTCCTCTGGTTCATTTTACATTTTTAGTAGCACGAAGAATTAATTCAAACGTACGGGGTAAAATAATCTTATTTTTTCTTACAATATAATCATGTTATACTATTATAAGTCACACTTTTTCATTTAAATACGCACTTACAAAAACTTTGCAAAAAAAAAAAAAAAAAAAAAAAAAACAAAAAAACAAACAAACAAACAAAAAAAGCGTTTCATTCAATGATAGAAAAATTAATAAGAAATTATAAACAAAACTATTTTACCCCGTTTGAGTTAAAAATATGAAATAAACTTCTTCGTGCTACTAAAAATGTAAATTGAACCGGGGGAGATTTGAACCCTTCACCTCTTGCATGGAAGGCGAGCGCTTTTCCACTCGACCACATATAGGCGTGTTGGAAAAGTTGAAATTAAAACTGTATTTATTTTTCAATCCTTCCGTTACTGGTTTCAGCAGCAGCAAACAGGGGGTTGAAAAGACATTGATAAATTATGATTCAAGGGTCTTAATAAATTTAAATATTGAGTCCTACGGCATCCTACTATCTTCGTAGATAAGAAAAGAGGCTCAGTTTTAGGTTTAATAAAATAAATCAATAGATAATCAGCAGATACGGAAGGAGTCCAGTATGATAAATTTACACATTTTTATTGGCTGATTGATGCATGACGCGCCAATAATCGCCAATAATTTAAACAGAAAAGTTGGTGGCAGGACTTGATATTGCATCGATTGCATCTTCTCTTCAGTTAAATGAAACTATTTGCGAAACAATTTCTATTATTTAAATATGATGAAAGGTACGTTTGTAATATTACTTATCTCCCAGTGTGTTTTTACAGTACGCGTATATGGAATAATGTGCATTTTTTAAGTTTTAAAACTAATAGGCTAGGCATTTGAAATTTTGAATTTTGGCTAGATTGTTTTTGATTGGCTACCTGTTATGCAGGTGCGTACAGGTATGCATATCTATAGTGAACCGAACCTGACATAGCGATGACGTCACTGGCGATGCGCCATCGCCTCCAGGTAAAGTGCATCTTTTAAATATGCATTTGAGCATACTTGCAGTGCTCAAAAAATTCGCATAAAATTCACACATGTATTTCTCAGCCCCCTCTTTCGATTAAGCCAATCAGATTCACGCATGCAAATTCCTCATTGCCGACTTCAATTACAAGTCGTTCCACAACGTCCATTCTCTCTCTCTCTTTCCATCTATATATGTGTTGTCCCTTGACTCCAGATCAAAAACTCTAACTTAGTTTTCCCCACGAGTCCTCCCAACTAGCTATCATCGCTCAACAACACTAGATATTATTTTTCTACTGATCTCAGGGAAAAACTCACTTTTTCATAATAATCCATTTATTTCCTTTTTCTTACTATCTTCAACTTGGATCGTATGTCAGTTGAGCACTGTAATAATATTTTTTATTATTAGATAAGAAAATGTTGAATTTTCGTCTAACTTTAGACATTATTATCATCATCATGACATTTCATGTAGAAATAATAAATTTTATTCGTGACATTTGATTTTAATTTTAATAATGTTGAAAGATGAGGTATAAGTAAAGGTAAAATATATAAATCAATCATATTTAGAATTACATTAAGTTATCCTTTAACATATTTTTATCGTAAAATAGCTTAATTTTAATACAATGCTAACTAATTAGTAATTAACAAATTAATTAGCACTTTTTACAACACTTAACTTTTTAGTAGATGTATTAAAGTGATCCTGGCCTGAAATGGAAAATTCAATTTTTTTTGCTGCTAGTGCTATAGTTATATTTACATATTCTTAAGATTGATTTTGAATCATTTTCGTCCATAAATTGCTTTAGTAATGCATATTAAAATATACAGCATCTAAATCTATATATAAATGTGGCAACGCAGCGACGACTGCTCATCAGCCGACAAGAGAGGGGAAAGAGGGGAAATGAGTCGCAAGTTGAGAATACAAGTGGTTTGTGCGAACGCGCCAGTTAGGTCTACACCTTGCAGGCACAAAATGTAAACTAAACCTTACCGTAAAAGTGAGCAAAATTCTTTTCATTCTCATGCAAGCTGACTTTCTAAGTATGCGCTCCTATTGATATTTCCTATAGTGAAATTATTCTAAAATTGAAAATACTGCCGAATTTACGGTAGCACTTATAAACAAAAACAAATTATCATGAGGAGTAAATAGTTATATCATATTATATTATAATATATATATATATACATATTGATATTATATTATATTATATTATATTATATTATATTATATTATATTATATTATATTATATTATATTATATTATATTATATTATATTATATTATATTATATTATATTATATTATATTATATTATATTATATTATATTATATTATATTATATTATATGATTATTAAAATGTATCTCCTTGAGATGTAATTATTGTATTTCAACAACATGAATTTGGAATTAAATTTAATAATTGGAAATTAATGTTAAGTACTGTATAATATGGTAAAAATTATATGTATATTATATAAAAACAATGGAGTATTGTCCTCATTTTTTTTTTTATTGTAGAAATGGATAGAGGGTGCAAAGTTATGTTACCCTGATTTTTTTCAGATTTTTTAGAGCCCGGGAAGTATTTTTAAAAAATTATTGAAAGTTATTTTTGTGACGTCACGAGACGCCGCTCCTTAAGAAAAAGATAGGACTTGTCGCCGCATGACGTCACAAAAAGGACTTTCAATAATTTTTTAAAAATACTTCCAGGGCTCTAAAAAATCTGAAAAAAATCAGGGTAGCATAACTTTGCACCCTCTATCCATTTCTACAATAAAAAAAATTAGGTCAATACTCCATTGTTGGAGTAAAAGTTTTAACAAGTTAAAAGAATATAGGTATGTTCGCAAATAGACAATATCAGAAAGAATCTATATTTATTTATTGATGATCCTTATATTCCATGTAGAGTTGGTTCACCAAAAAAAAAAAAAAAAGATTCTTTGTGATGGTGCATTTTGTATTTACGAATTGACCTTGCAATCAACAATCATGTCACCAGAATAAAAAAATTTCACAGTCATGCTTTTAACAAGGAATATTTATCCAAAAAAATATACTGGCTTAAACAGTGCTATTCTTCGCCAATGAGCTTCCAAGTAAAGTGGAAAAAAAAATGTATCCCATATTACTTTATTATAAGTTAGCATGCTGTGAAATTATTAATAGTGTCCCCGAAAATGGGTAAAAAGAATAATAATAATAGTGTTAAATGCAGGACTGTAAATTTTCATAAACAGCTTCTGATAATCTTGATAATATATCAGTAAATAATAACGTTCGTTAATCGTTATGTTTCCTTTCAAAATTGCAGCGCAGATTGCGTATAACTGGTTATATTGCACAAATATTTTATTATTTTAAGGTAGAGATAACACGAATCAGCTGGTCCAATGCTAAAAAAATCCCATTAATAAAAATTATGAAAAAAATTTAAAATATTCTCCTCTACATCCCCTATCAGTAGGTAAAATATCAGGTATACAAAAACGATCTAGTTTTCGAGTAATTAATGTTTAAAGTTGACGAATTGAACATGGAAGTTCCATTTCTCCATGTTAATTTAGAGAACTTTAAAAATTAATTACTCGAAAACTAGCTCGTTTTTGTGTAACTGATTTTTTACCTACTGATAGGGGATGTAGAGGAGAACAATTTGAATTTTTTTCATAATTTTTATGAGTGGGATTTTTTTTAGCATTGCATGGGCCAGCTGATCCGTATTATCTCTACCTTAAAAAATTAGTATGAAAAAATGATGTAAAATAGTGTTCAATTTTACATCAATTATATTTTATTTCGATATTATTATATACTTTTACATGAATTGAATGTACTATATATATATTATAAAATTACTTGCGTATATAAGGTCATCAAATAAATTTGATTTCAAAACTATACTTTATGCAGTAAAAAAGAGTGCATGTATTATGTATTGAAAACTCCCAATTATATTAAAATATAATACAACGTCTTACATATTTTATCATGCTTTTCTAATAATTATTAAAGTAATCATAGATTTAACCTTTTTTTTTCAACTTCGTTATACAATTATTGCTTTGCATTTCAGTCAAATAATATATATTTATTGTGTTATTTTTTTCTTTGCATGGTTCTTCTCCCATGTTCTTCTCCTAAACTCGTTCAAAATATCAGCGCTGTTTCTTCTCTCCCCACTCTAGTTAGCCAACAGGCCAATCGGCAATGATGTGAGGTGTGACGTCACTATACTCAAGGCTAGAGCGGCGTTGTCGGATTTCTTGAGTATTATGATATCATAATACTCAAAATTTTGTACTTTCTTGCCGCTGCCTCGCGGAAATGCACCGGATATGCCGGAAATGATGCAAATGTTAATTATTAACTAAAAGAACTCTCGGCGACTGCATTTTTTGTCATTTCAGGCCAGGATCACTTTAATGTGCGTCGATCACCATGATAAAAAATACTGTAGTATTTGCAAAAAAGTACACATAAAATTCCAATTACTACATATTTTCTTGCATTGCTTGCAACAAGCACAGTTATTTCAAAATAATAGTTAATTTTGTACCTATTTAATATCTATAGTATTACCAATACTGAATAGTATATTAGTATAATATTATACGAGAAAGACACATATATATATTATATATACTAAATTTTTACAGATATTTTGTGACATACCCATAAAAATCCTCCTCAATCGACCATAAAATTAACTTTACGTACAGATAAATGGGTGAATTATGACCCATATATTTTTTAGTATCGTTAAGTTTCTATGGGATTCCGTGCGGCTGGTTAACGGACATCGCTTCAATGCTCGGTCGCGCACTTCGAGTGGAGTGAAATTGTACTCTAGAAGCGGCACACTGGGCGATAAGAGGCCACTATACGAGCACTTTGGTACCTCGTTGCACGGGCAGCCCCAGGGTTTACAAAGTCTGAAAAGATACAGGTCGGACCATTTTCTCGTGCACCTCAGAGAGTACCTTACCACTCTCATGCACATGTAGTTCTAGAATATTCCTCAACATTAGTAGCCATAGTGTAATATTTCCCAGTGGTATTCTCATTGATATATTATAAGATTTTTGAAATCATACAGAGAACTTTGAAATAAAATAGGACGTTTATCATAAATATGCTACTAATTTTTAAATAAAAATAATTTTGACATATCTATGCAGGAAACTTTGTATTTTTTGGATGATTCTATATAGGCCTAATTTAATTGTGAAACTAGTTGTAATGGTTATCATGCAAAATAATATATATATATGATAATGATGATGATGAAATCATAGCATTTACATACATTATAAAACTAACAATAAGATTATGTTATCCTGAAGTTAGGTAACATGTTCAGCATAAAAATGGAGCGAAGTTTATATCATACAGGACGTCTGGAAGTTTAATTATGAACGTGGTGATCAAACGAGGATAAAAAACACTGCAGGCAAAGGTTAGTTTCTTATCTTATATTTCTGATAACGACCTTTAGAGAATGTGACGTTTTTTAGCGCTTGATCGGTGTGCTCTCTAATACAGTATACTTCTCATTTAATTTCATTCTTATGGCAAGGCATTTATTTTTTTAATATTCATTCACATTCAATGAGAAGAAAATACATACTTAGCAGCTTAGCAGCACTTAATTCACTTATTTAGGCTAATAATTTAAAAACTACTTTAACCATAAACATATTGCATGTCAGAACAAGTCCTTTGTTCTCAATTTTTGTTACTATTTTATCCATACTACCTCTCTACCTCTTTGTATAGTGTGACATTTTACGATGCGAGCGGACCACTACCCAACTGGTGTATTCTAGTACGTGGACTAAACTGCACTACAGAGGTCATATCCCAGGTGGAAACAAGGCAGACAAAAAACGTACCTACTTTGTGAGAGTACATACTTGTTACAAGAAGGATCAAAATCTCTAGGGTGTTAGATAAAAAAAAATGGAAAACTATATAAAATTCTACTTATCTTATATATTCATCATGATAATTATAATACATAAGTTATTACATTTTAAAAGAAAGTTTACTTGGAATAGATTTTTCAATATTAATATTTATTATATTTCAGTTTTTAATGGTATTTTATTTTTACACCTTATGTAAAAATTTAAATACATAATTATGTTATGTAAACTTTTCTCAACATAAATAACACCAATGGTCCGTGTTATAACTATGATGTAAGCATGTTTATGTTTAAGAAAATGTACACTCGTCATCTTGGAAAATATTCGTGTGTCAATCACCATTGTGAGTAAATCACAAGACTTGCTGATTAACAAGCCTAATTTTTTCAAGGCGATGACTGTACATCAATGTAACTAATATGAATTTCTATACCAGTTGCTCATAAAAAAGTGCATAGTATAATTATATAATATCCCTGCATAGGTCTTAAATAATTTTTAGTTCTTTAATTATTTTTTATTGACAACTTTCAAGTTTCTAAAAGGGCAATAAAATAGTACTGCATATATCTACTGCATTACCCTTGCCTGTATTTAATCTTCAAGTTTCCTTTTTGGTTACAACGTCCAAATTTTACAATCAGTGGTTGTAAATATTTTGTGAAGTAAGAATCAAGTGCTGAAGTCATATTTTCAAGAGAAAAATAAGCCTTGCAGTGTGTTTTAAAAATATAATTTAGTTTGCAACGGAAATTAAAATTTTCTTTTAAAGATTATACAAGAACGGAAAATATTATTACTAACCACAATAATTATATAACTTTTTTAAAACAAAAAGAAACTATTTGTATACATAAAATATGTTAATTTAAATTTGCTCTTCAATATTTTGAAGTCATATTATAAGAAATAAATGAATTTTTGTGTAATATAATATAAAAAAAACATGTAATAGTTTTAGTGACCTAATAAAGAATTGTCAATTACATAATTTATTACAGCTATATTATAAGTTGAAAATTAGCTCGAAGTAGTTCTTTAAGTATTTGGTTGTGGTATAAAGCAGTTGGCTTGGAGCCATACCTTCTTCTACTGCAGCAAAGAACACACCATGCAGGCTTCCGTGGCTCAAAAAGAGCAGGGCGAAGAGGACACAAAAATCTCAACTGCTAGAGAGAAGAGAAAACGATTTCATTACAAATGTAATCGTTTGAGGGCACAATTTATATATGAAAAAAAAAACGAAAAGAAGAAAACTGAGCAAGAAAAAAAAATAAAAAAAAAAACAGAGTTAGAGTTTTTGTACGTATAAAATTTACTTAAATCTTGAAAATATTACATGAAATAAAATTTTAAGGTTACAAAAAATTATTTGTGGTGAGTAATAATAAAATAATTAAAAAAATAAAAATGTTTTTATAACTGAATACCTTTATCGTGTTATATTAAAGTACTAATCGGAAGAAAATTTTACAAAGTAATGTTGAATTAATTCTTCTTTGCTTATTATTGATAGTAGTTAGTAACATTATTTATAACATTATTTAATAAAGAAATAATGTATTAAACAACGTTAATATATATTATACTATAATTATATTTGTACAGAAACTTAATAGAAAAATTGTTTGGTCTTCTTTATGTTGTAAATAAAGCAGAAAGTAAATAATATATTATATAGAAGAAATTAATATCTTTATAACTATGTCAAGTAGACATTTATTTTAATGTCTATATAGTCCTACGTCATGTTTTAAGAATGAGTGTATACTATGAGCTCTTATGATAAGTGTTTCTTGTAGACTTTACTTCTTATTTTTCTCCAATGTTTTTAAACTTTTTATCATTAAAAATTTTAATTTTATTTTTTCTTTTGTTGTTGTTTGTATTGGATTGTAAGAAAGAGACTTAGAGTATAATAATCTGTATCATGACTTCAACAAAACTAGAAAGTATGAGAACTTTTATATGGTTGAAAGCCTTGCTACTGGAATGAAATCATATCGACGACAGCAACTTGGCAGTGCAGGCAGTTGTAGAGGAGTTTTCAAGCCAGACAACTTCTGATGAACTCAAGTTGTGTGTATAAGTTTCTCTCTCTCTCTCTCTCTCTCTCTCTCTCTCTCTCTCTCTCTCTCTCTCTCTCTCTCTCTCTCTCTCTCTCTCTCTCTCTCTCTCTCTCTCTCTCTCTCTCTCTCTCTCTCTCTCTCTCTCTCTCTCTCTCTCTCTCTCTCTCTCTCTCTCTCTCTCTCTCATCGCTGTGGACTCTTGGGCTTTTTAACTTAGATACAAAAAGAAATACCTTTTACCTCATATTTTTTTTATCTCAGAACTAAACAAGAAACTTTTTTTAAGTCAATGCAATTTATAAAAAATTAAATTTATAAAATTGAGTTTTTGTTTCATATAATAACAAAACGAAAAGATTTCAACACAATCGTACACCATACAAAATAAACATTTATTTATATAAGAGTAATTTTCAAATAAATTGTTTATTTATTTATATATTTCACTAATATAAATTACAAAAAAAAAAAAAAAAAAAAGGTGAAATGGGATATTTTACAAGGCACTGTTGAACGCCAATACACATAAAGTGGTAAAATATTTTAAAATTATACCCTTTACAAAAATACCCTTTGTGTTTTCTCCCTTACGTGCAGTTTATTTTTTGTAACAAAGAACAATTTTTTTTAATTATAATTTTTCAAAATTAAACAACTACGTACATGGCATTATATAAGCCAAAAGACAGTTCTTTAAAAAAATTTGAATTAAACTCAAGCCATATATATACCAGTATTTATGTACAAGTACTGTACAACTTATCTGGACAGCTTTTGTGTCCATGGACACACTCTGTGGAGAACCGAGAACCTGTTTATCTGTGGTGTGCCTGGACATTTTGGACGGGTTAAATCAATCTTTTAGTTTTTAAGATATGCGTCAGTTTGTCTAATAAATATTGCTTTTATAATTAGTGGATGATCAAATACGCTTAGCTTGCAGTGCAAATTAAAGTCACTGTAGTGTATTAATCTAGTTTTTTACTAAAAAAAAATGTTTTAAAATATAACGTTTCTTTTTCTATTTACAAAAAAATTATATAAAGTATATAAATATAAACTTAAATTACAGTTATAAAATACATTTAATCATCCTTGTGGAAACATGTAAGCATTAAAAAAAATGTATATATAAAATGTATCTTTCTTAAGACCTTTTTACCATTCAACGTAAAAAGTTAACCAATACTAGTTCGTTTTTTTTTTTTTTTTTTTTTTTTTTGTATATTCGAGAAATGTTGTGAAGTGTGTTCAATATAATCCGGTCAGTAGTATTCCGTGCTCTATATACAATGTGCAAGAGGAAATATCACGTAAGGGGGCTGGAAAAGACGCAGCACAAGCAGCAATATCAGGAATCGTCTCGTCTTCCTCACGACAGCGATCGAAGCAGCTCTTCGTCGTGGTCCCATTGTTGTCAGAGACGACGGGCCTCAAGTGGCTGTCGATACCAACCGTGTGTGCAGACGTGGCCAAATATTACAATCCTTCCTTCCAGACGTTACTTTTTATGTGGATGTTACTCGACCAGCCAACAATATATATATTTTTTAATAATCGATATTTTAAAACAATACCTTGATCTTCCCATCCTTAGCCAATCAGAGAGATATTCTGATGGCAAAATTAATTTAATTTGTATAAATAATAAGTGGACTTATGGAGTTAGATACCTTCACATAAAATCGATACAACATCGAAAGTAATCACTGCAAAGGTGCTCAAGTGATTGACCTATATACACAACGTTGATAATGTTTTTGTACAAAACTTAATTGTCTTGGCACACTTCTTTGAATTAAAATTAATCCAATTACCCCTGCTGCTACATGCATTGTGTAATCATTGTGTATACTTGACAACATTACCTCTAAACTTAATCCAGTTGCCTTAGGCAAGTGAATAAGTTGCATTGTTGGTCTAATATTAGAGGGGAGGAGGCGGTGTTACAAAATTAATGACGTCTTAAAGTTTTGCAATATCTGTGAAATTTTGGTAGTGATAGCGGTTAGTAAAAAAAAATTTGATGTAGTAGGAATGGACATTTTTTATTGCAAAAATGGATAGAGGGTATCAAATTATGCTACTCTGAATTTTTTCAGATTTTTTTGGGAGCGGGAACTATTTTTAAAAAAATATTAAAAGCCAGTTTTATGACGTCACGGGCGTTTAGCGCCTATCCTTTTCTTAAGGACAGACTCCTCGTGACGTCATAAAATTGACTTTCAATCATTTTTTAAAAATAGTTCCCGGTCTCTAAAAAATCTGAAAAAATTCAGAGCGGCATAACTTTGCACCCTCTATCCATTTCTGCAATAAAAAAAAAATGTCATGCAAATTGTCCAATGTATGATATTACACCTAGGAATTACAGTTACGGTTTATTTTTTATTTCTCAAAACAAAATAATAATCTACTGTGTTTTGGAATAATTTACCATCAAGTTTAGTAATAATATTCTGATTTAAAATTTACACCTTGCATTTATAGCTTACTGTGCATTATGTCAAAAAACTGCAACATCACAAATACAAATAAATACAGTTAAAGTATGTAGATAAATACTATTTTCAAATTAATCAAATAATATATACTTCCTTATTCCAAATACACCAATATTAAAAGTTTGATAAATTATAGTCATGATCAAAATAAGATTTTAAATATTAAACACAAATGAAATAGTTTATTGATTTATCACGATTACTGTACCAAAACTATATCAACGTGGTAGTGGGAAAGTACATAAATCCATTGATAACATATTGCTCAAAAGCCTTAATTCCATGAGAAAATAATTAGGCTTTCTAGAGTATTTTTACGCAACCAATTTTATATAACGTAATCTTAATTTAAATAATTGATTAAAAAAAAAATGAAGTATATGATTTGTAACGTTACGTAAGGTGAAAAATGTAATAAAGCAAGTTTCCATTTGAAATAAAGATAAGTGATGTGCACATATGAAAGTTTTTTTATATTATTATACTTGGTGCCTCATATTGAAAAAAATTTGACATTATAGAGAGAAAAAGAGTGAGAGTTGTAAGGTTTGAAGAGAAGAAATGTAAAGAAGATATAAGTTCAGTGAATCAGTGTTGAACGTCGCCAGTGTAGCATATAGACAGGTTTAGGCAGCAATGATATATAAATATATACACAGATAGAATAAAGACCATGAGCAGAAAAGAAAATTTGT
This sequence comes from Siphlonurus alternatus, assembly GCA_949825025.1. Taxonomy (NCBI): domain Eukaryota; kingdom Metazoa; phylum Arthropoda; class Insecta; order Ephemeroptera; family Siphlonuridae; genus Siphlonurus; species Siphlonurus alternatus. The sequence continues at coordinate 39,514,483 of OX463780.1, forward strand.
TAGAGAAAAAAAAATATATGAAAGAGAGATGAGCGAGTGTAAGGGGTAAAGGAAAAGAGAGGAGAGAGAGCAAACCCAACTGCTACTCACTCAAATTTCTGGTATATAAAAGTTAGAGAAAGAAAAAGACAGAATTGTGTAAGTGGAAGGATACGAGGGGTAGAAGAAAAAAGAAGGGCAAATCCAATTTCATATAGCACTGGTCGCAAAATCTGCCTGTTTCATCTGAGGCCGACCTCAGACCAGAGACGCCGCCTCACAAATGTGTATCCTGTATTTCAGTGAGACTATGTGTTATATAGTCTCCTTTTTGCGTACTTTACTTTGGTTATGATGTTAGGAAACTCAACCCTTTCTATTTGTCTGTTTCACTACTATACCTTTTCAACTTTTTTTTCTACATATTTAACTTCTAAGCTTAACAAGTGTATTATACTTATGTTGTCTCAGTATGGTTATCAAGCTACTTTTAAATTACAGTGGTAATAAGAAGTGCAAAAATATCCTGTGTTTTGTAAGTAACATGACCGCAGAGACGAGTATAAAATATAAATTAAAGTATTCTCAACAAGTTTGTTTTGACATTGATTTGAAGTATGGAGTATTGACCTCATTTTTTATTGCAGAAGTGGATAGAGGGTGCAAAGTTATGCTACCCTGATTTTTTTCAGATTTTTTAGAAACCGGGAACTATTTTTAAAAAAAATTATTGAAAGTTATTTTTGTGACGTCACGAGACGCCGCTCCTTAAGAAAAAGATAGGAATTACCGCCGCGTGACGTCACAAAAAGGACTTTCAATAATTTTTTTAAAAATACTTCCAGGGCTCTAAAAAATCTGAAAAAAATCAGGGTAGCATAACTTTGCACCCTCTCTATCCATTTCTGCAATAAAAAAATTGAGGACGATACTCCATTGCAATTCTAAAAGACAGCATCATGTGGCATATCCCATTTGATTTGCTTGGTTGGTTGCTCCAATTAAGAGACACGAAGATACATAATATATTTGTAATTTGGGACAAGTAACATACATAAATAAAAAATTACGCAATGTAAAATACGATTTGCAAGAGCAGGTGTTTCAAAACACTGAAGACTCTTTTTTTTTCTATGCTTCAATTAAATTAACAATAAAATTATATTTTAATTACTTTCCTCTCTTGTAATTTTATGTATTTTTTTTTCACAAAGGAAAATATATTCATTTGTCTCTCTCCCTTTTTTTTCTCATTTTTTCTTCTTAAAAACTCTTAAAATTAGTAATTCTGTAAGCAAGCAAGCTAAGTATAATGAATGCGATTGTATATAAGTTGAGTACAACGTGTCTTCCTCCTCTGCTGTTTTCTTTCTCACGGGACGTGTTAGTCGTGCAGAGATGACATAAGAAATACATTAGAACAGCCAGCAGTAGCAGCAGGCAAGGTGACTCGCATCTCTGAACAAAGGGAATATTATTTAAATTATACTGAGCAAGAAGGGACAGCGAAGAACATGTTTGTTTCATATTGTATGTAGAAAATGTATAGTGTGTTGTTTGTTGCTATATTATTAGCACTTAGTGATACTGGCTAATATTTCACCTAGCCTTTTGTTTATATAATAAGTTTTATAAAAAAGAAGAAAAAACAAAGGATTTTTAATTTAAAAATTCATTATCTCTATAATTAAATTTTATTTAAAAAAGATAATGTAGAAAAAATTAATGCTTCTAAAAATATGATGCAAAACAAGCGAAATTTAAGATTGTATTATTTATCAAAAATAATTGTCAAAATAATAATTAGTCTAATTAATTTAGTAATATATTTCATACCGTGATCGTAACATGATCATGTGTATTTCCAATTATATAAATCAACGTTCTTTTATACAGGTTAAGCCATCGATTTAACCAAGGTTAAAGAGTTTATCCAATCAGATTGAGTTGTTAGGACCCCTCGTGCAGCGAAACTTTGAATGCTCCCATCATGCAATGCTATTTTTCTTAAATTTCGCGATGCAATGAGTCCTAAAAAAATGACTCACGAAATTCACCTGTATAAAAGAACGTTTTATATATAAATAATAGATAAATAAAATCGTCTTTATTGAGGGCGGAATTTAGGCCATTAGGCCATTTCAGATTCAAATGGTTTATTCATCAAATTTCAAACATACAAATACAAGCATTGATAATGCAAGCACTCTTCTATTGAACCCCTAAAAAGGTACATTAGTAATAAAAACAGAAAAGGACGCATTTTTATACTGGTATAGCGAGATCATGCTAATATTTTTATTGTAAAAAAGCTCTATCTTTTAATACTTTAAGTAGATTTGCGCCCTCAAGATCTCACTAGCAATGGACATGAGTCCTTTCACTCTATCATAACAATATTTATCTTGAAAAAACAATTTTCCAGTAGAATTCGTTTTCAGTTTCTGCTAGTTTGAACTACTAGCATTCAAAGAAGCTAAGTTAAATATTATATGACTAAAATCTTACTCTCTTGATTTAAATTTTTTAGAGCTATACAGCAAAAAATTGGAATATTATATTAACTTCTGTCTACTTCCTTAACATTTTTTAGTGAAAGTTACAAATATTATTTAGAACTAAAATAAAGCAGAAGCAAATGAACAGTAAACATAACTATCTTATATGAATAAAGATCGTTTTTTTTATTTTTAAAATAAAAGCTTTATACTCTTTATATAGAAATAACTGTGATATTTATGTTTCTTTTCGTTTATTTCATTTTCATTTTTAGCATTTCAATATTAAATTTTACATATTATACATGTATGCGCAAATATGAAGCATTTACAAAATATATATTTCATATTATATGTATAATGTCTATATCATGCAACACAATCGTTAAAAAATTGCGAGATTTGATATTTCAATCCATTATTTAATTATGTATATACTGTGTTATGTTGGCACCCAAAGCCGAATTCGGCCCAAGGCCGAAAAATATGCGCATTTTTTTCGGCCTTTGGTCGAATTCAGCTTTGGGTGCCAATATTATATATGAAATTACATATAGAGTGCAAAAAAAAAAAAAAAAAAAACATTGCACTTTATAAAAAAAAAATTATTATAAACATAATTATTTAACTAATTTGTTTGGTGCTACGAGATGATTATTCTTCGTATGCTGCTGATATAACATATATGTCAGCGATGGAGATTGTTACCAAGGGGGGTAAATCGTACGGATTTATGACGGGATGTGTATGACATGGAGGAGGCGGGGTCGTTGACAGCCTCGCTAGAATCCAGCGCTCAACTTGCTAACGTTGTACGTAGTACATTGAAGACAGGGTGTCACTCGTCAGAGCCCGAGAGATTCTCTGTCTTGTCTCCCGGGACTTGATGCCACTCTGACCGGTGTCTCTAAAGTTCACCCACCACTCCCACATTTCTACCCTCCAGCTTTGATTCAATTGCCTTTTCACTATATGCTTACTATCATTCTTTCTCTCTTTCTATTCTTCTCTCTATTTTTTTTTCCTTGAAGCAAAAATGTGCTTATATATTAGATTGTTTTTAAGCATTCTCTACTAGAAAAAATATATACACTAACATTGTACACGAGTTTCAAATGTACAAATTAAGTTACATAAGTTGTCATCTATAACTATCTTGTTCAGTTTTTTTCTTAAGTAGATCTCTATAAAGTTGTTGACAACATTAACATTATTCTCTCTCTTTGTGAGTTCTTTACGACCTTTCTCTACTTTCTCCTGCTCGTTTCTCCTCTCAGCGCTAGAAGAATATGAACTGTGTAGGACAGTGGAGCAGCAGAGTTAGTCGTCACGCTACCACGATCTTCCTCCCCAACCCTTCCTTCTACCAATGTTACAACTTCAAAATTTGTATAATGTGTGAGAAATAGCAACTTGTTATGCTAATTATCTACATTTTGTCATAATATATTATTATAATATATAATTATACAGTATAATTAAATAACCATAAAATTTTAATTTAACTAGTTACATAAATTAATACATCATTATAATTTAAATTTATGGAGATTTTAAGAACTTAACTACTAGATAAGATGCATTTGCAGCGATAATGTAATTGTACGTTGACATTTAACAACTTTTGTTTTTATGTTTGACAGCAAAAGATACTAATAATATCTCAATTCATTAATTTTCATACTTAAAGTGTCCAACATCATACTCATTATAATTGTAGGAAATGACAAAACAGAAGCATGAAATTACAACAGAGGAAGATTAACAAGATGAAGGTTCTTTGTTGTCTATGTTTAGCTTAAGAGTAATGTAGACTCTTATAAGCATCACAATTACTACAAACACGACAGTATGATATATTACTATGTTTATCACACATGAGAGTTATGTTTCAACAACGTAAATGTAATTGGGGTGAAGAACATTGTAAAATAATACCTACATGTTACACAGTAACCTGCAGTTTCACACATATTTGCAGCAAAGAGGTTAAAAATGATATAATGTTGAAGGTATTTTCTTAATTAAAAGGTATGCAGCTAAGAAAAGGTATTCTAAAATATGTTGAAAATTTGATATTTTTGAGAAATAAACTGTGGATAAATTTTTAATTACAACCAAAATTATAAAAAATATAATGTATTATAATACCCGGCCTATACTATACTTAAAAAGCAGTAGAATCAATGCTGGCAAGAAATAGTTTTGATGGATTATAAATTTTACTTTTTTAATATATTGTCAAAAATAATGAACACAATAAATTAATATTAATATTATTTCGAATTTTCTAAATTTTCAAAATAAAATCTAAAATTATAGTTTTTATTTTTAAATTACTTACAAAAGTACTGAATAAATTATGTTGAAATACCCATTGATTAATTATGAAATATTTTATTACAAGTACAGACCTTTTTTTTTTTACAAATTTTAATGAGACAGAACAAAGTTTGTTTATTATTAATTTTATATTACATTAGGTAAAACCAGGGAGAAGACAGACCCTGCTAAAACAATGTACCTGATAGTAAATGTTATGTTGGAGATTAAAATCATTAATTATTAAAATAGCTTAAACAATTAAATTATTATTATATATTGGATTAAATTGAAATATCTATTTATATTATATTAAGTTAAGCCTATAATAAAATAAAGTTACAATAAAAATAATAATGTCTTTCTATAAATATGCAAATTAATTAAGAAGGTCAAAGTATATTATTATACGTCTTCAATCCCTTGCTCGTAGGCTTTTCTAACGTTCCAATTAATGAATTCTAATTGGTAGGAACATTGCTGAGAATAACTAAATATGCTGCCTTGGGTACTTAGGACCTTCAACCGCTAGACGAGTTAACATTAATTTATTCCATCTATGAAATATTCAAACTTTACTGCGAGCAGAACTATACATAGACTTGATAATGCTAAGTACTCAAGCTACACAATCGTGACTTTGTTGTAGTAGCTAATTATAATTCTAAATATAAAATAGTTAATTGATAAATAAAACAATATTAAAAAGTTTCTACATAAACTGAAAATTATAGTAAGTTATAAATATTGATTCCCTGCTGAAAGGTGGATTTACTTGAATAATAAAATTATTTAGAGAGGCTTGACGCAAAAAATTGCGTGTTTCCTAGGAAGCTATCTTCTCAATATTCATATTGTTAATGGTTGATTGAAAAGGGGGCTTCCATTCACAAAGTGTTCATTAACCCATTCGTACTGTGAAATTACTTGTAAATTCGCATGCCCATATGAATCCACTTAACGATTAATCTCAGTTACTTCGGAATCAAAGAATATTTTCCTGCAAACGAATCGAATGAAATAAATTTTAAAAAATCGAGAATGTTCTAAAACTTAATCGCTTCATAAATGGTTTGAGCAAATTCAGTCTTGCAGTTTTCTTACAACAGCTCCATTTCCGGTTTCCGTCCATAAGGCCAATGTTAAACTTCTACCTCAGTTTTCACAAAACTGATAAGACAGATTCGCTTCAAAATTTGTATGCCTCCTATTGATAGGGAGTTCTAAGTCCCCTGCAAGTATTGTTGCATTCAGGCGGTACGATTGCGAGATATCAACCTACTGAGATTCATCCTTAACTACTTTACAAAAATTATACGTGGTTCTAAAAATTTCAATAACCAAGACTGCATTATAAACAAATCAAAATCACAGCTCATTAAAGGGCAGTTTTGAATGGAAAATTGTCCAGAAAAGATGTGAAGCTATTTATGAAGGATAAGATAAAATATTAGTTAGTTTCTATCATATCATGGGTGTGATTCAGAGAGATAAAATTACTTAATTGAATTTAATTATTATATAATAAAATGAAATTTTATTGAGTCAAGATTATTTTCTAACTTAATTGCAAAGTTCTCATACTGATCTTAGTGTTAATTATTTCAATACAATAATTTACATTGATTTAGTTCATTAAAGCAATGGAAACTATAAGAGATTTAGAATGTTATTTTAAATTTATGTAAAGATTAGAGATCCAATATTGCATGAACATTATATTAATTTTAAACCTATTGGTTAAGTCTTAAGGTGCATTCAGATGGCGGTTTTTATCATGCGGCGCGACGCGAATTAATGCGCATTTGCTGTAACATCCATTGGCGGCCATATTGGGCGATTAAAAGAAAAAGAGCATCGTAATTAACGCGATTACCTGCGAATTCGCCGCCGCATAGGATTTCACAGCTTTTAAGTTAAAATCGCGCCGCGTCGCCGTTGCCGCCCATGAAAATCCACCTTAATTCAGTAAAAAAAACTACCTGCGATTTCATGAAATTCACTATTAAAAAAAGCTGTGTAGCATTTTACATTCATCAACTTCCTCGCTACATGATTACGTACTGTAAAAGCACAAAATAAACCTAGTAGAGAACATAAAATAATAATTATCAAAATAAAATTAAAATCGCTTTTTTCCACCTAGCTATTTGCTGATTACATAATTGATAATGATGTAGCCAACCAACAAGTAGAGAATATATTCAAAATAAAAATTTACGGAGCAGCAATGTTAAAGTCAGTGTCTATATATATATATATATATATATATATATATATATATATATATATATATATATATATATAAATATATATATATATATATATATATATATATATATATATATATATATATATATATATATATATATATATATATATATATACATGTGCATATTTTATGTATGCTAGAATTCTCATTTTTTATACATGTTTTTTTTATACAACAAAAAAGTGCAATCATGTATTTTTTAATTTTTTAAAAAAAAAGTGGATAGAGTAATAATAATGATAATATTCAGTAATAAAATTTTAGTAGTTTACAAATAAATAAATTATGATATAGTATATAGAAATATGAATAGTTGAATTATTTTTTCTTTAAAATATGGATTTTAAAAAAGAAAAATTAACTATATTATCAATTAAATGTTTTATGATTTTTATATGTCTTAACATCTTCTTTAATGATCTAAAATTTATACACAAGTTTCTTTTGCATTGATGAGTTTTGCAACTTACATTAAATAAATCAATATTTGCTATATAATTTTAAAATAAACAGCATATAAAATTAAAGTGAAAAGTTAATTTTATTTTAAAAAGTTAAATCAACATTTTTGTATTTATCTTTATACTAAATTCATTTTGACATTTGTAGAAGATTTAGATACATAGAAGGAATGCGAAGTATGAAATTTGATGAATAAGAACCAAATTTGAAAAGTTAAGTTATATTTATTTTTTTAGCATGCACCCTTTGATTTAAATTTTGATTATATTATAATATAGGGAGTTTATTTATCTAATGCTTCCAATTTACATTTTATGAATGGTTAAAAATCTTCCCATCTCCGTCTTAATTTACCATATAATGTTATGCTTTAATTTTATTTTAATCAGTATTCGAATTTTATTTCCGAACATTTCAGTAAAATTAGTATAATTATTAAAATACGTATTGAATTTTATTATTAATTATTGGAAATCAAATTTCATCTTCCTGGATTGCTAACTTATGTATAAATAATAAATTTCCATGCATCAATTTCTTTTTTTTTTTTTTGCAAGATAATTCTTTGTATTGATAGAATATTATTTCTCTCATATTTTTACATTTGCCCCGGTTTACGATGTAATCCTTACTGTATTATCGAGTCCGAGAGAATTATTCTATCAACACCATTTACACGCAAAAATTATTTACTATAAAAATTAATTTTGTGTATAATATTCAAATAAATTTTACATTTAAAATAAGTCATACGTATACTAAAAATTTAAGTATATTAATTATTTGTTTATCTTTTATTGGTGACCCTAGCCACATTGAAGGAAAAAGGATGGCGGCGAGCACCAACATCCAGAGACACGCGGTTATGGTGGGCGTGCACCTGCACCTCCAGGATCTCAGAGGCCAGCGACAGGTACTCAATGGATAATTATATTGATATTGCAGTCAATAGTTGAACGGTAAATGATTTTTTCTTTCGTTAATTCAATTGCGATATAACATGGAATCTCTGTCATATTGGCAGCTGAATGATATTATAGTAAATCAATTAAACTTAATGTTAATTTTTACTCTAATTTTTGTATACGACACGTAAAAAAGAAAAGTAATGTTTGTTTCATTTTAAAAGACAAAATAAATATTTTAATATAATTAAATATTTTACGATATAAATAAGAGACTGAAGTTACGAGTATGTCTATATATAAATATAGGCGCAATTTTGCAACGTCGCCATTGGTCCAGCACAGGTCAGGTTCAATGCTCGTATTCGTTCAAAACGAAAATTATATGTTCTATTTGTACTCGTTTAAATATTTTCCAACGTTTGATACAATATTTAACCCCAAAATTAATTTTTAGTGCAATAACTAGAAAAATATGCAAATATTTTCAAAATTCAAAAGAAATTTGGCAACGCATCATTTTGAAAAAAATCAGGGACACTCGAGACTTAATGCCATACCATATTCCATTTGAATTTATGTATATAAGCAATTATTTTTCAAATTAAAAAATAAACAAGAGTCTCCATTGCCGCCATTTTGAAAGGTCACCAGAGGTCACTAGGGTAAGATGCGCGAGGGGAGCCACCGAAAAAATTTACCTCCTAGGTCAGTTCTACCTGTGTACCAAGGTTAGTGCTTCTGTCACAAAGTGCACGATGATGTTGCTATGCTCCCTCACTATTATATATATTTTTGTTTTAATTTGTCATGGCAAAACGAATCGATTCCATTCCTAACACTTTGATTTCGATTCATTACACCGACTTTTTAAAATTCAAAAAATAGGGGTTTTTCTAACGACACCAAAATTTTCATCCCATCATCTCAGTTTAAGTTTAAGGGAGAGAGTTGAAAGTTATATTCTCAAAATCTGCTTGACGAGGACATACCCTAGCCCCCTAAAAATTGAAATTCGGTGTGCTTTTATTTGTAGCTATATTTCAGAAAATTACGTATTGCTTTGATACTGCTGCAATTAATTTGGTGAAAATGGGTTGAAAGGTCTTGTTTCGATAAGGAGCAACTTTTTGACGGGCAAAAAATCACTTTTGCGACCTTAAAAAGAAGTGGAAAAGTGACCCTCCGTGAACATGTGGGGGGGGGGGGTATTGTTTCGTTCAAAGTTTCAAAGTTTCGTTCATTAAAACTTTCTTGTATTTGCAAGGAGAGTGATATGTTATATATTTTTTTAATTTGTCATGGCAAAACGAATCAAATCCATTCCTAACACTTTGATTTCAATTCATAACATCGACTTTTTAAAATTCCAAAAAAGGGGTTTTTCTAACAAAACCAAAATTGCCATCCCATTATCTCAGTTTAAGTTTAAGGGAGAGAGTTGAAAGTTGTATTGTCAAAGTCTTCTTGACGAGGAGATTCCCTAGCCCCCCTAAAAATTAAAATTTGGTGCACTTTTATTTTAAGCTATATTTCAGAATATTACGTATTTCTTGGATTTTGCTGCAATTAATTTGGTGAAAATGGTTTGAAAGGCCTTGCTTCTATAAGGAGCAACTTCTTGACGCGCAAAAAGTCACTTTCGCTACCTTAAAAAAAGTGGAAAAACGACCCTCCGTGAACATGTGGGGGGGTATTGGTATTTTCAAAGTTTCGTTCCTTAAAACTTTCTTGTAGTTGCATGGAGAGTGATGTTATATTTTTTTTTGAATTTGTCATGGAAAAACAAATCGATTCCATTCCTAACACTTTGAGTTCAATTCTTAACATCGACTTTTTAAAATTCCAAAAAAGGGGTTTTTCTAACGTAACCAAAATTGCCATCCCATTATCTCAGTTTAAATTTAAGGGATAGAGTTGAAACTTATATTGTCAAAGTCTGCTTGACAAGGAGATGCCCTAGCCCTACTAAAAATTGAAATTCGGTGCACTTTTATTTGTAGCTATATATCAGATTATTACGTATTCCTTGGATCCTGCTGCGATTAATTTGGTGAAAATGGGTAGAAAGATCTTGTTTCGATAAGGAGCAACTTCTTGACGCGCAAAAAGTCACTTTCGCCATCTTAAAAAAAGTGGAAAAGTGACCCTCCGTGAACATGTGGGGGGGTATTGGTATTTTCAAAGTTTCGTTCCTTAAAACTTTCTTGTAGTTAAAAGGAGAGTAATGTTATATTTTTTTTTTAATTTGTCATGGCAAAACGAATCGATTCCATTCCAAACACTTTGATTTCGAATTATAACATCGACTTTTTAAAATTCCAAAAATGGGGTTTTTCTAACGTAACCAAAATTGCCATCCCATTATCTCAGTTTAAGTTTAAGGGAGAGAGTTGAAAGTTATACTGTCAAAGTCTGCTTGACAAGGAGATGCCCTAGCCCTACTAAAAATTGAAATTCGGTGCACTTTTATTTGTAGCTATATATCAGAATATTACGTATTCCTTGGATCCTGCTGCGATTAATTTGGTGAAAATGGGTTGAAAGGTCTTGTTTCGATAAGGAGCAACTTTTTAATGCGCAAAAAGTCACTTTCGCCACCTTAAAAAAAGTGGAAAAGTGACCCTTCGTGAACATGTGGGGGGGTATTGGTATTTTCAAAGTTTCGTTCCTGAAAACTTTCTTGTAGTTGCAAGGAGAGTAATGTTATATTTTTTTTTTTTAATTTGTCATGGCAAAACGAATCAATTCCATTCCTAACACTTTGTTTTCGATATATAACATCGACTTTTTAAAATTCCAAAAAAGGGGTTTTTCTAACGTAACCAAAATTGCCATCGCATTATCTCAGTTTAGGTTTAAGGGAGAGAGTTGAAAGTTATATTGTCAAAGTCTGCTAGACAAGGAGATGCCCTAGCCCTACTAAAAATTTAAATTCGGTGCACTTTTATTTTAATCTATATTTCAGAATATTACGTATTCCTTGGATTCTGCTGCAATTAATTTGGTGAAAATGGGTTGAAAGGTCTTGTTTCGATAAGGAGCAACTTTTTAACGCGCAAAAAGTCACTTTCGCCACATTAAAAAAAGTGGAAAAGTGACCCTTTGTGAACATGTGGGGGGGTATTGGTATTTTCAAAGTTTTGTTCTTTAAAACTTTCTTGTAGTTTCAAGGAGAGTAATGTTATATTTTTTTTTGAATTTGTCATGGCAAAACGAAACGATTCCATTCCTAGCACTTTGATTTCGATTCATAACATCGACTTTTTAAAATTCCAAAAATGGGGTTTTTCTAACGTAACCAAAATTGCCATCCCATTATCTCAGTTTAAGTTTAAGGGAGAGAGTGGAAAATTATTTTGTCAAAGTCTGCTTGACAAGGAGATGCCCTAGCCCTACAAAAATTGAAATTCGGTGCACTTTTATTTGTAGCTATATATCAGAATATTACGTATTCCTTGGATCCTGCTGCGATTAATTTGGTGAAAATGGGTTGAAAGGTCTTGTTTCGATAAGAAGCAACTTTTTAACGCGCAAAAAGTCACTTTCGCCACCTTAGAAAAAGTGGAAAAGTGACCCTTCGTGAACATGTGGGGGGGTATTGGTATTTTCAAAGTTTCGTTCCTTAAAACTTTCTTGTAGTTGCAAGGAGAGTAATGTTATATATTTTTTTTTAATTTGTCATGGCAAAACGAATCGATTCCATTCCTAACACTTTGTTTTCGATATATAACATTGACTTTTTAAAATTCCAAAAAAGGGGTCTTTCAAACGTAACCAAAATTGCCATCCCATTATCTCAGTATAGGTTTAAGGGAGAGAGTTGAAAGTTATATTGTCAAAGTCTGCTTGACAAGGAGATGCCCTAGCCCTACTAAAAATTGAAATTCGGTGCACTTTTATTTGTAGCTATATATCAGAATATTACGTATTCCTTGGATTTTGCTGCAATTAATTTGGTGAAAATGGTTTGAAAGGCCTTGCTTCTATAAGGAGCAACTTCTTGACGCGCAAAAAGTCACTTTCGCTACCTTAAAAAAAGTGGAAAAACGACCCTCCGTGAACATGTGGGGGGGTATTGGTATTTTCAAAGTTTCGTTCCTTAAAACTTTCTTGTAGTTGCAAGGAGAGTAATGTTATATATTTTTTTTAATATGTAATGGCAAAACGAATCGATTCCATTCTTAACACTTTGTTTTCGATATATAACATCGGCTTTTTAAAATTCAAAAAAAGGGGTTTTTCTAACGTAACCAAAATTGCCATCCCATTATCGCAGTTTAGGTTTAAGGGAGAGAGTTGAAAGTTATATTGTCAAAGTCTGCTTGACGAGGAGATGCTCTAGCCCCCCTAAAAATTTAAATTCGGTGCACTTTTATTTTAATCTATTTTTCAGAATATTACGTATTCCTTGGATTCTGCTGCAATTAATTTGGTGAAAATGGGTTGAAAGGTCTTGTTTCGATAAGGAGCAACTTTTTAACGCGCAAAAAGTCACTTTCGCCACCTTAAAAAATGTGGAAAAGTGACCCTTCGTGAACATTTGGGGGGGTATTGGTATTTTCAAAGTTTCGTTCTTTAAAACATTCTTGTAGTTGCAAGGAGAGTAATGTTATATTTTTTTTTGAATTTGTCATGGCAAAACGAATCGATTCCATTCCTAACACTTTGATTTCGATTTATAACATCGACTTTTTAAAATTCCAAAAATGGGGTTTTTCTAACGTAACCAAAATTGCCATCCCATTATCTCAGTTAAGGTTTAAGGGAGAGAGTTAAAAGTTATATTGTCAAAGTCTGCTTGACAAGGAGATGCCTTAGCCCTACTAAAAATTGAAATTCGGTGCACTTTTATTTGTAGCTTTTTATCAGACTATTACGTATTCCTTGGATCCTGCTGCGATTAATTTGGTGAAAATGGGTAGAAAGATCTTGTTTCGATAAGGAGCAACTTCTTGACGCGCAAAAAGTCACTTTCGCCACCTTAAAAAAAGTGGAAAAGTGACCCTTCGTGAACATGTGGGGGGGTATTGGTATTTTCAAAGTTTCGTTCCTGAATACTTTCTTGTAGTTGCAAGGAGAGTAATGTTATATTTTTTTTTAATTTGTCATGGCAAAACGAATCGATTCCATTCTTAACACTTTCTTTTCGATTTATAACATCGACTTTTTAAAATTAAAAAAAAAGGGGTTTTTCTAACGTAACCAAAATTGCCATCCCATTATCGCAGTTTAGGTTTAAGGGAGAGAGTTGAAAGTTATATTGTCAAAGTCTGCTTGACGAGGAGATGCTCTAGCCCCCCTAAAAATTTAAATTCGGTGCACTTTTATTTTAATCTATATTTTAGAATATTACGTATTCCTTGGATTCTGCTGCAATTAATTTCGTGAAAATGGGTTAAAAGGTCTTGTTTCGATAAGGAGCATCTTTTTAACGCGCAAAAAGTCACTTTCGCCACCTTAAAAAAAGTGGAAAAGTGACCCTTCGTGAACATGTGGGGGGGTATTGGTATTTTCAAAGTTTCGTTCTTTAAAACTTTCTTGTAGTTGCAAGGAGAGTAATGTTATATTTTTTTTTAATTTGTTATGGCAAAACGAATCGATTCCATTCCTAACACTTGGTTTTCGATATATAACATTGACTTTTTAAAATTCCAAAAAAGGGGTTTTTCTAACGTAACCAAAATTGCCATCCCATTATCTCAGTATAGGTTTAAGGGAGAGAGTTGAAAGTTATATTGTCAAAGTCTGCTTGACAAGGAGATGCCCTAGCCCTACTAAAAATTGAAATTCGGTGCACTTTTATTTGTAGCTATTTATCAGATTATTACGTATTCCTTGGATCCTGCTGCGATTAATTTGGTGAAAATGGGTAGAAAGATCTTGTTTCGATAAGGAGCAACTTCTTGACGCGCAAAAAGTCACTTTCGAAACCTTAAAAAAAGTGGAAAAGTGACCCTCCGTGAACATGTGGGGGGGTATTGGTATTTTCAAAGTTTCGTTCTTTAAAACTTTCTTGTAGTTGCAAGGAGAGTAATGTTACATTTTTTTTTGAATTTGTCATGGCAAAACGAATCGATTCCATTCCTAACACTTTGTTTTCGATATATAACATCGACTTTTTAAAATTCCAAAAAAAGGGGTTTTTCGAACGTAACCAAAATTGCCATCCCATTATCTCAGTTTAGGTTTAAGGGAGGGAGTTGAAAGTTATATTGTCAAAGTCTGCTTGACGAGGAGATGCTCTAGCCCCCCTAAAAATTTAAATTCGGTGCACTTTTATTTTAATCTATATTTCAGAATATTACGTATTCCTTGGATTCTGCTGCAATTAATTTGGTGAAAATGGGTTGAAAGGTCTTGTTTTGATAAGGAGCAACTTTCTAACGCGCGAAAAGTCACTTTCGCCACCTTAAAAAAAGTGGAAAAGTGACCCTTCGTGAACGTGTGGGGGGGTATTGGTATTTTCAAAGTTTCGTTCTTTAAAACTTTCTTGTAGTTGCAAGGAGAGTAATGTTACATTTTTTTTTGAATTTGTCATGGCAAAACGAATCGATTCCATTCCTAACACTTTGTTTTCGATATATAACATCGACTTTTTAAAATTCCAAAAATGGGGTTTTTCTAACGTAACCAAAATTGCCATCCCATTATCTCAGTTTAAGTTTAAGGGAGAGAGTTGAAAGTTATACTTTCAAAGTCTGCTTGACAAGGAGATGCCCTAGCCCTACTAAAAATTGAAATTCGGTGCACTTTTATTTGTAGCTATATATCAGAATATTACGTATTCCTTGGATCCTGCTGCGATTAATTTGGTGAAAATGGGTTGAAAGGTCTTGTTTCGATAAGGAGCAACTTTTTAATGCGCAAAAAGTCACTTTCGCCACCTTAAAAAAAGTGGAAAAGTGACCCTTCGTGAACATGTGGGGGGGTATTGGTATTTTCAAAGTTTCATTCCTGAAAACTTTCTTGTAGTTGCAAGGAGAGTAATGTTATATTTTTTTTTTAATTTGTCATGGCAAAACGAATCAATTCCATTCCTAACACTTTGTTTTCGATATATAACATCGACTTTTTAAAATTCCAAAAAAGGGGTTTTTCTAACGTAACCAAAATTGCCATCGCATTATCTCAGTTTAAGTTTAAGGGAGAGAGTTGAAAGTTATATTGTCAAAGTCTGCTAGACAAGGAGATGCCCTAGCCCTACTAAAAATTTAAATTCGGTGCACTTTTATTTTAATCTATATTTCAGAATATTACGTATTCCTTGGATTCTGCTGCGATTAATTTGGTGAAAATGGGTTGAAAGGTCTTGTTTCGATAAGGAGCAACTTTTTAACGCGCAAAAAGTCACTTTCGCCACATTAAAAAAAGTGGAAAAGTGACCCTTGGTGAACATGTGGAAGGGTATTGGTATTTTCAAAGTTTTGTTCTTTAAAACTTTCTTGTAGTTTCAAGGAGAGTAATGTTATATTTTTTTTTGAATTTGTCATGGCAAAACGAAACGATTCCATTCCTAGCACTTTGATTTCGATTCATAACATCGACTTTTTAAAATTCCAAAAATGGGGTTTTTCTAACGTAACCAAAATTGCCATCCCATTATCTCAGTTTAAGTTTAAGGGAGAGAGTGGAAAATTATATTGTCAAAGTCTGCTTGACAAGGAGATGCCCTAGCCCTACAAAAATTGAAATTAGGTGCACTTTTATTTGTAGCTATATATCAGAATATTACGTATTCCTTGGATCCTGCTGCGATTAATTTGGTGAAAATGGGTTGAAAGGTCTTGTTTCGATAAGAAGCAACTTTTTAACGCGCAAAAAGTCACTTTCGCCACCTTAGAAAAAGTGGAAAAGTG
Source organism: Siphlonurus alternatus (assembly GCA_949825025.1). Taxonomy (NCBI): domain Eukaryota; kingdom Metazoa; phylum Arthropoda; class Insecta; order Ephemeroptera; family Siphlonuridae; genus Siphlonurus; species Siphlonurus alternatus. The sequence continues at coordinate 39,530,780 of OX463780.1, forward strand.
ACCCTTCGTGAACATGTGGGGGGGTATTGGTATTTTCAAAGTTTCGTTCTTTAAAACTTTCTTGTAATTGCAAGGAGAGTAATGTTATATATTTTTTTTTAATTTGTCATGGCAAAACGAATCGATTCCAATCCTAACACTTTGTTTTCGATATATAACATTAACTTTTTAAAATTCCAAAGAGGGGTCTTTCAAACGTAACCAAAATTGCCATCCCATTATCTCAGTATAGGTTTAAGGGAGAGAGTTGAAAGTTATATTGTCAAAGTCTGCTTGACAAGGAGATGCCCTAGCCCTACTAAAAATTGAAATTCGGTGCACTTTTATTTGTAGCTATATATCAGAATATTACGTATTCCTTGGATTTTGCTGCAATTAATTTGGTGAAAATGGTTTGAAAGGCCTTGCTTCTATAAGGAGCAACTTCTTGACGCGCAAAAAGTCACTTTCGCTACCTTAAAAAAAGTGGAAAAACGACCCTCCGTGAACATGTGGGGGGGTATTGGTATTTTCAAAGTTTCGTTCCTTAAAACTTTCTTGTAGTTGCAAGGAGAGTAATGTTATATATTTTTTTTAATATGTAATGGCAAAACGAATCGATTCCATTCTTAACACTTTGTTTTCGATATATAACATCGGCTTTTTAAAATTCAAAAAAAGGGGTTTTTCTAACGTAACCAAAATTGCCATCCCATTATCGCAGTTTAGGTTTAAGGGAGAGAGTTGAAAGTTATATTGTCAAAGTCTGCTTGACGAGGAGATGCTCTAGCCCCCCTAAAAATTTAAATTCGGTGCACTTTTATTTTAATCTATTTTTCAGAATATTACGTATTCCTTGGATTCTGCTGCAATTAATTTGGTGAAAATGGGTTGAAAGGTCTTGTTTCGATAAGGAGCAACTTTTTAACGCGCAAAAAGTCACTTTCGCCACCTTAAAAAAAGTGGAAAAGTGACCCTTCGTGAACATTTGGGGGGGTATTGGTATTTTCAAAGTTTCGTTCTTTAAAACATTCTTGTAGTTGCAAGGAGAGTAATGTTATATTTTTTTTTGAATTTGTCATGGCAAAACGAATCGATTCCATTCCTAACACTTTGATTTCGATTTATAACATCGACTTTTTAAAATTCCAAAAATGGGGTTTTTCTAACGTAACCAAAATTGCCATCCCATTATCTCAGTTAAGGTTTAAGGGAGAGAGTTAAAAGTTATATTGTCAAAGTCTGCTTGACAAGGAGATGCCTTAGCCCTACTAAAAATTGAAATTCGGTGCACTTTTATTTGTAGCTTTTTATCAGACTATTACGTATTCCTTGGATCCTGCTGCGATTAATTTGGTGAAAATGGGTAGAAAGATCTTGTTTCGATAAGGAGCAACTTCTTGACGCGCAAAAAGTCACTTTCGCCACCTTAAAAAAAGTGGAAAAGTGACCCTTCGTGAACATGTGGGGGGGTATTGGTATTTTCAAAGTTTCGTTCCTGAATACTTTCTTGTAGTTGCAAGGAGAGTAATGTTATATTTTTTTTTAATTTGTCATGGCAAAACGAATCGATTCCATTCTTAACACTTTCTTTTCGATTTATAACATCGACTTTTTAAAATTAAAAAAAAAGGGGTTTTTCTAACGTAACCAAAATTGCCATCCCATTATCGCAGTTTAGGTTTAAGGGAGAGAGTTGAAAGTTATATTGTCAAAGTCTGCTTGACGAGGAGATGCTCTAGCCCCCCTAAAAATTTAAATTCGGTGCACTTTTATTTTAATCTATATTTTAGAATATTACGTATTCCTTGGATTCTGCTGCAATTAATTTCGTGAAAATGGGTTAAAAGGTCTTGTTTCGATAAGGAGCATCTTTTTAACGCGCAAAAAGTCACTTTCGCCACCTTAAAAAAAGTGGAAAAGTGACCCTTCGTGAACATGTGGGGGGGTATTGGTATTTTCAAAGTTTCGTTCTTTAAAACTTTCTTGTAGTTGCAAGGAGAGTAATGTTATATTTTTTTTTAATTTGTTATGGCAAAACGAATCGATTCCATTCCTAACACTTGGTTTTCGATATATAACATTGACTTTTTAAAATTCCAAAAAAGGGGTCTTTCAAACGTAACCAAAATTGCCATCCCATTATCTCAGTATAGGTTTAAGGGAGAGAGTTGAAAGTTATATTGTCAAAGTCTGCTTGACAAGGAGATGCCCTAGCCCTACTAAAAATTGAAATTCGGTGCACTTTTATTTGTAGCTATATATCAGAATATTACGTATTCCTTGGATTTTGCTGCAATTAATTTGGTGAAAATGGTTTGAAAGGCCTTGCTTCTATAAGGAGCAACTTCTTGACGCGCAAAAAGTCACTTTCGCTACCTTAAAAAAAGTGGAAAAACGACCCTCCGTGAACATGTGGGGGGGTATTGGTATTTTCAAAGTTTCGTTCCTTAAAACTTTCTTGTAGTTGCAAGGAGAGTAATGTTATATATTTTTTTTAATATGTAATGGCAAAACGAATCGATTCCATTCTTAACACTTTGTTTTCGATATATAACATCGGCTTTTTAAAATTCAAAAAAAGGGGTTTTTCTAACGTAACCAAAATTGCCATCCCATTATCGCAGTTTAGGTTTAAGGGAGAGAGTTGAAAGTTATATTGTCAAAGTCTGCTTGACGAGGAGATGCTCTAGCCCCCCTAAAAATTTAAATTCGGTGCACTTTTATTTTAATCTATTTTTCAGAATATTACGTATTCCTTGGATTCTGCTGCAATTAATTTGGTGAAAATGGGTTGAAAGGTCTTGTTTCGATAAGGAGCAACTTTTTAACGCGCAAAAAGTCACTTTCGCCACCTTAAAAAAAGTGGAAAAGTGACCCTTCGTGAACATTTGGGGGGGTATTGGTATTTTCAAAGTTTCGTTCTTTAAAACATTCTTGTAGTTGCAAGGAGAGTAATGTTATATTTTTTTTTGAATTTGTCATGGCAAAACGAATCGATTCCATTCCTAACACTTTGATTTCGATTTATAACATCGACTTTTTAAAATTCCAAAAATGGGGTTTTTCTAACGTAACCAAAATTGCCATCCCATTATCTCAGTTAAGGTTTAAGGGAGAGAGTTAAAAGTTATATTGTCAAAGTCTGCTTGACAAGGAGATGCCTTAGCCCTACTAAAAATTGAAATTCGGTGCACTTTTATTTGTAGCTTTTTATCAGACTATTACGTATTCCTTGGATCCTGCTGCGATTAATTTGGTGAAAATGGGTAGAAAGATCTTGTTTCGATAAGGAGCAACTTCTTGACGCGCAAAAAGTCACTTTCGCCACCTTAAAAAAAGTGGAAAAGTGACCCTTCGTGAACATGTGGGGGGGTATTGGTATTTTCAAAGTTTCGTTCCTGAATACTTTCTTGTAGTTGCAAGGAGAGTAATGTTATATTTTTTTTTAATTTGTCATGGCAAAACGAATCGATTCCATTCTTAACACTTTCTTTTCGATTTATAACATCGACTTTTTAAAATTAAAAAAAAAGGGGTTTTTCTAACGTAACCAAAATTGCCATCCCATTATCGCAGTTTAGGTTTAAGGGAGAGAGTTGAAAGTTATATTGTCAAAGTCTGCTTGACGAGGAGATGCTCTAGCCCCCCTAAAAATTTAAATTCGGTGCACTTTTATTTTAATCTATATTTTAGAATATTACGTATTCCTTGGATTCTGCTGCAATTAATTTCGTGAAAATGGGTTAAAAGGTCTTGTTTCGATAAGGAGCATCTTTTTAACGCGCAAAAAGTCACTTTCGCCACCTTAAAAAAAGTGGAAAAGTGACCCTTCGTGAACATGTGGGGGGGTATTGGTATTTTCAAAGTTTCGTTCTTTAAAACTTTCTTGTAGTTGCAAGGAGAGTAATGTTATATTTTTTTTTAATTTGTTATGGCAAAACGAATCGATTCCATTCCTAACACTTGGTTTTCGATATATAACATTGACTTTTTAAAATTCCAAAAAAGGGGTTTTTCTAACGTAACCAAAATTGCCATCCCATTATCTCAGTATAGGTTTAAGGGAGAGAGTTGAAAGTTATATTGTCAAAGTCTGCTTGACAAGGAGATGCCCTAGCCCTACTAAAAATTGAAATTCGGTGCACTTTTATTTGTAGCTATTTATCAGATTATTACGTATTCCTTGGATCCTGCTGCGATTAATTTGGTGAAAATGGGTAGAAAGATCTTGTTTCGATAAGGAGCAACTTCTTGACGCGCAAAAAGTCACTTTCGAAACCTTAAAAAAAGTGGAAAAGTGACCCTCCGTGAACATGTGGGGGGGTATTGGTATTTTCAAAGTTTCGTTCTTTAAAACTTTCTTGTAGTTGCAAGGAGAGTAATGTTACATTTTTTTTTGAATTTGTCATGGCAAAACGAATCGATTCCATTCCTAACACTTTGTTTTCGATATATAACATCGACTTTTTAAAATTCCAAAAAAAGGGGTTTTTCGAACGTAACCAAAATTGCCATCCCATTATCTCAGTTTAGGTTTAAGGGAGGGAGTTGAAAGTTATATTGTCAAAGTCTGCTTGACGAGGAGATGCTCTAGCCCCCCTAAAAATTTAAATTCGGTGCACTTTTATTTTAATCTATATTTCAGAATATTACGTATTCCTTGGATTCTGCTGCAATTAATTTGGTGAAAATGGGTTGAAAGGTCTTGTTTTGATAAGGAGCAACTTTTTAACGCGCGAAAAGTCACTTTCGCCACCTTAAAAAAAGTGGAAAAGTGACCCTTCGTGAACGTGTGGGGGGGTATTGGTATTTTCAAAGTTTCGTTCTTTAAAACTTTCTTGTAGTTGCAAGGAGAGTAATGTTACATTTTTTTTTGAATTTGTCATGGCAAAACGAATCGATTCCATTCCTAACACTTTGTTTTCGATATATAACATCGACTTTTTAAAATTCCAAAAATGGGGTTTTTCTAACGTAACCAAAATTGCCATCCCATTATCTCAGTTTAAGTTTAAGGGAGAGAGTTGAAAGTTATACTTTCAAAGTCTGCTTGACAAGGAGATGCCCTAGCTTTACTAAAAATTGAAATTCGGTGCACTTTTATTTGTAGCTATATATCAGAATATTACGTATTCCTTGGATCCTGCTGCGATTAATTTGGTGAAAATGGGTTGAAAGGTCTTGTTTCGATAAGGAGCAACTTTTTAATGCGCAAAAAGTCACTTTCGCCACCTTAAAAAAAGTGGAAAAGTGACCCTTCGTGAACATGTGGGGGGGTATTGGTATTTTCAAAGTTTCGTTCCTGAAAACTTTCTTGTAGTTGCAAGGAGAGTAATGTTATATTTTTTTTTTAATTTGTCATGGCAAAACGAATCAATTCCATTCCTAACACTTTGTTTTCGATATATAACATCGACTTTTTAAAATTCCAAAAAAGGGGTTTTTCTAACGTAACCAAAATTGCCATCGCATTATCTCAGTTTAAGTTTAAGGGAGAGAGTTGAAAGTTAAATTGTCAAAGTCTGCTAGACAAGGAGATGCCCTAGCCCTACTAAAAATTGAAATTAGGTGCACTTTTATTTGTAGCTATATATCAGAATATTACGTATTCCTTGGATCCTGCTGCGATTAATTTGGTGAAAATGGGTTGAAAGGTCTTGTTTCGATAAGAAGCAACTTTTTAACGCGCAAAAAGTCACTTTCGCCACCTTAGAAAAAGTGGAAAAGTGACCCTTCGTGAACATGTGGGGGGGTATTGGTATTTTCAAAGTTTCGTTCCTGAATACTTTCTTGTAGTTGCAAGGAGAGTAATGTTATATTTTTTTTTAATTTGTCATGGCAAAACGAATCGATTCCATTCTTAACACTTTCTTTTCGATTTATAACATCGACTTTTTAAAATTAAAAAAAAAGGGGTTTTTCTAACGTAACCAAAATTGCCATCCCATTATCGCAGTTTAGGTTTAAGGGAGAGAGTTGAAAGTTATATTGTCAAAGTCTGCTTGACGAGGAGATGCTCTAGCCCCCCTAAAAATTTAAATTCGGTGCACTTTTATTTTAATCTATATTTTAGAATATTACGTATTCCTTGGATTCTGCTGCAATTAATTTCGTGAAAATGGGTTAAAAGGTCTTGTTTCGATAAGGAGCATCTTTTTAACGCGCAAAAAGTCACTTTCGCCACCTTAAAAAAAGTGGAAAAGTGACCCTTCGTGAACATGTGGGGGGGTATTGGTATTTTCAAAGTTTCGTTCTTTAAAACTTTCTTGTAGTTGCAAGGAGAGTAATGTTATATTTTTTTTTAATTTGTTATGGCAAAACGAATCGATTCCATTCCTAACACTTGGTTTTCGATATATAACATTGACTTTTTAAAATTCCAAAAAAGGGGTCTTTCAAACGTAACCAAAATTGCCATCCCATTATCTCAGTATAGGTTTAAGGGAGAGAGTTGAAAGTTATATTGTCAAAGTCTGCTTGACAAGGAGATGCCCTAGCCCTACTAAAAATTGAAATTCGGTGCACTTTTATTTGTAGCTATATATCAGAATATTACGTATTCCTTGGATTTTGCTGCAATTAATTTGGTGAAAATGGTTTGAAAGGCCTTGCTTCTATAAGGAGCAACTTCTTGACGCGCAAAAAGTCACTTTCGCTACCTTAAAAAAAGTGGAAAAACGACCCTCCGTGAACATGTGGGGGGGTATTGGTATTTTCAAAGTTTCGTTCCTTAAAACTTTCTTGTAGTTGCAAGGAGAGTAATGTTATATATTTTTTTTAATATGTAATGGCAAAACGAATCGATTCCATTCTTAACACTTTGTTTTCGATATATAACATCGGCTTTTTAAAATTCAAAAAAAGGGGTTTTTCTAACGTAACCAAAATTGCCATCCCATTATCGCAGTTTAGGTTTAAGGGAGAGAGTTGAAAGTTATATTGTCAAAGTCTGCTTGACGAGGAGATGCTCTAGCCCCCCTAAAAATTTAAATTCGGTGCACTTTTATTTTAATCTATTTTTCAGAATATTACGTATTCCTTGGATTCTGCTGCAATTAATTTGGTGAAAATGGGTTGAAAGGTCTTGTTTCGATAAGGAGCAACTTTTTAACGCGCAAAAAGTCACTTTCGCCACCTTAAAAAAAGTGGAAAAGTGACCCTTCGTGAACATTTGGGGGGGTATTGGTATTTTCAAAGTTTCGTTCTTTAAAACATTCTTGTAGTTGCAAGGAGAGTAATGTTATATTTTTTTTTGAATTTGTCATGGCAAAACGAATCGATTCCATTCCTAACACTTTGATTTCGATTTATAACATCGACTTTTTAAAATTCCAAAAATGGGGTTTTTCTAACGTAACCAAAATTGCCATCCCATTATCTCAGTTAAGGTTTAAGGGAGAGAGTTAAAAGTTATATTGTCAAAGTCTGCTTGACAAGGAGATGCCTTAGCCCTACTAAAAATTGAAATTCGGTGCACTTTTATTTGTAGCTTTTTATCAGACTATTACGTATTCCTTGGATCCTGCTGCGATTAATTTGGTGAAAATGGGTAGAAAGATCTTGTTTCGATAAGGAGCAACTTCTTGACGCGCAAAAAGTCACTTTCGCCACCTTAAAAAAAGTGGAAAAGTGACCCTTCGTGAACATGTGGGGGGGTATTGGTATTTTCAAAGTTTCGTTCCTGAATACTTTCTTGTAGTTGCAAGGAGAGTAATGTTATATTTTTTTTTAATTTGTCATGGCAAAACGAATCGATTCCATTCTTAACACTTTCTTTTCGATTTATAACATCGACTTTTTAAAATTAAAAAAAAAGGGGTTTTTCTAACGTAACCAAAATTGCCATCCCATTATCGCAGTTTAGGTTTAAGGGAGAGAGTTGAAAGTTATATTGTCAAAGTCTGCTTGACGAGGAGATGCTCTAGCCCCCCTAAAAATTTAAATTCGGTGCACTTTTATTTTAATCTATATTTTAGAATATTACGTATTCCTTGGATTCTGCTGCAATTAATTTCGTGAAAATGGGTTAAAAGGTCTTGTTTCGATAAGGAGCATCTTTTTAACGCGCAAAAAGTCACTTTCGCCACCTTAAAAAAAGTGGAAAAGTGACCCTTCGTGAACATGTGGGGGGGTATTGGTATTTTCAAAGTTTCGTTCTTTAAAACTTTCTTGTAGTTGCAAGGAGAGTAATGTTATATTTTTTTTTAATTTGTTATGGCAAAACGAATCGATTCCATTCCTAACACTTGGTTTTCGATATATAACATTGACTTTTTAAAATTCCAAAAAAGGGGTTTTTCTAACGTAACCAAAATTGCCATCCCATTATCTCAGTATAGGTTTAAGGGAGAGAGTTGAAAGTTATATTGTCAAAGTCTGCTTGACAAGGAGATGCCCTAGCCCTACTAAAAATTGAAATTCGGTGCACTTTTATTTGTAGCTATTTATCAGATTATTACGTATTCCTTGGATCCTGCTGCGATTAATTTGGTGAAAATGGGTAGAAAGATCTTGTTTCGATAAGGAGCAACTTCTTGACGCGCAAAAAGTCACTTTCGAAACCTTAAAAAAAGTGGAAAAGTGACCCTCCGTGAACATGTGGGGGGGTATTGGTATTTTCAAAGTTTCGTTCTTTAAAACTTTCTTGTAGTTGCAAGGAGAGTAATGTTACATTTTTTTTTGAATTTGTCATGGCAAAACGAATCGATTCCATTCCTAACACTTTGTTTTCGATATATAACATCGACTTTTTAAAATTCCAAAAAAAGGGGTTTTTCGAACGTAACCAAAATTGCCATCCCATTATCTCAGTTTAGGTTTAAGGGAGGGAGTTGAAAGTTATATTGTCAAAGTCTGCTTGACGAGGAGATGCTCTAGCCCCCCTAAAAATTTAAATTCGGTGCACTTTTATTTTAATCTATATTTCAGAATATTACGTATTCCTTGGATTCTGCTGCAATTAATTTGGTGAAAATGGGTTGAAAGGTCTTGTTTTGATAAGGAGCAACTTTTTAACGCGCGAAAAGTCACTTTCGCCACCTTAAAAAAAGTGGAAAAGTGACCCTTCGTGAACGTGTGGGGGGGTATTGGTATTTTCAAAGTTTCGTTCTTTAAAACTTTCTTGTAGTTGCAAGGAGAGTAATGTTACATTTTTTTTTGAATTTGTCATGGCAAAACGAATCGATTCCATTCCTAACACTTTGTTTTCGATATATAACATCGACTTTTTAAAATTCCAAAAATGGGGTTTTTCTAACGTAACCAAAATTGCCATCCCATTATCTCAGTTTAAGTTTAAGGGAGAGAGTTGAAAGTTATACTTTCAAAGTCTGCTTGACAAGGAGATGCCCTAGCTTTACTAAAAATTGAAATTCGGTGCACTTTTATTTGTAGCTATATATCAGAATATTACGTATTCCTTGGATCCTGCTGCGATTAATTTGGTGAAAATGGGTTGAAAGGTCTTGTTTCGATAAGGAGCAACTTTTTAATGCGCAAAAAGTCACTTTCGCCACCTTAAAAAAAGTGGAAAAGTGACCCTTCGTGAACATGTGGGGGGGTATTGGTATTTTCAAAGTTTCGTTCCTGAAAACTTTCTTGTAGTTGCAAGGAGAGTAATGTTATATTTTTTTTTTAATTTGTCATGGCAAAACGAATCAATTCCATTCCTAACACTTTGTTTTCGATATATAACATCGACTTTTTAAAATTCCAAAAAAGGGGTTTTTCTAACGTAACCAAAATTGCCATCGCATTATCTCAGTTTAAGTTTAAGGGAGAGAGTTGAAAGTTAAATTGTCAAAGTCTGCTAGACAAGGAGATGCCCTAGCCCTACTAAAAATTTAAATTCGGTGCACTTTTATTTTAATCTATATTTCAGAATATTACGTATTCCTTGGATTCTGCTGCGATTAATTTGGTGAAAATGGGTTGAAAGGTCTTGTTTCGATAAGGAGCAACTTTTTAACGCGCAAAAAGTCACTTTCGCAACATTAAAAAAAGTGGAAAAGTGACCCTTTGTGAACATGTGGAAGGGTATTGGTATTTTCAAAGTTTTGTTCTTTAAAACTTTCTTGTAGTTTCAAGGAGAGTAATGTTATATTTTTTTTTTAATTTGTCATGGCAAAACGAAACGATTCCATTCCTAGCACTTTGATTTCGATTCATAACATCGACTTTTTAAAATTCCAAAAATGGGGTTTTTCTAACGTAACCAAAATTGCCATCCCATTATCTCAGTTTAAGTTTAAGGGAGAGAGTGGAAAATTATATTGTCAAAGTCTGCTTGACAAGGAGATGCCCTAGCCCTACAAAAATTGAAATTAGGTGCACTTTTATTTGTAGCTATATATCAGAATATTACGTATTCCTTGGATCCTGCTGCGATTAATTTGGTGAAAATGGGTTGAAAGGTCTTGTTTCGATAAGAAGCAACTTTTTAACGCGCAAAAAGTCACTTTCGCCACCTTAGAAAAAGTGGAAAAGTGACCCTTCGTGAACATGTGGGGGGGTATTGGTATTTTCAAAGTTTCGTTCTTTAAAACTTTCTTGTAATTGCAAGGAGAGTAATGTTATATATTTTTTTTTAATTTGTCATGGCAAAACGAATCGATTCCAATCCTAACACTTTGTTTTCGATATATAACATTAACTTTTTAAAATTCCAAAGAGGGGTCTTTCAAACGTAACCAAAATTGCCATCCCATTATCTCAGTATAGGTTTAAGGGAGAGAGTTGAAAATTATATTGTCAAAGTCTGCTTGACAAGGAGATGCCCTAGCCCTACTAAAAATTGAAATTCGGTGCACTTTTATTTGTAGCTATATATCAGAATATTACGTATTCCTTGGATTTTGCTGCAATTAATTTGGTGAAAATGGTTTGAAAGGCCTTGCTTCTATAAGGAGCAACTTCTTGACGCGCAAAAAGTCACTTTCGCTACCTTAAAAAAAGTGGAAAAACGACCCTCCGTGAACATGTGGGGGGGTATTGGTATTTTCAAAGTTTCGTTCCTTAAAACTTTCTTGTAGTTGCAAGGAGAGTAATGTTATATATTTTTTTTAATATGTAATGGCAAAACGAATCGATTCGATTCTTAACACTTTGTTTTCGATATATAACATCGGCTTTTTAAAATTCAAAAAAAGGGGTTTTTCTAACGTAACCAAAATTGCCATCCCATTATCGCAGTTTAGGTTTAAGGGAGAGAGTTGAAAGTTAAATTGTCAAAGTCTGCTTGACGAGGAGATGCTCTAGCCCCCCTAAAAATTTAAATTCGGTGCACTTTTATTTTAATCTATTTTTCAGAATATTACGTATTCCTTGGATTCTGCTGCAATTAATTTGGTGAAAATGGGTTGAAAGGTCTTGTTTCGATAAGGAGCAACTTTTTAACGCGCAAAAAGTCACTTTCGCCACCTTAAAAAAAGTGGAAAAGTGACCCTTCGTGAACATTTGGGGGGGTATTGGTATTTTCAAAGTTTCGTTCTTTAAAACATTCTTGTAGTTGCAAGGAGAGTAATGTTATATTTTTTTTTGAATTTGTCATGGCAAAACGAATCGATTCCATTCCTAACACTTTGATTTCGATTTATAACATCGACTTTTTAAAATTCCAAAAATGGGGTTTTTCTAACGTAACCAAAATTGCCATCCCATTATCTCAGTAAAGGTTTAAGGGAGAGAGTTAAAAGTTATATTGTCAAAGTCTGCTTGACAAGGAGATGCCCTAGCCCTACTAAAAATTGAAATTCGGTGCACTTTTATTTGTAGCTTTTTATCAGACTATTACGTATTCCTTGGATCCTGCTGCGATTAATTTGGTGAAAATGGGTAGAAAGATCTTGTTTCGATAAGGAGCAACTTCTTGACGCGCAAAAAGTCACTTTCGCCACCTTAAAAAAAGTGGAAAAGTGACCCTTCGTGAACATGTGGGGGGGGTATTGGTATTTTCAAAGTTTCGTTCCTGAATACTTTCTTGTAGTTGCAAGGAGAGTAATGTTATATTTTTTTTTAATTTGTCATGGCAAAACGAATCGATTCCATTCTTAACACTTTCTTTTCGATTTATAACATCGACTTTTTAAAATTAAAAAAAAAGGGGTTTTTCTAACGTAACCAAAATTGCCATCCCATTATCTCAGTTTAGGTTTAAGGGAGAGAGTTGAAAAATATATTGTCAAAGTCTGCTTGACGAGGAGATGCTCTAGCCCCCCTAAAAATTTAAATTCGGTGCACTTTTATTTTAATCTATATTTTAGAATATTACGTATTCCTTGGATTCTGCTGCAATTAATTTCGTGAAAATGGGTTAAAAGGTCTTGTTTCGATAAGGAGCATCTTTTTAACGCGCAAAAAGTCACTTTCGCCACCTTAAAAAAAGTGGAAAAGTGACCCTTCGTGAACATGTGGGGGGGTATTGGTATTTTCAAAGTTTCGTTCTTTAAAACTTTCTTGTAGTTGCAAGGAGAGTAATGTTATATTTTTTTTAATTTGTTATGGCAAAACGAATCGATTCCATTCCTAACACTTTGTTTTCGATATATAACATTGACTTTTTAAAATTCCAAAAATGGGGTTTTTCTAACGTAACCAAAATTGCCATCCCATTATCTCAGTTTAAGTTTAAGGGAGAGAGTTGAAAGTTATACTGTCAAAGTCTGCTTGACAAGGAGATGCCCTAGCCCTACTAAAAATTGAAATTCGGTGCACTTTTATTTGTAGCTATATATCAGAATATTACGTATTCCTTGGATCCTGCTGCGATTAATTTGGTGAAAATGGGTTGAAAGGTCTTGTTTCGATAAGGAGCAACTTTTTAACGCGCAAAAAGTCACTTTCGCCACCTTAAAAAAAGTGGAAAAGTGACCCTTCGTGAACATTTGGGGGGGTATTGGTATTTTCAAAGTTTCGTTCTTTAAAACATTCTTGTAGTTGCAAGGAGAGTAATGTTATATTTTTTTTTGAATTTGTCATGGCAAAACGAATCGATTCCATTCCTAACACTTTGATTTCGATTTATAACATCGACTTTTTAAAATTCCAAAAATGGGGTTTTTCTAACGTAACCAAAATTGCCATCCCATTATCTCAGTAAAGGTTTAAGGGAGAGAGTTAAAAGTTATATTGTCAAAGTCTGCTTGACAAGGAGATGCCCTAGCCCTACTAAAAATTGAAATTCGGTGCACTTTTATTTGTAGCTTTTTATCAGACTATTACGTATTCCTTGGATTCTGCTGCAATTAATTTGGTGAAAATGGGTTGAAAGGTCTTGTTTTGATAAGGAGCAACTTTTTAACGCGCAAAAAGTCACTTTCGCCACCTTAAAAAAAGTGGAAAAGTGACCCTTCGTGAACGTGTGTGGGGGTATTGGTATTTTCAAAGTTTCGTTCTTTAAAACTTTCTTGTAGTTGCAAGGAGAGTAATGTTACATTTTTTTTTGAATTTGTCATGGCAAAACGAATCGATTCCATTCCTAACACTTTGTTTTCGATATATAACATCGACTTTTTAAAATTCCAAAAATGGGGTTTTTCTAACGTAACCAAAATTGCCATCCCATTATTTCAGTTTAAGTTTAAGGGAGAGAGTTGAAAGTTATACTGTCAAAGTCTGCTTGACAAGGAGATGCCCTAGCCCTACTAAAAATTGAAATTCGGTGCACTTTTATTTGTAGCTATATATCAGAATATTACGTATTCCTTGGATCCTGCTGCGATTAATTTGGTGAAAATGGGTTGAAAGGTCTTGTTTCGATAAGGAGCAACTTTTTAATGCGCAAAAAGTCACTTTCGCCACCTTAAAAAAAGTGGAAAAGTGACCCTTCGTGAACATGTGGGGGGGTATTGGTATTTTCAAAGTTTCGTTCCTGAAAACTTTCTTGTAGTTGCAAGGAGAGTAATGTTATATTTTTTTTTTAATTTGTCATGGCAAAACGAATCAATTCCATTCCTAACACTTTGTTTTCGATATATAACATCGACTTTTTAAAATTCCAAAAAAGGGGTTTTTCTAACGTAACCAAAATTGCCATCGCATTATCTCACAATCAGTTTAAGTTTAAGGGAGAGAGTTGAAAGTTATATTGTCAAAGTCTGCTAGACAAGGAGATGCCCTAGCCCTACTAAAAATTTAAATTCGGTGCACTTTTATTTTAATCTATATTTCAGAATATTACGTATTCCTTGGATTCTGCTGCGATTAATTTGGTGAAAATGGGTTGAAAGGTCTTGTTTCGATAAGGAGCAACTTTTTAACGCGCAAAAAGTCACTTTCGCCACATTAAAAAAAGTGGAAAAGTGACCCTTTGTGAACATGTGGAAGGGTATTAATATTTTCAAAGTTTTGTTCTTTAAAACTTTCTTGTAGTTTCAAGGAGAGTAATGTTATATTTTTTTTTTAATTTGTCATGGCAAAACGAAACGATTCCATTCCTAGCACTTTGATTTCGATTCATAACATCGACTTTTTAAAATTCCAAAAATGGGGTTTTTCTAACGTAACCAAAATTGCCATCCCATTATCTCAGTTTAAGTTTAAGGGAGAGAGTGGAAAATTATATTGTCAAAGTCTGCTTGACAAGGAGATGCCCTAGCCCTACTAAAAATTGAAATTCGGTGCACTTTTATTTGTAGCTATATATCAGAATATTACGTATTCCTTGGATCCTGCTGCGATTAATTTGGTGGAAATGGGTTGAAAGGTCTTGTTTCGATAAGAAGCAACTTTTTAACGCGCAAAAAGTCACTTTCGCCACCTTAAAAAAAGTGGAAAAGTGACCCTTCGTGAACATGTGGGGGGGTATTGGTATTTTCAAAGTTTCGTTCCTGAATACTTTCTTGTAGTTGCAAGGAGAGTATTGTTATATTTTTTTTTAATTTTTCATGGCAAAACGAATCGATTCCATTCCAAACACTTTGTTTTCGATATATAACATTGACTTTTTAAAATTCCAAAAAAGGGGTCTTTCAAACGTAACCAAAATTGCCATCCCATTATCTCAGTATAGGTTTAAGGGAGAGAGTTGAAAGTTATATTGTCAAAGTCTGCTTGACAAGGAGATGCCCTAGCCCTACTAAAAATTGAAATTCGGTGCACTTTTATTTGTAGCTATATATCAGAATATTACGTATTCCTTGGATTTTGCTGCAATTAATTTGGTGAAAATGGTTTGAAAGGCCTTGCTTCTATAAGGAGCAACTTCTTGACGCGCAAAAAGTCACTTTCGCTACCTTAAAAAAAGTGGAAAAACGACCCTCCGTGAACATGTGGGGGGGTATTTGTTTTTTTAAAGTTTCGTTCCTTAAAACTTTCTTGTAGTTGCAAGGAGAGTAATGTTATATATTTTTTTTAATATGTAATGGCAAAACGAATCGATTCCATTCTTAACACTTTGTTTTCGATATATAACATCGACTTTTTAAAATTCAAAAAAAGGGGTTTTTCTAACGTAACCAAAATTGCCATCCCATTATCGCAGTTTAGGTTTAAGGGAGAGAGTTGAAAGTTATATTGTCAAAGTCTGCTTGACGAGGAGATGCTCTAGCCCCCCTAAAAAATTTAAATTCGGTGCACTTTTATTTTAATCTATTTTTCAGAATATTACGTATTCCTTGGATTCTGCTGCAATTAATTTGGTGAAAATGGGTTGAAAGGTCTTGTTTCGATAAGGAGCAACTTTTTAACGCGCAAAAAGTCACTTTCGCCACCTTAAAAAAAGTGGAAAAGTGACCCTTCGTGAACATTTGGGGGGGTATTAGTATTTTCAAAGTTTCGTTCTTTAAAACTTTCTTGTAGTTGCAAGGAGAGTAATATTATATTTTTTTTTGAATTTGTCATGGCAAAACGAATCGATTCCATTCCTAACACTTTGATTTCGATTTATAACATCGACTTTTTAAAATTCCAAAAATGGGGTTTTTCTAACGTAACCAAAATTGCCATCCCATTATCTCAGTAAAGGTTTAAGGGAGAGAGTTGAAAGTTATATTGTCAAAGTCTGCTTGACAAGGAGATGCCCTAGCCCTACTAAAAATTGAAATTCGCTGCACTTTTATTTGTAGCTTTTTAACAGACTATTACGTATTCCTTGGATCCTGCTGCGATTAATTTGGTGAAAATGGGTAGAAAGATCTTGTTTCGATAAGGAGCAACTTCTTGACGCGCAAAAAGTCACTTTCGCCACCTTAAAAAAAGTGGAAAAGTGACCCTTCGTGAACATGTGGGGGGGTATTGGTATTTTCAAAGTTTCGTTCCTGAATACTTTCTTGTAGTTGCAAGGAGAGTAATGTTATATTTTTTTTTAATTTGTCATGGCAAAACAAATCGATTCCATTCTTAACACTTTCTTTTCGAATTATAACATCGACTTTTTAAAATTAAAAAAAAGGGGTTTTTCTAACGTAACCAAAATTGCCATCCCATTATCTCAGTTTAGGTTTAAGGGAGAGAGTTAAAAGTTATATTGTCAAAGTCTGTTTGATGAGGAGATGCTCTAGCCCCCCTAAAAATTTAAATTCGGTGCACTTTTATTTTAATCTATATTTCAGAATATTACGTATTCCTTGGATTCTGCTGCAATATTTTTTGGTGAAAATGGGTTAAAAGGTCTTGTTTCGATAAGGAGCAACTTTTTAACGCGCAAAAAGTCACTTTCGCCACCTTAAAAAAAGTGGAAAAGTGACCCTTCGTGAACATTTGGGGGGGTATTGGTATTTTCAAAGTTTCGTTCTTTAAAACATTCTTGTAGTTGCAAGGAGAGTAATGTTATATTTTTTTTTGAATTTGTCATGGCAAAACGAATCGATTCCATTCCTAACACTTTGATTTCGATTTATAACATCGACTTTTTAAAATTCCAAAAATGGGGTTTTTCTAACGTAACCAAAATTGCCATCCCATTATCTCAGTAAAGGTTTAAGGGAGAGAGTTAAAAGTTATATTGTCAAAGTCTGCTTGACAAGGAGATGCCCTAGCCCTACTAAAAATTGAAATTCGGTGCACTTTTATTTGTAGCTTTTTATCAGACTATTACGTATTCCTTGGATCCTGCTGCGATTAATTTGGTGAAAATGGGTAGAAAGATCTTGTTTCGATAAGGAGCAACTTCTTGACGCGCAAAAAGTCACTTTCGCCACCTTAAAAAAAGTGGAAAAGTGACCCTTCGTGAACATGTGGGGGGGTATTGGTATTTTCAAAGTTTCGTTCCTGAATACTTTCTTGTAGTTGCAAGGAGAGTAATGTTATATTTTTTTTTAATTTGTCATGGCAAAACGAATCGATTCCATTCTTAACACTTTCTTTTCGATTTATAACATCGACTTTTTAAAATTAAAAAAAAAGGGGTTTTTCTAACGTAACCAAAATTGCCATCCCATTATCTCAGTTTAGGTTTAAGGGAGAGAGTTGAAAAATATATTGTCAAAGTCTGCTTGACGAGGAGATGCTCTAGCCCCCCTAAAAATTTAAATTCGGTGCACTTTTATTTTAATCTATATTTTAGAATATTACGTATTCCTTGGATTCTGCTGCAATTAATTTCGTGAAAATGGGTTAAAAGGTCTTGTTTCGATAAGGAGCATCTTTTTAACGCGCAAAAAGTCACTTTCGCCACCTTAAAAAAAGTGGAAAAGTGACCCTTCGTGAACATGTGGGGGGGTATTGGTATTTTCAAAGTTTCGTTCTTTAAAACTTTCTTGTAGTTGCAAGGAGAGTAATGTTATATTTTTTTTAATTTGTTATGGCAAAACGAATCGATTCCATTCCTAACACTTTGTTTTCGATATATAACATTGACTTTTTAAAATTCCAAAAATGGGGTTTTTCTAACGTAACCAAAATTGCCATCCCATTATCTCAGTTTAAGTTTAAGGGAGAGAGTTGAAAGTTATACTGTCAAAGTCTGCTTGACAAGGAGATGCCCTAGCCCTACTAAAAATTGAAATTCGGTGCACTTTTATTTGTAGCTATATATCAGAATATTACGTATTCCTTGGATCCTGCTGCGATTAATTTGGTGAAAATGGGTTGAAAGGTCTTGTTTCGATAAGGAGCAACTTTTTAACGCGCAAAAAGTCACTTTCGCCACCTTAAAAAAAGTGGAAAAGTGACCCTTCGTGAACATTTGGGGGGGTATTGGTATTTTCAAAGTTTCGTTCTTTAAAACATTCTTGTAGTTGCAAGGAGAGTAATGTTATATTTTTTTTTGAATTTGTCATGGCAAAACGAATCGATTCCATTCCTAACACTTTGATTTCGATTTATAACATCGACTTTTTAAAATTCCAAAAATGGGGTTTTTCTAACGTAACCAAAATTGCCATCCCATTATCTCAGTAAAGGTTTAAGGGAGAGAGTTAAAAGTTATATTGTCAAAGTCTGCTTGACAAGGAGATGCCCTAGCCCTACTAAAAATTGAAATTCGGTGCACTTTTATTTGTAGCTTTTTATCAGACTATTACGTATTCCTTGGATCCTGCTGCGATTAATTTGGTGAAAATGGGTAGAAAGATCTTGTTTCGATAAGGAGCAACTTCTTGACGCGCAAAAAGTCACTTTCGCCACCTTAAAAAAAGTGGAAAAGTGACCCTTCGTGAACATGTGGGGGGGTATTGGTATTTTCAAAGTTTCGTTCCTGAATACTTTCTTGTAGTTGCAAGGAGAGTAATGTTATATTTTTTTTTAATTTGTCATGGCAAAACGAATCGATTCCATTCTTAACACTTTCTTTTCGATTTATAACATCGACTTTTTAAAATTAAAAAAAAAGGGGTTTTTCTAACGTAACCAAAATTGCCATCCCATTATCTCAGTTTAGGTATAAGGGAGAGAGTTGAAAAATATATTGTCAAAGTCTGCTTGACGAGGAGATGCTCTAGCCCCCCTAAAAATTTAAATTCGGTGCACTTTTATTTTAATCTATATTTTAGAATATTACGTATTCCTTGGATTCTGCTGCAATTAATTTCGTGAAAATGGGTTAAAAGGTCTTGTTTCGATAAGGAGCATCTTTTTAACGCGCAAAAAGTCACTTTCGCCACCTTAAAAAAAGTGGAAAAGTGACCCTTCGTGAACATGTGGGGGGGTATTGGTATTTTCAAAGTTTCGTTCTTTAAAACTTTCTTGTAGTTGCAAGGAGAGTAATGTTATATTTTTTTTAATTTGTTATGGCAAAACGAATCGATTCCATTCCTAACACTTTGTTTTCGATATATAACATTGACTTTTTAAAATTCCAAAAAAGGGGTTTTTCTAACGTAACCAAAATTGCCATCCCATTATCTCAGTATAGGTTTAAGGGAGAGAGTTGAAAGTTATATTGTCAAAGTCTGCTTGACAAGGAGATGCCCTAGCCCTACTAAAAATTGAAATTCGGTGCACTTTTATTTGTAGCTATTTATCAGATTATTACGTATTCCTTGGATCCTGCTGCGATTAATTTGGTGAAAATGGGTAGAAAGATCTTGTTTCGATAAGGAGCAACTTCTTGACGCGCAAAAAGTCACTTTCGAAACCTTAAAAAAAGTGGAAAAGTGACCCTCCGTGAACATGTGGGGGGGTATTGGTATTTTCAAAGTTTCGTTCTTTAAAACTTTCTTGTAGTTGCAAGGAGAGTAATGTTACATTTTTTTTTGAATTTGTCATGGCAAAACGAATCGATTCCATTCCTAACACTTTGTTTTCGATATATAACATCGACTTTTTAAAATTCCAAAAAAAGGGGTTTTTCGAACGTAACCAAAATTGCCATCCCATTATCTCAGTTTAGGTTTAAGGGAGGGAGTTGAAAGTTATCTTGTCAAAGTCTGCTTGACGAGGAGATGCTCTAGCCCCCCTAAAAATTTAAATTCGGTGCACTTTTATTTTAATCTATATTTCAGAATATTACGTATTCCTTGGATTCTGCTGCAATTAATTTGGTGAAAATGGGTTGAAAGGTCTTGTTTTGATAAGGAGCAACTTTTTAACGCGCAAAAAGTCACTTTCGCCACCTTAAAAAAAGTGGAAAAGTGACCCTTCGTGAACGTGTGTGGGGGTATTGGTATTTTCAAAGTTTCGTTCTTTAAAACTTTCTTGTAGTTGCAAGGAGAGTAATGTTACATTTTTTTTTGAATTTGTCATGGCAAAACGAATCGATTCCATTCCTAACACTTTGTTTTCGATATATAACATCGACTTTTTAAAATTCCAAAAATGGGGTTTTTCTAACGTAACCAAAATTGCCATCCCATTATTTCAGTTTAAGTTTAAGGGAGAGAGTTGAAAGTTATACTGTCAAAGTCTGCTTGACAAGGAGATGCCCTAGCCCTACTAAAAATTGAAATTCGGTGCACTTTTATTTGTAGCTATATATCAGAATATTACGTATTCCTTGGATCCTGCTGCGATTAATTTGGTGAAAATGGGTTGAAAGGTCTTGTTTCGATAAGGAGCAACTTTTTAATGCGCAAAAAGTCACTTTCGCCACCTTAAAAAAAGTGGAAAAGTGACCCTTCGTGAACATGTGGGTGGGTATTGGTATTTTCAAAGTTTCGTTCCTGAAAACTTTCTTGTAGTTGCAAGGAGAGTAATGTTATATTTTTTTTTTAATTTGTCATGGCAAAACGAATCAATTCCATTCCTAACACTTTGTTTTCGATATATTTTTTTTTTTTTTTTTTTTTTTTTTTTTTTTAGTTTTTAATCAAACCCTATTGGGTACTTCTATTTACTAATTACATATACTACTTTGAAACCCCGAACCTTCCGAAACCCTAACTTGAGCGTTTCGCGGGCTCTTCTGGAACGAGGGCGGCCACGGCCTTGCAAATCCATCCCGGCATTTGCCTGCGGCTGAGGGAAACGTGGAAACCTCAGCCAGGATGGACGCTACAGCTTTTGTCAATGAACCGGAAGTGCAATGGTCCAAAGCCAGGGGAACCACATAGTGGAAAAGCGCAACGTTTTACCCCTGGGTGGGAAACGTGGTTTTTGTTGAAAATGGTCACCCATCCAACTACTAACCACGCTCGGCGTTGCTTGACTTCGGTGATCTGACGAGACCCGGTCAAGCGCACTGCGCCACACCTCCCACGTTTTCGATATATAACATCGACTTTTTAAAATTCCAAAAAAGGGGTTTTTCTAACGTAACCAAAATTGCCATCGCATTATCTCACAATCAGTTTAAGTTTAAGGGAGAGAGTTGAAAGTTATACTGTCAAAGTCTGCTTGACAAGGAGATGCCCTAGCCCTACTAAAAATTGAAATTCGGTGCACTTTTATTTGTAGCTATATATCAGAATATTACGTATTCCTTGGATCCTGCTGCGATTAATTTGGTGAAAATGGGTTGAAAGGTCTTGTTTCGATAAGGAGCAACTTTTTAATGCGCAAAAAGTCACTTTCGCCACCTTAAAAAAAGTGGAAAAGTGACCCTTCGTGAACATGTGGGGGGGTATTGGTATTTTCAAAGTTTCGTTCTTTAAAACTTTCTTGTAGTTGCAAGGAGAGTAATGTTATATTTTTTTTAATTTGTTATGGCAAAACGAATCGATTCCATTCCTAACACTTTGTTTTCGATATATAACATTGACTTTTTAAAATTCCAAAAAAGGGGTCTTTCAAACGTAACCAAAATTGCCATCCCATTATCTCAGTATAGGTTTAAGGGAGAGAGTTGAAAGTTATATTGTCAAAGTCTGCTTGACAAGGAGATGCCCTAGCCCTACTAAAAATTGAAATTCGGTGCACTTTTATTTGTAGCTATATATCAGAATATTACGTATTCCTTGGATTTTGCTGCAATTAATTTGGTGAAAATGGTTTGAAAGGCCTTGCTTCTATAAGGAGCAACTTCTTGACGCGCAAAAAGTCACTTTCGCTACCTTAAAAAAAGTGGAAAAACAACCCTCCGTGAACATGTGGGGGGGTATTTGTTTTTTTAAAGTTTCGTTCCTTAAAACTTTCTTGTAGTTGCAAGGAGAGTAATGTTATATATTTTTTTTAATATGTAATGGCAAAACGAATCGATTCCATTCTTAACACTTTGTTTTCGATATATAACATCGACTTTTTAAAATTCAAAAAAAGGGGTTTTTCTAACGTAACCAAAATTGCCATCCCATTATCGCAGTTTAGGTTTAAGGGAGAGAGTTGAAAGTTATATTGTCAAAGTCTGCTTGACGAGGAGATGCTCTAGCCCCCCTAAAAAATTTAAATTCGGTGCACTTTTATTTTAATCTATTTTTCAGAATATTACGTATTCCTTGGATCCTGCTGCGATTAATTTGGTGAAAATGGGTTGAAAGGTCTTGTTTCGATAAGGAGCAACTTTTTAATGCGCAAAAAGTCACTTTCGCCACCTTAAAAAAAGTGGAAAAGTGACCCTTCGTGAACATGTGGGGGGGTATTGGTATTTTCAAAGTTTCGTTCTTTAAAACTTTCTTGTAGTTGCAAGGAGAGTAATGTTATATTTTTTTTAATTTGTTATGGCAAAACGAATCGATTCCATTCCTAACACTTTGTTTTCGATATATAACATTGACTTTTTAAAATTCCAAAAAAGGGGTCTTTCAAACGTAACCAAAATTGCCATCCCATTATCTCAGTATAGGTTTAAGGGAGAGAGTTGAAAGTTATATTGTCAAAGTCTGCTTGACAAGGAGATGCCCTAGCCCTACTAAAAATTGAAATTCGGTGCACTTTTATTTGTAGCTATATATCAGAATATTACGTATTCCTTGGATTTTGCTGCAATTAATTTGGTGAAAATGGTTTGAAAGGCCTTGCTTCTATAAGGAGCAACTTCTTGACGCGCAAAAAGTCACTTTCGCTACCTTAAAAAAAGTGGAAAAACGACCCTCCGTGAACATGTGGGGGGGTATTTGTTTTTTTAAAGTTTCGTTCCTTAAAACTTTCTTGTAGTTGCAAGGAGAGTAATGTTATATATTTTTTTTAATATGTAATGGCAAAACGAATCGATTCCATTCTTAACACTTTGTTTTCGATATATAACATCGACTTTTTAAAATTCAAAAAAAGGGGTTTTTCTAACGTAACCAAAATTGCCATCCCATTATCGCAGTTTAGGTTTAAGGGAGAGAGTTGAAAGTTATATTGTCAAAGTCTGCTTGACGAGGAGATGCTCTAGCCCCCCTAAAAAATTTAAATTCGGTGCACTTTTATTTTAATCTATTTTTCAGAATATTACGTATTCCTTGGATTCTGCTGCAATTAATTTGGTGAAAATGGGTTGAAAGGTCTTGTTTCGATAAGGAGCAACTTTTTAACGCGCAAAAAGTCACTTTCGCCACCTTAAAAAAAGTGGAAAAGTGACCCTTCGTGAACATTTGGGGGGGTATTGGTATTTTCAAAGTTTCGTTCTTTAAAACTTTCTTGTAGTTGCAAGGAGAGTAATATTATATTTTTTTTTGAATTTGTCATGGCAAAACGAATCGATTCCATTCCTAACACTTTGATTTCGATTTATAACATCGACTTTTTAAAATTCCAAAAATGGGGTTTTTCTAACGTAACCAAAATTGCCATCCCATTATCTCAGTAAAGGTTTAAGGGAGAGAGTTAAAAGCTATATTGTCAAAGTCTGCTTGACAAGGAGATGCCCTAGCCCTACTAAAAATTGAAATTCGCTGCACTTTTATTTGTAGCTTTTTAACAGACTATTACGTATTCCTTGGATCCTGCTGCGATTAATTTGGTGAAAATGGGTAGAAAGATCTTGTTTCGATAAGGAGCAACTTCTTGACGCGCAAAAAGTCACTTTCGCCACCTTAAAAAAAGTGGAAAAGTGACCCTTCGTGAACATGTGGGGGGGTATTGGTATTTTCAAAGTTTCGTTCCTGAATACTTTCTTGTAGTTGCAAGGAGAGTAATGTTATATTTTTTTTTAATTTGTCATGGCAAAACAAATCGATTCCATTCTTAACACTTTCTTTTCGAATTATAACATCGACTTTTTAAAATTAAAAAAAAGGGGTTTTTCTAACGTAACCAAAATTGCCATCCCATTATCTCAGTTTAGGTTTAAGGGAGAGAGTTAAAAGTTATATTGTCAAAGTCTGTTTGATGAGGAGATGCTCTAGCCCCCCTAAAAATTTAAATTCGGTGCACTTTTATTTTAATCTATATTTCAGAATATTACGTATTCCTTGGATTCTGCTGCAATTAATTTGGTGAAAATGGGTTAAAAGGTCTTGTTTCGATAAGGAGCATCTTTTTAACGCGCAAAAAGTCACTTTCGCCACCTTAAAAAAAGTGGAAAAGTGACCCTTCGTGAACATGTGGGGGGGTATTGGTATTTTCAAAGTTTCGTTCTTTAAAACTTTCTTGTAGTTGCAAGGAGAGTAATGATATATTTTTTTTTAATTTGTTATGGCAAAACGAATCGATTCCATTCCTAACACTTTGTTTTCGATATATAACATTGACTTTTTAAAATTCCAAAAAAGGGGTTTTTCTAACGTAACCAAAATTGAAATCCCATTATCTCAGTATAGGTTTAAGGGAGAGAGTTGAAAGTTATATTGTCAAAGTCTGCTTGACAAGGAGATGCCCTAGCCCTACTAAAAATTGAAATTCGGTGTACTTTTATTTGTAGCTATTTATCAGATTATTACGTATTCCTTGGATCCTGCTGCGATTAATTTGGTGAAAATGGGTAGAAAGATCTTGTTTCGATAAGGAGCAACTTCTTGACGCGCAAAAAGTCATTTTCGCCACCTTAAAAAAAGTGGAAAAGTGACCCTCCGTGAACATGTGGGGGGGTATTGGTATTTTCAAAGTTTCGTTCTTTAAAACTTTCTTGTAGTTGCAAGGAGAGTAATGTTACATTTTTTTTTGAATTTGTCATGGCAAAACGAATCGATTCCATTCCTAACACTTTGTTTTCGATATATAACATCGACTTTTTAAAATTCCAAAAAAAGGGGTTTTTCGAACGTAACCAAAATTGCCATCCCATTATCTCAGTTTAGGTTTAAGGGAGGGAGTTGAAAGTTATATTGTCAAAGTCTGCTTGACGAGGAGATGCTCTAGCCCCCCTAAAATTTTAAATTCGGTGCACTTTTATTTTAATCTATATTTCAGAATATTACGTATTCCTTGGATTCTGCTGCAATTAATTTGGTGAAAATGGGTTGAAAGGTCTTGTTTCGATAAGGAGCAACTTTTTAACGCGCAAAAAGTCACTTTCGCCACCTTAAAAAAAGTGGAAAAGTGACCCTTCGTGAACATGTGGGGGGGGTATTGGTATTTTCAAAGTTTCGTTCCTTAAAACTTTCTTGTAGTTAAAAGGAGAGTAATGTTATATTTTTTTTTTAATTTGTCATGGCAAAACGAATCGATTCCATTCCAAACACTTTGATTTCGATTTATAACATCGACTTTTTAAAATTCCAAAAATGGGGTTTTTCTAACGTAACCAAAATTGCCATCCCATTATCTCAGTTTAAGTTTAAGGGAGAGAGTTGAAAGTTATACTATCAAAGTCTGCTTGACAAGGAGATGCCCTAGCCCTACTAAAAATTGAAATTCGGTGCACTTTTATTTGTAGATATATATCAGAATATTACGTATTCCTTGGATCCTGCTGCGATTAATTTGGTGAAAATGGGTTGAAAGGTCTTGTTTCGATAAGGAGCAACTTTTTAACGCGCAAAAAGTCACTTTCGCCACCTTAAAAAAAGTGGAAAAGTGACCCTTCGTGAACATGTGGGGGGGTATTGGTATTTTCAAAGTTTCGTTCCTGAAAACTTTCTTTAGTTGCAAGGAGAGTAATGATATATTTTTTTTTTAATTTGTCATGGCAAAACGAATCGATTCCATTCCTAACACTTTGTTTTCGATATATAACAACGACTTTTTAAAATTCCAAAAAAAGGGTTTTTCTAACGTAACCAAAATTGCCATCCCAGTATCTCAGTTTAGGTTTAAGGGAGAGAGTTAAAAGTTATATTGTCAAAGTCTGTTTGATGAGGAGATGCTCTAGCCCCCCTAAAAATTTAAATTCGGTGCACTTTTATTTTAATCTATATTTCAGAATATTACGTATTCCTTGGATTCTGCTGCAATTAATTTGGTGAAAATGGGTTAAAAGGTCTTGTTTCGATAAGGAGCATCTTTTTAACGCGCAAAAAGTCACTTTCGCCACCTTAAAAAAAGTGGAAAAGTGACCCTTCGTGAACATGTGGGGGGGTATTGGTATTTTCAAAGTTTCGTTCCTTAAAACTTTCTTGTAGTTAAAAGGAGAGTAATGTTATATTTTTTTTTTAATTTGTCATGGCAAAACGAATCGATTCCATTCCAAACACTTTGATTTCGATTTATAACATCGACTTTTTAAAATTCCAAAAATGGGGTTTTTCTAACGTAACCAAAATTGCCATCCCATTATCTCAGTTTAAGTTTAAGGGAGAGAGTTGAAAGTTATACTATCAAAGTCTGCTTGACAAGGAGATGCCCTAGCCCTACTAAAAATTGAAATTCGGTGCACTTTTATTTGTAGATATATATCAGAATATTACGTATTCCTTGGATCCTGCTGCGATTAATTTGGTGAAAATGGGTTGAAAGGTCTTGTTTCGATAAGGAGCAACTTTTTAACGCGCAAAAAGTCACTTTCGCCACCTTAAAAAAAGTGACAAAGTGACCCTTCGTGAACATGTGGGGGGGTATTGGTATTTTCAAAGTTTCGTTCCTGAAAACTTTCTTTAGTTGCAAGGAGAGTAATGATATATTTTTTTTTTAATTTGTCATGGCAAAACGAATCGATTCCATTCCTAACACTTTGTTTTCGATATATAACAACGACTTTTTAAAATTCCAAAAAAAGGGTTTTTCTAACGTAACCAAAATTGCCATCCCAGTATCTCAGTTTAGGTTTAAGGGAGAGAGTTAAAAGTTATATTGTCAAAGTCTGTTTGATGAGGAGATGCTCTAGCCCCCCTAAAAATTTAAATTCGGTGCACTTTTATTTTAATCTATATTTCAGAATATTACGTATTCCTTGGATTCTGCTGCAATTAATTTGGTGAAAATGGGTTAAAAGGTCTTGTTTCGATAAGGAGCATCTTTTTAACGCGCAAAAAGTCACTTTCGCCACCTTAAAAAAAGTGGAAAAGTGACCCTTCGTGAACATGTGGGGGGGTATTGGTATTTTCAAAGTTTCGTTCTTTAAAACTTTCTTGTAGTTGCAAGGAGAGTAATGTTATATTTTTTTTTAATTTGTTATGGCAAAACGAATCGATTCCATTCCTAACACTTTGTTTTCGATATATAACATTGACTTTTTAAAATTCCAAAAAAGGGGTTTTTCTAACGTAACCAAAATTGAAATCCCATTATCTCAGTATAGGTTTAAGGGAGAGAGTTGAAAGTTATATTGTCAAAGTCTGCTTGACAAGTAGATGCCCTAGCCCTACTAAAAATTGAAATTCGGTGTACTTTTATTTGTAGCTATTTATCAGATTATTACGTATTCCTTGGATCCTGCTGCGATTAATTTGGTGAAAATGGGTAGAAAGATCTTGTTTCGATAAGGAGCAACTTCTTGACGCGCAAAAAGTCATTTTCGCCACCTTAAAAAAAGTGGAAAAGTGACCCTCCGTGAACATGTGGGGGGGTATTGGTATTTTCAAAGTTTCGTTCCTGAATACTTTCTTGTAGTTGCAAGGAGAGTAATGTTATATTTTTTTTTAATTTGTCATGGCAAAACAAATCGATTCCATTCTTAACACTTTCTTTTCGAATTATAACATCGACTTTTTAAAATTAAAAAAAAGGGGTTTTTCTAACGTAACCAAAATTGCCATCCCATTATCTCAGTTTAGGTTTAAGGGAGAGAGTTAAAAGTTATATTGTCAAAGTCTGTTTGATGAGGAGATGCTCTAGCCCCCCTAAAAATTTAAATTCGGTGCACTTTTATTTTAATCTATATTTCAGAATATTACGTATTCCTTGGATTCTGCTGCAATTAATTTGGTGAAAATGGGTTAAAAGGTCTTGTTTCGATAAGGAGCATCTTTTTAACGCGCAAAAAGTCACTTTCGCCACCTTAAAAAAAGTGGAAAAGTGACCCTTCGTGAACATGTGGGGGGGTATTGGTATTTTCAAAGTTTCGTTCTTTAAAACTTTCTTGTAGTTGCAAGGAGAGTAATGTTATATTTTTTTTTAATTTGTTATGGCAAAACGAATCGATTCCATTCCTAACACTTTGTTTTCGATATATAACATTGACTTTTTAAAATTCCAAAAAAGGGGTTTTTCTAACGTAACCAAAATATAAATCCCATTATCTCAGTATAGGTTTAAGGGAGAGAGTTGAAAGTTATATTGTCAAAGTCTGCTTGACAAGGAGATGCCCTAGCCCTACTAAAAATTGAAATTCGGTGTACTTTTATTTGTAGCTATTTATCAGATTATTACGTATTCCTTGGATCCTGCTGCGATTAATTTGGTGAAAATGGGTAGAAAGATCTTGTTTCGATAAGGAGCAACTTCTTGACGCGCAAAAAGTCATTTTCGCCACCTTAAAAAAAGTGGAAAAGTGACCCTCCGTGAACATGTGGGGGGGTATTGGTATTTTCAAAGTTTCGTTCTTTAAAACTTTCTTGTAGTTGCAAGGAGAGTAATGTTACATTTTTTTTTGAATTTGTCATGGCAAAACGAATCGATTCCATTCCTAACACTTTGTTTTCGATATATAACATCGACTTTTTAAAATTCCAAAAAAAGGGGTTTTTCGAACGTAACCAAAATTGCCATCCCATTATCTCAGTTTAGGTTTAAGGGAGGGAGTTGAAAGTTATATTGTCAAAGTCTGCTTGACGAGGAGATGCTCTAGCCCCCCTAAAATTTTAAATTCGGTGCACTTTTATTTTAATCTATATTTCAGAATATTACGTATTCCTTGGATTCTGCTGCAATTAATTTGGTGAAAATGGGTTGAAAGGTCTTGTTTCGATAAGGAGCAACTTTTTAACGCGCAAAAAGTCACTTTCGCCACCTTAAAAAAAGTGGAAAAGTGACCCTTCGTGAACATGTGGGGGGGTATTGGTATTTTCAAAGTTTCGTTCCTTAAAACTTTCTTGTAGTTAAAAGGAGAGTAATGTTATATTTTTTTTTTAATTTGTCATGGCAAAACGAATCGATTCCATTCCAAACACTTTGATTTCGATTTATAACATCGACTTTTTAAAATTCCAAAAATGGGGTTTTTCTAACGTAACCAAAATTGCCATCCCATTATCTCAGTTTAAGTTTAAGGGAGAGAGTTGAAAGTTATACTATCAAAGTCTGCTTGACAAGGAGATGCCCTAGCCCTACTAAAAATTGAAATTCGGTGCACTTTTATTTGTAGCTATATATCAGAATATTACGTATTCCTTGGATCCTGCTGCGATTAATTTGGTGAAAATGGGTTGAAAGGTCTTGTTTCGATAAGGAGCAACTTTTTAACGCGCAAAAAGTCACTTTCGCCACCTTAAAAAAAGTGGAAAAGTGACCCTTCGTGAACATGTGGGGGGGTATTGGTATTTTCAAAGTTTCGTTCCTGAAAACTTTCTTTAGTTGCAAGGAGAGTAATGATATATTTTTTTTTTAATTTGTCATGGCAAAACGAATCGATTCCATTCCTAACACTTTGTTTTCGATATATAACAACGACTTTTTAAAATTCCAAAAAAAGGGTTTTTCTAACGTAACCAAAATTGCCATCCCAGTATCTCAGTTTAGGTTTAAGGGAGAGAGTTAAAAGTTATATTGTCAAAGTCTGTTTGATGAGGAGATGCTCTAGCCCCCCTAAAAATTTAAATTCGGTGCACTTTTATTTTAATCTATATTTCAGAATATTACGTATTCCTTGGATTCTGCTGCAATTAATTTGGTGAAAATGGGTTAAAAGGTCTTGTTTCGATAAGGAGCATCTTTTTAACGCGCAAAAAGTCACTTTCGCCACCTTAAAAAAAGTGGAAAAGTGACCCTTCGTGAACATGTGGGGGGGTATTGGTATTTTCAAAGTTTCGTTCTTTAAAACTTTCTTGTAGTTGCAAGGAGAGTAATGTTATATTTTTTTTTAATTTGTTATGGCAAAACGAATCGATTCCATTCCTAACACTTTGTTTTCGATATATAACATTGACTTTTTAAAATTCCAAAAAAGGGGTTTTTCTAACGTAACCAAAATTGAAATCCCATTATCTCAGTATAGGTTTAAGGGAGAGAGTTGAAAGTTATATTGTCAAAGTCTGCTTGACAAGGAGATGCCCTAGCCCTACTAAAAATTGAAATTCGGTGTACTTTTATTTGTAGCTATTTATCAGATTATTACGTATTCCTTGGATCCTGCTGCGATTAATTTGGTGAAAATGGGTAGAAAGATCTTGTTTCGATAAGGAGCAACTTTTTAACGCGCAAAAAGTCACTTTCGCCACCTTAAAAAAAGTGGAAAAGTGACCCTTCGTGAACATGTGGGGGGGTATTGGTATTTTCAAAGTTTCGTTCCTTAAAACTTTCTTGTAGTTAAAAGGAGAGTAATGTTATATTTTTTTTTTAATTTGTCATGGCAAAACGAATCGATTCCATTCCAAACACTTTGATTTCGATTTATAACATCGACTTTTTAAAATTCCAAAAATGGGGTTTTTCTAACGTAACCAAAATTGCCATCCCATTATCTCAGTTTAAGTTTAAGGGAGAGAGTTGAAAGTTATACTATCAAAGTCTGCTTGACAAGGAGATGCCCTAGCCCTACTAAAAATTGAAATTCGGTGCACTTTTATTTGTAGCTATATATCAGAATATTACGTATTCCTTGGATCCTGCTGCGATTAATTTGGTGAAAATGGGTTGAAAGGTCTTGTTTCGATAAGGAGCAACTTTTTAACGCGCAAAAAGTCACTTTCGCCACCTTAAAAAAAGTGGAAAAGTGACCCTTCGTGAACATGTGGGGGGGTATTAGTATTTTCAAAGTTTCGTTCCTGAAAACTTTCTTTAGTTGCAAGGAGAGTAATGATATATTTTTTTTTTAATTTGTCATGGCAAAACGAATCGATTCCATTCCTAACACTTTGTTTTCGATATATAACAACGACTTTTTAAAATTCCAAAAAAAGGGTTTTTCTAACGTAACCAAAATTGCCATCCCAGTATCTCAGTTTAGGTTTAAGGGAGAGAGTTGAAAGTTATATTGTCAACGTCTGCTAGACAAGGAGATGCCCTAGCCCTACTAAAAATTTAAATTCGGTGCACTTTTATTTTAATCTATATTTCAGAATATTACGTATTCCTTGGATTCTGCTGCGATTAATTTGGTGAAAATGGGTTGAAAGGTCTTGTTTCGATAAGGAGCAACTTTTTAACGCGCAAAAAGTCACTTTCGCCACCTTAAAAAAAGTTGAAAAGTGACCCTTCGTGAACATGTGGGGGGGTATTGGTATTTTCAAAGTTTCGTTCCTTAAATCTTTCTTGTAGTTAAAAGGAGAGTAATGTTATATTTTTTTTTTAATTTGTCATGGCAAAACGAATCGATTCCATTCCAAACACTTTGATTTCGATTTATAACATTGACTTTTTAAAATTCCAAAAATGGGGTTTTTCTAACGTAACCAAAATTGCCATCCCATTATCTCAGTTTAAGTTTAAGGGAGAGAGTTGAAAGTTATACTGTCAAAGTCTGCTTGACAAGGAGATGCCCTAGCCCTACTAAAAATTGAAATTCGGTGCACTTTTATTTGTAGCTATATATCAGAATATTACGTATTCCTTGGATCCTGCTGCGATTAATTTGGTGAAAATGGGTTGAAAGGTCTTGTTTCGATAAGGAGCAACTTTTTAACGCGCAAAAAGTCACTTTCGCCACCTTAAAAAAAGTGGAAAAGTGACCCTTCGTGAACATGTGGGGGGGTATTGGTATTTTCAAAGTTTCGTTCCTGAAAACTTTCTTGTAGTTGCAAGGAGAGTAATGATATATTTTTTTTTTAATTTGTCATGGCAAAACGAATCGATTCCATTCCTAACACTTTGTTTTCGATATATAACAACGACTTTTTAAAATTCCAAAAAAAGGGTTTTTCTAACGTAACCAAATTTGCCATCCCAGTATCTCAGTTTAGGTTTAAGGGAGAGAGTTGAAAGTTATATTGTCAAAGTCTGCTAGACAAGGAGATGCCCTAGCCCTACTAAAAATTTAAATTCGGTGCACTTTTATTTTAATCTATATTTCAGAATATTACGTATTCCTTGGATTCTGCTGCGATTAATTTGGTGAAAATGGGTTGAAAGGTCTTGTTTCGATAAGGAGCAACTTTTTAACGCGCAAAAAGTCACTTTCGCCACATTAAAAAAAGTGGAAAAGTGACCCTTTGTGAACATGTGGAAGGGTATTGGTATTTTCAAAGTTTTGTTCTTTAAAACTTTCTTGTAGTTTCAAGGAGAGTAATGTTATATTTTTTTTTGAATTTGTCATGGCAAAACGAATCGAATCCATTCCTAGCACTTTGATTTCGATTCATAACATCGACTTTTTAAAATTCCAAAAAAGGGGTTTTTCTAACGTAACCAAAATTGCCATCCCATTATCTCAGTTTAAGTTTAAGGGAGAGAGTGGAAAATTATATTGTCAAAGTCTGCTTGACAAGGAGATGCCCTAGCCCTACTAAAAATTGAAATTCGGTGCACTTTTATTTGTAGCTATATATCAGAATATTACGTATTCCTTGGATCCTGCTGCGATTAATTTGGTGAAAATGGGTTGAAAGGTCTTGTTTCGATAAGAAGCAACTTTTTAACGCGCAAAAAGTCACTTTCGCCACCTTAAAAAAAGTGGAAAAGTGACCCTTCGTGAACATGTGGGGGGGTATTGGTATTTTCAAAGTTTCGTTCCTGAATACTTTCTTGTAGTTAAAAGGAGAGTAATGTTATATTTTTTTTTTAATTTGTCATGGCAAAACGAATCGATTCCATTCCAAACACTTTGATTTCGATTTATAACATCGAATTTTTAAAATTCCAAAAATGGGGTTTTTCTAACGTAACCAAAATTGCCATCCCATTATTTCAGTTTAAGTTTAAGGGAGAGAGTTGAAAGTTATACTGTCAAAGTCTGCTTGACAAGGAGATGCCCTAGCCCTACTAAAAATTGAAATTCGGTGCACTTTTATTTGTAGCTATATATCAGAATATTACGTATTCCTTGGATCCTGCTGCGATTAATTTGGTGAAAATGGGTTGAAAGGTCTTGTTTCGATAAGGAGCAACTTTTTAATGCGCAAAAAGTCACTTTCGCTACCTTAAAAAAAGTGGAAAAACGACCCTCCGTGAACATGTGGGGGGGGATTGGTATTTTCAAAGTTTCGTTCCTTAAAACTTTCTTGTAGTTGCAAGGAGAGTAATGTTATATATTTTTTTTAATATGTAATGGCAAAACGAATCGATTCGATTCTTAACACTTTGATTTCGATATATAACATCGGCTTTTTAAAATTCAAAAAAAGGGGTTTTTCTAACGTAACCAAAATTGCCATCCCATTATCGCAGTTTAGGTTTAAGGGAGAGAGTTGAAAGTTAAATTGTCAAAGTCTGCTTGACGAGGAGATGCTCTAGCCCCCCTAAAAATTTAAATTCGGTGCACTTTTATTTTAATCTATTTTTCAGAATATTACGTATTCCTTGGATTCTGCTGCAATTAATTTGGTGAAAATGGGTTGAAAGGTCTTGTTTCGATAAGGAGCAACTTTTTAACGCGCAAAAAGTCACTTTCGCCACCTTAAAAAAAGTGGAAAAGTGACCCTTCGTGAACATTTGGGGGGGTATTGGTATTTTCAAAGTTTCGTTCTTTAAAACATTCTTGTAGTTGCAAGGAGAGTAATGTTATATTTTTTTTTGAATTTGTCATGGCAAAACGAATCGATTCCATTCCTAACACTTTGATTTCGATTTATAACATCGACTTTTTAAAATTCCAAAAATGGGGTTTTTCTAACGTAACCAAAATTGCCATCCCATTATCTCAGTAAAGGTTTAAGGGAGAGAGTTAAAGTTATATTGTCAAAGTCTGCTTGACAAGGAGATGCCCTAGCCCTACTAAAAATTGAAATTCGGTGCACTTTTATTTGTAGCTTTTTATCAGACTATTACGTATTCCTTGGATCCTGCTGCGATTAATTTGGTGAAAATGGGTAGAAAGATCTTGTTTCGATAAGGAGCAACTTCTTGACGCGCAAAAAGTCACTTTCGCCACCTTAAAAAAAGTGGAAAAGTGACCCTTCGTGAACATGTGGGGGGGTATTGGTATTTTCAAAGTTTCGTTCCTGAATACTTTCTTGTAGTTGCAAGGAGAGTAATGTTATATTTTTTTTTAATTTGTCATGGCAAAACGAATCGATTCCATTCTTAACACTTTCTTTTCGATTTATAACATCGACTTTTTAAAATTAAAAAAAAAGGGGTTTTTCTAACGTAACCAAAATTGCCATCCCATTATCTCAGTTTAGGTTTAAGGGAGAGAGTTGAAAGTTATATTGTCAAAGTCTGCTTGACGAGGAGATGCTCTAGCCCCCCTAAAAATTTAAATTCGGTGCACTTTTATTTTAATCTATATTTTAGAATATTACGTATTCCTTGGATTCTGCTGCAATTAATTTCGTGAAAATGGGTTAAAAGGTCTTGTTTCGATAAGGAGCATCTTTTTAACGCGCAAAAAGTCACTTTCGCCACCTTAAAAAAAGTGGAAAAGTGACCCTTCGTGAACATGTGGGGGGGTATTGGTATTTTCAAAGTTTCGTTCTTTAAAACTTTCTTGTAGTTGCAAGGAGAGTAATGTTATATTTTTTTTAATTTGTTATGGCAAAACGAATCGATTCCATTCCTAACACTTTGTTTTCGATATATAACATTGACTTTTTAAAATTCCAAAAAAGGGGTTTTTCTAACGTAACCAAAATTGCCATCCCATTATCTCAGTATAGGTTTAAGGGAGAGAGTTGAAAGTTATAATGTCAAAGTCTGCTTGACAAGGAGATGCCCTAGCCCTACTAAAAATTGAAATTCGGTGCACTTTTATTTGTAGCTATTTATCAGATTATTACGTATTCCTTGGATCCTGCTGCGATTAATTTGGTGAAAATGGGTAGAAAGATCTTGTTTCGATAAGGAGCAACTTCTTGACGCGCAAAAAGTCACTTTCGAAACCTTAAAAAAAGTGGAAAAGTGACCCTCCGTGAACATGTGGGGGGGTATTGGTATTTTCAAAGTTTCGTTCTTTAAAACTTTCTTGTAGTTGCAAGGAGAGTAATGTTACATTTTTTTTTGAATTTGTCATGGCAAAACGAATCGATTCCATTCCTAACACTTTGTTTTCGATATATAACATCGACTTTTTTAAATTCCAAAAAAAGGGGTTTTTCGAACGTAACCAAAATTGCCATCCCATTATCTCAGTTTAGGTTTAAGGGAGGGAGTTGAAAGTTATATTGTCAAAGTCTGCTTGACGAGGAGATGCTCTAGCCCCCCTAAAAATTTAAATTCGGTGCACTTTTATTTTAATCTATATTTCAGAATATTACGTATTCCTTGGATTCTGCTGCAATTAATTTGGTGAAAATGGGTTGAAAGGTCTTGTTTTGATAAGGAGCAACTTTTTAACGCGCAAAAAGTCACTTTCGCCACCTTAAAAAAAAGTGGAAAAGTGACCCTTCGTGAACGTGTGGGGGGGTATTGGTATTTTCAAAGTTTCGTTCTTTAAAACTTTCTTGTAGTTGCAAGGAGAGTAATGTTACATTTTTTTTTGAATTTGTCATGGCAAAACGAATCGATTCCATTCCTAACACTTTGTTTTCGATATATAACATCGACTTTTTAAAATTCCAAAAATGGGGTTTTTCTAACGTAACCAAAATTGCCATCCCATTATTTCAGTTTAAGTTTAAGGGAGAGAGTTGAAAGTTATACTGTCAAAGTCTGCTTGACAAGGAGATGCCCTAGCCCTACTAAAAATTGAAATTCGGTGCACTTTTATTTGTAGCTATATATCAGAATATTACGTATTCCTTGGATCCTGCTGCGATTAATTTGGTGAAAATGGGTTGAAAGGTCTTGTTTCGATAAGGAGCAACTTTTTAATGCGCAAAAAGTCACTTTCGCCACCTTAAAAAAAGTGGAAAAGTGACCCTTCGTGAACATGTGGGGGGGTATTGGTATTTTCAAAGTTTCGTTCCTGAAAACTTTCTTGTAGTTGCAAGGAGAGTAATGTTATATTTTTTTTTTAATTTGTCATGGCAAAACGAATCAATTCCATTCCTAACACTTTGTTTTCGATATATAACATCGACTTTTTAAAATTCCAAAAAAGGGGTTTTTCTAACGTAACCAAAATTGCCATCGCATTATCTCACAATCAGTTTAAGTTTAAGGGAGAGAGTTGAAAGTTATATTGTCAAAGTCTGCTAGACAAGGAGATGCCCTAGCCCTACTAAAAATTTAAATTCGGTGCACTTTTATTTTAATCTATATTTCAGAATATTACGTATTCCTTGGATTCTGCTGCGATTAATTTGGTGAAAATGGGTTGAAAGGTCTTGTTTCGATAAGGAGCAACTTTTTAACGCGCAAAAAGTCACTTTCGCCACATTAAAAAAAGTGGAAAAGTGACCCTTTGTGAACATGTGGAAGGGTATTAATATTTTCAAAGTTTTGTTCTTTAAAACTTTCTTGTAGTTTCAAGGAGAGTAATGTTATATTTTTTTTTTGAATTTGTCATGGCAAAACGAAACGATTCCATTCCTAGCACTTTGATTTCGATTCATAACATCGACTTTTTAAAATTCCAAAAATGGGGTTTTTCTAACGTAACCGAAATTGCCATCCCATTATCTCAGTTTAAGTTTAAGGGAGAGAGTGGAAAATTATATTGTCAAAGTCTGCTTGACAAGGAGATGCCCTAGCCCTACTAAAAATTGAAATTCGGTGCACTTTTATTTGTAGCTATATATCAGAATATTACGTATTCCTTGGATCCTGCTGCGATTAATTTGGTGAAAATGGGTTGAAAGGTCTTGTTTCGATAAGAAGCAACTTTTTAACGCGCAAAAAGTCACTTTCGCCACCTTAAAAAAAGTGGAAAAGTGACCCTTCGTGAACATGTGGGGGGGTATTGGTATTTTCAAAGTTTCGTTCCTGAATACTTTCTTGTAGTTGCAAGGAGAGTATTGTTATATTTTTTTTTAATTTTTCATGGCAAAACGAATCGATTCCATTCCAAACACTTTGTTTTCGATATATAACATTGACTTTTTAAAATTCCAAAAAAGGGGTTTTTCTAACGTAACCAAAATTGCCATCCCATTATCTCAGTATAGGTTTAAGGGAGAGAGTTGAAAGTTATAATGTCAAAGTCTGCTTGACAAGGAGATGCCCTAGCCCTACTAAAAATTGAAATTCGGTGCACTTTTATTTGTAGCTATTTATCAGATTATTACGTATTCCTTGGATCCTGCTGCGATTAATTTGGTGAAAATGGGTAGAAAGATCTTGTTTCGATAAGGAGCAACTTCTTGACGCGCAAAAAGTCACTTTCGAAACCTTAAAAAAAGTGGAAAAGTGACCCTCCGTGAACATGTGGGGGGGTATTGGTATTTTCAAAGTTTCGTTCTTTAAAACTTTCTTGTAGTTGCAAGGAGAGTAATGTTACATTTTTTTTTGAATTTGTCATGGCAAAACGAATCGATTCCATTCCTAACACTTTGTTTTCGATATATAACATCGACTTTTTAAAATTCCAAAAAAAGGGGTTTTTCGAACGTAACCAAAATTGCCATCCCATTATCTCAGTTTAGGTTTAAGGGAGGGAGTTGAAAGTTATATTGTCAAAGTCTGCTTGACGAGGAGATGCTCTAGCCCCCCTAAAAATTTAAATTCGGTGCACTTTTATTTTAATCTATATTTCAGAATATTACGTATTCCTTGGATTCTGCTGCAATTAATTTGGTGAAAATGGGTTGAAAGGTCTTGTTTTGATAAGGAGCAACTTTTTAACGCGCAAAAAGTCACTTTCGCCACCTTAAAAAAAAGTGGAAAAGTGACCCTTCGTGAACGTGTGGGGGGGTATTGGTATTTTCAAAGTTTCGTTCTTTAAAACTTTCTTGTAGTTGCAAGGAGAGTAATGTTACATTTTTTTTTTAATTTTTCATGGCAAAACGAATCGATTCCATTCCTAACACTTTGTTTTCGATATATAACATCGACTTTTTAAAATTCCAAAAATGGGGTTTTTCTAACGTAACCAAAATTGCCATCCCATTATTTCAGTTTAAGTTTAAGGGAGAGAGTTGAAAGTTATACTGTCAAAGTCTGCTTGACAAGGAGATGCCCTAGACCTACTAAAAATTGAAATTCGGTGCACTTTTATTTGTAGCTATATATCAGAATATTACGTATTCCTTGGATCCTGCTGCGATTAATTTGGTGAAAATGGGTTGAAAGGTCTTGTTTCGATAAGGAGCAACTTTTTAATGCGCAAAAAGTCACTTTCGCCACCTTAAAAAAAGTGGAAAAGTGACCCTTCGTGAACATGTGGGGGGGTATTGGTATTTTCAAAGTTTCGTTCCTGAAAACTTTCTTGTAGTTGCAAGGAGAGTAATGTTATATTTTTTTTTTAATTTGTCATGGCAAAACGAATCAATTCCATTCCTAACACTTTGTTTTCGATATATAACATCGACTTTTTAAAATTCCAAAAAAGGGGTTTTTCTAACGTAACCAAAATTGCCATCGCATTATCTCACAATCAGTTTAAGTTTAAGGGAGAGAGTTGAAAGTTATATTGTCAAAGTCTGCTAGACAAGGAGATGCCCTAGCCCTACTAAAAATTTAAATTCGGTGCACTTTTATTTTAATCTATATTTCAGAATATTACGTATTCCTTGGATTCTGCTGCGATTAATTTGGTGAAAATGGGTTGAAAGGTCTTGTTTCGATAAGGAGCAACTTTTTAACGCGCAAAAAGTCACTTTCGCCACATTAAAAAAAGTGGAAAAGTGACCCTTTGTGAACATGTGGAAGGGTATTAATATTTTCAAAGTTTTGTTCTTTAAAACTTTCTTGTAGTTTCAAGGAGAGTAATGTTATATTTTTTTTTTGAATTTGTCATGGCAAAACGAAACGATTCCATTCCTAGCACTTTGATTTCGATTCATAACATCGACTTTTTAAAATTCCAAAAATGGGGTTTTTCTAACGTAACCGAAATTGCCATCCCATTATCTCAGTTTAAGTTTAAGGGAGAGAGTGGAAAATTATATTGTCAAAGTCTGCTTGACAAGGAGATGCCCTAGCCCTACTAAAAATTGAAATTCGGTGCACTTTTATTTGTAGCTATATATCAGAATATTACGTATTCCTTGGATCCTGCTGCGATTAATTTGGTGAAAATGGGTTGAAAGGTCTTGTTTCGATAAGAAGCAACTTTTTAACGCGCAAAAAGTCACTTTCGCCACCTTAAAAAAAGTGGAAAAGTGACCCTTCGTGAACATGTGGGGGGGTATTGGTATTTTCAAAGTTTCGTTCCTGAATACTTTCTTGTAGTTGCAAGGAGAGTATTGTTATATTTTTTTTTAATTTTTCATGGCAAAACGAATCGATTCCATTCCAAACACTTTGTTTTCGATATATAACATTGACTTTTTAAAATTCCAAAAAAGGGGTCTTTCAAACGTAACCAAAATTGCCATCCCATTATCTCAGTATAGGTTTAAGGGAGAGAGTTGAAAGTTATATTGTCAAAGTCTGCTTGACAAGGAGATGCCCTAGCCCTACTAAAAATTGAAATTCGGTGCACTTTTATTTGTAGCTATATATCAGAATATTACGTATTCCTTGGATTTTGCTGCAATTAATTTGGTGAAAATGGTTTGAAAGGCCTTGCTTCTATAAGGAGCAACTTCTTGACGCGCAAAAAGTCACTTTCGCTACCTTAAAAAAAGTGGAAAAACGACCCTCCGTGAACATGTGGGGGGGTATTTGTTTTTTTAAAGTTTCGTTCCTTAAAACTTTCTTGTAGTTGCAAGGAGAGTAATGTTATATATTTTTTTTAATATGTAATGGCAAAACGAATCGATTCCATTCTTAACACTTTGTTTTCGATATATAACATCGACTTTTTAAAATTCAAAAAAAGGGGTTTTTCTAACGTAACCAAAATTGCCATCCCATTATCGCAGTTTAGGTTTAAGGGAGAGAGTTGAAAGTTATATTGTCAAAGTCTGCTTGACGAGGAGATGCTCTAGCCCCCCTAAAAAATTTAAATTCGGTGCACTTTTATTTTAATCTATTTTTCAGAATATTACGTATTCCTTGGATTCTGCTGCAATTAATTTGGTGAAAATGGGTTGAAAGGTCTTGTTTCGATAAGGAGCAACTTTTTAACGCGCAAAAAGTCACTTTCGCCACCTTAAAAAAAGTGGAAAAGTGACCCTTCGTGAACATTTGGGGGGGTATTGGTATTTTCAAAGTTTCGTTCTTTAAAACTTTCTTGTAGTTGCAAGGAGAGTAATATTATATTTTTTTTTGAATTTGTCATGGCAAAACGAATCGATTCCATTCCTAACACTTTGATTTCGATTTATAACATCGACTTTTTAAAATTCCAAAAATGGGGTTTTTCTAACGTAACCAAAATTGCCATCCCATTATCTCAGTAAAGGTTTAAGGGAGAGAGTTAAAAGCTATATTGTCAAAGTCTGCTTGACAAGGAGATGCCCTAGCCCTACTAAAAATTGAAATTCGCTGCACTTTTATTTGTAGCTTTTTAACAGACTATTACGTATTCCTTGGATCCTGCTGCGATTAATTTGGTGAAAATGGGTAGAAAGATCTTGTTTCGATAAGGAGCAACTTCTTGACGCGCAAAAAGTCACTTTCGCCACCTTAAAAAAAGTGGAAAAGTGACCCTTCGTGAACATGTGGGGGGGTATTGGTATTTTCAAAGTTTCGTTCCTGAATACTTTCTTGTAGTTGCAAGGAGAGTAATGTTATATTTTTTTTTAATTTGTCATGGCAAAACAAATCGATTCCATTCTTAACACTTTCTTTTCGAATTATAACATCGACTTTTTAAAATTAAAAAAAAGGGGTTTTTCTAACGTAACCAAAATTGCCATCCCATTATCTCAGTTTAGGTTTAAGGGAGAGAGTTAAAAGTTATATTGTCAAAGTCTGTTTGATGAGGAGATGCTCTAGCCCCCCTAAAAATTTAAATTCGGTGCACTTTTATTTTAATCTATATTTCAGAATATTACGTATTCCTTGGAACCTGCTGCGATTAATTTGGTGAAAATGGGTAGAAAGATCTTGTTTCGATAAGGAGCAACTTCTTGACGCGCAAAAAGTCATTTTCGCCACCTTAAAAAAAGTGGAAAAGTGACCCTCCGTGAACATGTGGGGGGGTATTGGTATTTTCAAAGTTTCGTTCTTTAAAACTTTCTTGTAGTTGCAAGGAGAGTAATGTTACATTTTTTTTTGAATTTGTCATGGCAAAACGAATCGATTCCATTCCTAACACTTTGTTTTCGATATATAACATCGACTTTTTAAAATTCCAAAAAAAGGGGTTTTTCGAACGTAACCAAAATTGCCATCCCATTATCTCAGTTTAGGTTTAAGGGAGGGAGTTGAAAGTTATATTGTCAAAGTCTGCTTGACGAGGAGATGCTCTAGCCCCCCTAAAATTTTAAATTCGGTGCACTTTTATTTTAATCTATATTTCAGAATATTACGTATTCCTTGGATTCTGCTGCAATTAATTTGGTGAAAATGGGTTGAAAGGTCTTGTTTCGATAAGGAGCAATTTTCAACGCGCAAAAAGTCACTTTCGCCACCTTAAAAAAAGTGGAAAAGTGACCCTTCGTGAACATGTGGGGGGGTATTGGTATTTTCAAAGTTTCGTTCCTTAAAACTTTCTTGTAGTTAAAAGGAGAGTAATGTTATATTTTTTTTTTAATTTGTCATGGCAAAACGAATCGATTCCATTCCAAACACTTTGATTTCGATTTATAACATCGACTTTTTAAAATTCCAAAAATGGGGTTTTTCTAACGTAACCAAAATTGCCATCCCATTATCTCAGTTTAAGTTTAAGGGAGAGAGTTGAAAGTTATACTATCAAAGTCTGCTTGACAAGGAGATGCCCTAGCCCTACTAAAAATTGAAATTCGGTGCACTTTTATTTGTAGCTATATATCAGAATATTACGTATTCCTTGGATCCTGCTGCGATTAATTTGGTGAAAATGGGTTGAAAGGTCTTGTTTCGATAAGGAGCAACTTTTTAACGCGCAAAAAGTCACTTTCGCCACCTTAAAAAAAGTGGAAAAGTGACCCTTCGTGAACATGTGGGGGGGTATTGGTATTTTCAAAGTTTCGTTCCTGAAAACTTTCTTTAGTTGCAAGGAGAGTAATGATATATTTTTTTTTTAATTTGTCATGGCAAAACGAATCGATTCCATTCCTAACACTTTGTTTTCGATATATAACAACGACTTTTTAAAATTCCAAAAAAAGGGTTTTTCTAACGTAACCAAAATTGCCATCCCAGTATCTCAGTTTAGGTTTAAGGGAGAGAGTTGAAAGTTATATTGTCAAAGTCTGCTAGACAAGGAGATGCCCTAGCCCTACTAAAAATTTAAATTCGGTGCACTTTTATTTTAATCTATATTTCAGAATATTACGTATTCCTTGGATTCTGCTGCGATTAATTTGGTGAAAATGGGTTGAAAGGTCTTGTTTCGATAAGGAGCAACTTTTTAACGCGCAAAAAGTCACTTTCGCCACCTTAAAAAAAGTGGAAAAGTGACCCTTCGTGAACATGTGGGGGGGTATTGGTATTTTCAAAGTTTCGTTCCTTAAAACTTTCTTGTAGTTAAAAGGAGAGTAATGTTATATTTTTTTTTTAATTTGTCATGGCAAAACGAATCGATTCCATTCCAAACACTTTGATTTCGATTTATAACATTGACTTTTTAAAATTCCAAAAATGGGGTTTTTCTAACGTAACCAAAATTGCCATCCCATTATCTCAGTTTAAGTTTAAGGGAGAGAGTTGAAAGTTATACTGTCAAAGTCTGCTTGACAAGGAGATGCCCTAGCCCTACTAAAAATTGAAATTCGGTGCACTTTTATTTGTAGCTATATATCAGAATATTACGTATTCCTTGGATCCTGCTGCGATTAATTTGGTGAAAATGGGTTGAAAGGTCTTGTTTCGATAAGGAGCAACTTTTTAACGCGCAAAAAGTCACTTTCGCCACCTTAAAAAAAGTGGAAAAGTGACCCTTCGTGAACATGTGGGGGGGTATTGGTATTTTCAAAGTTTCGTTCCTGAAAACTTTCTTGTAGTTGCAAGGAGAGTAATGATATATTTTTTTTTTAATTTGTCATGGCAAAACGAATCGATTCCATTCCTAACACTTTGTTTTCGATATATAACAACGACTTTTTAAAATTCCAAAAAAAGGGTTTTTCTAACGTAACCAAAATTGCCATCCCAGTATCTCAGTTTAGGTTTAAGGGAGAGAGTTGAAAGTTATATTGTCAAAGTCTGCTAGACAAGGAGATGCCCTAGCCCTACTAAAAATTTAAATTCGGTGCACTTTTATTTTAATCTATATTTCAGAATATTACGTATTCCTTGGATTCTGCTGTGATTAATTTGGTGAAAATGGGTTGAAAGGTCTTGTTTCGATAAGGAGCAACTTTTTAACGCGCAAAAAGTCACTTTCGCCACATTAAAAAAAGTGGAAAAGTGAACCTTTGTGAACATGTGGAAGGGTATTGGTATTTTCAAAGTTTTGTTCTTTAAAACTTTCTTGTAGTTTCAAGGAGAGTAATGTTATATTTTTTTTTGAATTTGTCATGGCAAAACGAATCGAATCCATTCCTAGCACTTTGATTTCGATTCATAACATCGACTTTTTAAAATTCCAAAAAAGGGGTTTTTCTAACGTAACCAAAATTGCCATCCCATTATCTCAGTTTAAGTTTAAGGGAGAGAGTGGAAAATTATATTGTCAAAGTCTGCTTGACAAGGAGATGCCCTAGCCCTACTAAAAATTGAAATTCGGTGCACTTTTATTTGTAGCTATATATCAGAATATTACGTATTCCTTGGATCCTGCTGCGATTAATTTGGTGAAAATGGGTTGAAAGGTCTTGTTTCGATAAGAAGCAACTTTTTAACGCGCAAAAAGTCACTTTCGCCACCTTAAAAAAAGTGGAAAAGTGACCCTTCGTGAACATGTGGGGGGGTATTGGTATTTTCAAAGTTTCGTTCCTGAATACTTTCTTGTAGTTAAAAGGAGAGTAAAGTTATATTTTTTTTTTAATTT
Source organism: Siphlonurus alternatus (assembly GCA_949825025.1). Classification (NCBI taxonomy): domain Eukaryota; kingdom Metazoa; phylum Arthropoda; class Insecta; order Ephemeroptera; family Siphlonuridae; genus Siphlonurus; species Siphlonurus alternatus. The sequence continues at coordinate 39,575,127 of OX463780.1, forward strand.
GTCATGGCAAAACGAATCGATTCCATTCCAAACACTTTGATTTCGATTTATAACATCGACTTTTTAAAATTCCAAAAATGGGGTTTTTCTAACGTAACCAAAATTGCCATCCCATTATCTCAGTTTAAGTTTAAGGGAGAGAGTTGAAAGTTATATTGTCAAAGTCTGCTTGACAAGGAGATGCACTAGCCCTACTAAAAATTGAAATTCAGTGCACTTTTATTTGTAGATATATATCAGAATATTACGTATTCCTTGGATCCTGCTGCGATTAATTTGGTGAAAATGGGTTGAAAGGTCTTGTTTCGATAAGGAGCAACTTTTTAACGCGCAAAAAGTCACTTTCGCCACCTTAAAAAAAGTGGAAAAGTGACCCTTCGTGAACATGTGGGGGGGTATTGGTATTTTCAAAGTTTCGTTCTTTAAAACTTTCTTGTAGTTGCAAGGAGAGTAATGTTATATTTTTTTTTTAATTTTTCATGGCAAAACGAATCGATTCCATTCTAAACACTTTGATTTCGATTTATAACATCGACTTTTTAAAATTCCAAAAATGGGGTTTTTCTAACGTAACCATAATTGCCATCCCATTATCTCAGTTTAAGTTTAAGGGAGAGAGTTGAAAGTTATATTGTCAAAGTCTGCTTGACAAGGAGATGCCCTAGCCCTACTAAAAATTGAAATTCGGTGCACTTTTATTTGTAGCTATATATCAGAATATTACGTATTCCTTGGATCCTGCTGCGATTAATTTAGTGAAAATGGGTTGAAAGGTCTTGTTTCGATAAGGAGCAACTTTTTAACGCGCAAAAAGTCACTTTCGCCACCTTAAAAAAAGTGGAAAAGTGACCCTTCGTGAACATGTGGGGGGGTATTGGTATTTTCAAAGTTTCGTTCTTTAAAACTTTCTTGTAGTTGCAAGGAGAGTACTGTTATATTTTTTTTTTGAATTTGTCATGGCAAAACGAATCGATTCCATTCCTAACACTTTGTTTTCGATATATAACATTGACTTTTTAAAATTCCAAAAAAGGGGTTTTTCTAACGTAACCAAAATTGCCATCCCATTATCTCAGTATAGGTTTAAGGGAGAGAGTTGAAAGTTATATTGTCAAAGTCTGCTTGACAAGGAGATGCCCTAGCCCTACTAAAAATTGAAATTCGGTGCACTTTTATTTATAGCTATATATCAGAATATTACGTATTCCTTGGATCCTGCTGCGATTAGTATGGTGAAAATGGGTTGAAAGGTCTTGTTTCGATAAGGAGCAATTTTTTAACGCGCAAAAAGTCACTTTCGCCACCTTAAAAAAAGTGGAAAAGTGACCCTTCGTGAACATGTGGGGGGGTGTTGGTATTTTCAAAGTTTCGTTCCTGAAAACTTTCTTGTAGTTGCAAGGAGAGTAATGTTATATTTTTTTTTTGAATTTGTCATGGCAAAACGAATCGATTCCATTCCTAACACTTTGTTTTCGATATATAACATTGACTTTTTAAAATTCCAAAAATGGGGTTTTTCTAACGTAACCAAAATTGCCATTCCATTATCTCAGTTTAAGTTTAAGGGAGAGAGTGGAAAAATATATTGTCAAAGTCTGCTTGACAAGGAGATGCCCTAGCCCTACTAAAAATTGAAATTCGGTGCACTTTTATTTGTAGCTATATATCAGAATATTACGTATTCCTTGGATCCTGCTGCGAATAATTTGGTGAAAATGGGTTGAAAGGTCTTGTTTCGATAAGGAGCAACTTTTTAACGCGCAAAAAGTCACTTTCGCCACCTTAAAAAAAGTGGAAAAGTGACCCTTCGTGAACATGTGGGGGGGTATTGGTATTTTCAAAGTTTCGTTCTTTAAAACTTTCTTGTAGTTGCAAGGAGAGTAATGTTATAATTTTTTTGGAATTTGTCATGGCAAAACGAATCGATTCCATTCCTAACACTTTGTTTTCGATATATAACATTGACTTTTTAAAATTCCAAAAAAGGGGTTTTTCTAACGTAACCAAAATTGAAATCCCATTATCTCAGTATAGGTTTAAGGGAGAGAGTTGAAAGTTATATTGTCAAAGTCTGCTTGACAAGTAGATGCCCTAGCCCTACTAAAAATTGAAATTCGGTGTACTTTTATTTGTAGCTATTTATCAGATTATTACGTATTCCTTGGATCCTGCTGCGATTAATTTGGTGAAAATGGGTAGAAAGATCTTGTTTCGATAAGGAGCAACTTCTTGACGCGCAAAAAGTCATTTTCGCCACCTTAAAAAAAGTGGAAAAGTGACCCTCCGTGAACATGTGGGGGGGTATTGGTATTTTCAAAGTTTCGTTCCTGAATACTTTCTTGTAGTTGCAAGGAGAGTAATGTTATATTTTTTTTTAATTTGTCATGGCAAAACAAATCGATTCCATTCTTAACACTTTCTTTTCGAATTATAACATCGACTTTTTAAAATTAAAAAAAAGGGGTTTTTCTAACGTAACCAAAATTGCCATCCCATTATCTCAGTTTAGGTTTAAGGGAGAGAGTTAAAAGTTATATTGTCAAAGTCTGTTTGATGAGGAGATGCCCTAGCCCTACTAAAAATTTAAATTCGGTGCACTTTTATTTTAATCTATATTTCAGAATATTACGTATTCCTTGGATTCTGCTGTGATTAATTTGGTGAAAATGGGTTGAAAGGTCTTGTTTCGATAAGGAGCAACTTTTTAACGCGCAAAAAGTCACTTTCGCCACATTAAAAAAAGTGGAAAAGTGACCCTTTGTGAACATGTGGAAGGGTATTGGTATTTTCAAAGTTTTGTTCTTTAAAACTTTCTTGTAGTTTCAAGGAGAGTAATGTTATATTTTTTTTTGAATTTGTCATGGCAAAACGAATCGAATCCATTCCTAGCACTTTGATTTCGATTCATAACATCGACTTTTTAAAATTCCAAAAAAGGGGTTTTTCTAACGTAACCAAAATTGCCATCCCATTATCTCAGTTTAAGTTTAAGGGAGAGAGTGGAAAATTATATTGTCAAAGTCTGCTTGACAAGGAGATGCCCTAGCCCTACTAAAAATTGAAATTCGGTGCACTTTTATTTGTAGCTATATATCAGAATATTACGTATTCCTTGGATCCTGCTGCGATTAATTTGGTGAAAATGGGTTGAAAGGTCTTGTTTCGATAAGAAGCAACTTTTTAACGCGCAAAAAGTCACTTTCGCCACCTTAAAAAAAGTGGAAAAGTGACCCTTCGTGAACATGTGGGGGGGTATTGGTATTTTCAAAGTTTCGTTCCTGAATACTTTCTTGTAGTTAAAAGGAGAGTAAAGTTATATTTTTTTTTTAATTTGTCATGGCAAAACGAATCGATTCCATTCCAAACACTTTGATTTCGATTTATAACATCGACTTTTTAAAATTCCAAAAATGGGGTTTTTCTAACGTAACCAAAATTGCCATCCCATTATCTCAGTTTAAGTTTAAGGGAGAGAGTTGAAAGTTATATTGTCAAAGTCTGCTTGACAAGGAGATGCACTAGCCCTACTAAAAATTGAAATTCAGTGCACTTTTATTTGTAGATATATATCAGAATATTACGTATTCCTTGGATCCTGCTGCGATTAATTTGGTGAAAATGGGTTGAAAGGTCTTGTTTCGATAAGGAGCAACTTTTTAACGCGCAAAAAGTCACTTTCGCCACCTTAAAAAAAGTGGAAAAGTGACCCTTCGTGAACATGTGGGGGGGTATTGGTATTTTCAAAGTTTCGTTCTTTAAAACTTTCTTGTAGTTTCAAGGAGAGTAATGTTATATTTTTTTTGGAATTTGTCATGGCAAAACGAATCGATTCCATTCCTAACACTTTGTTTTCGATATATAACATTGACTTTTTAAAATTCCAAAAAAGGGGTTTTTCTAACGTAACCAAAATTGAAATCCCATTATCTCAGTATAGGTTTAAGGGAGAGAGTTGAAAGTTATATTGTCAAAGTCTGCTTGACAAGTAGATGCCCTAGCCCTACTAAAAATTGAAATTCGGTGTACTTTTATTTGTAGCTATTTATCAGATTATTACGTATTCCTTGGATCCTGCTGCGATTAATTTGGTGAAAATGGGTAGAAAGATCTTGTTTCGATAAGGAGCAACTTCTTGACGCGCAAAAAGTCATTTTCGCCACCTTAAAAAAAGTGGAAAAGTGACCCTCCGTGAACATGTGGGGGGGTATTGGTATTTTCAAAGTTTCGTTCCTTAAAACTTTCTTGTAGTTAAAAGGAGAGTAATGTTATATTTTTTTTTTTAATTTGTCATGGCAAAACGAATCGATTCCATTCCAAACACTTTGATTTCGATTTATAACATCGACTTTTTAAAATTCCAAAAATGGGGTTTTTCTAACGTAACCAAAATTGCCATCCCATTATCTCAGTTTAAGTTTAAGGGAGAGAGTTGAAAGTTATACTATCAAAGTCTGCTTGACAAGGAGATGCCCTAGCCCTACTAAAAATTGAAATTCGGTGCACTTTTATTTGTAGCTATATATCAGAATATTACGTATTCCTTGGATCCTGCTGCGATTAATTTGGTGAAAATGGGTTGAAAGGTCTTGTTTCGATAAGGAGCAACTTTTTAACGCGCAAAAAGTCACTTTCGCCACCTTAAAAAAAGTGGAAAAGTGACCCTTCGTGAACATGTGGGGGGGTATTGGTATTTTCAAAGTTTCGTTCCTGAAAACTTTCTTTAGTTGCAAGGAGAGTAATGATATATTTTTTTTTTAATTTGTCATGGCAAAACGAATCGATTCCATTCCTAACACTTTGTTTTCGATATATAACAACGACTTTTTAAAATTCCAAAAAAAGGGTTTTTCTAACGTAACCAAAATTGCCATCCCAGTATCTCAGTTCAGGTTTAAGGGAGAGAGTTGAAAGTTATATTGTCAAAGTCTGCTAGACAAGGAGATGCCCTAGCCCTACTAAAAATTTAAATTCGGTGCACTTTTATTTTAATCTATATTTCAGAATATTACGTATTCCTTGGATTCTGCTGCGATTAATTTGGTGAAAATGGGTTGAAAGGTCTTGTTTCGATAAGGAGCAACTTTTTAACGCGCAAAAAGTCACTTTCGCCACCTTAAAAAAAGTGGAAAAGTGACCCTTCGTGAACATGTGGGGGGGTATTGGTATTTTCAAAGTTTCGTTCCTTAAAACTTTCTTGTAGTTAAAAGGAGAGTAATGTTATATTTTTTTTTTAATTTGTCATGGCAAAACGAATCGATTCCATTCCAAACACTTTGATTTCGATTTATAACATTGACTTTTTAAAATTCCAAAAATGGGGTTTTTCTAACGTAACCAAAATTGCCATCCCATTATCTCAGTTTAAGTTTAAGGGAGAGAGTTGAAAGTTATACTGTCAAAGTCTGCTTGACAAGGAGATGCCCTAGCCCTACTAAAAATTGAAATTCGGTGCACTTTTATTTGTAGCTATATATCAGAATATTACGTATTCCTTGGATCCTGCTGCGATTAATTTGGTGAAAATGGGTTGAAAGGTCTTGTTTCGATAAGGAGCAACTTTTTAACGCGCAAAAAGTCACTTTCGCCACCTTAAAAAAAGTGGAAAAGTGACCCTTCGTGAACATGTGGGGGGGTATTGGTATTTTCAAAGTTTCGTTCCTGAAAACTTTCTTGTAGTTGCAAGGAGAGTAATGATATATTTTTTTTTTAATTTGTCATGGCAAAACGAATCGATTCCATTCCTAACACTTTGTTTTCGATATATAACAACGACTTTTTAAAATTCCAAAAAAAGGGTTTTTCTAACGTAACCAAAATTGCCATCCCAGTATCTCAGTTTAGGTTTAAGGGAGAGAGTTGAAAGTTATATTGTCAAAGTCTGCTAGACAAGGAGATCCCACGTCTAAATCTGGACTACATCTGAACTGCAGCAGTTCAGATCAGTTCAAAATTATGCTAGTTCAGATAGTTGTAAACAGTATAAAATTGGCCGGTTTTGAACTGTTTGAGCTACCAATTTTGAACTGGCCACAGTTGTAAATAGCTCATAGCAGTCCAGACAATACAGCTCAGAACAGTCCAGCCTAGCTCAAACTAGCTCGTTTACGTTGATACTCAGGCAGTCCATCATAGCTCAAACTAGTTCATTGCTGCTATACATGCAACAGTCCATTCTAGTTCAGAATAGTCCAGCCTAGCTCAAAAAGTCCAAAGCACTATAGCAGCTGTACTGCAGTCCAGGGCAGTCCATTCTAGTTCAGATTAGTCCAGCCTAGCTCAAAAAAGTCCAAAGCACTGTAGCAGCTGTACTGCAGTCCAGGGCAGTCCGTTCTAGTTCAGAATAGTCCAGCCTAGCTCAAAAAAGTCCAAAGCACTATAGCAGCTGTACTGCAGTCCAGGGCAGTTCATTCTAGTTCAGATTAGTCCAGCCTAGCTCAAAAAAGTCCAAAGCACTGTAGCAGCTGTACTGCAGTCCAGGGCAGTTCATTCTAGTTCAGAATAGTCCAATCTAGCTCAAAAAAGTCCAAAGCACTATAGCAGCTGTACTGCAGTCCAGGGCAGTTCATTCTAGTTCAGAATAGTCCAGCCTAGCTCAAAAAAGTCAAAAGCACAATAGCAGCTGTACTGCAGTCCAGGGCAGTTCATTCTAGTTCAGAATAGTCCAGCCTAGCTCAAAAAAGTCCAAAGCACTGTAGCAGCTGTACTGCAGTCCAGGGCAGTCCATTCTAGTTCAGAATAGTCCAGCCTAGCTCAAAAATTCCAAAGCACAATAGCAGCTGTACTGCAGTCCAGGGCAGTCCATTCTAGTTCAGAATAGTCCAGCCTAGCTCAAAAAAGTGCAAAGCACTGTAGCAGCTGTACTGCAGTCCAGGGCAGTCCATTCTAGTTCAGAATAGTCCAGCCTAGCTCAAAAAAGTCCAAAGCACTGTAGCAGCTGTACTGCAGTCCAGGGCAGTCCATTCTAGTTCAGAATAGTCCAGCCTAGCTAAAAAAATTCCAACTTGACTGCAATATGTTCTATAGTAGAACCATTTTATGATCAGCGCTGTCACTTTGACGAGGCAAGCCGGCAGCTGGTATTCAGCCTGCAGCCGCCGGCTTGCTTCGTCAAAGTGACAGCGCTGATCATAAGATGGTTCTACTATAGAACATATTGCAGTCAAGATGGACACCTTTACTTTTTATCAATGGACCAAAATGGACCTGTAAACATACTTTAAATTATCTCTGGAAACACAATAATATTTAACACGATTATGTTGGTAACGCCCATAAAAATAACAATATCCGTCGTCAATAGATAATTATTAATAAATGCCATGCAAACCTAGTGAATATGCAGTACAATATTTGTACTGTACCAATTGTACAATTATTATTATAGTGCATGAAAGATAGAGCATGATTTATAAGTCGAATAGCTTGATCACTCATCACGCATTTGGCAACGCTGTCTATTTTTGTGGCCATGCAGGTGAACTCGGTGAGAAATGTGAGACATCTCACCTGAGATCTCATAGAGTTGAAATAAGATTTTACACATGAGCTCAATATTATATGGACTGACGATCGCTTTTATTTTAAACACTAAACTTGTATCATATAATATTATTCATTATAACAGTTATAACTCAAGGCATACAGTACTAAAAACTAAAAAAAAAAAAAATAATATCTAATTCTACATATACAGTATGCAAACACAATGAATATATTTAATTAGTTTGCTAGCTCACAGATAAATTTCTAAAATCTAACATGCTGGCAGCTGATATATATGTGAATGCCTATTAATTATGATAGGTGTAGGTGGACAACATGGGATATAATCCATTGCAGGATAAATACCGGTACTTATAATATATGCATAAAGTATGCATATACATTATTGCTTAATTAATTCTTATTGGTGAAAACAGCATAATGAAATAAACAACACGAAATTTTATGCACTGTATGCATAAGTATATGATATGCCCTATATTATATACACAGTACGTATTGTATGCATACATAATATATAGATTTTATCACCATCATTCTGTTGATCATTTGCGTATATATACTCATTTATAAGGATCGAGAACGTTGTAAAAATTCTACTGGCAATAAAAAAAACATAGAGTATATGCATACTGTATGTATATATTATACTGTACTACATGCAGCTGAATTTTGCTATTACAATGTCAAAATGAAAAGAAACTGTGTAAGAAATGTGTGATAAAATTGGCACTTACCGGTATCGCAAATATTGATAGACCAAAATTTAACTTATGCCCATTTTTCTTACATTTCAGCCTTTAGGACTATCCTTTGTATTTTTCCACGTACAGAGGAGGAACAGGGCTGAAGAACGTCACTTCTAGTTCTAGTAGGTAGCCTAAACCTAGGACAGATATGCCAAACTCCCATGGCAAGAACAGAACAAAATTTTCCGATCAACTTTTGACCCTGATATTTAATGTATAGACTCTATGTACGTAAATTCTTACCTTCATAGATGATTATAGGTTAAGAGCACCAAGGAACCACTTAAAAATAAGAATATCTGTGACTACTAATGATACCATAAAAGAAATCACCGAAATCACGACAATAATAGAAAACAGCTGAAAAGCCGGTAAAGATTTCAAATGCTGCGGAAGCGGAAGTGCGGATCCTGCGCGGAGCGCGCGGTGCATTAATGTAAAAAAATCCAACCAATCAGAGACCTGCGCTGAATCAACAGCGCTAAATCTTCAAATAATGGTTTATTAATTAATAAATCTAAAACCTCGATCCTATATATTTGAACAGAGACGTACATATACAGTATAATATAAATATAATATATATATATATATGTATATATATTTTATATATCTACGCTATGATTGTACAGTATGTTTGTGTATTATACGGTTAATGGTATGTGGAGCTTAATTATAATGTATAATATTTTATATTTTATTGAGGAGAACGGTACGTACGTCAATATATGTGATAACTATATAGTAGTATATAGTGCTCAAAAAATACACGCACGCGCGTTATTTCTTAACATAAAAGTCTTAATAGGGTACAAAATATTATATTATAAGTATCTTAAGTTTAAGTATTATATAATACTTTTACTCAAAATAATTTATTCAATTAATATTTTAAACTATTTTAATTAAAAAATTATATGTAATTTTTATCACATAATTAATATATATCCCGTGTACAGTGTACATGTGATCATATATAACTATGGCAATATAATTAAAATTGTGAAATAATTAATTAATTTAGACTGCGGTTATATCCGCTATATATATATATATATATATATAATATAAATAAATACGTTATATTATATATAGTGTGTGTGGACTAGTTTAATTAAGCTAGCAACTCAGAGAAGCTAGGGTACATGAGTTAAACTGGGCTGTCTGAGCTGCGGTGGACTGTCCTGGACTGCAGTGGACTGTCTGAACTTCTCATCATTGCAGTTAAATAATTTGAACTGGACTGGACTGTCTGAGCTGCATTGGACTGCCGCAGAACTGATTTGATCTAAACTGGACTGTCTGAGCTTCAATTAATTCATTTGAACTAGACTGGACTCTCTCAGCTGCATTGGACTTCCGCTGAACTGGTTTTTGAGCTAAACTGGACTGTCTGAGCTGCGGTGGACTGTCCTGGACTGCAGTGGACTGTCTGAGCTTCAATGGACTAATTTGAACTAGACTGGACTGTCTGAGCTGCGATGGACTGTCCTGGACTGTCTGAGCTCCATTGGACTGCCGGTGAACTGGTTTGAGCTAAACTGGCCTGTCTGAGCTGCGGTGGCTGTTCTGGACTACAGTGGACTGTCTGAGCTTCAATGGACTAATTTGAACTAGACTGGACTGTCTTAGCTGCGATGGACTGTCCTGGACTGTCTGAGCTTCATTGGACTGCCGCTGAACTGGTTTGAGCTAAACTGGCCTGTCTGAGCTGCGGTGGCTGTTCTGGACTACAGTGGACTGTCTGAGCTTCAATGGACTAATTTGAACTAGACTGGACTGTCTGAGCTGCGATGGACTGTCCTGGACTGTCTGAGCTTCATTGGACTGCCGCTGAACTGGTTTGAGCTAAACTGGCCTGTCTGAGCTGCGGTGGACTGTCCTGGACTACAGTGGACTGTCTGAGCTGCAGTGGACTAATTTGAACTAGACTGGACTGTCTGAGCTGCGATGGACTGTCCTGGACTGTCTGAGCTTCATTGGACTGCCGCTGAACTGGTTTGAGCTAAACTGGCCTGTCTGAGCTGCGGTGGACTGTCCTGGACTACAGTGGACTGTCTGAGCTGCAGTGGACTAATTTGAACTAGACTGGACTGTCTGAGCTGCAATGGACTAATTTGAACTAGACTGGACTGTCTGAGCTGCAGTGGACTGTCCTGGACTGCAGTGGACTGTCTGAGCTTCAATGGGCTAATTTGAACTAGACTGGACTGTCTGAGCTTCATTCCATTGCCGCTGAACTGGTTTGAGCTAAACTGGCCTGTCTGAGCTGCGGTGGACAGTCCTGGACTACAGTGGCCGTCTGAGCTTAAATGGACTAATTTGAACTAAACGGGACTGTCTGAGCTGCAGTGGACTGTCTGAGCTTTTATAAACTAATTTGAACTAGACTGGACTGTCTGAGCTGCATTGGACTGCCGCTAAACTGGTTTGAGCTAAACTGGACTGTCTGAGCTGCGGTGGACAGTCCTGGACTGCAGTGGACTGTCTGAGCTTCAATGGACTAATATGAACTAGACTGGACTGTCTGAGCTGCATTGGACTGCCGCTGAACTTGTTTGAGCTAAACTGGCTTGTCTGAGCTGCGGTGGACAGTCCTGGACTACAGTGGCCGTCTGAGCTTAAATGGACTAATTTGAACTAAACTGGACTTTCTGAGCTGCGGTGGACTGTCCTGGACTACAGGACTAGTTTGAGCTAGCTGAAGCTACTTTGAGCTGCAGAAAGGTTATGAGCTGATTATGAACTAATTCAAACTGCATTGAACTGCAGAAATTTTGAGCAGGAAACAGCTCAGAATAGTTAAAAACTGTTTTGAACTGATTTGAACTTCGCTGTTCAAAACAGTCCAGAATATTAGCACATTTGAACTGCATGAGCTGATTTGAACTCCCTCAATCAGCTCAGACTAGTCCAGATTTAGACGTGGGATGCCCTAGCCCTACTAAAAATTTAAATTCGGTGCACTTTTATTTTAATCTATATTTCAGAATATTACGTATTCCTTGGATTCTGCTGTGATTAATTTGGTGAAAATGGGTTGAAAGGTCTTGTTTCGATAAGGAGCAACTTTTTAACGCGCAAAAAGTCACTTTCGCCACATTAAAAAAAGTGGAAAAGTGACCCTTTGTGAACATGTGGAAGGGTATTGGTATTTTCAAAGTTTTGTTCTTTAAAACTTTCTTGTAGTTTCAAGGAGAGTAATGTTATATTTTTTTTTGAATTTGTCATGGCAAAACGAATCGAATCCATTCCTAGCACTTTGATTTCGATTCATAACATCGACTTTTTAAAATTCCAAAAAAGGGGTTTTTCTAACGTAACCAAAATTGCCATCCCATTATCTCAGTTTAAGTTTAAGGGAGAGAGTGGAAAATTATATTGTCAAAGTCTGCTTGACAAGGAGATGCCCTAGCCCTACTAAAAATTGAAATTCGGTGCACTTTTATTTGTAGCTATATATCAGAATATTACGTATTCCTTGGATCCTGCTGCGATTAATTTGGTGAAAATGGGTTGAAAGGTCTTGTTTCGATAAGAAGCAACTTTTTAACGCGCAAAAAGTCACTTTCGCCACCTTAAAAAAAGTGGAAAAGTGACCCTTCGTGAACATGTGGGGGGGTATTGGTATTTTCAAAGTTTCGTTCCTGAATACTTTCTTGTAGTTAAAAGGAGAGTAAAGTTATATTTTTTTTTTAATTTGTCATGGCAAAACGAATCGATTCCATTCCAAACACTTTGATTTCGATTTATAACATCGACTTTTTAAAATTCCAAAAATGGGGTTTTTCTAACGTAACCAAAATTGCCATCCCATTATCTCAGTTTAAGTTTAAGGGAGAGAGTTGAAAGTTATATTGTCAAAGTCTGCTTGACAAGGAGATGCACTAGCCCTACTAAAAATTGAAATTCAGTGCACTTTTATTTGTAGATATATATCAGAATATTACGTATTCCTTGGATCCTGCTGCGATTAATTTGGTGAAAATGGGTTGAAAGGTCTTGTTTCGATAAGGAGCAACTTTTTAACGCGCAAAAAGTCACTTTCGCCACCTTAAAAAAAGTGGAAAAGTGACCCTTCGTGAACATGTGGGGGGGTATTGGTATTTTCAAAGTTTCGTTCTTTAAAACTTTCTTGTAGTTGCAAGGAGAGTAATGTTATATTTTTTTTTTAATTTTTCATGGCAAAACGAATCGATTCCATTCTAAACACTTTGATTTCGATTTATAACATCGACTTTTTAAAATTCCAAAAATGGGGTTTTTCTAACGTAACCATAATTGCCATCCCATTATCTCAGTTTAAGTTTAAGGGAGAGAGTTGAAAGTTATATTGTCAAAGTCTGCTTGACAAGGAGATGCCCTAGCCCTACTAAAAATTGAAATTCGGTGCACTTTTATTTGTAGCTATATATCAGAATATTACGTATTCCTTGGATCCTGCTGCGATTAATTTAGTGAAAATGGGTTGAAAGGTCTTGTTTCGATAAGGAGCAACTTTTTAACGCGCAAAAAGTCACTTTCGCCACCTTAAAAAAAGTGGAAAAGTGACCCTTCGTGAACATGTGGGGGGGTATTGGTATTTTCAAAGTTTCGTTCTTTAAAACTTTCTTGTAGTTGCAAGGAGAGTACTGTTATATTTTTTTTTTGAATTTGTCATGGCAAAACGAATCGATTCCATTCCTAACACTTTGTTTTCGATATATAACATTGACTTTTTAAAATTCCAAAAAAGGGGTTTTTCTAACGTAACCAAAATTGCCATCCCATTATCTCAGTATAGGTTTAAGGGAGAGAGTTGAAAGTTATATTGTCAAAGTCTGCTTGACAAGGAGATGCCCTAGCCCTACTAAAAATTGAAATTCGGTGCACTTTTATTTATAGCTATATATCAGAATATTACGTATTCCTTGGATCCTGCTGCGATTAGTATGGTGAAAATGGGTTGAAAGGTCTTGTTTCGATAAGGAGCAATTTTTTAACGCGCAAAAAGTCACTTTCGCCACCTTAAAAAAAGTGGAAAAGTGACCCTTCGTGAACATGTGGGGGGGTGTTGGTATTTTCAAAGTTTCGTTCCTGAAAACTTTCTTGTAGTTGCAAGGAGAGTAATGTTATATTTTTTTTTTGAATTTGTCATGGCAAAACGAATCGATTCCATTCCTAACACTTTGTTTTCGATATATAACATTGACTTTTTAAAATTCCAAAAATGGGGTTTTTCTAACGTAACCAAAATTGCCATTCCATTATCTCAGTTTAAGTTTAAGGGAGAGAGTGGAAAAATATATTGTCAAAGTCTGCTTGACAAGGAGATGCCCTAGCCCTACTAAAAATTGAAATTCGGTGCACTTTTATTTGTAGCTATATATCAGAATATTACGTATTCCTTGGATCCTGCTGCGAATAATTTGGTGAAAATGGGTTGAAAGGTCTTGTTTCGATAAGGAGCAACTTTTTAACGCGCAAAAAGTCACTTTCGCCACCTTAAAAAAAGTGGAAAAGTGACCCTTCGTGAACATGTGGGGGGGTATTGGTATTTTCAAAGTTTCGTTCTTTAAAACTTTCTTGTAGTTGCAAGGAGAGTAATGTTATAATTTTTTTGGAATTTGTCATGGCAAAACGAATCGATTCCATTCCTAACACTTTGTTTTCGATATATAACATTGACTTTTTAAAATTCCAAAAAAGGGGTTTTTCTAACGTAACCAAAATTGAAATCCCATTATCTCAGTATAGGTTTAAGGGAGAGAGTTGAAAGTTATATTGTCAAAGTCTGCTTGACAAGTAGATGCCCTAGCCCTACTAAAAATTGAAATTCGGTGTACTTTTATTTGTAGCTATTTATCAGATTATTACGTATTCCTTGGATCCTGCTGCGATTAATTTGGTGAAAATGGGTAGAAAGATCTTGTTTCGATAAGGAGCAACTTCTTGACGCGCAAAAAGTCATTTTCGCCACCTTAAAAAAAGTGGAAAAGTGACCCTCCGTGAACATGTGGGGGGGTATTGGTATTTTCAAAGTTTCGTTCCTGAATACTTTCTTGTAGTTGCAAGGAGAGTAATGTTATATTTTTTTTTAATTTGTCATGGCAAAACAAATCGATTCCATTCTTAACACTTTCTTTTCGAATTATAACATCGACTTTTTAAAATTAAAAAAAAGGGGTTTTTCTAACGTAACCAAAATTGCCATCCCATTATCTCAGTTTAGGTTTAAGGGAGAGAGTTAAAAGTTATATTGTCAAAGTCTGTTTGATGAGGAGATGCCCTAGCCCTACTAAAAATTTAAATTCGGTGCACTTTTATTTTAATCTATATTTCAGAATATTACGTATTCCTTGGATTCTGCTGTGATTAATTTGGTGAAAATGGGTTGAAAGGTCTTGTTTCGATAAGGAGCAACTTTTTAACGCGCAAAAAGTCACTTTCGCCACATTAAAAAAAGTGGAAAAGTGACCCTTTGTGAACATGTGGAAGGGTATTGGTATTTTCAAAGTTTTGTTCTTTAAAACTTTCTTGTAGTTTCAAGGAGAGTAATGTTATATTTTTTTTTGAATTTGTCATGGCAAAACGAATCGAATCCATTCCTAGCACTTTGATTTCGATTCATAACATCGACTTTTTAAAATTCCAAAAAAGGGGTTTTTCTAACGTAACCAAAATTGCCATCCCATTATCTCAGTTTAAGTTTAAGGGAGAGAGTGGAAAATTATATTGTCAAAGTCTGCTTGACAAGGAGATGCCCTAGCCCTACTAAAAATTGAAATTCGGTGCACTTTTATTTGTAGCTATATATCAGAATATTACGTATTCCTTGGATCCTGCTGCGATTAATTTGGTGAAAATGGGTTGAAAGGTCTTGTTTCGATAAGAAGCAACTTTTTAACGCGCAAAAAGTCACTTTCGCCACCTTAAAAAAAGTGGAAAAGTGACCCTTCGTGAACATGTGGGGGGGTATTGGTATTTTCAAAGTTTCGTTCCTGAATACTTTCTTGTAGTTAAAAGGAGAGTAAAGTTATATTTTTTTTTTAATTTGTCATGGCAAAACGAATCGATTCCATTCCAAACACTTTGATTTCGATTTATAACATCGACTTTTTAAAATTCCAAAAATGGGGTTTTTCTAACGTAACCAAAATTGCCATCCCATTATCTCAGTTTAAGTTTAAGGGAGAGAGTTGAAAGTTATATTGTCAAAGTCTGCTTGACAAGGAGATGCACTAGCCCTACTAAAAATTGAAATTCAGTGCACTTTTATTTGTAGATATATATCAGAATATTACGTATTCCTTGGATCCTGCTGCGATTAATTTGGTGAAAATGGGTTGAAAGGTCTTGTTTCGATAAGGAGCAACTTTTTAACGCGCAAAAAGTCACTTTCGCCACCTTAAAAAAAGTGGAAAAGTGACCCTTCGTGAACATGTGGGGGGGTATTGGTATTTTCAAAGTTTCGTTCTTTAAAACTTTCTTGTAGTTGCAAGGAGAGTAATGTTATATTTTTTTTTTAATTTTTCATGGCAAAACGAATCGATTCCATTCTAAACACTTTGATTTCGATTTATAACATCGACTTTTTAAAATTCCAAAAATGGGGTTTTTCTAACGTAACCATAATTGCCATCCCATTATCTCAGTTTAAGTTTAAGGGAGAGAGTTGAAAGTTATATTGTCAAAGTCTGCTTGACAAGGAGATGCCCTAGCCCTACTAAAAATTGAAATTCGGTGCACTTTTATTTGTAGCTATATATCAGAATATTACGTATTCCTTGGATCCTGCTGCGATTAATTTAGTGAAAATGGGTTGAAAGGTCTTGTTTCGATAAGGAGCAACTTTTTAACGCGCAAAAAGTCACTTTCGCCACCTTAAAAAAAGTGGAAAAGTGACCCTTCGTGAACATGTGGGGGGGTATTGGTATTTTCAAAGTTTCGTTCTTTAAAACTTTCTTGTAGTTGCAAGGAGAGTACTGTTATATTTTTTTTTTGAATTTGTCATGGCAAAACGAATCGATTCCATTCCTAACACTTTGTTTTCGATATATAACATTGACTTTTTAAAATTCCAAAAAAGGGGTTTTTCTAACGTAACCAAAATTGCCATCCCATTATCTCAGTATAGGTTTAAGGGAGAGAGTTGAAAGTTATATTGTCAAAGTCTGCTTGACAAGGAGATGCCCTAGCCCTACTAAAAATTGAAATTCGGTGCACTTTTATTTATAGCTATATATCAGAATATTACGTATTCCTTGGATCCTGCTGCGATTAGTATGGTGAAAATGGGTTGAAAGGTCTTGTTTCGATAAGGAGCAATTTTTTAACGCGCAAAAAGTCACTTTCGCCACCTTAAAAAAAGTGGAAAAGTGACCCTTCGTGAACATGTGGGGGGGTGTTGGTATTTTCAAAGTTTCGTTCCTGAAAACTTT
This sequence comes from Siphlonurus alternatus, assembly GCA_949825025.1. Lineage (NCBI taxonomy): Eukaryota > Metazoa > Arthropoda > Insecta > Ephemeroptera > Siphlonuridae > Siphlonurus > Siphlonurus alternatus. Next base: position 39,591,799 of record OX463780.1, read on the forward strand.
CTTGTAGTTGCAAGGAGAGTAATGTTATATTTTTTTTTTGAATTTGTCATGGCAAAACGAATCGATTCCATTCCTAACACTTTGTTTTCGATATATAACATTGACTTTTTAAAATTCCAAAAATGGGGTTTTTCTAACGTAACCAAAATTGCCATTCCATTATCTCAGTTTAAGTTTAAGGGAGAGAGTTGAAAAATATATTGTCAAAGTCTGCTTGACAAGGAGATGCCCTAGCCCTACTAAAAATTGAAATTCGGTGCACTTTTATTTGTAGCTATATATCAGAATATTACGTATTCCTTGGATCCTGCTGCGAATAATTTGGTGAAAATGGGTTGAAAGGTCTTGTTTCGATAAGGAGCAACTTTTTAACGCGCAAAAAGTCACTTTCGCCACCTTAAAAAAAGTGGAAAAGTGACCCTTCGTGAACATGTGGGGGGGTATTGGTATTTTCAAAGTTTCGTTCTTTAAAACTTTCTTGTAGTTGCAAGGAGAGTAATGTTATAATTTTTTTGGAATTTGTCATGGCAAAACGAATCGATTCCATTCCTAACACTTTGTTTTCGATATATAACATTGACTTTTTAAAATTCCAAAAAAGGGGTTTTTCTAACGTAACCAAAATTGAAATCCCATTATCTCAGTATAGGTTTAAGGGAGAGAGTTGAAAGTTATATTGTCAAAGTCTGCTTGACAAGTAGATGCCCTAGCCCTACTAAAAATTGAAATTCGGTGTACTTTTATTTGTAGCTATTTATCAGATTATTACGTATTCCTTGGATCCTGCTGCGATTAATTTGGTGAAAATGGGTAGAAAGATCTTGTTTCGATAAGGAGCAACTTCTTGACGCGCAAAAAGTCATTTTCGCCACCTTAAAAAAAGTGGAAAAGTGACCCTCCGTGAACATGTGGGGGGGTATTGGTATTTTCAAAGTTTCGTTCCTTAAAACTTTCTTGTAGTTAAAAGGAGAGTAATGTTATATTTTTTTTTTAATTTGTCATGGCAAAACGAATCGATTCCATTCCAAACACTTTGATTTCGATTTATAACATCGACTTTTTAAAATTCCAAAAATGGGGTTTTTCTAACGTAACCAAAATTGCCATCCCATTATCTCAGTTTAAGTTTAAGGGAGAGAGTTGAAAGTTATACTATCAAAGTCTGCTTGACAAGGAGATGCCCTAGCCCTACTAAAAATTGAAATTCGGTGCACTTTTATTTGTAGCTATATATCAGAATATTACGTATTCCTTGGATCCTGCTGCGATTAATTTGGTGAAAATGGGTTGAAAGGTCTTGTTTCGATAAGGAGCAACTTTTTAACGCGCAAAAAGTCACTTTCGCCACCTTAAAAAAAGTGGAAAAGTGACCCTTCGTGAACATGTGGGGGGGTATTGGTATTTTCAAAGTTTCGTTCCTGAAAACTTTCTTTAGTTGCAAGGAGAGTAATGATATATTTTTTTTTTAATTTGTCATGGCAAAACGAATCGATTCCATTCCTAACACTTTGTTTTCGATATATAACAACGACTTTTTAAAATTCCAAAAAAAGGGTTTTTCTAACGTAACCAAAATTGCCATCCCAATATCTCAGTTTAGGTTTAAGGGAGAGAGTTGAAAGTTATATTGTCAAAGTCTGCTAGACAAGGAGATGCCCTAGCCCTACTAAAAATTTAAATTCGGTGCACTTTTATTTTAATCTATATTTCAGAATATTACGTATTCCTTGGATTCTGCTGCGATTAATTTGGTGAAAATGGGTTGAAAGGTCTTGTTTCGATAAGGAGCAACTTTTTAACGCGCAAAAAGTCACTTTCGCCACCTTAAAAAAAGTGGAAAAGTGACCCTTCGTGAACATGTGGGGGGGTATTGGTATTTTCAAAGTTTCGTTCCTTAAAACTTTCTTGTAGTTAAAAGGAGAGTAATGTTATATTTTTTTTTTAATTTGTCATGGCAAAACGAATCGATTCCATTCCAAACACTTTGATTTCGATTTATAACATTGACTTTTTAAAATTCCAAAAATGGGGTTTTTCTAACGTAACCAAAATTGCCATCCCATTATCTCAGTTTAAGTTTAAGGGAGAGAGTTGAAAGTTATACTGTCAAAGTCTGCTTGACAAGGAGATGCCCTAGCCCTACTAAAAATTGAAATTCGGTGCACTTTTATTTGTAGCTATATATCAGAATATTACGTATTCCTTGGATCCTGCTGCGATTAATTTGGTGAAAATGGGTTGAAAGGTCTTGTTTCGATAAGGAGCAACTTTTTAACGCGCAAAAAGTCACTTTCGCCACCTTAAAAAAAGTGGAAAAGTGACCCTTCGTGAACATGTGGGGGGGTATTGGTATTTTCAAAGTTTCGTTCCTGAAAACTTTCTTGTAGTTGCAAGGAGAGTAATGATATATTTTTTTTTTAATTTGTCATGGCAAAACGAATCGATTCCATTCCTAACACTTTGTTTTCGATATATAACAACGACTTTTTAAAATTCCAAAAAAAGGGTTTTTCTAACGTAACCAAAATTGCCATCCCAGTATCTCAGTTTAGGTTTAAGGGAGAGAGTTGAAAGTTATATTGTCAAAGTCTGCTAGACAAGGAGATGCCCTAGCCCTACTAAAAATTTAAATTCGGTGCACTTTTATTTTAATCTATATTTCAGAATATTACGTATTCCTTGGATTCTGCTGTGATTAATTTGGTGAAAATGGGTTGAAAGGTCTTGTTTCGATAAGGAGCAACTTTTTAACGCGCAAAAAGTCACTTTCGCCACATTAAAAAAAGTGGAAAAGTGACCCTTTGTGAACATGTGGAAGGGTATTGGTATTTTCAAAGTTTTGTTCTTTAAAACTTTCTTGTAGTTTCAAGGAGAGTAATGTTATATTTTTTTTTGAATTTGTCATGGCAAAACGAATCGAATCCATTCCTAGCACTTTGATTTCGATTCATAACATCGACTTTTTAAAATTCCAAAAAAGGGGTTTTTCTAACGTAACCAAAATTGCCATCCCATTATCTCAGTTTAAGTTTAAGGGAGAGAGTGGAAAATTATATTGTCAAAGTCTGCTTGACAAGGAGATGCCCTAGCCCTACTAAAAATTGAAATTCGGTGCACTTTTATTTGTAGCTATATATCAGAATATTACGTATTCCTTGGATCCTGCTGCGATTAATTTGGTGAAAATGGGTTGAAAGGTCTTGTTTCGATAAGAAGCAACTTTTTAACGCGCAAAAAGTCACTTTCGCCACCTTAAAAAAAGTGGAAAAGTGACCCTTCGTGAACATGTGGGGGGGTATTGGTATTTTCAAAGTTTCGTTCCTGAATACTTTCTTGTAGTTAAAAGGAGAGTAAAGTTATATTTTTTTTTTAATTTGTCATGGCAAAACGAATCGATTCCATTCCAAACACTTTGATTTCGATTTATAACATCGACTTTTTAAAATTCCAAATATGGGGTTTTTCTAACGTAACCAAAATTGCCATCCCATTATCTCAGTTTAAGTTTAAGGGAGAGAGTTGAAAGTTATATTGTCAAAGTCTGCTTGACAAGGAGATGCACTAGCCCTACTAAAAATTGAAATTCAGTGCACTTTTATTTGTAGATATATATCAGAATATTACGTATTCCTTGGATCCTGCTGCGATTAATTTGGTGAAAATGGGTTGAAAGGTCTTGTTTCGATAAGGAGCAACTTTTTAACGCGCAAAAAGTCACTTTCGCCACCTTAAAAAAAGTGGAAAAGTGACCCTTCGTGAACATGTGGGGGGGTATTGGTATTTTCAAAGTTTCGTTCTTTAAAACTTTCTTGTAGTTGCAAGGAGAGTAATGTTATATTTTTTTTTTAATTTTTCATGGCAAAACGAATCGATTCCATTCTAAACACTTTGATTTCGATTTATAACATCGACTTTTTAAAATTCCAAAAATGGGGTTTTTCTAACGTAACCATAATTGCCATCCCATTATCTCAGTTTAAGTTTAAGGGAGAGAGTTGAAAGTTATATTGTCAAAGTCTGCTTGACAAGGAGATGCCCTAGCCCTACTAAAAATTGAAATTCGGTGCACTTTTATTTGTAGCTATATATCAGAATATTACGTATTCCTTGGATCCTGCTGCGATTAATTTAGTGAAAATGGGTTGAAAGGTCTTGTTTCGATAAGGAGCAACTTTTTAACGCGCAAAAAGTCACTTTCGCCACCTTAAAAAAAGTGGAAAAGTGACCCTTCGTGAACATGTGGGGGGGTATTGGTATTTTCAAAGTTTCGTTCTTTAAAACTTTCTTGTAGTTGCAAGGAGAGTACTGTTATATTTTTTTTTTGAATTTGTCATGGCAAAACGAATCGATTCCATTCCTAACACTTTGTTTTCGATATATAACATTGACTTTTTAAAATTCCAAAAAAGGGGTTTTTCTAACGTAACCAAAATTGCCATCCCATTATCTCAGTATAGGTTTAAGGGAGAGAGTTGAAAGTTATATTGTCAAAGTCTGCTTGACAAGGAGATGCCCTAGCCCTACTAAAAATTGAAATTCGGTGCACTTTTATTTATAGCTATATATCAGAATATTACGTATTCCTTGGATCCTGCTGCGATTAGTATGGTGAAAATGGGTTGAAAGGTCTTGTTTCGATAAGGAGCAATTTTTTAACGCGCAAAAAGTCACTTTCGCCACCTTAAAAAAAGTGGAAAAGTGACCCTTCGTGAACATGTGGGGGGGTGTTGGTATTTTCAAAGTTTCGTTCCTGAAAACTTTCTTGTAGTTGCAAGGAGAGTAATGTTATATTTTTTTTTTGAATTTGTCATGGCAAAACGAATCGATTCCATTCCTAACACTTTGTTTTCGATATATAACATTGACTTTTTAAAATTCCAAAAATGGGGTTTTTCTAACGTAACCAAAATTGCCATTCCATTATCTCAGTTTAAGTTTAAGGGAGAGAGTTGAAAAATATATTGTCAAAGTCTGCTTGACAAGGAGATGCCCTAGCCCTACTAAAAATTGAAATTCGGTGCACTTTTATTTGTAGCTATATATCAGAATATTACGTATTCCTTGGATCCTGCTGCGAATAATTTGGTGAAAATGGGTTGAAAGGTCTTGTTTCGATAAGGAGCAACTTTTTAACGCGCAAAAAGTCACTTTCGCCACCTTAAAAAAAGTGGAAAAGTGACCCTTCGTGAACATGTGGGGGGGTATTGGTATTTTCAAAGTTTCGTTCTTTAAAACTTTCTTGTAGTTGCAAGGAGAGTAATGTTATAATTTTTTTGGAATTTGTCATGGCAAAACGAATCGATTCCATTCCTAACACTTTGTTTTCGATATATAACATTGACTTTTTAAAATTCCAAAAAAGGGGTTTTTCTAACGTACCCTAGTCGAAAAATAAAGGCAGTAGTCAAGTGGTGACTACTGCTAAGTGGTAATTTGAGCAGTGGTCAAGTAGTCACTGCCCAAGTGGTCGCAAGTAGTCACCAGTAGTCACTTTCAAGTAGTCACCAGTAGTCACTTTCAAGTAGTCACCAGTAGTCACTTTCAAGTAGTCACCAGTAGTCACTTTCAAGTAGTCACCAGTAGTCACTTTCAAGTGGTCACCAGTAGTCACTTTCAAGTAGTCACCAGTAGTCACTTTCAAGTAGTCACCAGTAGTCGATTTCAAGTGGTCAAATTAAACGGTTTTTTAGTATTTTCTCGCGATATATCCGTCTATCATCACGATGCAGTTTTTTCCCGTTTAAGCCAACAGATAGATAAATTATAACTGGAACAAGTAAAGAAATTATTCTTTCACATTTTTAACTTGAATTATTAAAATGTAATTATAATACTTTGTAATAATTCAAGATAAAAACGTGACAAACAAATAGGACGAGAAACATCTATAATATACATACCAATTTTACGCTCCATGCAATAAAAACATTTACTTTTTTTTTAAAACTTTTTTTAAAAAAAAAAACTTTTTAAAACATTTACTTTATTAAATTATTCCTAACTTATTAATTTTAATTTAATTTCCCAAGTATTTTTTTAATTTTTTACAGCAAAATGAAAGAATAATATTTTTTAATTCATACTTTATAAATATATAATAAAAAAAAATATATATGAAAAAAAAAACACGTTGATTATTAAAGATTTATAATTATTAATATAATAAATAAAATACATAATAAAAAATGAACATCTTTGAAGAATAATTACCAACGGCTTTCATCTCGGCGTCTTTTTTATCAAGTTCCAAGAGCCGATAAACATTGACTGTTTAAGGCTACCTAGAACAAATAATTTGACACAAAGTAACGAGAATTTTAATAAATAAAATTTCATAATACGTTTTAGGTACTGAAAAGGTACTTATCTGATGTAAAACTGCTTGAAAAACAAATTGTTCCGGGAGCTCTGCACACACAACCCCGTCTCACATGTGTTTAGTGCCACCATTTTAGATAATTTTCTTCATCACGAGAACCCCGTACAATTGACTACTTGGTAAGTGATCACTTTCTTAAGTAGTCAGAATTTTGTGACAACTAATATAGCGTTTGCCTGGCTTTGTTGTTATTTACATTCAGCAGTAGGTACTGAGAGGGAACTGGAATCACTTGATTTATTCTTCCTAATTTAACATATTTTTAATTTTTTTAACAATAAAATATATACGTAAGAAATTAATATACATAACTTGAACATATACATTTTTTTTATTTTACCTGGTTTCTTTATGATAATTTTTTGTTGTGCTGTTTCCCCCTCGCATTCAAAAGTCTGCGGGGAAAGCAATGGTCGGTGATTGGCTGATTTTTTTAAAGAATCTTAGGGTCAATATCAGTGCATAAGTGTCGTAAAATGGTCATTATTGACGTGAAATTTGGAGACGATTTACATTTTATTTAATGATTTTTTGTATTTTCCACAGATATCATTGGCAAATATTTTATTTTTTTCCATTTACTTGACATTTCAATCTATCAAATAAAATAATTGTCAAAGGTACCACAATTGTCATATTGCAGAAAATAAATAGTTTTTGGTATGCTACTACCATGTTAAATAGGTGCTTTTTGCCTACATTCACGTGACGTCATGGTTTTGTGACGTATCCCTTGTCTAAAAATGAGCCTATGGTCAAGTGGTTGACTACTGCCCAATGGTGAATTGGCCATTGGTCAAGTGGTCAAGGTCAAGTAGTCATGGTCTAATGGTCCATTGGTCACGGTCTAATGGTCCATTGGTCACGGTCTAATGGTCCATTGGTCACGGTCTAATTGTCCATTGGTCACGGTCTAATGGTCCATTGGTCACGGTCTAATGGTCCATTGGTCACAGTGGTCTAATGGTCCATTGGTCACGGTCTAATGGTCCATTGGTCACGGTCCAATGGTCCATTGGTCACGGTCTAATGGTCCATTGGTCACGGTCTAATGGTCCATTGGTCACGGTCAAATGGTCCTTTGGTCATGGTCCAATGGTCCAGTAGGCACGGTCTAATGGTCCAGTCGTCATGCAGTTTCAAGTGGTCCAAAATGGTCATTTGAAGATGTTCCCGCGTGCTGTACATCACGATGCTGCAATCATTTTATTCAGCCACAGATTCGATAGGAGAAGTATTGCTAAAACATGTAATAAAATTAAATTTCAACATTTTTACTTTGAATTGGTAAAATATTTTTACCAAATTCAAAATAAAAATTCTACAAATAAGACGAGAAACATTAATCACAAGAACGTATAATCAAGAAGTAAAAAGTTGCATTAACTTATATATAATATAGAGAGTTAAAAGACATGCATCATGAAAGCATTATAAACAGCTCCTCGAGGTTAATAATAGTATAATAGTAATTTATTCAATATTACTCAGGTAAAAATGCTACAAACAAGACGAAAAACATTTATATTCATGACTTATAATATGCAGAATCAATGAAGAATTAAGTAAAAAAGTCATGATGCATTTACTTAATTTTTTATAATATAATATAGAGATCGAGTTTAATAAAAGACATGATGAAAGCATTAAAAACCGAGGTTATTTGGAATAAATTAATATTTCATAGCTTGAAAACTCAAATTCTTTTATCATGGCAAATAAGTGCTTTTTTGAAGTATATAATTACCAATAATGGCTTCCTTTCCGTCGATCTTTTTTATCACATGTACCAAGAGCCGATAAACATTGACTGTTTAAGGCCACCTGGAACAAAAAATACGACACAAAGAAACAAGAACTTCACAAAATAACAGTTCATAATAAGTTTTATGTGCAAAAAAGGTACTTATCTGATGTAAAACTGCTTAAAATATACGAATTCAGAGATTTTATCTTCAATATGCTCCTCGTGGTGACGCCATGTTTTTTTCTAGCACCGGATACATCACGTGACCCGCGCATGCGCAGTTGCGCACAGCACTGACCATTGACGTTAATGGTCAAAATCTGACTACTGACGTCAATGGTCACAAAATTTTGACCAAAAAATCTTTAATTAACATATATTGAATTCATATATGTGTATATAGTCCGACCTTTCATGTAATGGTCAAAAAAATCTTAACTACTAAACTAAGTAGTCAAAATATCATGACCATTGACCATCATCATGACCAATGAATTCTTTAGTCGGACCATTGATGTAATGGTCAAAAAAATTGACTAGTGATCGAACCAATTAAGAAGTCAAAATATCATGACCATTGACCATGACCAATGAATTCAGTAGTCCGACCATTGATGTCATGGTAAAAAAAATTGACTAGTAAACCAAGTAGTCAAAATATCATGACCACTGACCATGACCAATGAATTCAGTAGTCCGACCATTGATGTCATGGTCAAAAAATCTTGACCATCTGAACCATTAGTCTAAATATCATGACCATTGACTATGACCATTGACCATAACCATTGAATTCAGTAGTCCGACCATTAGTGCCATGGTCGAAAAAATCTTGACTACTGAACCAAGTAGTCAAAATATCATGACCATTGACCATGACCAATGAATTCAGTAGTCCGACCATTGATGTCATGGTCAAAAAATCTTGACTATTTGAACCAGTAGTCTAAATATCATGACCATTGACTATGACCATTGACCATAACCATTGAATTCAGTAGTCCGACCATTAGTGCCATGGTCGAAAAAATCTTGACTACTGAAGCAAGTAGTCAAAATATCATGACCATTGACCATGACCAATGAATTCAGTAGTCCGACCATTCATTTCAATGGTCTGACCATAGATTTTAGATGGTCAAATTCTGACTATTAGGCTCATTTTTCGACAAGGGATGGTGAAAGACCCGTATTAAGTAGTCAAATGCTAAGTGGTCATGATGTTTCGACTACTTGCATAAGTAGTCACAAAATTCTGACTACTTACCAAGTGATCAAGATTTTATGAACACTGAGCGCCGACTACTTGCATAAGTAGTCACAAAAATCTGACTATAACTTTACGAAGTGGTCGAGATTTTATGAACACTGAACGCCGACTACTTGCATAAGTAGTCACAAAATTCTGACTACTTACCAAGTGGTCGAAATTTTATGAACACTGAATGCCGACTACTTGCATAAGTATAGTCACAAAATTCTGACTACTTACCAAGTGGTCGAAATTTTATGAACACTGAGCGCCGACTACTTGCATAAGTAGTCACAAAATTCTGACTACTTACGAAGTGGTCGAGATTTTATGAACACTGAGCGCCGACTACTTGCATAAGTAGTCACAAAATTCTGACTACTTACCAAGTGGTCGAGATTTTATGAACACTGAGCGCCGACTACTTGCATAAGTGGTCACAAAATTCTGACTACTTACCAAGTGATCGAGATTTTATGAACACTGAGCGCTGACTACTTGATTCAGTGGTCCGACTACTTAACAAGTGGTCAAGATTTTGAACACTGAGCACCTGAGCACTTGACTCAGTAGTCCGACTACTTGACCCAGTAGTCTGACTACTTGTTTTAAGTAGTCAAGTACTTGTGTAAGTCGTCAACCACTTGACTACTAGACTCATTTTTTGACAAGGGTAACCAAAATTGCCATCCCATTATCTCAGTATAGGTTTAAGGGAGAGAGTTGAAAGTTATATTGTCAAAGTCTGCTTGACAAGGAGATGCCCTAGCCCTACTAAAAATTGAAATTCGGTGCACTTTTATTTGTAGCTATTTATCAGATTATTACGTATTCCTTGGATCCTGCTGCGATTAATTTGGTGAAAATGGGTAGAAAGATCTTGTTTCGATAAGGAGCAACTTTTTAACGCGCAAAAAGTCACTTTCGCCACCTTAAAAAAAGTGGAAAAGTGACCCTTCGTGAACATGTGGGGGGGTATTGGTATTTTCAAAGTTTCGTTCCTTAAAACTTTCTTGTAGATAAAAGGAGAGTAATGTTATATTTTTTTTTTAATTTGTCATGGCAAAACGAATCGATTCCATTCCAAACACTTTGATTTCGATTTATAACATCGACTTTTTAAAATTCCAAAAATGGGGTTTTTCTAACGTAACCAAAATTGCCATCCCATTATCTCAGTTTAAGTTTAAGGGAGAGAGTTGAAAGTTATATAGTCAAAGTCTGCTTGACAAGGAGATGCCCTAGCCCTACTAAAAATTGAAATTCAGTGCACTTTTATTTGTAGCTATATATCAGAATATTACGTATTCCTTGGATCCTGCTAAGATTAATTTGGTGAAAATGGATTGAAAGGTCTTGTTTCGATAAGGAGGAACTTTTTAACGCGCAAAAAGTCACTTTCGCCACCTTCAAAAAAGTGGAAAAGTGACCCTTCGTGAACATGTGGGGGGGTATTGGTATTTTCAAAGTTTCGTTCTTTAAAACTTTCTTTTAGTTGCAAGGAGAGTAATGTTATATTTTTTTTTGAATTTGTCATGGCAAAACGAATCGATTCCATTCCTAACACTTTGTTTTCGATATATAACATTGACTTTTTAAAATTCCAAAAAAGGGGTTTTTCTAACGTAAACAAAATTGCCTTCCCATTATCTCAGTATAGGTTTAAGGAAGAGACTTGAAAGTTATATTGTCAAAGTCTGCTTGACAAGGAGATGCCCTAGCTATACTAAAAATTGAAATTCGGTGCTCTTTTGTTTGAAGCTATTTATCAGATTATTACGTATTCCTTGGATCCTGCTGCGATTAATTTGGTGAAAATGGGTAGAAAGATCTTGTTTCGATAAGGAGCAACTTCTTGACGCGCAAAAAGTCACTTTCGCCACATTTAAAAAAGTGGAAAAGTGACCCTCCGTGAACATGTGGGGGAGTATTGGTATTTTCAAAGTTTCGTTCCTTAAAACTTTCTTGTAGTTAAAAGGAGAGTAATGTTATATTTTATTTTTAATTTATCATGGCAAAACGAATCGATTCCATTCCAAACACTTTGATTTCGATTTATAACATCGACTTTTTAAAATTCCAAAAATGGGGTTTTTCTAACGTAACCAAAATTGCCATCCCATTATCTCAGTTTAAGTTTAAGGGAGTGAGTTGAAAGTTATATTATCAAAGTCTGCTTGACGAGGAGATGCTCTAGCTCCCCTAAAAATTTAAATTCGGTGCACTTTTATTTTAATCTATATATCAGAATATTACTTATTCCTTGGATTCTGCTGCAATTAATTTGGTGAAAACGGGTTGAAAGGTCTTGTTTCGATAAGGATTAACTTCTTGAAGTTCAAAAAGTCACTTTCGCCACATTAAAAAAAGTGGAAAAGTGACCCTCCGTGAACATGTGGGGGGGTATTGGTATTTTCAAAGTTTCGTTCTTTAAAACTTTCTTTTAGTTGCAAGGAGAGTAATGTTATATTTTTTTTGGAATTTGTCATGGCAAAACGAATCGATTCCATTCCTAACACTTTGTTTTCGATATATAACATTGACTTTTTAAAATTTCAAAAAAGGGGTTTTTCTAACGTAACCAAAATTGCCATCCCATTATCTCAGTATAGATTTAAGGGAGAGAGTTGAAAGTTATATTGTCAAAGTCTGCTTGACAAGGAGATGCCCTAGCCCTACTAAAAATTGAAATTCGGTGCACTTTTATTTGTATCTATTTATCAGATTATTACGTATTCCTTGGATCCTGCTGCGATTAATTTGGTGAAAATGGGTAGAAAGATCTTGTTTCGATAAGGAGCAACTTCTTGACGCGCAAAAAGTCACTTTCGCCACCTTTAAAAAAGTGGAAAAGTGACCCTCCGTGAACATGTGGGGGGGTATTGGTATTTTCAAAGTTTCGTTCCTTAAAACTTTGTTGTAGTTAAAAGGAGAGTAATGTTATATTTTTTTTTAATTTGTCATGGCAAAACGAATCGATTCCATTCCAAACACTTTGATTTCGATTTATAACATCGACTTTTTAAAATTCCAAAAATGGGGTTTTTCTAACGTAACCAAAATTGCCATCCCATTATCTCAGTTTAAGTTTAAGGGAGAGAGTTGAAAGTTATATTGTCAAAGTCTGCTGGACGAGGAGATGCTCTAGCCCCCCTAAAAATTTAAATTCGGTGCACTTTTATTTTAATCTATATATCAGAATATTACGTATTCCTTGGATTCTGCTGCAATTAATTTGGTGAAAATGGGTTGAAAGGTCTTGTTTCGATAAGGGTCAACTTCTTGACGCGCAAAAAGTCACTTTCGCCACCTTAAAAAAAGTGGAAAAGTGACCCTTCGTGAACATGTGGGGGGGTATTGGTATTTTCAAAGTTTCGTTCTCTAAAACTGTATTGTAGTTGCAAGGAGAGTAATGTTATAATTTTTTTGGAATTTGTCATGGCAAAACGAATCGATTCCATTCCTAACACTTTGTTTTCGATATATAACATTGACTTTTTAAAATTCCAAAAAAGGGGTTTTTCTAACGTAACCAGAAATGCCATCCCATTATCTCAGTATAGGTTTAAGGGAGAGAGTTGAAAGTTATATTGTCAAAGTCTGCTTGACAAGGAGATGCCCTAGCCTTACTAAAAATTGAAATTCGGTGCACTTTTATTTGTAGCTATTTATCAGATTATTACGTATTCCTTGGATCCTGCTGCGATTAATTTGGTGAAAATGGGTAGAAAGATCTTGTTTCGATAAGGAGCAACTTCTTGACGCGCAAAAAGTCACTTTCGCCACCTTTAAAAAAGTGGAAAAGTGACCCTCCGTGAACATGTGGGGGGTTATTGGTATTTTCAAAGTTTCGTTCCTTAAAACTTTCTTGTAGTTAAAAGGAGAGTAATGTTATATTTTTTTTTTAATTTGTCATGGCAAAACGAATCGATTCCATTCCAAACACTTTGATTTCGATTTATAACATCGACTTTTTAAAATTCCAAAAATGGGGTTTTTCTAACGTAACCAAAATTGCCATCCCATTATCTCAGTTTAAGTTTAAGGGAGAGAGTTGAAAGTTATATTGTCAAAGTCTGCTTGACAAGGAGATGCCCTAGCCCTACTAAAAATTGAAATTCGGTGCACTTTTGTTAGTAGCTATATATCAGAATATTACGTATTCCTTGGATCCTGCTGCGATTAGTTTGGTGAAAATGGGTTGAAAGGTCTTGTTTCGATAAGGAGCAACTTTTTAACGCACAAAAAGTCACTTTCGCCACCTTAAAAAAAGTGGAAAAGTGACCCTTCGTGAACTTGTGGGGGGGTATTGGTATTTTCAAAGTTTCGTTCCTTAAAACTTTCTTGTAGTTAAAAGGAGAGTAATGTTATATTTTTTTTTTAATTTGTCATGGCAAAACGAATCGATTCCATTCCAAACACTTTGATTTCGATTTATAACATCGACTTTTTAAAATTCCAAAAATGGGGTTGTTCTAACGTAACCAAAATTGCCATCCCATTATCTCAGTTTAAGTTTAAGGGAGAGAGTTGAAAGTTATATTGTCAAAGTCTGCTTGACAAGAAGATGCCCTAGCCTTACTAAAAATTGAAATTCGGTGCACTTTTATTTGTAGCTATATATCAGAATATTACGTATTCCTTGGATCCTGCTGCGATTAATTTGGTGAAAATGGGTTGAAAAGTCTTGTTTCGATAAGGAGCAACTTCTTGACGCGCAAAAAGTCACTTTCGCCACCTTAAAAAAAGTGGAAAAGTGACCCTTCGTGAACATGTGGGGGGTTATTGGTATTTTCAAAGTTTCGTTCCTTAAAACTTTCTTGTAGTTAAAAGGAGAGTAATGTTATATTTTTTTTGGAATTTATCATGGCAAAACGAATCGATTCCATTCCAAACACTTTGATTTCGATTTATAACATCGACTTTTTAAAATTCCAAAAATGGGGTTTTTCTAACGTAACCAAAATTGCCATCCCTTTATCTCAGTTTAAGTTTAAGGGAGAGAGTTGAAAGTTATATTGTCAAAGTCTGCTTGACAAGGAGATGCCCTAGCCCTACTAAAAATTGAAATTCGGTGCACTTTTATTTGTAGCTATATATCAGAATATTACGTATTCCTTGGATCCTGCTGCGATAAGTTTGGTGAAAATGGGTTGAAAGGTCTTGTTTCGATAAGGAGCAACTTTTTAACGCGCAAAAAGTCACTTTCGCCACCTTAAAAAAAGTGGAAAAGTGACCCTTCGTGAACATGTGGGGGGGTATTGGTATTTTCAAAGTTTCGTTCCTTAAAACTTTCTTGTAGTTAAAAGGAGAGTAATGTTATATTTTTTTTTTAATTTGTCATGGCAAAACGAATCGATTCCATTCCAAACACTTTGATTTCGATTTTTAACATTGACTTTTTAAAATTCCAAAAAAGGGGTTTTTCTAACGTAACCAAAATTGCCATCCCATTATCTCAGTTTAAGTTTAAGGGAGAGAGTTGAAAGTTATATTGTCAAAGTCTGCTTGACAAGGAGATGCCCTAGCCCTACTAAAAATTGAAATTCGGTGCACTTTTATTTGTAGCTATATATCAGAATATTACGTATTCCTTGGATCCTGCTGCGATTAATTTGGTGAAAATGGGTTGAAAGGTCTTGTTTCGATAAGGAGCAACTTTTTAACGCGCAAAAAGTCACTTTCGCCACCTTAAAAAAAGTGGAAAAGTGACCCTTCGTGAACATGTGGGGGGGTATTGGTATTTTCAAAGTTTCGTTCTTTAAAACTTTCTTGTAGTTGCAAGAAGAGTAATGTTATATTTTTTTTTGAATTTGTCATGGCAAAACGAATCGATTCCATTCCTAACACTTTGTTTTCGATATATAACATTGACTTTTTAAAATTCCAAAAAAGGGGTTTTTCTAACGTAACCAAAATTGCCATCCCATTATCTCAGTATAGGTTTAAGGGAGAGAGTTGAAAGTTATATTGTCAAAGTCTGCTTGACAAGGAGATGCCCAAGCCCTACTAAAAATTGAAATTCGGTGCACTTTTATTTGTAGCTATTTATCAGATTATTACGTATTCCTTGGATCCTGCTGCGATTAATTTGGTGAAAATGGGTAGAAAGATCTTGTTTCGATAAGGAGCAACTTCTTGACGCGCAAAAAGTCACTTTCGCCACATTTAAAAAAGTGGAAAAGTGACCCTTCGTGAACATGTGGGGGGGTATTGGTATTTTCAAAGTTTCGTTCTTTAAAACTTTCTTGTAGTTGCAAGAAGAGTAATGTTATATTTTTTTTTGAATTTGTCATGGCAAAACGAATCGATTCCATTCCTAACACTTTGTTTTCGATATATAACATTGACTTTTTAAAATTCCAAAAAAGGGGTTTTTCTAACGTAACCAAAATTGCCATCCCATTATCTCAGTATAGGTTTAAGGGAGAGAGTTGAAAGTTATATTGTCAAAGTCTGCTTGACAAGGAGATGCCCAAGCCCTACTAAAAGTTGAAATTCGGTGCACTTTTATTTGTAGCTATTTATCAGATTATTACGTATTCCTTGGATCCTGCTGCGATTAATTTGGTGAAAATGGGTAGAAAGATCTTGTTTCGATAAGGAGCAACTTCTTGACGCGCAAAAAGTTCCTTTCGCCACCTTTAAAAAAGTGGAAAAGTGACCCTCCGTGAACATGTGGGGGGGTATTGGTATTTTCAAAGTTTCGTTCCTTAAAACTTTCTTGTAGTTAAAAGGAGAGTAATGTTATATTTTTTTTTTAATTTGTCATGGCAAAACGAATCGATTCCATTCCAAACACTTTGTTTTCGATATATAACATTGACTTTTTAAAATTCCAAAAATGGGGTTTTTCTAACGTAACCAAAATTGCCATCCCATTATCTCAGTTTAAGTTTAAGGGAGAGAGTTGAAAGTTATATTGTCAAAGTCTGCTTGACAAGGAAATGCCCTAGCCCTACTTAAAATTGAAATTCGGTGCACTTTTATTTGTAGCTATATATCAGAATATTACGTATTCCTTGGATCCTGCTGCGATTAATTTGGTGAAAATGGGTTGAAAGGTCTTGTTTCGATAAGGAGCAACTTTTTAACGCGCAAAAAGTCACTTTCGCCACCTTAAAAAAAGTGGAAAAGTGACCCTTCGTGAACATGTGGGGGGGTATTGGTATTTTCAAAGTTTCGTTCTTTAAAACTTTCTTGTAGTTGCAAGAAGAGTAATGTTATATTTTTTTTTGAATTTGTCATGGCAAAACGAATCGATTCCATTCCTAACACTTTGTTTTCGATATATAACATTGACTTTTTAAAATTCCAAAAAAGGGGTTTTTCTAACGTAACCAAAATTGCCATCCCATTATCTCAGTATAGGTTTAAGGGAGAGAGTTGAAAGTTATATTGTCAAAGTCTGCTTGACAAGGAGATGCCCAAGCCCTACTAAAAATTGAAATTCGGTGCACTTTTATTTGTAGCTATTTATCAGATTATTACGTATTCCTTGGATCCTGCTGCGATTAATTTGGTGAAAATGGGTAGAAAGATCTTGTTTCGATAAGGAGCAACTTCTTGACGCGCAAAAAGTTCCTTTCGCCACCTTTAAAAAAGTGGAAAAGTGACCCTCCGTGAACATGTGGGGGGGTATTGGTATTTTCAAAGTTTCGTTCCTTAAATCTTTCTTGTAGATAAAAGGAGAGTAATGTTATATTTTTTTTTTAATTTGTCATGGCAAAACGAATCGATTCCATTCCAAACACTTTGATTTCGATTTATAACATCGACTTTTTAAAATTCCAAAAATGGGATTTTTCTAACGTAACCAAAATTGCCATCCCATTATCTCAGTTTAAGTTTAAGGGAGAGAGTTGAAAGTTATATTGTCAAAGTCTGCTTGACGAGGAGATGCTCTAGCCCCCCTAAAAATTTAAATTCGGTGCACTTTTATTTTAATCTATATATCAGAATATTACGTATTCCTTGGATTCTGCTGCAATTAATTTGGTGAAAATGGGTTGAAAGGTCTTGTTTCGATAAGGAGCAACTTTTTGACGCGCAAAAAGTCACTTTCGCCACCTTAAAAAAAGTGGAAAAGTGACCCTTCGTGAACATGTGGGGGGGTATTGGTATTTTCAAAGTTTCGTTCTTTAAAACTTTCTTGTAGTTGCAAGGAGAGTAATGTTATAATTTTTTTGGAATTTGTCATGGCAAAACGAATCGATTCCATTCCTAACACTTTGTTTTCGATATATAACATTGACTTTTTAAAATTCCAAAAAAGGGGTTTTTCTAACGTAACCAAAATTGCCATCCCATTATCTCAGTATAGGTTTAAGGGAGAGAGTTGAAAGTTATATTGTCAAAGTCTGCTTGACAAGGAGATGCCCTAGCCTTACTAAAAATTGAAATTCGGTGCACTTTTATTTGTAGCTATTTATCAGATTATTACGTATTCCTTGGATCCTGCTGCGATTAATTTGGTGAAAATGGGTAGAAAGATCTTGTTTCGATAAGGAGCAACTTCTTGACGCGCAAAAAGTCACTTTCGCCACCTTTAAAAAAGCGGAAAAGTGACCCTCCGTGAACATGTGGGGGGGTATTGGTATTTTCAAAGTTTCGTTCTTTAAAACTTTCTTGTAGTTGCAAGGAGAGTAATGTTATAATTTTTTTGGAATTTGGCATGGCAAAACGAATCGATTCCATTCCTAACACTTTGTTTTCGATATATAACATTGACTTTTTAAAATTCCAAAAAAGGGGTTTTTCTAACGTAACCAAAATTGCCATCCCATTATCTCAGTATAGGTTTAAGGGAGAGAGTTGAAAGTTATATTGTCAAAGTCTGCTTGACAAGGAGATGCCCTAGCCTTACTAAAAATTGAAATTCGTTGCACTTTTATTTGTAGCTATTTATCAGATTATTACGTATTCCTTGGATCCTGCTGCGATTAATTTGGTGAAAATGGGTAGAAAGATCTTGTTTCGATAAGGAGCAACTTCTTGACGCGCAAAAAGTCACTTTCGCCACCTTTAAAAAAGTGGAAAAGTGACCCTCCGTGAACATGTGGGGGGGTATTGGTATTTTCAAAGTTTCGTTCCTTAAAACTTTCTTGTAGTTAAAAGGAGAGTAATGTTATATTTTTTTTTTAATTTGTCATGGCAAAACGAATCGATTCCATTCCAAACACTTTGATTTCGATTTATAACATCGACTTTTTAAAATTCCAAAAATGGGGTTTTTCTAACGTAACCAAAATTGCCATCCCATTATCTCAGTTTAAGTTTAAGGGAGAGAGTTGAAAGTTATATTGTCAAAGTCTGCTTGACGAGGAGATGCTCTAGCCCCCCTAAAAATTTAAATTCGGTGCACTTTTATTTTAATCTATATATCAGAATATTACGTATTCCTTGGATTCTGCTGCAATTAATTTGGTGAAAATGGGTTGAAAGGTCTTGTTTCGATAAGGAGCAACTTTTTGACGCGCAAAAAGTCACTTTCGCCACCTTAAAAAAAGTGGAAAAGTGACCCTTCGTGAACATGTGGGGGGGTATTGGTATTTTCAAAGTTTCGTTCCTTAAAACTTTCTTGTAGTTAAAAGGAGAGTAATGTTATATTTTTTTTTTAATTTGTCATGGCAAAACGAATCGATTCCATTCCAAACACTTTGATTTCGATTTATAACATCGACTTTTTAAAATTCCAAAAATGGGGTTTTTCTAACGTAACCAAAATTGCCATCCCATTATCTCAGTTTAAGTTTAAGGGAGAGAGTTGAAAGTTATATTGTCAAAGTCTGCTTGACAAGGAGATGCCCTAGCCCTACTAAAAATTGAAATTCGGTGCACTTTTATATGTAGCTATATATCAGAATATTACGTATTCCTTGGATCCTGCTGCGATTAGTTTGGTGAAAATGGGTTGAAAGGTCTTGTTTCGATAAGAAGCAACTTTTTATCGCACAAAAAGTCACTTTCGCCACCTTAAAAAAAGTGGAAAAGTGACCCTTCGTGAACTTGTGGGGGGGTATTGGTATTTTCAAAGCTTCGTTCCTTAAAACTTTCTTGTAGTTAAAAGGAGAGTAATGTTATATTTTTTTTTTAATTTGTCATGGCAAAACGAATCGATTCCATTCCAAACACTTTGATTTCGATTTATAACATCGACTTTTTAAAATTCCAAAAATGGGGTTGTTCTAACGTAACCAAAATTGCCATCCCATTATCTCAGTTTAAGTTTAAGGGAGAGAGTTGAAAGTTATATTGTCAAAGTCTGCTTGACAAGAAGATGCCCTAGCCTTACTAAAAATTGAAATTCGGTGCACTTTTATTTGTAGCTATATATCAGAATATTACGTATTCCTTGGATCCTGCTGCGATTAATTTGGTGAAAATGGGTTGAAAAGTCTTGTTTCGATAAGGAGCAACTTCTTGACGCGCAAAAAGTCACTTTCGCCACCTTAAAAAAAGTGGAAAAGTGACCCTTCGTGAACATGTGGGGGGGTATTGGTATTTTCAAAGTAACGTTCTCTAAAACTTTATTGTAGTTGCAAGGAGAGTAATGTTATAATTTTTTTGGAATTTATCATGGCAAAACGAATCGATTCCATTCCAAACACTTTGATTTCGATTTATAACATCGACTTTTTAAAATTCCAAAAATGGGGTTTTTCTAACGTAACCAAAATTGCCATCCCATTATCTCAGTTTAAGTTTAAGGGAGAGAGTTGAAAGTTATATTGTCAAAGTCTGCTTGACAAGGAGATGCCCTAGCCCTACTTAAAATTGAAATTCGGTGCACTTTTATTTGTAGCTATATATCAGAATATTACGTATTCCTTGGATCCTGCTGCGATAAGTTTGGTGAAAATGGGTTGAAAGGTCTTGTTTCGATAAGGAGCAACTTTTTAACGCGCAAAAAGTCACTTTCGCCACCTTAAAAAAAGTGGAAAAGTGACCCTTCGTGAACATGTGGGGGGGTATTGGTATTTTCAAAGTTTCGTTCCTTAAAACTTTCTTGTAGTTAAAAGGAGAGTAATGTTATATTTTTTTTTTAATTTGTCATGGCAAAACGAATCGATTCCATTCCATACACTTTGATTTCGATTTATAACATTGACTTTTTAAAATTCCAAAAAAGGGGTTTTTCTAACGTAACCAAAATTGCCATCCCATTATCTCAGTTTAAGTTTAAGGGAGAGAGTTGAAAGTTATATTGTCAAAGTCTGCTTGACAAGGAGATGCCCTAGCCCTACTAAAAATTGAAATTCGGTGCACTTTTATTTGTAGCTATATATCAGAATATTACGTATTCCTTGGATCCTGCTGCGATTAATTTGGTGAAAATGGGTTGAAAGGTCTTGTTTCGATAAGGAGCAACTTTTTAACGCGCAAAAAGTCACTTTCGCCACCTTAAAAAAAGTGGAAAAGTGACCCTTCGTGAACATGTGGGGGGGTATTGGTATTTTCAATGTTTCGTTCCTGAAAACTTTCTTGTAGTTGCAAGGAGAGTAATGTTATATTTTTTTTTTAATTTGTCATGGCAAAACGAATCGATTCCATTCCTAACACTTTGTTTTCGATATATAACATTGACTTTTTAAAATTCCAAAAATGGGGTTTTTCTAACGTAACCAAAATTGCCATCCCATTATCTCAGTTTAAGTTTAAGGGAGAGAGTTGAAAGTTATATTGTCAAAGTCTGCTTGACAAGGAAATGCCCTAGCCCTACTTAAAATTGAAATTCGGTGCACTTTTATTTGTAGCTATATATCAGAATATTACGTATTCCTTGGATCCTGCTGCGATTAATTTGGTGAAAATGGGTTGAAAGGTCTTGTTTCGATAAGGAGCAACTTTTTAACGCGCAAAAAGTCACTTTCGCCACCTTAAAAAAAGTGGAAAAGTGACCCTTCGTGAACATGTGGGGGGGTATTGGTATTTTCAAAGTTTCGTTCTTTAAAACTTTCTTGTAGTTGCAAGAAGAGTAATGTTATATTTTTTTTTGAATTTGTCATGGCAAAACGAATCGATTCCATTCCTAACACTTTGTTTTCGATATATAACATTGACTTTTTAAAATTCCAAAAAAGGGGTTTTTCTAACGTAACCAAAATTGCCATCCCATTATCTCAGTATAGGTTTAAGGGAGAGAGTTGAAAGTTATATTGTCAAAGTCTGCTTGACAAGGAGATGCCCAAGCCCTACTAAAAATTGAAATTCGGTGCACTTTTATTTGTAGCTATTTATCAGATTATTACGTATTCCTTGGATCCTGCTGCGATTAATTTGGTGAAAATGGGTAGAAAGATCTTGTTTCGATAAGGAGCAACTTCTTGACGCGCAAAAAGTTCCTTTCGCCACCTTTAAAAAAGTGGAAAAGTGACCCTCCGTGAACATGTGGGGGGGTATTGGTATTTTCAAAGTTTCGTTCCTTAAAACTTTCTTGTAGTTAAAAGGAGAGTAATGTTATATTTTTTTTTTAATTTGTCATGGCAAAACGAATCGATTCCATTCCAAACACTTTGATTTCGATTTATAACATCGACTTTTTAAAATTCCAAAAATGGGGTTTTTCTAACGTAACCAAAATTGCCATCCCATTATCTCAGTTTAAGTTTAAGGGAGAGAGTTGAAAATTATATTGTCAAAGTCTGCTTGACGAGGAGATGCTCTAGCCCCCCTAAAAATTTAAATTCGGTGCACTTTTATTTTAATCTATATATCAGAATATTACGTATTCCTTGGATTCTGCTGCAATTAATTTGGTGAAAATGGGTTGAAAGGTCTTGTTACGATAAGGAGCAACTTCTTGACGCGCAAAAAGTCACTTTCGCCACCTTAAAAAAAGTGGAAAAGTGACCCTTCGTGAACATGTGGGGGGGTATTGGTATTTTCAAAGTTTCGTTCTTTAAAACTTTCTTGTAGTTGCAAGGAGAGTAATGTTATAATTTTTTTGGAATTTGGCATGGCAAAACGAATCGATTCCATTCCTAACACTTTGTTTTCGATATATAACATTGACTTTTTAAAATTCCAAAAAAGGGTGTTTTCTAACGTAACCAAAATTGCCATCCCATTATCTCAGTATAGGTTTAAGGGAGAGAGTTGAAAGTTATATTGTCAAAGTCTGCTTGACAAGGAGATGCCCTAGCCCTACTAAAAATTGAAATTCGGTGCACTCTTATTTGTAGCTATATATCAGAATATTACGTATTCCTTGGATCCTGCTGCGATTAGTTTGGTGAAAATGGGTTGAAAGGTCTTGTTTTGATAAGGAGCAACTTTTTAACGCGCAAAAAGTCACATTCGCCACCTTAAAAAAAGTGGAAAAGTGACCCTCCGTGAACATGTGGGGGGGTATTGGTATTTTCAAAGTTTCGTTCCTTAAAACTTTCTTGTAATTAAAAGGAGAGTAATGTTATATTTTTTTTTTAATTTGTCATGGCAAAACGAATCGATTCCATTCCAAACACTTTGTTTTCGATATATAACATTGACTTTTTAAAATTCAAAAAATGGGGTTTTTCTAACGTAACCAAAATTGCCATCCCATTATCTCAGTTTAAGTTTAAGGGAGAGAGTTGAAAGTTATATTGTCAAAGTCTGCTTGACAAGGAGATGCCCTAGCCTTACTAAAAATTGAAATTCGGTGCACTTTTATTTGTAGCTATTTATCAGATTATTACGTATTCCTTGGATCCTGCTGCGATTAATTTGGTGAAAATGGGTAGAAAGATCTTGTTTCGATAAGGAGCAACTTTTTAACGCGCAAAAAGTCACTTTCGCCACCTTAAAAAAAGTGGAAAAGTGACCCTTCGTGAACATGTGGGGGGGTATTGGTATTTTCAATATTTCGTTCCTGAAAACTTTCTTGTAGTTGCAAGGAGAGTAATGTTATATTTTTTTTTTAATTTGTCATGGCAAAACGAATCGATTCCATTCCAAACACTTTGATTTCGATTTATAACATCGACTTTTTAAAATTCCAAAAATGGGATTTTTCTAACGTAACCAAAATTGCCATCCCATTATCTCAGTTTAAGTTTAAGGGAGAGAGTTGAAAGTTATATTGTCAAAGTCTGCTTGACGAGGAGATGCTCTAGCCCCCCTAAAAATTTAAATTCGGTGCACTTTTATTTTAATCTATATATCAGAATATTACGTATTCCTTGGATTCTGCTGCAATTAATTTGGTGAAAATGGGTTGAAAGGTCTTGTTTCGATAAGGAGCAACTTCTTGACGCGCAAAAAGTCACATTCGCCACCTTAAAAAAAGTGGAAAAGTGACCCTTCGTGAACATGTGGGGGGGTATTGGTATTTTCAAAGTTTCGTTCCTAAAAACTTTCTTGTAGTTAAAAGGAGAGTAATGTTATATTTTTTTTTTAATTTGTCATGGCAAAACAAATCGATTCCATTCCAAACACTTTGATTTCGATTTATAACATCGACTTTTTTAAATTCCAAAAATGGGGTTTTTCTAACGTAACCAAAATTGCCATCCCATTATCTCAGTATAGGTTTAAGGGAGAGAGTTGAAAGTTATATTGTCAAAGTCTGCTTGACAAGGAGATGCCCTAGCCCTACTAAAAATTTATATTCGGTGCACTTTTATTTTAATCTATATTTCAGAATATTACGTATTCCTTGGATTCTGCTGCAATTAATTTGGTGAAAATGGGTTGAAAGGTCTTGTTTTGATAAGGAGCAACTTTTTAACGCGCAAAAAGTCACATTCGCCACCTTAAAAAAAGTGGAAAAGTGACCCTCCGTGAACATGTGGGGGGGTATTGGTATTTTCAAAGTTTCGTTCCTTAAAACTTTCTTGTAATTAAAAGGAGAGTAATGTTATATTTTTTTTTTAATTTGTCATGGCAAAACGAATCGATTCCATTCCAAACACTTTGTTTTCGATATATAACATTGACTTTTTAAAATTCAAAAAATGGGGTTTTTCTAACGTAACCAAAATTGCCATCCCATTATCTCAGTTTAAGTTTAAGGGAGAGAGTTGAAAGTTATATTGTCAAAGTCTGCTTGACAAGGAGATGCCCTAGCCTTACTAAAAATTGAAATTCGGTGCACTTTTATTTGTAGCTATTTATCAGATTATTACGTATTCCTTGGATCCTGCTGCGATTAATTTGGTGAAAATGGGTAGAAAGATCTTGTTTCGATAAGGAGCAACTTCTTGACGCGCAAAAAGTCACTTTCGCCACCTTTAAAAAAGCGGAAAAGTGACCCTCCGTGAACATGTGGGGGGGTATTGGTATTTTCAAAGTTTCGTTCTTTAAAACTTTCTTGTAGTTGCAAGGAGAGTAATGTTATAATTTTTTTGGAATTTGGCATGGCAAAACGAATCGATTCCATTCCTAACACTTTGTTTTCGATATATAACATTGACTTTTTAAAATTCCAAAAAAGGGGTTTTTCTAACGTAACCAAAATTGCCATCCCATTATCTCAGTATAGGTTTAAGGGAGAGAGTTGAAAGTTATATTGTCAAAGTCTGCTTGACAAGGAGATGCCCTAGCCTTACTAAAAATTGAAATTCGTTGCACTTTTATTTGTAGCTATTTATCAGATTATTACGTATTCCTTGGATCCTGCTGCGATTAATTTGGTGAAAATGGGTAGAAAGATCTTGTTTCGATAAGGAGCAACTTCTTGACGCGCAAAAAGTCACTTTCGCCACCTTTAAAAAAGTGGAAAAGTGACCCTCCGTGAACATGTGGGGGGGTATTGGTATTTTCAAAGTTTCGTTCCTTAAAACTTTCTTGTAGTTAAAAGGAGAGTAATGTTATATTTTTTTTTTAATTTGTCATGGCAAAACGAATCAATTCCATTCCAAACACTTTGATTTCGATTTATAACATCGACTTTTTAAAATTCCAAAAATGGGGTTTTTCTAACGTAACCAAAATTGCCATCCCATTATCTCAGTTTAAGTTTAAGGGAGAGAGTTGAAAGTTATATTGTCAAAGTCTGCTTGACGAGGAGATGCTCTAGCCCCCCTAAAAATTTAAATTCGGTGCACTTTTATTTTAATCTATATATCAGAATATTACGTATTCCTTGGATTCTGCTGCAATTAATTTGGTGAAAATGGGTTGAAAGGTCTTGTTTCGATAAGAAGCAACTTTTTGACGCGCAAAAAGTCACTTTCGCCACCTTAAAAAAAGTGGAAAAGTGACCCTTCGTGAACATGTGGGGGGGTATTGGTATTTTCAAAGTTTCGTTCCTTAAAACTTTCTTGTAGTTAAAAGGAGAGTAATGTTATATTTTTTTTTTAATTTGTCATGGCAAAACGAATCGATTCCATTCCAAACACTTTGATTTCGATTTATAACATCGACTTTTTAAAATTCCAAAAATGGGGTTTTTCTAACGTAACCAAAATTGCCATCCCATTATCTCAGTTTAAGTTTAAGGGAGAGAGTTGAAAGTTATATTGTCAAAGTCTGCTTGACAAGGAGATGCCCTAGCCCTACTAAAAATTGAAATTCGGTGCACTTTTATATGTAGCTATATATCAGAATATTACGTATTCCTTGGATCCTGCTGCGATTAGTTTGGTGAAAATGGGTTGAAAGGTCTTGTTTCGATAAGAAGCAACTTTTTATCGCACAAAAAGTCACTTTCGCCACCTTAAAAAAAGTGGAAAAGTGACCCTTCGTGAACTTGTGGGGGGGTATTGGTATTTTCAAAGTTTTGTTCCTTAAAACTTTCTTGTAGTTAAAAGGAGAGTAATGTTATATTTTTTTTTTAATTTGTCATGGCAAAACGAATCGATTCCATTCCAAACACTTTGATTTCGATTTATAACATCGACTTTTTAAAATTCCAAAAATGGGGTTGTTCTAACGTAACCAAAATTGCCATCCCATTATCTCAGTTTAAGTTTAAGGGAGAGAGTTGAAAGTTATATTGTCAAAGTCTGCTTGACAAGAAGA
Source organism: Siphlonurus alternatus (assembly GCA_949825025.1). Lineage (NCBI taxonomy): Eukaryota > Metazoa > Arthropoda > Insecta > Ephemeroptera > Siphlonuridae > Siphlonurus > Siphlonurus alternatus. Next base: position 39,618,121 of record OX463780.1, read on the forward strand.
TGCCCTAGCCTTACTAAAAATTGAAATTCGGTGCACTTTTATTTGTAGCTATATATCAGAATATTACGTATTCCTTGGATCCTGCTGCGATTAATTTGGTGAAAATGGGTTGAAAAGTCTTGTTTCGATAAGGAGCAACTTCTTGACGCGCAAAAAGTCACTTTCGCCACCTTAAAAAAAGTGGAAAAGTGACCCTTCGTGAACATGTGGGGGGGTATTGGTATTTTCAAAGTAACGTTCTCTAAAACTTTATTGTAGTTGCAAGGAGAGTAATGTTATAATTTTTTTGGAATTTATCATGGCAAAACGAATCGATTCCATTCCAAACACTTTGATTTCGATTTATAACATCGACTTTTTAAAATTCCAAAAATGGGGTTTTTCTAACGTAACCAAAATTGCCATCCCATTATCTCAGTTTAAGTTTAAGGGAGAGAGTTGAAAGTTATATTGTCAAAGTCTGCTTGACAAGGAAATGCCCTAGCCCTACTTAAAATTGAAATTCGGTGCACTTTTATTTGTAGCTATATATCAGAATATTACGTATTCCTTGGATCCTGCTGCGATTAATTTGGTGAAAATGGGTTGAAAGGTCTTGTTTCGATAAGGAGCAACTTTTTAACGCGCAAAAAGTCACTTTCGCCACCTTAAAAAAAGTGGAAAAGTGACCCTTCGTGAACATGTGGGGGGGTATTGGTATTTTCAAAGTTTCGTTCTTTAAAACTTTCTTGTAGTTGCAAGAAGAGTAATGTTATATTTTTTTTTGAATTTGTCATGGCAAAACGAATCGATTCCATTCCTAACACTTTGTTTTCGATATATAACATTGACTTTTTAAAATTCCAAAAAAGGGGTTTTTCTAACGTAACCAAAATTGCCATCCCATTATCTCAGTATAGGTTTAAGGGAGAGAGTTGAAAGTTATATTGTCAAAGTCTGCTTGACAAGGAGATGCCCTAGCCCTACTAAAAATTGAAATTCGGTGCACTTTTATTTATAGCTATATATCAGAATATTACGTATTCCTTGGATCCTGCTGCGATTAGTATGGTGAAAATGGGTTGAAAGGTCTTGTTTCGATAAGGAGCAATTTTTTAACGCGCAAAAAGTCACTTTCGCCACCTTAAAAAAAGTGGAAAAGTGACCCTTCGTGAACATGTGGGGGGGTGTTGGTATTTTCAAAGTTTCGTTCCTGAAAACTTTCTTGTAGTTGCAAGGAGAGTAATGTTATATTTTTTTTTTGAATTTGTCATGGCAAAACGAATCGATTCCATTCCTAACACTTTGTTTTCGATATATAACATTGACTTTTTAAAATTCCAAAAATGGGGTTTTTCTAACGTAACCAAAATTGCCATTCCATTATCTCAGTTTAAGTTTAAGGGAGAGAGTGGAAAAATATATTGTCAAAGTCTGCTTGACAAGGAGATGCCCTAGCCCTACTAAAAATTGAAATTCGGTGCACTTTTATTTGTAGCTATATATCAGAATATTACGTATTCCTTGGATCCTGCTGCGAATAATTTGGTGAAAATGGGTTGAAAGGTCTTGTTTCGATAAGGAGCAACTTTTTAACGCGCAAAAAGTCACTTTCGCCACCTTAAAAAAAGTGGAAAAGTGACCCTTCGTGAACATGTGGGGGGGTATTGGTATTTTCAAAGTTTCGTTCTTTAAAACTTTCTTGTAGTTGCAAGGAGAGTAATGTTATAATTTTTTTGGAATTTGTCATGGCAAAACGAATCGATTCCATTCCTAACACTTTGTTTTCGATATATAACATTGACTTTTTAAAATTCCAAAAAAGGGGTTTTTCTAACGTAACCAAAATTGAAATCCCATTATCTCAGTATAGGTTTAAGGGAGAGAGTTGAAAGTTATATTGTCAAAGTCTGCTTGACAAGTAGATGCCCTAGCCCTACTAAAAATTGAAATTCGGTGTACTTTTATTTGTAGCTATTTATCAGATTATTACGTATTCCTTGGATCCTGCTGCGATTAATTTGGTGAAAATGGGTAGAAAGATCTTGTTTCGATAAGGAGCAACTTCTTGACGCGCAAAAAGTCATTTTCGCCACCTTAAAAAAAGTGGAAAAGTGACCCTCCGTGAACATGTGGGGGGGTATTGGTATTTTCAAAGTTTCGTTCCTGAATACTTTCTTGTAGTTGCAAGGAGAGTAATGTTATATTTTTTTTTAATTTGTCATGGCAAAACAAATCGATTCCATTCTTAACACTTTCTTTTCGAATTATAACATCGACTTTTTAAAATTAAAAAAAAGGGGTTTTTCTAACGTAACCAAAATTGCCATCCCATTATCTCAGTTTAAGTTTAAGGGAGAGAGTTGAAAGTTATATTGTCAAAGTCTGCTTGACAAGGAGATGCCCTAGCCCTACTAAAAATTTATATTCGGTGCACTTTTATTTTAATCTATATTTCAGAATATTACGTATTCCTTGGATTCTGCTGCAATTAATTTGGTGAAAATGGGTAGAAAGATCTTGTTTCGATAAGGAGCAACTTCTTGATGCGCAAAAAGTCACTTTCGCCACCTTAAAAAAAGTGGAAAAGTGACCCTCCGTGAACATGTGGGGGGGTATTGGTATTTTCAAAGTTTCGTTCCTTAAAACTTTCTTGTAATTAAAAGGAGAGTAATGTTATATTTTTTTTTTAATTTGTCATGGCAAAACGAATCGATTCCATTCCAAACACTTTGTTTTCGATATATAACATTGACTTTTTAAAATTCAAAAAATGGGGTTTTTCTAACGTAACCAAAATTGCCATCCCATTATCTCAGTTTAAGTTTAAGGGAGAGAGTTGAAAGTTATATTGTCAAAGTCTGCTTGACAAGGAGATGCCCTAGCCTTACTAAAAATTGAAATTCGGTGCACTTTTATTTGTAGCTATTTATCAGATTATTACGTATTCCTTGGATCCTGCTGCGATTAATTTGGTGAAAATGGGTAGAAAGATCTTGTTTCGATAAGGAGCAACTTTTTAACGCGCAAAAAGTCACTTTCGCCACCTTAAAAAAAGTGGAAAAGTGACCCTTCGTGAACATGTGGGGGGGTATTGGTATTTTCAATGTTTCGTTCCTGAAAACTTTCTTGTAGTTGCAAGGAGAGTAATGTTATATTTTTTTTTTAATTTGTCATGGCAAAACGAATCGATTCCATTCCAAACACTTTGATTTCGATTTATAACATCGACTTTTTAAAATTCCAAAAATGGGATTTTTCTAACGTAACCAAAATTGCCATCCCATTATCTCAGTTTAAGTTTAAGGGAGAGAGTTGAAAGTTATATTGTCAAAGTCTGCTTGACGAGGAGATGCTCTAGCCCCCCTAAAAATTTAAATTCGGTGCACTTTTATTTTAATCTATATATCAGAATATTACGTATTCCTTGGATTCTGCTGCAATTAATTTGGTGAAAATGGGTTGAAAGGTCTTGTTTCGATAAGGAGCAACTTCTTGACGCGCAAAAAGTCACTTTCGCCACCTTAAAAAAAGTGGAAAAGTGACCCTTCGGGAACATGTGGGGGGGTATTGGTATTTTCAAAGTTTCGTTCTTTAAAACTTTCTTGTAGTTGCAAGGAGAGTAATGTTATAATTTTTTTGGAATTTGGCATGGCAAAACGAATCGATTCCATTCCTAACACTTTGTTTTCGATATATAACATTGACTTTTTAAAATTCCAAAAAAGGGGTTTTTCTAACGTAACCAAAATTGCCATCCCATTATCTCAGTATAGGTTTAAGGGAGAGAGTTGAAAGTTATATTGTCAAAGTCTGCTTGACAAGAAGATGCCCTAGCCTTACTAAAAATTGAAATTCGGTGCACTTTTATTTGTAGCTATTTATCAGATTATTACGTATTCCTTGGATCCTGCTGCGATTAATTTGGTGAAAATGGGTAGAAAGATCTTGTTTCGATAAGAAGCAACTTCTTGACGCGCAAAAAGTCACTTTCGCCACCTTTAAAAAAGTGGAAAAGTGACCCTCCGTGAACATGTGGGGGGGTATTGGTATTTTCAAAGTTTCGTTCCTTAAAACTTTCTTGTAGTTAAAAGGAGAGTAGTGTTATATTTTTTTTTTAATTTGTCATGGCAAAACGAATCGATTCCATTCCAAACACTTTGAATTCGATTTATAACATCGACTTTTTAAAATTCCAAAAATGGGATTTTTCTAACGTAACCAAAATTGCCATCCCATTATCTCAGTTTAAGTTTAAGGGAGAGAGTTGAAAGTTATATTGTCAAAGTCTGCTTGACGAGGAGATGCTCTAGCCCTACTAAAAATTGAAATTCGGTGCACTTTTATTTGTAGCTATTTATCAGATTATTACGTATTCCTTGGATCCTGCTGCGATTAATTTGGTGAAAATGGGTAGAAAGATCTTGTTTCGATAAGGAGCAACTTCTTGACGCGCAAAAAGTCACTTTCGCCACCCTAAAAAAAGTGGAAAAGTGACCCTTCGTGAACATGTGGGGGGGTATTGGTATTTTCAAAGTAACGTTCTCTAAAACTTTATTGTAGTTGCAAGGAGAGTAATGTTATAATTTTTTTGGAATTTATCATGGCAAAACGAATCGATTCTATTCCAAACACTTTGATTTCGATATATAACATCGACTTTTTAAAATTCCAAAAATGGGGTTTTTCTAACGTAACCAAAATTGCCATCCCATTATCTCAGTTTAAGTTTAAGGGAGAGAGTTGAAAGTTATATTGTCAAAGTCTGCTTGACAAGGAGATGCCCTAGCCCTACTAAAAATTGAAATTCGGTGCACTTTTATTTGTAGCTATATATCAGAATATTACGTATTCCTTGGATCCATCTGCGATAAGTTTGGTGAAAATGGGTTGAAAGGTCTTGTTTCGATAAGGAGCAACTTTTTAACGCGCAAAAAGTCACTTTCGCCACCTTAAAAAAAGTGGAAAAGTGACCCTTCGTGAACATGTGGGGGGGTATTGGTATTTTCAAAGTTTCGTTCCTTAAAACTTTCTTGTAGTTAAAAGGAGAGTAATGTTATATTTTTTTTTTAATTTGTCATGGCAAAACGAATCGATTCCATTCCAAACACTTTGATTTCGATTTATAACATTGACTTTTTAAAATTCCAAAAAAGGGGTTTTTCTAACGTAACCAAAATTGCCATCCCATTATCTCAGTTTAAGTTTAAGGGAGAGAGTTGAAAGTTATATTGTCAAAGTCTGCTTGACAAGGAGATGCCCTAGCCCTACTAAAAATTGAAATTCGGTGCACTTTTATTTGTAGCTATATATCAGAATATTACGTATTCCTTGGATCCTGCTGCGATTAATTTGGTGAAAATGGGTTGAAAGGTCTTGTTTCGATAAGGAGCAACTTTTTAACGCGCAAAAAGTCACTTTCGCCACCTTAAAAAAAGTGGAAAAGTGACCCTTCGTGAACATGTGGGGGGGTATTGGTATTTTCAAAGTTTCGTTCCTAAAAACTTTCTTGTAGTTAAAAGGAGAGTAATGTTATATTTTTTTTTTAATTTGGAATGGCAAAACGAATCGATTCCATTCCAAACACTTTGATTTCGATTTATAACATCGACCTTTTTAAATTCCAAAAATGGGGTTTTTCTAACGTAACCAAATTTGCCATCCCATTATCTCAGTTTAAGTTTAAGGGAGAGAGTTAAAAGTTATATTGTCAAAGTCTGCTTGACAAGGAGATGCCCTAGCCCTACTAAAAATTTAAATTCGGTGCACTTTTATTTTAATCTATATTTCAGAATATTACGTATTCCTTGGATTCTGCTGCAATTAATTTGGTGAAAATGGGTTGAAAGGTCTTGTTTCGATAAGGAGCAACTTTTTAACGCGCAAAAAGTCACTTTTGCCACCTTAAAAAAAGTGGAAAAGTGACCCTCCGTGAACATGTGGGGGGGTATTGGTATTTTCAAAGTTTCGTTCCTTAAAACTTTCTTGTAATTAAAAGGAGAGTAATGTTATATTTTTTTTTTAATTGTCATGGCAAAACGAATCGATTCCATTCCAAACACTTTGTTTTCGATATATAACATTGACTTTTTAAAATTCAAAAAATGGGGTTTTTCTAACGTAACCAAAATTGCCATCCCATTATCTCAGTTTAAGTTTAAGGGAGAGAGTTGAAAGTTATATTGTCAAAGTCTGCTTGACAAGGAGATGCCCTAGCCCTACTAAAAATTGAAATTCGGTGCACTTTGATTTGTAGCTATATATCAGAATATTACGTATTCCTTGGATCCTGCTGCGATTAGTTTGGTGAAAATTGGTTGAAAGGTCTTGTTTTGATAAGGAGCAACTTTTTAACGCGCAAAAAGTCACATTCGCCACCTTAAAAAAAGTGGAAAAGTGACCCTTCGTGAACATGTGGGGGGGTATTGGTATTTTCAAAGTTTCGTTCTTTAAAACTTTCTTGTAGTTGCAAGGAGAGTAATGTTATATTTTTATTTTATTTTGTCATGGCAAAACGAATCGATTCCATTCCTAACACTTTGTTTTCGATATATAACATTGACTTTTTAAAATTTCAAAAAAGGGGTTTTTCTAACGTAACCAAAATTGCCATCCCATTATCTCAGTATAGATTTAAGGGAGAGAGTTGAAAGTTATATTGTCAAAGTCTGCTTGACAAGGAGATGCCCTAGCCCTACTAAAAATTGAAATTCGGTGCACTTTTATTTGTAGCTATTTATCAGATTATTACGTATTCCTTGGATCCTGCTGCGATTAATTTGGTGAAAATGGGTAGAAAGATCTTGTTTCGATAAGGAGCAACTTCTTGACGCGCAAAAAGTCACTTTCGCCACCTTTAAAAAAGTGGAAAAGTGACCCTCCGTGAACATGTGGGGGGGTATTGGTATTTTCAAAGTTTCGTTCCTTAAAACTTTGTTGTAGTTAAAAGGAGAGTAATGTTATATTTTTTTTTTAATTTGTCATGGCAAAACGAATCGATTCCATTCCAAACACTTTGATTTCGATTTATAACATCGACTTTTTAAAATTCCAAAAATGGGGTTTTTCTAACGTAACCAAAATTGCCATCCCATTATCTCAGTTTAAGTTTAAGGGAGAGAGTTGAAAGTTATACTGTCAAAGTCTGCTGGACGAGGAGATGCTCTAGCCCCCCTAAAAATTTAAATTCGGTGCACTTTTATTTTAATCTATATATCAGAATATTACGTATTCCTTGGATCCTGCTGCGATTAGTTTGGTGAAAATGGGTTGAAAGGTCTTGTTTTGATAAGGAGCAACTTTTTAACGCGCAAAAAGTCACATTCGCCACCTTAAAAGAAGTGGAAAAGTGACCCTTCGTGAACATGTGGGGGGGTATTGGTATTTTCAAAGTTTCGTTCCTTAAAACTTTCTTGTAATTAAAAGGAGAGTAATGTTATATTTTTTTTTTAATTGTCATGGCAAAACGAATCGATTCCATTCCAAACACTTTGTTTTCGATATATAACATTGACTTTTTAAAATTCAAAAAATGGGGTTTTTCTAACGTAACCAAAATTGCCATCCCATTATCTCAGTTTAAGTTTAAGGGAGAGAGTTGAAAGTTATATTGTCAAAGTCTGCTTGACAAGGAGATGCCCTAGCCCTACTAAAAATTGAAATTCGGTGCACTTTTATTTGTAGCTATATATCAGAATATTACGTATTCCTTGGATCCTGCTGCGATTAGTTTGGTGAAAATGGGTTGAAAGGTCTTGTTTTGATAAGGAGCAACTTTTTAACGCGCAAAAAGTCACATTCACCACCTTAAAAAAAGTGGAAAAGTGACCCTTCGTGAACATGTGGGGGGGTATTGGTATTTTCAAAGTTTCGTTCTTTAAAACTTTCTTGTAGTTGCAAGGAGAGTAATGTTATATTTTTATTTTATTTTGTCATGGCAAAACGAATCGATTCCATTCCTAACACTTTGTTTTCGATATATAACATTGACTTTTTAAAATTTCAAAAAAGGGGTTTTTCTAACGTAACCAAAATTGCCATCCCATTATCTCAGTATAGATTTAAGGGAGAGAGTTGAAAGTTATATTGTCAAAGTCTGCTTGACAAGGAGATGCCCTAGCCCTACTAAAAATTGAAATTCGGTGCACTTTTATTTGTAGCTATTTATCAGATTATTACGTATTCCTTGGATCCTGCTGCGATTAATTTGGTGAAAATGGGTAGAAAGATCTTGTTTCGATAAGGAGCAACTTCTTGACGCGCAAAAAGTCACTTTCGCCACCTTTAAAAAAGTGGAAAAGTGACCCTCCGTGAACATGTGGGGGGGTATTGGTATTTTCAAAGTTTCGTTCCTTAAAACTTTGTTGTAGTTAAAAGGAGAGTAATGTTATATTTTTTTTTTAATTTGTCATGGCAAAACGAATCGATTCCATTCCAAACACTTTGATTTCGATTTATAACATCGACTTTTTAAAATTCCAAAAATGGGGTTTTTCTAACGTAACCAAAATTGCCATCCCATTATCTCAGTTTAAGTTTAAGGGAGAGAGTTGAAAGTTATATTGTCAAAGTCTGCTGGACGAGGAGATGCTCTAGCCCCCCTAAAAATTTAAATTCGGTGCACTTTTATTTTAATCTATATATCAGAATATTACGTATTCCTTGGATCCTGCTGCGATTAGTTTGGTGAAAATGGGTTGAAAGGTCTTGTTTTGATAAGGAGCAACTTTTTAACGCGCAAAAAGTCACATTCGCCACCTTAAAAGAAGTGGAAAAGTGACCCTTCGTGAACATGTGGGGGGGTATTGGTATTTTCAAAGTTTCGTTCCTTAAAACTTTCTTGTAGTTAAAAGGAGAGTAATGTTATATTTTTTTTTTAATTTGTCATGGCAAAACGAATCGATTCCATTCCAAACACTTTGATTTCGATTTATAACTTCGACTTTTTAAAATTCCAAAAATGGGGTTTTTCTAACGTAACCAAAATTGCCATCCCATTATCTCAGTTTAAGTTTAAGGGAGAGAGTTGAAAGTTATATTGTCAAAGTCTGCTTGACAAGGAGATGCCCTAGCCCTACTAAAAATTGAAATTCGGTGCACTTTTATTTGTAGCTATATATCAGAATATTACGTATTCCTTGGATCCTGCTGCGATTAGTTTGGTGAAAATGGGTTGAAAGGTCTTGTTTTGATAAGGAGCAACTTTTTAACGCGCAAAAAGTCACATTCGCCACCTTAAAAAAAGTGGAAAAGTGACCCTTCGTGAACATGTGGGGGGGTATTGGTATTTTCAAAGTTTCGTTCCTTAAAACTTTCTTGTAGTTAAAAGGAGAGTAATGTTATATTTTTTTTTTAATTTGTCATGGCAAAACGAATCGATTCCATTCCAAACACTTTGATTTCGATTTATAACATCGACTTTTTAAAATTCCAAAAATGGGGTTTTTCTAACGTAGCCAAAATTGCCATCCCATTATCTCAGTTTAAGTTTAAGGGAGAGAGTTGAAAGTTATATTGTCAAAGTCTGCTTGACAAGGAGATGCCCTAGCCCTACTAAAATTTGAAATTCGGTGCACTTTTATTTGTAGCTATATATCAGAATATTACGTATTCCTTGGATCCTGCTGCGATTAATTTGGTGAAAATGGGTTGAAAGGTCTTGTTTCGATAAGGAGCAACTTTTTAACGCGCAAAAAGTCACTTTCGCCACCTTAAAAAAAGTGGAAAAGTGACCCTTCGTGAACATGTGGGGGGGTATTGGTATTTTCAAAGTTTCATTCTTTAAAACTTTCTTGTAGTTGCAAGGAGAGTAATGTTATATTTTTTTTTGAATTTGTCATGGCAAAACGAATCGATTCCATTCCAAACACTTTGATTTCGATTTATAACATCGACTTTTTAAAATTCCAAAAATGGGGTTTTTCTAACGTAACCAAAATTGCCATCCCATTATCTCAGTTTAAGTTTAAGGGAGAGAGTTGAAAGTTATATTGTCAAAGTCTGCTTGACAAGGAGATGCCCTAGCCCTACTAAAAATTGAAATTCGGTGCACTTTTATTTGTAGCGATATATCAGAATATTACGTATTCCTTGGATCCTGCTGCGATTAGTTTGGTGAAAATGGGTTGAAAGGTCTTGTTTCGATAAGGAGCAACTTTTTAACGCGCAAAAAGTCACTTTCGCCACCTTAAAAAAAGTGGAAAAGTGACCCTTCGTGAACATGTGGGGGGGTATTGGTATTTTCAAAGTTTCGTTCTTTAAAACTTTCTTGTAGTTGCAAGGAGAGTAATGTTATATTTTTTTTTTAATTTGTCATGGCAAAACGAATCGATTCCATTCCTAACACTTTGTTTTCGATATATAACATTGACTTTTTAAAATTCCAAAAAAGCGGTTTTTCTAACGTAACCAAAATTGCCATCCCATTATCTCAGTATAGGTTTAAGGGAGAGAGTTGAAAGTTATACTGTAAAAGTCTGCTTGACAAGGAGATGCCCTAGCCCTACTTAAAATTGAAATTCTGTGCACTTTTATTTGTAGCTATATATCAGATTATTACGTATTCCTTGGATCCTGCTGCGATTAATTTGGTGAAAATGGGTAGAAAGATCTTGTTTCGATAAGGAGCAACTTCTTGACGCGCAAAAAGTCACTTTCGCCACCTTTAAAAAAGTGGAAAAGTGACCCTCCGTGAACATGTGGGGGGGTATTGGTATTTTCAAAGTTTCGTTCCTTAAAACTTTCTTGTAGTTAAAAGGAGAGTAATGTTATATTTTTTTTTTTAATTTGTCATGGCAAAACGAATCGATTCCATTCCTAACACTTTGTTTTCGATATATAACATTGACTTTTTAAAATTAAAAAAATGGGGTTTTTCTAACGTAACCAAAATTGCCATCCCATTATCTCAGTTTAAGTTTAAGGGAGAGAGTTGAAAGTTATATTGTCAAAGTCTGCTTGACAAGGAGATGCCCTAGCCCTACTAAAAATTGAAATTCGGTGCACTTTTATTTGTAGCTATATTTCAGAATATTACGTATTCCTTGGATTCTGCTGCAATTAATTTGGTGAAAATGGGTAGAAAGATCTTGTTTCGATAAGGAGCAACTTCTTGATGCGCAAAAAGTCACTTTCGCCACCTTAAAAAAAGTGGAAAAGTGACCCTCCGTGAACATGTGGGGGGGTATTGGTATTTTCAAAGTTTCGTTCCTTAAAACTTTCTTGTAATTAAAAGGAGAGTAATGTTATATTTTTTTTTTAATTGTCATGGCAAAACGAATCGATTCCATTCCAAACACTTTGTTTTCGATATATAACATTGACTTTTTAAAATTCAAAAAATGGGGTTTTTCTAACGTAACCAAAATTGCCATCCCATTATCTCAGTTTAAGTTTAAGGGAGAGAGTTGAAAGTTATATTGTCAAAGTCTGCTTGACAAGGAGATGCCCTAGCCCTACTAAAAATTGAAATTCGGTGCACTTTTATTTGTAGCTATATATCAGAATATTACGTATTCCTTGGATCCTGCTGCGATTAGTTTGGTGAAAATGGGTTGAAAGGTCTTGTTTTGATAAGGAGCAACTTTTTAACGCGCAAAAAGTCACATTCGCCACCTTAAAAAATGTGGAAAAGTGACCCTTCGTGAACATGTGGGGGGGTATTGGTATTTTCAAAGTTTCGTTCTTTAAAACTTTCTTGTAGTTGCAAGGAGAGTAATGTTATATTTTTATTTTATTTTGTCATGGCAAAACGAATCGATTCCATTCCTAACACTTTGTTTTCGATATATAACATTGACTTTTTAAAATTCCAAAAAAGGGGTTTTTCAAACGTAACCAAAATTGCCATCCCATTACCTCAGTTTAAGTTTAAGGGAGAGAGTTGAAAGTTATATTGTCAAAGTCTGCTTGACAAGGAGATGCCCTAGCCCTACTTAAAATTGAAATTCGGTGCACTTTTATTTGTAGCTATATATCAGATTATTACGTATTCCTTGGATCCTGCTGCGATTAATTTGGTGAAAATGGGTAGAAAGATCTTGTTTCGATAAGGAGCAACTTCTTGACGCGCAAAAAGTCACTTTCGCCACCTTTAAAAAAGTGGAAAAGTGACCCTCCGTGAACATGTGGGGGGGTATTGGTATTTTCAAAGTTTCGTTCCTTAAAACTTTCTTGTAGTTAAAAGGAGAGTAATGTTATATTTTTTTTTTAATTTGTCATGGCAAAACGAATCGATTCCATTCCAAACACTTTGTTTTCGATATATAACATTGACTTTTTAAAATTCCAAAAAAGGGGTTTTTCTAACGTAACCAAAATTGCCATCCCATTATCTCAGTATAGGTTTAAGGGAGAGAGTTGAAAATTATATTGTCAAAGTCTGCTTGACAAGGAGATGCCCTAGCCCTACTAAAAATTGAAATTCGGTGCACTTTTATTTGTAGCTATATATCAGAATATTACGTATTCCTTGGATCCTGCTGCGATTAGTTTGGTGAAAATGGGTTGAAAGGTCTTGTTTTGATAAGGAGCAACTTTTTAACGCGCAAAAAGTCACATTCGCCACCTTAAAAAAAGTGGAAAAGTGACCCTTCGTGAACATGTGGGGGGGTATTGGTATTTTCAAAGTTTCGTTCCTTAAAACTTTCTTGTAGTTAAAAGGAGAGTAATGTTATATTTTTTTTTTTAATTTGTCATGGCAAAACGAATCGATTCCATTCCAAACACTTTGATTTCGATTTATAACTTCGACTTTTTAAAATTCCAAAAATGGGGTTTTTCTAACGTAACCAAAATTGCCATCCCATTATCTCAGTTTAAGTTTAAGGGAGAGAGTTGAAAGTTATATTGTCAAAGTCTGCTTGACAAGGAGATGCCCTAGCCCTACTAAAAATTGAAATTCGGTGCACTTTTATTTGTAGCTATATATCAGAATATTACGTATTCCTTGGATCCTGCTGCGATTAGTTTGGTGAAAATGGGTTGAAAGGTCTTGTTTTGATAAGGAGCAACTTTTAACGCGCAAAAAGTCACATTCGCCACCTTAAAAAAAGTGGAAAAGTGACCCTTCGTGAACATGTGGGGGGGTATTGGTATTTTCAAAGTTTCGTTCTTTAAAACTTTCTTGTAGTTGCAAGGAGAGTAATGTTATATTTTTTTTTTAATTTGTCATGGCAAAACGAATCGATTCCATTCCTAACACTTTGTTTTCGATATATAACATTGACTTTTTAAAATTCCAAAAAAGCGGTTTTTCTAACGTAACCAAAATTGCCATCCCATTATCTCAGTATAGGTTTAAGGGAGAGAGTTGAAAGTTATACTGTAAAAGTCTGCTTGACAAGGAGATGCCCTAGCCCTACTTAAAATTGAAATTCTGTGCACTTTTATTTGTAGCTATATATCAGATTATTACGTATTCCTTGGATCCTGCTGCGATTAATTTGGTGAAAATGGGTAGAAAGATCTTGTTTCGATAAGGAGCAACTTCTTGACGCGCAAAAAGTCACTTTCGCCACCTTTAAAAAAGTGGAAAAGTGACCCTCCGTGAACATGTGGGGGGGTATTGGTATTTTCAAAGTTTCGTTCCTTAAAACTTTCTTGTAGTTAAAAGGAGAGTAATGTTATATTTTTTTTTTTAATTTATCATGGCAAAACGAATCGATTCCATTCCTAACACTTTGTTTTCGATATATAACATTGACTTTTTAAAATTAAAAAAATGGGGTTTTTCTAACGTAACCAAAATTGCCATCCCATTATCTCAGTTTAAGTTTAAGGGAGAGAGTTGAAAGTTATATTGTCAAAGTCTGCTTGACAAGGAGATGCCCTAGCCCTACTAAAAATTGAAATTCGGTGCACTTTTATTTGTAGCTATATTTCAGAATATTACGTATTCCTTGGATTCTGCTGCAATTAATTTGGTGAAAATGGGTAGAAAGATCTTGTTTCGATAAGGAGCAACTTCTTGATGCGCAAAAAGTCACTTTCGCCACCTTAAAAAAAGTGGAAAAGTGACCCTCCGTGAACATGTGGGGGGGTATTGGTATTTTCAAAGTTTCGTTCCTTAAAACTTTCTTGTAATTAAAAGGAGAGTAATGTTATATTTTTTTTTTAATTGTCATGGCAAAACGAATCGATTCCATTCCAAACACTTTGTTTTCGATATATAACATTGACTTTTTAAAATTCAAAAAATGGGGTTTTTCTAACGTAACCAAAATTGCCATCCCATTATCTCAGTTTAAGTTTAAGGGAGAGAGTTGAAAGTTATATTGTCAAAGTCTGCTTGACAAGGAGATGCCCTAGCCCTACTAAAAATTGAAATTCGGTGCACTTTTATTTGTAGCTATATATCAGAATATTACGTATTCCTTGGATCCTGCTGCGATTAGTTTGGTGAAAATGGGTTGAAAGGTCTTGTTTTGATAAGGAGCAACTTTTTAACGCGCAAAAAGTCACATTCGCCACCTTAAAAAATGTGGAAAAGTGACCCTTCGTGAACATGTGGGGGGGTATTGGTATTTTCAAAGTTTCGTTCTTTAAAACTTTCTTGTAGTTGCAAGGAGAGTAATGTTATATTTTTATTTTATTTTGTCATGGCAAAACGAATCGATTCCATTCCTAACACTTTGTTTTCGATATATAACATTGACTTTTTAAAATTCCAAAAAAGGGGTTTTTCTAACGTAACCAAAATTGCCATCCCATTACCTCAGTTTAAGTTTAAGGGAGAGAGTTGAAAGTTATATTGTCAAAGTCTGCTTGACAAGGAGATGCCCTAGCCCTACTTAAAATTGAAATTCGGTGCACTTTTATTTGTAGCTATATATCAGATTATTACGTATTCCTTGGATCCTGCTGCGATTAATTTGGTGAAAATGGGTAGAAAGATCTTGTTTCGATAAGGAGCAACTTCTTGACGCGCAAAAAGTCACTTTCGCCACCTTTAAAAAAGTGGAAAAGTGACCCTCCGTGAACATGTGGGGGGGTATTGGTATTTTCAAAGTTTCGTTCCTTAAAACTTTCTTGTAGTTAAAAGGAGAGTAATGTTATATTTTTTTTTTAATTTGTCATGGCAAAACGAATCGATTCCATTCCAAACACTTTGTTTTCGATATATAACATTGACTTTTTAAAATTCCAAAAAAGGGGTTTTTCTAACGTAACCAAAATTGCCATCCCATTATCTCAGTATAGGTTTAAGGGAGAGAGTTGAAAATTATATTGTCAAAGTCTGCTTGACAAGGAGATGCCCTAGCCCTACTAAAAATTGAAATTCGGTGCACTTTTATTTGTAGCTATATATCAGAATATTACGTATTCCTTGGATCCTGCTGCGATTAGTTTGGTGAAAATGGGTTGAAAGGTCTTGTTCTGATAAGGAGCAACTTTTTAACGCGCAAAAAGTCACATTCGCCACCTTAAAAAAAGTGGAAAAGTGACCCTTCGTGAACATGTGGGGGGGTATTGGTATTTTCAAAGTTTCGTTCCTTAAAACTTTCTTGTAGTTAAAAGGAGAGTAATGTTATATTTTTTTTTTAATTTGTCATGGCAAAACGAATCGATTCCATTCCAAACACTTTGATTTCGATTTATAACTTCGACTTTTTAAAATTCCAAAAATGGGGTTTTTCTAACGTAACCAAAATTGCCATCCCATTATCTCAGTTTAAGTTTAAGGGAGAGAGTTGAAAGTTATATTGTCAAAGTCTGCTTGACAAGGAGATGCCCTAGCCCTACTAAAAATTGAAATTCGGTGCACTTTTATTTGTAGCTATATATCAGAATATTACGTATTCCTTGGATCCTGCTGCGATTAGTTTGGTGAAAATGGGTTGAAAGGTCTTGTTTTGATAAGGAGCAACTTTTAACGCGCAAAAAGTCACATTCGCCACCTTAAAAAAAGTGGAAAAGTGACCCTTCGTGAACATGTGGGGGGGTATTGGTATTTTCAAAGTTTCGTTCCTTAAAACTTTCTTGTAGTTAAAAGGAGAGTAATGTTATATTTTTTTTTTAATTTGTCATGGCAAAACGAATCGATTCCATTCCAAACACTTTGATTTCGATTTATAACATCGACTTTTTAAAATTCCAAAAATGGGGTTTTTCTAACGTAACCAAAATTGCCATCCCATTATCTCAGTTTAAGTTTAAGGGAGAGAGTTGAAAGTTATATTGTCAAAGTCTGCTTGACAAGGAGATGCCCTAGCCCTACTAAAATTTGAAATTCGGTGCACTTTTATTTGTAGCTATATATCAGAATATTACGTATTCCTTGGATCCTGCTGCGATTAATTTGGTGAAAATGGGTTGAAAGGTCTTGTTTCGATAAGGAGCAACTTTTTAACGCGCAAAAAGTCACTTTCGCCACCTTAAAAAAAGTGGAAAAGTGACCCTTCGTGAACATGTGGGGGGGTATTGGTATTTTCAAAGTTTCATTCTTTAAAACTTTCTTGTAGTTGCAAGGAGAGTAATGTTATATTTTTTTTTGAATTTGTCATGGCAAAACAAATCGATTCCATTCCAAACACTTTGATTTCGATTTATAACATCGACTTTTTAAAATTCCAAAAATGGGGTTTTTCTAACGTAACCAAAATTGCCATCCCATTATCTCAGTTTAAGTTTAAGGGAGAGAGTTGAAAGTTATATTGTCAAAGTCTGCTTGACAAGGAGATGCCCTAGCCCTACTAAAAATTGAAATTCGGTGCACTTTTATTTGTAGCGATATATCAGAATATTACGTATTCCTTGGATCCTGCTGCGATTAGTTTGGTGAAAATGGGTTGAAAGGTCTTGTTTCGATAAGGAGCAACTTTTTAACGCGCAAAAAGTCACTTTCGCCACCTTAAAAAAAGTGGAAAAGTGACCCTTCGGGAACATGTGGGGGGGTATTGGTATTTTCAAAGTTTCGTTCTTTAAAACTTTCTTGTAGTTGCAAGGAGAGTAATGTTATATTTTTTTTTTAATTTGTCATGGCAAAACGAATCGATTCCATTCCTAACACTTTGTTTTCGATATATAACATTGACTTTTTAAAATTCCAAAAAAGCGGTTTTTCTAACGTAACCAAAATTGCCATCCCATTATCTCAGTATAGGTTTAAGGGAGAGAGTTGAAAGTTATATTGTAAAAGTCTGCTTGACAAGGAGATGCCCTAGCCCTACTAAAAATTGAAATTCTGTGCACTTTTATTTGTAGCTATATATCAGATTATTACGTATTCCTTGGATCCTGCTGCGATTAATTTGGTGAAAATGGGTAGAAAGATCTTGTTTCGATAAGGAGCAACTTCTTGACGCGCAAAAAGTCACTTTCGCCACCTTTAAAAAAGTGGAAAAGTGACCCTCCGTGAACATGTGGGGGGGTATTGGTATTTTCAAAGTTTCGTTCCTTAAAACTTTCTTGTAGTTAAAAGGAGAGTAATGTTATATTTTTTTTTTTAATTTGTCATGGCAAAACGAATCGATTCCATTCCAAACACTTTGATTTCGATTTATAACTTCGACTTTTTAAAATTCCAAAAATGGGGTTTTTCTAACGTAACCAAAATTGCCATCCCATTATCTCAGTATAGGTTTAAGGGAGAGAGTTGAAAGTTATATTGTCAAAGTCTGCTTGACAAGGAGATGCCCTAGCCCTACTAAAAATTGAAATTCGGTGCACTTTTATTTGTAGCTATATATCAGAATATTACGTATTCCTTGGATCCTGCTGCGATTAGTTTGGTGAAAATGGGTTGAAAGGTCTTGTTTTGATAAGGAGCAACTTTTTAACGCGCAAAAAGTCACATTCGCCACCTTAAAAAAAGTGGAAAAGTGACCCTTCGTGAACATGTGGGGGGGTATTGGTATTTTCAAAGTTTCGTTCCTAAAAACTTTCTTGTAGTTAAAAGGAGAGTAATGTTATATTTTTTTTTTAATTTGTCATGGCAAAACGAATCGATTCCATTCCAAACACTTTGATTTCGATTTATAACATCGACTTTTTAAAATTCCAAAAATGGGGTTTTTCTAACGTAACCAAAATTGCCATCCCGTTATCTCAGTTTAAGTTTAAGGGAGAGAGTTGAAAGTTATATTGTCAAAGTCTGCTTGACAAGGAGATGCCCTAGCCTTACTAAAAATTGAAATTCGGTGCACTTTTATTTGTAGCTATATATCAGAATATTACGTATTCCTTGGATCCTGCTGCGATTAATTTGGTGAAAATGGGTTGAAAGGTCTTGTTTCGATAAGGAGCAACATTTAAACGCGCAAAAAGTCACTTTCGCCACCTTAAAAAAATTGGAAAAGTGACCATCCGTGAACATGTGGGGGGGTATTGGAATTTTCAAAGTTTCGTTCCTTAAAACTTTCTTGCAGATAAAAGGAGAGTGATGTTATATTTTTTTTTTAATTTGTCATGGCAAAACGAATCGATTCCATTCCTAACACTTTGATTTCGATTTATAACATCGACTTTTTTAAATTCCAAAAATGGGGTTTTTCTAACGTAACCAAAATTGCCATCCCATTATCTCAGTTTAAGTTTAAGGGAGAGAGTTGAAAGTTATATTGTCAAAGTCTGCTTGACAAGGAGATGCCCTAGCCCTACTAAAAATTTAAATTCGGTGCACTTTTATTTTAATCTATATTTCAGAATATTACGTATTCCTTGGATTCTGCTGCAATTAATTTGGTGAAAATGGGTAGAAAGATCTTGTTTCGATAAGGAGCAACTTCTTGATGCGCAAAAAGTCACTTTCGCCACCTTAAAAAAAGTGGAAATTTGACCCTCCGTGAACATGTGGGGGGGTATTGGTATTTTCAAAGTTTCGTTCCTTAAAACTTTCTTGTAATTAAAAGGAGAGTAATGTTATATTTTTTTTTAATTTGTCATGGCAAAACGAATCGATTCCATTCCAAACACTTTGTTTTCGATATATAACATTGACTTTTTAAAATTCCAAAAATGGGGTTTTTCTAACGTAACCAAAATTGCCATCCCATTATCTCAGTTTAAGTTTAAGGGAGAGAGTTGAAAGTTATATTGTCAAAGTCTGCTTGACAAGGAGATGCCCTAGCCCTACTAAAAATTGAAATTCGGTGCACTTTTATTTGTAGCGATATATCAGAATATTACGTATTCCTTGGATCCTGCTGCGATTAGTTTGGTGAAAATGGGTTGAAAGGTCTTGTTTCGATAAGGAGCAACTTTTTAACGCGCAAAAAGTCACTTTCGCCACCTTAAAAAAAGTGGAAAAGTGACCCTTCGGGAACATGTGGGGGGGTATTGGTATTTTCAAAGTTTCGTTCTTTAAAACTTTCTTGTAGTTGCAAGGAGAGTAATGTTATATTTTTTTTTTAATTTGTCATGGCAAAACGAATCGATTCCATTCCTAACACTTTGTTTTCGATATATAACATTGACTTTTTAAAATTCCAAAAAAGCGGTTTTTCTAACGTAACCAAAATTGCCATCCCATTATCTCAGTATAGGTTTAAGGGAGAGAGTTGAAAGTTATATTGTAAAAGTCTGCTTGACAAGGAGATGCCCTAGCCCTACTAAAAATTGAAATTCTGTGCACTTTTATTTGTAGCTATATATCAGATTATTACGTATTCCTTGGATCCTGCTGCGATTAATTTGGTGAAAATGGGTAGAAAGATCTTGTTTCGATAAGGAGCAACTTCTTGACGCGCAAAAAGTCACTTTCGCCACCTTTAAAAAAGTGGAAAAGTGACCCTCCGTGAACATGTGGGGGGGTATTGGTATTTTCAAAGTTTCGTTCCTTAAAACTTTCTTGTAGTTAAAAGGAGAGTAATGTTATATTTTTTTTTTTTAATTTGTCATGGCAAAACGAATCGATTCCATTCCAAACACTTTGATTTCGATTTATAACTTCGACTTTTTAAAATTCCAAAAATGGGGTTTTTCTAACGTAACCAAAATTGCCATCCCATTATCTCAGTATAGGTTTAAGGGAGAGAGTTGAAAGTTATATTGTCAAAGTCTGCTTGACAAGGAGATGCCCTAGCCCTACTAAAAATTGAAATTCGGTGCACTTTTATTTGTAGCTATATATCAGAATATTACGTATTCCTTGGATCCTGCTGCGATTAGTTTGGTGAAAATGGGTTGAAAGGTCTTGTTTTGATAAGGAGCAACTTTTTAACGCGCAAAAAGTCACATTCGCCACCTTAAAAAAAGTGGAAAAGTGACCCTTCGTGAACATGTGGGGGGGTATTGGTATTTTCAAAGTTTCGTTCCTAAAAACTTTCTTGTAGTTAAAAGGAGAGTAATGTTATATTTTTTTTTTAATTTGTCATGGCAAAACGAATCGATTCCATTCCAAACACTTTGATTTCGATTTATAACATCGACTTTTTAAAATTCCAAAAATGGGGTTTTTCTAACGTAACCAAAATTGCCATCCCGTTATCTCAGTTTAAGTTTAAGGGAGAGAGTTGAAAGTTATATTGTCAAAGTCTGCTTGACAAGGAGATGCCCTAGCCTTACTAAAAATTGAAATTCGGTGCACTTTTATTTGTAGCTATATATCAGAATATTACGTATTCCTTGGATCCTGCTGCGATTAATTTGGTGAAAATGGGTTGAAAGGTCTTGTTTCGATAAGGAGCAACATTTAAACGCGCAAAAAGTCACTTTCGCCACCTTAAAAAAATTGGAAAAGTGACCATCCGTGAACATGTGGGGGGGTATTGGAATTTTCAAAGTTTCGTTCCTTAAAACTTTCTTGCAGATAAAAGGAGAGTGATGTTATATTTTTTTTTTAATTTGTCATGGCAAAACGAATCGATTCCATTCCTAACACTTTGATTTCGATTTATAACATCGACTTTTTTAAATTCCAAAAATGGGGTTTTTCTAACGTAACCAAAATTGCCATCCCATTATCTCAGTTTAAGTTTAAGGGAGAGAGTTGAAAGTTATATTGTCAAAGTCTGCTTGACAAGGAGATGCCCTAGCCCTACTAAAAATTTAAATTCGGTGCACTTTTATTTTAATCTATATTTCAGAATATTACGTATTCCTTGGATTCTGCTGCAATTAATTTGGTGAAAATGGGTAGAAAGATCTTGTTTCGATAAGGAGCAACTTCTTGATGCGCAAAAAGTCACTTTCGCCACCTTAAAAAAAGTGGAAATTTGACCCTCCGTGAACATGTGGGGGGGTATTGGTATTTTCAAAGTTTCGTTCCTTAAAACTTTCTTGTAATTAAAAGGAGAGTAATGTTATATTTTTTTTTAATTTGTCATGGCAAAACGAATCGATTCCATTCCAAACACTTTGTTTTCGATATATAACATTGACTTTTTAAAATTCCAAAAATGGGGTTTTTCTAACGTAACCAAAATTGCCATCCCATTATCTCAGTTTCAGTTTAAGGGAGAGAGTTGAAAGTTATATTGTCAAAGTCTGCTTGACAAGGAGATGCCCTAGCCCTACTAAAAATTGAAATTCGGTGCACTTTTATTTGTAGCTATATATCAGATTATTACCTATTCCTTGGATCCTGCTACGATTAATTTGGTGAAAATGGGTAGAAAGGTCTTGTTTCGATAAGGAGCAACTTCTTGACACGCAAAAAGTCACTTTCGCCACCTTAAAAAAAGTGGAAAAGTGACCCTTCGTGAACATGTGGGGGGGTATTGGTATTTTCAAAGTTTCGTTCCTGAATACTTTCTTGTAGTTGCAAGGAGGGTAATGTTATATTTTTTTTTTTAATTTGTCATGGCAAAACGAATCGATTCCATTCCTAACACTTTGATTTCAATTTATAACATCGACTTTTTAAAATTCCAAAAATGGGGTTTTTCTAACGTAACCAAAATTGCCATCCCATTATCCCAGTTTAAGTTTAAGGGAGAGAGTTGAAAGTTATATTGTCAAAGTCTGCTTGACAAGGAGATGCCCTAGCCCTACTAAGAATTTTAATTCGGTGCACTTTTATTTGTAATTATATATCAGAATATTACGTATTCCTTGGATCCTGCTGCGATTAATTTGGTGAAAATGGGTTGAAAGGTCTTGTTTCGATAAGGAGCAACTTTTTAACGCGCAAAAAGTCACTTTCGCCACCTTAAAAAAAGTGGAAAAGTGACCCTTCGTGAACATGTGGGGGGGTATTGGTATTTTCAAAGTTTCATTCCTTAAAACTTTCTTGTAGTTAAAAGGAGAGTAATGTTATATTTTTTTTTTAATTTGTCATGGCAAAACGAATCGATTCCATTCCAAACACTTTGATTTCGATTTATAACATCGACTTTTTAAAATTCCAAAAATGGGGTTTTTCTAACGTAAGCAAAATTGCCATCCCATTATCTCAGTTTAAGTTTAAGGGAGAGAGTTGAAAGTTATATTGTCAAAGTCTGCTTGACAAGGAGATGCCCTAGCCCTACTAAAAATTGAAATTCGGTGCACTTTTATTTGTAGCTATATATCAGAATATTACGTATTCCTTGGATCCTGCTGCGATTAATTTGGTGAAAATGGGTTGAAAGGTCTTGTTTCGATAAGGAGCAACTTTTTAACGCGCAAAAAGTCACTTTCGCCACCTTAAAAAAAGTGGAAAAGTGACCCTTCGTGAACATGTGGGGGGGTATTGGTATTTTCAAAGTTTCATTCTTTAAAACTTTCTTGTAGTTGCAAGGAGAGTAATGTTATATTTTTTTTTTAATTTGTCATGGCAAAACGAATCGATTCCATTCCAAACACTTTGATTTCGATTTATAACATCGACTTTTTAAAATTCCAAAAATGGGGTTTTTCTAACGTAACCAAAATTGCCATCCCATTATCTCAGTTTAAGTTTAAGGGAGAGAGTTGAAAGTTATATTGTCAAAGTCTGCTTGACAAGGAGATGCCCTAGCCCTACTAAAAATTGAAATTCGGTGCACTTTTATTTGTAGCTATATATCAGAATATTACGTATTCCTTGGATCCTGCTGCGATTAGTTTGGTGAAAATGGGTTGAAAGGTCTTGTTTCGATAAGGAGCAACTTTTTAACGCGCAAAAAGTCACTTTTGCCACCTTAAAAAAAGTGGAAAAGTGACCCTTCGTGAACATGTGGGGGGGTATTGGTATTTTCAAAGTTTCGTTCTTTAAAACTTTCTTGTAGTTGCAAGGAGAGTAATGATATATTTTTTTTTGAATTTTCCATGGCAAAACGAATCGATTCCATTCCTAACACTTTGTTTTCGATATATAACATTGACTTTTTAAAATTCCAAAAAAGGGGTTTTTCTAACGTAACCAAAATTGCCATCCCATTATCTCAGTATAGGTTTAAGGGAGAGAGTTGAAAGTTATATTGTCAAAGTCTGCTTGACAAGGAGATGCCCTAGCCCTACTAAAAATTGAAATTCGGTGCACTTTTATTTGTAGCTATATATCAGATTATTACGTATTCCTTGGATCCTGCTGCGATTAATTTGGTGAAAATGGGTAGAAAGGTCTTGTTTCGATAAGGAGCAACTTCTTGACGCGCAAAAAGTCACTTTCGCCACCTTTAAAAAAGTGGAAAAGTGACCCTCCGTGAACATGTGGGGGGGTATTGGTATTTTCAAAGTTTCGTTCCTTAAAACTTTCTTGTAGTTAAAAGGAGAGTAATGTTATATTTTTTTTTTAATTTGTCATGGCAAAACGAATCGATTCCATTCCAAACACTTTGATTTCGATTTATAACATCGACTTTTTAAAATTCCAAAAATGGGGTTTTTCTAACGTAACCAAAATTGCCATCCCATTATCTCAGTTTAAGTTTAAGGGAGAGAGTTGAAAGTTATATTGTCAAAGTCTGCTTGACAAGGAGATGCC
This sequence comes from Siphlonurus alternatus, assembly GCA_949825025.1. NCBI lineage: Eukaryota > Metazoa > Arthropoda > Insecta > Ephemeroptera > Siphlonuridae > Siphlonurus > Siphlonurus alternatus. Next base: position 39,641,924 of record OX463780.1, read on the forward strand.
CCAGCCCTACTAAACTTTGAAATTCGGTGCACTTTTATTTGTAGCTATATATCAGAATATTACGTATTCCTTGGATCCTGCTGCGATTAATTTGGTGAAAATGGGTTGAAAGGTCTTGTTTCGATAAGGAGCAACTTTTTAACGCGCAAAAAGTCACTTTCGCCACCTTAAAAAAAGTGGAAAAGTGACCCTTCGTGAACATGTGGGGGGGTATTGGTATTTTCAAAGTTTCATTCTTTAAAACTTTCTTGTAGTTGCAAGGAGAGTAATGTTATATTTTTTTTTGAATTTGTCATGGCAAAACGAATCGATTCCATTCCAAACACTTTGATTTCGATTTATAACATCGACTTTTTAAAATTCCAAAAATGGGGTTTTTCTAACGTAACCAAAATTGCCATCCCATTATCTCAGTTTAAGTTTAAGGGAGAGAGTTGAAAGTTATATTGTCAAAGTCTGCTTGACAAGGAGATGCCCTAGCCCTACTAAAAATTGAAATTCGGTGCACTTTTATTTGTAGCGATATATCAGAATATTACGTATTCCTTGGATCCTGCTGCGATTAGTTTGGTGAAAATGGGTTGAAAGGTCTTTTTTCGATAAGGAGCAACTTTTTAACGCGCAAAAAGTCACTTTCGCCACCTTAAAAAAAGTGGAAAAGTGACCCTTCGTGAACAAGTGGGGGGGTATTGGTATTTTCAAAGTTTCGTTCTTTAAAACTTTCTTGTAGTTGCAAGGAGAGTAATGTTATATTTTTTTTTAATTTGTCATGGCAAAACGAATCGATTCCATTCCTAACACTTTGTTTTCAATATATAACATTGACTTTTTAAAATTCCAAAAAAGCGGTTTTTCTAACGTAACCAAAATTGCCATCCCATTATCTCAGTATAGGTTTAAGGGAGAGAGTTGAAAATTATATTGTCAAAGTCTGCTTGACAAGGAGATGCCCTAGCCCTACTAAAAATTGAAATTCGGTGCACTTTTATTTGTAGCTATATATCAGAATATTACGTATTCCTTGGATCCTGCTGCGATTAGTTTGGTGAAAATGGGTTGAAAGGTCTTGTTTTGATAAGGAGCAACTTTTTAACGCGCAAAAAGTCACATTCGCCACCTTAAAAAAAGTGGAAAAGTGACCCTTCGTGAACATGTGGGGGGGTATTGGTATTTTCAAAGTTTCGTTCCTTAAAACTTTCTTGTAGTTAAAAGGAGAGTAATGTTATATTTTTTTTTTAATTTGTCATGGCAAAACGAATCGATTCCATTCCAAACACTTTGATTTCGATTTATAACTTCGACTTTTTAAAATTCCAAAAATGGGGTTTTTCTAACGTAACCAAAATTGCCATCCCATTATCTCAGTTTAAGTTTAAGGGAGAGAGTTGAAAGTTATATTGTCAAAGTCTGCTTGACAAGGAGATGCCCTAGCCCTACTAAAAATTGAAATTCGGTGCACTTTTATTTGTAGCTATATATCAGAATATTACGTATTCCTTGGATCCTGCTGCGATTAGTTTGGTGAAAATGGGTTGAAAGGTCTTGTTTTGATAAGGAGCAACTTTTTAACGCGCAAAAAGTCACATTCGCCACCTTAAAAAAAGTGGAAAAGTGACCCTTCGTGAACATGTGGGGGGGTATTGGTATTTTCAAAGTTTCGTTCCTTAAAACTTTCTTGTAGTTAAAAGGAGAGTAATGTTATATTTTTTTTTTAATTTGTCATGGCAAAACGAATCGATTCCATTCCAAACACTTTGATTTCGATTTATAACATCGACTTTTTAAAATTCCAAAAATGGGGTTTTTCTAACGTAACCAAAATTGCCATCCCATTATCTCAGTTTAAGTTTAAGGGAGAGAGTTGAAAGTTATATTGTCAAAGTCTGCTTGACAAGGAGATGCCCCAGCCCTACTAAACTTTGAAATTCGGTGCACTTTTATTTGTAGCTATATATCAGAATATTACGTATTCCTTGGATCCTGCTGCGATTAATTTGGTGAAAATGGGTTGAAAGGTCTTGTTTCGATAAGGAGCAACTTTTTAACGCGCAAAAAGTCACTTTCGCCACCTTAAAAAAAGTGGAAAAGTGACCCTTCGTGAACATGTGGGGGGGTATTGGTATTTTCAAAGTTTCATTCTTTAAAACTTTCTTGTAGTTGCAAGGAGAGTAATGTTATATTTTTTTTTGAATTTGTCATGGCAAAACGAATCGATTCCATTCCAAACACTTTGATTTCGATTTATAACATCGACTTTTTAAAATTCCAAAAATGGGGTTTTTCTAACGTAACCAAAATTGCCATCCCATTATCTCAGTTTAAGTTTAAGGGAGAGAGTTGAAAGTTATATTGTCAAAGTCTGCTTGACAAGGAGATGCCCTAGCCCTACTAAAAATTGAAATTCGGTGCACTTTTATTTGTAGCGATATATCAGAATATTACGTATTCCTTGGATCCTGCTGCGATTAGTTTGGTGAAAATGAGTTGAAAGGTCTTGTTTCGATAAGGAGCAACTTTTTAACGCGCAAAAAGTCACTTTCGCCACTTTAAAAAAAGTGGAAAAGTGACCCTTCGTGAACATGTGGGGGGGTATTGGTATTTTCAAAGTTTCGTTCTTTAAAACTTTCTTGTAGTTGCAAGGAGAGTAATGTTATATTTTTTTTTTAATTTGTCATGGCAAAACGAATCGATTCCATTCCTAACACTTTGTTTTCAATATATAACATTGACTTTTTAAAATTCCAAAAAAGCGGTTTTTCTAACGTAACCAAAATTGCCATCCCATTATCTCAGTATAGGTTTAAGGGAGAGAGTTGAAAGTTATATTGTAAAAGTCTGCTTGACAAGGAGATGCCCTAGCCCTACTTAAAATTGAAATTCTGTGCACTTTTATTTGTAGCTATATATCAGATTATTACGTATTCCTTGGATCCTGCTGCGATTAATTTGGTGAAAATGGGTAGAAAGATCTTGTTTCGATAAGGAGCAACTTCTTGACGCGCAAAAAGTCACTTTCGCCACCTTAAAAAAAGTGGAAAAGTGACCCTTCGTGAACATGTGGGGGGGTATTGGTATTTTCAAAGTTTCGTTCCTAAAAACTTTCTTGTAGTTAAAAGGAGAGTAATGTTATATTTTTTTTTTAATTTGTCATGGCAAAACGAATCGATTCCATTCCAAACACTTTGATTTCGATTTATAACATCGACTTTTTGAAATTCAAAAAATGGGGTTTTTCTAACGTAACCAAAATTGCCATCCCATTATCTCAGTTTAAGTTTAAGGGAGAGAGTTGAAAGTTATATTGTCAAAGTCTGCTTGACAAGGAGATGCCCTAGCCTTACTAAAAATTGAAATTCGGTGCACTTTTATTTGTAGCTATATATCAGAATATTACGTATTCCTTGGATCCTGCTGCGATTAATTTGGTGAAAATGGGTTGAAAGGTCTTGTTTTGATAAGGAGCAACTTTTTAACGCGCAAAAAGTCACTTTCGCCACCTTAAAAAAATTGGAAAAGTGACCATCCGTGAACATGTGGGGGGGTATTGGAATTTTCAAAGTTTCGTTCCTTAAAACTTTCTTGCAGATAAAAGGAGAGTGATGTTATATTTTTTTTTTAATTTGTCATGGCAAAACGAATCGATTCCATTCCTAACACTTTGATTTCGATTTATAACATCGACTTTTTTAAATTCCAAAAATGGGGTTTTTCTAACGTAACCAAAATTGCCATCCCATTATCTCAGTTTAAGTTTAAGGGAGAGAGTTGAAAGTTATATTGTCAAAGTCTGCTTGACAAGGAGATGCCCTAGCCCTACTAAAAATTTAAATTCGGTGCACTTTTATTTTAATCTATATTTCAGAATATTACGTATTCCTTGGATTCTGCTGCAATTAATTTGGTGAAAATGGGTAAAAGATCTTGTTTCGATAAGGAGCAACTTCTTGATGCGCAAAAAGTCACTTTCGCCACCTTAAAAAAAGTGGAAATTTGACCCTCCGTGAACATGTGGGGGGGTATTGGTATTTTCAAAGTTTCGTTCCTTAAAACTTTCTTGTAATTAAAAGGAGAGTAATGTTATATTTTTTTTTAATTTGTCATGGCAAAACGAATCGATTCCATTCCAAACACTTTGTTTTCGATATATAACATTGACTTTTTAAAATTCCAAAAATGGGGTTTTTCTAACGTAACCAAAATTGCCATCCCATTATCTCAGTTTCAGTTTAAGGGAGAGAGTTGAAAGTTATATTGTCAAAGTCTGCTTGACAAGGAGATGCCCTAGCCCTACTAAAAATTGAAATTCGGTGCACTTTTATTTGTAGCTATATATCAGATTATTACCTATTCCTTGGATCCTGCTACGATTAATTTGGTGAAAATGGGTAGAAAGGTCTTGTTTCGATAAGGAGCAACTTCTTGACACGCAAAAAGTCACTTTCGCCACCTTAAAAAAAGTGGAAAAGTGACCCTTCGTGAACATGTGGGGGGGTATTGGTATTTTCAAAGTTTCGTTCCTGAATACTTTCTTGTAGTTGCAAGGAGAGTAATGTTATATTTTTTTTTTAATTTGTCATGGCAAAACGAATCGATTCCATTCCTAACACTTTGATTTCAATTTATAACATCGACTTTTTAAAATTCCAAAAATGGGGTTTTTCTAACGTAACCAAAATTGCCATCCCATTATCCCAGTTTAAGTTTAAGGGAGAGAGTTGAAAGTTATATTGTCAAAGTCTGCTTGACAAGTAGATGCCCTAGCCCTACTAAAAATTTTAATTCGGTGCACTTTTATTTGTAGCTATATATCAGAATATTACGTATTCCTTGGATCCTGCTGCGATTAATTTGGTGAAAATGGGTTGAAAGGTCTTGTTTCAATAAGGAGCAACTTTTTAACGCGCAAAAAGTCACTTTCGCCACCTTAAAAAAAGTGGAAAAGTGACTGTTCGTGAACATGTGGGGGGGTATTGGTATTTTCAAAGTTTCGTTCCTGAATACTTTCTTGTAATTGCAAGGAGAGTAATGTTATATTTTTTTTTGAATTTGTCATGGCAAAACGAATCGATTCCATTCTTAACACTTTGTTTTCGATATATAACATCGACTTTTTAAAATTCAAAAAATGGGGTTTTTCTAACGTAACTAAAATTGCCATCCCATTCTCTCAGTTTAAGTTTAAGGGAGAGAGTTGAAAGTTATATTTTCAAATTCTGCTTGACAAGGAGATGCCCTAGCCCTACTAAAAATTGAAATTCGGTGCACTTTTATTTGTAGCTATATATCAGATTATTACGTATTCCTTGGATCCTGCTACGATTAATTTGGTGAAAATGGGTAGAAAGGTCTGGTTTCGATAAGGAGCAACTTTTGACACGCAAAAAGTCACTTTCGCCACATTAAAAAAAGTGGAAAAGTGACCCTTCGTGAACATGTGGGGGGGTATTGGTATTTTCAAAGTTTCGTTCCTTAAAACTTTCTTGTAGGTAAAAGGGGAGTAATGTTATATATTTTTTTGAATTTGTCATGGCAAAACGAATCGATTCCATTCCTAACACTTTGTTTTTGATATATAACATTGACTTTTTAAAATTCCAAAACAGGGGTTTTTCTATCGTAACCAAAATTGCCATCCCATTATCTCAGTATAGGTTTAAGGGAGAGAGTTGAAAGTTATATTGTCAAAGTCTGCTTGACAAGGAGATGCCCTAGCCCTACTAAAAATTTAAATTCGGTGCACTTTTATTTGTAGCTATATATCAGATTATTACGTATTCCTTGGATCCTGCTGCGATTAATTTGGTGAAAATGGGTTGAAAGGTCTTGTTTCAATAAGGAGCAACTTTTTAACGCGCAAAAAGTCACTTTCGCCACCTTAAAAAAAGTGGAAAAGTGACGCTTCGTGAACATGTGGGGGGGTATTGGTATTTTCAAAGTTTCATTCCTGAATACTTTCTTGTAGTTGCAAGGAGAGTAATGTTATAATTTTTTTTAATTTGTCATGGCAAAACGAATCGATTCCATTCTTAACACTTTGATTTCTATTTATAACATCGACTTTTTAAAATTCCAAAAAAGGGGTTTTTCTAACGTAACCAAAATTGCCATCCCATTATCTCAGTTTAGGTTTAAGGGAGAGAGTTGAAAGTTATATTGTCAAAGTCTGCTTGACGAGGAGATGCTCTAGCCCCCCTAAAAATTTAAATTCGGTGCACTTTTATTTTAATCTATATTTCAGAATATTACGTATTCCTTGGATTCTGCTGCAATGAATATGGTGAAAATGGGTTGAAAGGTCTTGTTTCGATAAGGAGCAACTTTTTAACGCGCAAAAAGTCACTTTCGCCACCTTAAAAAAAGTGGAAAAGTGACCCTTCGTGAACATGTGGGGGGGTATTGGTATTTTCAAAGTTTCGTTCTTTAAAACTCAAGTTTGAAGATTGGATTCGAGGTTTTCCATTCATGTACTTCAAAAAATAAAAATAGCAAAATGCCCATTATTTTACCTAACGTGAAACCTAGCGTTACTTCTGTGCTCTCAGTTTACCGTCTCTATTTTCCAGCTCTTAGTTGTATTAACTTTTGCTGTGTACAGGTCACAGATAGTTATATTGTTTTATCGTTGACCAGGGTCCACGGAGACTAAGTGTGCGACTGCCACTTAATTGAATTGACCTGCAGTCTCTGTCTCTGTCTCTGTCTCTGTCTCTCTCTCTCTCTCTCTCTCTCTCTCTCTCTCTCTCTCTCTCTCTCTCTCTCTCTCTCTCTCTCTCTCTCTCTCTCTCTCTCTCTCTCTCTCTCTTTCTAGCTACTTCCTCGCTTGGCGTTGCTTCTATATACTCACCAGCAAGGACGTCACATGAGCGAGTTAGAATGGCAAAGTCACTAACTTACAACCAACTAAGTTCACAAAACAGAATGAAGCACAATTAAAAGATAGTGTATACAGTCAAAGTCACTTATACTCTTTGTCTCTGAGGTAACTATATTGGATTAAAATTCTATTGGGTTAAATTTGGTTCTTACATGTACATAAACCTATTATTGTGATGTCAGAAAAAACGTCACAATGACTGATAAAATATTAAGAATTTCAAATTTACATAAGTAGACAACTATATTTTTTGTTTGCTCATTTTTTTACCTTTTTTATATTTTCTTTATTCATAAGAAACACGTTATGTACATTTTAATTATTAATTAACACAAATAGATATATAAAAAGATACTCATTGTCAGTGTTATTTACTATTGTTACTGTTTTTCTTTCTCTTTGTCTATTTTAGTTTTTTAATATTAATATTTTTTACTTCATTTTATAATGCTGTTTTTATCCATTATATATTATTTTTGTACACATTTTTCTAACGTTAAAAATATTATGTACATGTAAAATATCCCTAAGTCTAAGGTTCTAATACGCTTTATTTCAACAATAAGTGTTCAAATGTTCTATTTTTTTTTTTTTTATTATATGATTATTACCAAAAAGTGAACAAATAAAACAAAGTACTTTAAATAATTTTTAACGTTTTTTTTTTATTATTATTTAAACTTGTCACGTTACTGAATTGTATTCAAGCTGCTCATTTTCACTCATAGTCTGAAAATTAAGTTTAATTGATGAGTTTTTCATACAATGTTTATAATGTTTTATGTAAATTAAATACCAGGGCCTAGGAATAATTTACAAAGAACGAAGTAAATAGAGGAAAGCGAAGCATTTTGTTTTTTAATATGATTTTATTTTAATAAATTTGAAACTGGAAATTGTGTAAGTAGTTGAGTATTTGAGTAATTGAATATAATGAGAAAATAAGCAAGGAAATTGGAACGATACTTTAAGGTAAGTATATAAAAAAATATATATATTTAACTTTTGAAATATTTTTATTTTCACTATAAGTATATAAAATAAAATATGGTACATAAAAAACATTTTCATTTGCAATATTTTTTTATTAAAAACTTATATTATATTTTGTAAAATTGTACTAAATTAGCTACCATGCACGTAAAATTTTTAATCAAAGCATTATATTTAAATGATTATAAAACCTTACGAATGCATTCAAGTGGTGCTGAACTGTTGATGTACTCAAAAATTCTCTGCATTTTTTTAATCAACGTAATATAATTTAGAAGAGCGGAATTAAAATAAAATTTACTGTGCCAAATTTTAGAAATTTTTAATCATTTATTTTAAAGGATTATTTAATTTTTGAGTAATTTTGCTTCATATTTTTGTATGCATTCATCCATATATACAATTGTACATAATATAAGAACACATATTTTACCATGCAGTGTATATAGTATATGTACATATAATTATATATTCTTGTTTGTATTATATATCATGCAATATATACGAGTTGTTTGTTTCATTTTTCTTTACATTTCTTCATGAAATTGTATACAAAACATTATTTGTTGTATTTCTTATTTTTTCTAAATAAAAATAATGAATGTATTTTTTACCATTATTGTGTGTGTATGTATATTCATTAGGACTATTATGTAAGTTGTTATAAATATAAATGTCTATGTTATATGGTTGCAATCCAGAAGTTTGCATTTATATTTTTTTTTCGCGTATCTCATTGTCTTGCATAGAAATCTTAATTAACATTTTATGCATTAAAAATTAAAAAAAAGGCAGTACAACAGCAAATAAGTATGTGTTTTTTTATGCAACTTTTCTCCACAATTTATTGCATAACCCAATAAACGTATTTTTTTTTTTTTTATATATGCACTACTAACGCTCCACACTTTCGTGTGATAAACTCCAAGGCTGCAATTTATATATTTTTCTCTCATGGATGCACCTTCACATGCGCGCGAAGGAGACTGAAAGAGATCAGCAACACACTTAGCGGATCCACGGAAACCTGGTATACTTACCGAGCCCAGAGAGCAGCATGTCGGAAACCCCACCCATCATAACGCCAACTAACAGGACAACAAGTGGCACCGAATATCTCCGATAACTTTGTAGCAAGTCTATGACAAGGTCTCGATACTTGTCGCGTTTCTCCGTGTATACTTTTCAGTAATGTTCTGCTCCGCAGGAGCAAAAAAAGTCAATCACTGTCATCACCTTCTTGCGTTTTTCAAAAAGAACAATCACTACGTTCACATGATGATGTTTAATATACATATTCGTTAATGACGGTTAGTGCTATTCTTATGAGGCATCGTCAATGGATCCGCATTAAACATCGTCATGTGAAGTGAATGTCTGGTTTGATTGTAGAATAAAGCTGACTAATAGTAGGAAACGAGTAATTCTAGAAGATCTTCTGGAATTATTCATTTTTTTGAAACAATAATATTATTAGTGTTAATTTGAAAAACATAAAAGAAACATTTTTTTGAAAATTCCCCTATGTATACAAAAAACACAAAGACAAGCTTTGTAATGGGTGCATGAATATTATTATTATTATTCGTACAAAGCGTAAAGCTACAAATTTTAGCATATATTTATCCTTACTAATTGAATTATTATAATTTATTAACCAAAACAGCTCTGTAGTCACATATAATAAAATATTTAAATACAATAAATTTAACAATATATAACTATACAGAACTTTTTTATTTTTTTGTAAATTACAGTAAATTAATTGTAAGAATAAAATTTATAAAATAATATGAATAAGCTAGGGAACTACTGTCAGTTACATTTGGAGAATGAAACTAAAAAAAAATTGTCCTAAATAGTTCTGTTATGAAAAAAAAGGTGTGTATATTAGGACCTTATAATCTGAGTATGATTTTCTGCATCACGGTTCTAGCCTTATATTTATTATGCACCTTGCTTGTGAGCGGTGATCGAAATGACCGGCACATCACGTCTAACTAATCTGCTTATGAGATTAACAACGTTGTGAGAATAAAAACTGGAAAAGTGGCCTGGAGCATCGTTAATAAATATTAAATATTTTTTTTATTCTTAGCAGGTAGTATTGAGCACACTGTTAAATTGTAAAAAAAAACACACACGTAAAGTTATGATTTTTTTATTTTAAATTAATATCAGAGTGAACGTTAAATCATATTGAAGAGCAAAGATAATAATTCATATATTTATACAATAATTTGGACTAGTTCAATATTTTTAAGCTACCCTTTAAAAATCCTTTTAAAAAATCTTCGTCCAACTTTTTTTTTTTTTAGTTTATTAACAAAAAGATATCATTAAAAGAATAATATTACAATTAAAAATACTGCGAATAAATGTGCAAATACAATTTTTATTATAAAATAACTAAAGTTTTAGTAAAATTATTCAGATCTCCTAGGCAACAAAACATTTTTACTCACCGTTTTGAAGATGTATTAATTTTCATACTAAATTTTGTCCGCTAACAAATGCTATTATTAATAAAGTGCGTGATTTGCTTCAAGAATTTGACTTACGAGCTGCTGAGAGTTTTGACTTAAAGTCACGCTCTGCTCGAGTCTTTGTTGGCTGCTGTGGGCGATGTTAACTAGTGGCCGTGTGGAAAACCATTGAGCTTTACTCAGCGACCCGTGGGTGAGAATTTAAGCCAGGGCCTCTAGGCGGGGGTGTGAAGCGGCCTTGTGGCTTCCCAGGGGCTGCAACCAACTTTATGCTTCTCAACAAGTGAAATCCGGCCTTCTAGACTCCGTGACGCGGTAGGTTGATGATGTCTTTATAGCACGCTAGCTTGACCATGTGACATTTATAAAAACGTTCAGATCTCAAAGAGTAAAATCCTGACTTCTTCACTATTTGGCGCTATTTTAGGTTTAAATTGTATTGTGTTCTAAATGTTCTAATACATTTCGCCAGCCACAAATTCATATTTTGTTTACAGTAGTTATAGCTAGATTTACAATAAATCTGAACAATTGAAATAATCCATGCAGGATTCTGTAATAAAATATTATACTGCATGTGTGACGAGATAGTTAATACCTTTGCATCTCATATTCAGCTTATTCTTCTGACTATTTGTGGTGTCACGTCACTCAAAACACTGAAATCCAACTCTGGCAACAAATGAAATTTAAGCTTTTCCTCATATTACGTACACTGCATGACAAGCTAGCTCGATACAAACTCTTGATTATTTTAGCAAACGTTGTAACAAACTTTCAGATAAAAACTTTGAACTGTTATAATATTAAATTACATGTTAATCATCTCGAATATTTTCTAGGTATCCTTTTAAATAATGAAGTGTTTTAATTTTTACTTAAATATATTCCTATTAAGTGGTGTGTAGTATAACAAGTCTATCAACAACTTTAATTTCCTTTTTTTTTTTGTGCAAGCAACTTATTATAGCTCATCAAGTTTGCATTAACAATAATTATATTTATTTTAACTATACGTACATGCTAATTTAACATCTATTATAGCTACTATATACTGCATATCACGATAGTTTGCTTTTGTATAATGTGCCTGGTGTATAATGTTAATTAAAAATAGAGGAAAGGATTGTCAAAGGAGTACTTGCGTAGCAAGTTTACAGTGTTCTAATTTTAGACTATAACTATTCTGTATCGAGATGCTGTGTGCAGTATGTACAGTTTTGTATGCCTTATGCCTCTCATGGTGTATGTCATCGAGGAATTGTGAATTATTTATGCGAGCGTCTAGACTAGATCTGAAAGGTAAAGCGTTTTCAAGCTCGGAAAAGCACCAGCTGGTCAAATTGCAATTTCAACATAATAAAACGCTACACTGAGAAAATTGTGAAACTACGACATTTGGATTAAGTAAAATATCAAAATATTGAATATTTTAGTGTACCGAATCATTTTTTTTTAAATAGTTAGCAACAGACATGAAAATATGCGATGGCTATTTGTACAGATTGATCATTCAAAAAAAATTTCAGTGTATTTGCTTTGGTCCTTTTTAAATGGAAAAAATACACATTATTTTACTTAAAGATTGCAAAAAAAAAAAATAAAATAAAAAATAAATTTAATCTTTTTCAGAATAATATTCAATATTTGAGCATTTTAAAATGTTATAGCCTTTTATACTAATTTTTATTACATAATTCACAAAAAAAAAATAATGTTGAAGACTCATGGCACACGTTTTTACATATATTGATAATTAAAATTAAAACATTCAAACACTAATAAAAATATATGTGTTAAGAAGACATTAAATATTTTAAGAGCTATTAAAATTTACAGTGCCAGTGCTTAAAGTGTCAACATGTACATAAAAATAGAAGTTAAAATTTAATAGCAATGTATTACAACTCCCGCCATATATTAAATAAAATAAAAATCACTAGATATTTAGTATAAAAGTTTTTTTTTTAGTGTGAATTAATATTATTTTATAACCAATGTAATGAATTTTTTTATACAGCTCTGAAACATTAATAGTAATTAAAATGTTTATTTTTTCAATACGAGTAATAAAAATCAACAGATAAGAGTTTCTGGGTTAATACTGAAAACAGTTGTGCACTGTACAAAACAGTATAAAATTCTTTTGTCAATGCTAATGTATTTAAGTATTTTTTAGCACTTATTATCGATGGAAATAAATAAATAACAAATCAATGTAACATGTCATAAAGTTTTAAAATACAATCCAGTCATTGAGTTATTAATTCAATTCATTCCCTTTTCCTCTGTATAATGGTCTACCAAAATAATAATATTGTATTTCTGAGTCGAGTTTTGACGCTATAGGTCTGACCATATTATGACGTAGCGTACGAACTGGGTTGACATATATTTGTCATCAATTTCTGCGGTTTAATATGAAATATTTTAAAATGAATTACAAAGAAAAGTTAGGTCTATAGAACTACAATACAATAAATAATTTGCTAAAATGAATATATAAAATTAAATCAAATTTATAATGCTCATTTTATTAAATGCATTTACTGCCTTCTGCAGATTAACATTGTATTTTAATATGCACCATTTAATAATTAATGCAATTATTTAAATCCTTACTTGCACTTTAATGCAAATTACAAAATATGAATATATAATAAATTGTCTCCTTGTAATGTATTTAAATGGAAAATGTAAATTAATATTCACGTTTGGCAAGTTAGTACATCTATGAGCAGTTGAATATAACTTTTTAAGTATCATTCACCGTGCATGCAGGTACAAAAGAACATGCCAGAATGGTATTAGGCAAGCAGTGAGAGAAGTAAAACTTTCAAGAAAATTTGATTTTATAGTTGCTACCGACAGAGGTGTGATAAACTGATAATCCTTTAAACACATGACTAATTATTTTAGCTTTGTCACATTTCAACTGATACAAAAATATTAAAACATTGTTCAGGGAGTTTAGTTGAAATTTTCTCATCCATGCACAAAAATCTCCAGTTAAGAATTAAATTTATCTTAAAATTTGAATGATACGGATGCTATGAGCCAGTAAGGGACCTCCATTAAGATAATATACAAGTACATAACAAACCTGTGAAACCTGTATGTAAACCTGTATTAGTATTCTTATAATAAAATATTTTAAAATAAAAATAGTTAAGTTTGGTATTCATTCACCATATTAACATGATAGCCTGACCTACCTTTACATTTATTATCTTTGGAATGGTTTAAATCATTCATTGGTCATGCAGTACAAGTCATCAGCGTCAAAGAGCGCTATATACTGCAGGCGGAGGCGGCGACGAGTCTCTAGAGATGACTTGGAACAGAGCAAAAGTACTCTGATGGTATGGAAATATAATCAGTGTCCGGTGATCTACCTCCCCTCTCACGCTCCCCTACCCTGCTGCGAGCTTGTTGGAACGTGCCAGGACTTTGCAAAGCCTCCCCCTCTCCTCCCTCGTTACCTCATCACGATCTCTTTCATCCCCTCCCTTCTTCTTTTTTTCCACCACCGCTCAGCCTTCGTTCACTCACTCACTGAATCAAAATGAAAGCCACATGACCATATCATTCTCCTGCCAAAGATATCACGCATAAAAAAAAAACTTTTGTATGATATAAAATATAGAAAAAGTTTATTATATATTGTAAGTAAGGTGCGTGGAAAGTTTTCTACAAAGGCTTAATTTAATTGAGTGTTAAATATTTATTATAGATATTTTAAAATAATTGAGTTCGAATTGAAACGAGTCTAAAATAATTTGATTTATTTTGATATATTGAATTTAACTTTTGCATGAATATGTTCAGTTTCATGTAGAACTTTTATTAATTTATTTACGTATAACAATAATAAAGTTAAATCTGATAATTACTGCGGGTAAACGTATGACCTTTGCAGTGCATATTACAACAACATTGTTTATATGTATGATACAATGCTGTCATAGCACAAAATTCAGATATGATTTCTTTATAAATTGCTGTCCAACGAAATGTTACATTGCGTTATTTTGCACACTAACGGTGTGTCGTAACAAGTAGCTAGCATTCGTACATGAATGATTTGTTCAATCAATGATAACAATAAAGATTTATGTGTTATATAACGAGCTACCAACAGTGTACACATAGGGCCATGATCTTGTTGCGTAATGACCATTTCGATCAATGATGAATTCGGAATAATGTATGAAAAGAGTACTCGGAAAAAAAAATAGAAGTATATAATAAATATAATGGATTATCTGGATGGTTTCAAATATAAAAAAATAGTTAAACACTCTTTAGAATTTAAATATTATGGATAACCATCAGCGCGTTTTTTTTTTTTTTTTTAATTGAATGAAAATATCATGGAATATTATATATGTGTTCTGCCTAATTATTAATATTTTACTTTGTTTGAATTCAGGTAAATCATTTAATACCTTTGACGTCATCGTTGATTCAAAGAGCTTTTTCATCATAGGCATGAAATCATTGGGAAAAAATAATTCTTGAATGAGCACGCAAAAAAAAAAAAAAGTGAAAAAGTAACACTTCATTGTTTTTCTGTTCCATTGACTAAAGTACGATACAAAATAAAATGATCATTAACAATTTACAATTGAATTTATGGGATCTCTTTACTTGTAGTGAAATAAATGTACTTGTCTATTGATGTGTTAAATTACTATGAGAACCAACTGTTTATAGAGTACTGAATATCGAATTACTGTTAAGCATTAATAAATAATCTCAATAGTATAGAAATCTTCTTAAAATTATAAAATATGGTTTCTTTTTTACTTTTCCAGTAGTCATAATAATATAAATTCATTTTGAAATCTTCCAACTGTGAGAAAAAAACAAGCTGTCACCCCTCAAAAAAAAATTTTATTTTAACATTAAAATCATACAAAATTTAATTATACTTTATTATTATTCTTAACAGTACATTTTTTACAGTAAAACGACTTAAGATTCAATTTTTATTATAAAAAAATGGGGGGAAATATATATCATCAATTTTAAAATTGAAAGAAAACTTAATAAACTGTATAGAAGTTTAACAAATTCTTTCAATAAGTTTTGATTAGTATTGATTAAATTTATACTGTGAACGCTAAAAAATCGAGACGCTTTCTTTAGGTTGTGTTCAAAAATTAAAGATATAAAAATATACACTCAGATTTATATTCTTCAAATTCATAAAATATAATATATTACTTAAAAATTACATTATTCACTTTTTGTAAATAGAAATATGTATGTACAGCTTGCATTTTCAGTTTATATGTACATAATTATACACAATACATATACTAACTGCTAATACATATCTTTAGAACATTTTGCATGTTTCCCTACAGTTTACAAAAGAGTTCATTGTTTTCTAAGTAGGTCAACAATATGCTTATCTGGATGGAATTTTGCGTTGAAAGATAACACCTTTTATAGCACATGAAGTCATCAATATGAAATACATGTAACATGCACAGACGTGTGAAGATTAGGTGTCTTGTTTCACCTGCAGGCATCGTTACTTTTAATTAGCCTGCTTTGTCGTTCTTATCATCTTTCCTTTGTGACACCAGGTAGGGTAATGTTGTAAATAAACATATTATTCACATGTCTATTTATAGACTTCTACAATTTTGTTTCAAACTATTTTAGTCAATTTTATTATTAGTCCTATATTTTATAGTGAAGTTATATTTACATTTATTTCTTGCAAATTTTCAAATAAGATGAGAGTATTGATGAATAATAAAACTAGAACTTTGAGATTTATTTTGAAATGGTCTGAGAACATTTCTGATAAATGTATCCTGTAGATGCGAGCGTTCAGCAATACCTGTGTGTTCAAATAATTGCCTAAATTTCAGGGGCTTTTAAACAAAATGGACGTCAGTATCAAATGACAGGTTTGTGTTTATTTCCACATTTACTGTGCTAAATATACATTTGTTAACATACTAATTATACAACATGCTAAATTCATATTGTCATCATGAGATTGAACACAATACATTATTGTAACGCATGATGTAACTTTCCTGTAAGTTAATATTTGAAATAAGTTTCAGTTATTTATAGATGTGAAGTTGCAAATAATCTTAAAATTGTTTCCTTGTGTTGTTAGGTAACAAAAGTGACTTTAAATTAATATATAATTAAAGGGAGTCAAAGTGAGAGAGCATAAAATGAAATTAACCTACTTTGTTGGTGGAGTTAACAACGTATTAAAGTTTCATTTTTGCCTTAAAAATATGTTGATACTTTGTTGCAACAGTACTCTAATGTATTTATATATAGTTGGAAAAATTTAGAATGGTACTGTATACAAGACACTGATACGTATTAATGCATTAAATATTTTCAAAAACGTGACTTCATAGGTTATTTTATAGCTAAATTATAGCTAAGGAACTTTTAATAAAAAATATATTTATTCTAAATTTAATTTAAAAAATTTATTAAAAAACTACGTTTAGAAAACACGTAATTAATTAAAGTTCTAAATATTCCATGATGTGTGTTACTATTTATTGCTTACATTTCATTTTAAATATATTTAATACCATTCAAATAAAATAAAGTAAAACTTTTTATTATAAATTACAAATTAAATTTTATTTTCCACGATCTTGCTAATTTTTTATAAGACATTTACTCTCTCCCCTTCTTTTTTTTCTTTATATTTTCAATTTATTTTTGTATCCTCTCAACTAGCTATCTCGTTTTGGCTCTTCTTGTCTATTAAGTTTCCTACTTGAGGGAAGAGAGAGAGAGGGGGGGTAGTATTGATGCTGGTCGTCTGAACTCTGCAGGGGTTGTAGAAGTATTCCATGTTCCTCACCCTCCCTCCCCTCACCGCATGTGACATTGATAGACAGACACATTCCACACCTCCCCTCCCTTCTCTTGGGTAAACTACTCTTCTCATTTTTTTTTACCATAGAGTGCAGATCGTAAGCTTTTTGATGTTTGTAATATAATTTTCTAGTATTGTGTCAAATTACACAAATATTATCTGACAATTGTGTGTTTTGCTACAAAGACAGGAGTAAAGACATGTACTTTATAATTAACATTCATGATGAATAATGTTAAATTCACTGGTATTGTATATTAATCAGAAGTTTATTTTTAATGGTTTATTATAAAACATAAAATACTGTATGTGACAAGTATAATTTTGACATGATTGCTAAAGTTGAATTTTTATAATGTTGCAGAATTTTTCAAGTCTGTCATAGCAGTTATTTTATATTCGTTGCATTTTGAAATTCAAATTAGTAGGCATATATGTGGTGGTAATATTTTAATTTTAGATTTTAATTTTAATTCTTATATAATAATATTAACTAACTGCCATAAAGTTGTTACTGAAAAACATATATAGCTCAATGTTATTTGAAAGTATCAGACTGCTAAAATTTATGATTTCCTTACACTATGTTTAAAAAATATTGAATATTGGTGTGAAATATAAATTATTTCACACCAAACTAAAGAAAATTTTAATCAATCAAGAGTTTTATTTGTTGAAATAATTTTTAAGTAATAAATTTTCTGAGGATGAAATAACAATTTAAGGTAATATATATTACTTGTTGCATAAATTTAAAACGTATATTATTAATTAATAAAAACTGATTGCTTACATTTAATTTTAAATAAAATCATTTGTTTAAAATATTTTATATATTTTAAGTATACCAGTATAATAATTATCTATTGCAAACTCATATTAAATTAATTTTTACTATCATATTTTCTGTACAGTATTAATAATATAATCTGTATTGTCTACAGTAACAATTTCGCTTTTAAGAGATAATTGAATCAATGATGTGCTAATAAAGGTACTGCCAAACACATTAACTGTCATGGACTATTAAATTACATTAGAGTACCATAGATATTTCCTTTATGGTCACAATATAGCTTAGTATATATCCGTTTTAGTGTTAGGTAGTTTAGCTTTGTGAGTGGTATACTATAGTGAAAGCATTTAAACTATTAATTGTATGAAGTATATTTTCTTACTTTTAACTATAGGAAAGTAGACTTTATATTGTAGTTATTTTGTTTTATAGAAATAAGTGTTACATAAGTCACGTGGCCTTGACCAGACAGCAAGGAAGGTAGAAATGATGAGAGGTCGTTCAAATTAACGTAGCTGACCTCCCCCAAGTTGCATGTAATTCAAAGTTAACCGCATGCCCATAATATGCAGTCATATACGTTTCTACCAATCTAATTTACATACCCTACTGTGTTTCAATTAATGACGTGATACAGATTGGTAATTTAAGGGGTGTTTATACTGTTCGGTATTGATTTCTCTAGAACAATTATTTGAATCTCCATAAACGATTCGTAACAATGTTAGAAGAGGAAATTGTCGTGAGGTCTAGAAATAAATAGAAGGCCGGGGGTGTACATTCTATTCAGAAACATAGTTTTCTGGCACATAACTTTGAGAGTTGGCTCCCCACGCCTCTAAAACTGAATACAACACACAACATTGGTCACAACATTTGTATACGAAGTTTTTGTATTCCAATCCATTCCAACTAATTTAATAAAAAAATGATTCATCATAGATAATCTTTGAGTAATTACCCCCATATGAATTGTGATCATTTCTTTAAAAAAATGTTAATTTTGGAAAATATACTCCTATTTAGCACAGTTATTTCTTTTCTAATTCAACATTTTTTTTAGTAATTATTTTTAAATATGTACGTTTGTTTAATTGACAGTCTTTTCACCTGCTCTAACAAATATTATACGATGAAAGAAAATAAGCAAAGTGTAATAAAATTAAATTTCTTAGAAGTCTGTGTGTAATTACTTCATGGTGTTTCTTTCATCAGTTTTCAAACTAATTGAAATCTTGAAATTAAATTAATATTATATAACTGCTTATTGCTATAATATATGTATTTAAATTAGTTACGGCTTCAAATATCTTTTTCTTGGAAATTTATTTTAGTTAAAACTGTTTTACTTCATTAAATGTTTTGGAAATGTCAGAGACATTCCAATAATGTTACTCCACTCGTGACATATTTTCAACTATTAGTTTTCTCTATAAAAAAAATTAATAATAATATCTATACATAATTTTATGACAAAATGGATATCGATATATAATGTAATATATATTATTTCCTTTTTTACTCTTTCACATTTCATTCTATTATATTATATTATATTATATTATATTATATTATATTATATTATATATATATATATATATATATATATATATATATTATATTATATTATATTATATTATATTATATTATATTATATTATATTATATTATATTATATTATATTATATTATATTATATTATATTATATTATATTATATTATATTATATTATATTATATTATATTATATAATAAGGGTGTATCTTCTCTTTTACACAAAATTACTTTTTCGGTTTTATGAAGCTACTAAAGTTCAAAACTGACGGTCTTTGATGAGGATTTTCTTAATACATTCAATATAGTATCTTTTTAAATCCTGGTACTGTAATAGCAGACTTATTTATATTATGATCTCGAAATACTACGCAATCTAAAAGAAAATGAAACAAACATAGAATTCCGTGCAGTAGTCATTGAAGTATTGTTACGTTAAGTGCGTCAATTTTTTAAATTAATTGTGTAAATTTCCACAGTTTTTAATTCATTCTCAATAAAACATTTGTTTTTTTTTTTGCTGTAAAAAAAAATTAAAAGAATAATTATTTGATGGTTTATAAAAAATGGCAACCCTTAAAAAATAAATACATGTTTTGTTACAAGTAACAATATAATTATCTTGCGATGAAAGAATGTGTGGGTGATGTCCTTCAAAATTTAATTGACATTTACAGTGTGTCTATTATTATTAATTGGTTTTCATGTGAGACGTGTGTAGTATGTTTCCTAGCCACCAGGGACTTAGTAAATATTCTGGTCACGAGATTGTCCGGATATCGCTGCGTAACGTGCAGGCGTGGCCACAAGCTTGCACGTTTCCAGTAAGCCGAGAGATTTGTCCAATGACTGGAGAAGAAAAGAAGATAATTTTAGCTAGTTTCAGCATTATTTTTATTGTTTCCATTTATTGCTTTCAATTTATAATGTGTGCTGGATGATATATTGTTAACATTTTTACATCATATACTCAAAAACTATTTATAGTATAGTCTTATTTGACATATACTGCTTCTCACGTTGATATAAAATTTAAGATATCATTAAATATTTAATTGTAAAATGTAATCTGAATCAATAAATGACACATATATTATAGTTATTGTAGTTAGTGTTAGGCTAAACATACATTTGTGAATTGCTGTAAAAAGGAAACATAAAAAATGGGAACCCAAAATAATTTAATAATTTAAAAAAAAAATAATAATATGGACTTCTTCTCGACTGCTTTTTTTTATCTCTTACTTTGCACCATTTTATAGAGCAAAAGAGGGAACGAGACGAGATTACGTATTTTTCTCTCTTTTCCTGAGCATAAAATGTTAGAAACATTGTTTTTATTTCATTCTCACTTTGAGCGAAGAGGAAAAAGATGTGTTTTAGAAGTAAAAGGATTAGGTTTAGATGTGTAAAAGATGAGTTGAAAACGTAATTTTTCAACTTGGGTTCTTACAGTTTCTGTGCTTATTTCCTTTCGGAATATTCTGTGCATCCTATATAAGACGTTATTTTTAAATTTCCTTTTTTTTTTAACATTGCATTATTATTTATATGTTTTATGCATGAGTAAATTATATGTATCAGCAAATTGTTCACTAACATGCTTACTAAATTTTAACAGATTTCAAGTTAACGTATTATAATAGATAACACTGAAAATTAAATTCCACGAATTTTCATTCTTATACACAATTCAGCGTATTACAGTACATTAACAATAGCATCACACAGACATCAAAAATATAATTAGTAATTAATAAGATTAATTATATACTTAAACTCACAAAAACAGACAAATGAGATGGTTCTAATTTGTTTAATAATTTTATTATACATAAATAATGTTGAAAATTTCATCAAATGATTTATTATAATTTATTTAAGTAAAAAACACACCCATGTATATATATATATATATATATATATATATATATATATATATATATATATATATATATATATATATATATATATATATATATATATATATATATATATATATATATATATATATATATATATATATATATATATTCAAGTATGAACTTTGTTGTAAAATTTACTGTAGAAAATAACATTGAAAGCAGTAAAATGAGTAAGAGAGAATGGTATATATAGTAAAAACATTTCAGTTTACAATGGCATTGAAATAGGACCATTATATTGTAACCAAACGTATGAGAAACCTCAAGAGCTTAAAAATCAATCAACAGAATATGTTGAAATATTTTACTTTACTATATATACATTTTGCTTTTGGTTCGAACGGTGGTACTTGAACCTTTTTCTGTATATGGTGTTAGGAACGTTGCAACACAAACATGCTACGGTTTTATAGGCTCTCAGCCACTTGCAATGCTTTGCTCTCATTCACTTCTCCACCGATAAATCACCCTTCCTGCTTACAGCGCCAAAGACTCAGGGCTCAACGCATTTCTTCGTGTTATATCTTTCTCAAAGCTGCAGCTGCAACTAAAAGTCTGTAACCTTACAACAAAATAGTTTTTGGTTTGTTTCAAGAAAGTTCAAAATTTTATACATAAATACAGTAAATAGATATTTATTTTCATGAAAGAAATCATAAAATAAAAATTACTCTAAAAAAAAAACAATAAAATATTGAATACCTCAAATAATTTCCACCAAGACAACAAGAAGAAAAATAAACAAAAAGATGAAGGCATAATTAGTGGGACTGCGCTTATCAATATCACTTTGACTCATGCACTCTTTAAGTTTTCTAATTCTGATAATGAATGGTTGAACTTGAACTTTAAATTCGCTTTCATTAATTTGCCGTCAGTCGTACATTTTTTAAACTTGGGTAAAACTGGAGTTAAAAAAATTGGAGTGCAGCAACGAAAATTCCACCAGCCAATCACAGCTAATCAAAGCAGAGGATTGTTATTCTACAACACATGATAACAAAATACATTTCCTCTGGTTCTTAAGTCAACATAACAGAATCTTCTAGATGATGATTGTATGTGCAGTACGAGCAATGAGTTATAATAAAATAAGGCGATTTTTTTTTTATCTCAATTCAAATTTTAATTAAATTGTAATAAATTATTTTTGTTTATTTTATAAATTTATTAATGAAACACTTTTTGTTTAAGAATAAGAATTGATTGTTTTAATTATTCCAAGCTGTTTTATAGTTGATGCTTGCTTTCAGTTAAATATTTATTTTACGCAACTAATTCTGTGAAAATATTTGTAAATATATTTAAATATCAAAATAATATACCAATTAATGTATTATTATTTTTAACGTCTAGAGTACTCTATATAAAATACTACAAAAACTTTATTATAATGGTTTAATATATTTTTAAAAGTACACACGTACACTTTATTGAACATTTAGTAAATTGACACTTAAATTAATTGCAAACCTCTGAACTTTGTAACTATAACGATTAATCATCAGTTCTACATCACTGTTTTCAATTAATTTTCAAATGGAAAATTCTTTATCGTATACAGTTTCAAAACTACGTTAATATGTAAAACTATTTCAGCTACACTTCACACAAGTCGAGATTAAAAGGTCCACCAAACTATTCTTTGTTATTACATAGCATCAAAACATTTTAACAACATATGTATTTTCTGAACACCATGAAATAGTTCAGGTACGTGTTTTTTATTCTTAATGTTTCAGTCTGAGAAAAAAATCTGAGTTTATTTTAGTGCTAACTTTTTTTTTCTATTTGTAGATTTTTTTTTTAAATGCAGTCTTTCACTTATTATATTATTTATTAATTGTGATTGTTTAAATATATTTTGCTATAGTTTTGTAACGTTAGAAGTCGGAGTTTCTTTTAATTGTCTTCTTATGAATTTTCAATTCTTTAAATTTCTTATATATTTATTCAAATTCAATAAAATGAATTATCTTTTTAAAATTTACATTGAAATATTAATTTCCATTGCATATACATTGGCCGCCATATTCAACTTGCTTTTCGTCGTGTATGATCTACAGTCAAATCGATATTATATTCCCGCCGGAAGTAGCCGGAAGTGCAAGCTTTCTGTCCTTCCTGTTTAAATTTGTAGTTTGAAATTTTACAGAGAGCTTTGCAATAAGAGGACTGACTTGTTTGAAAAAGTACAAAAATCGAACATGAACAGGAAGATTTGAAACTACTCATTTCCGGCTGCTTTCGGCGGGGATTTCAAGTAAATTTGACTATAATGGAGTTCTTTTTCTCGTGTTCGGCCAGTGAAGTCCTGCGTTACGAACTGTCTAAAAATTATCGAAGACATTACACACGCTTGACAAAAACTAAATTAAATGTGACGAACAGTGTGCTGATATTACAATAATTATTTAGATACTCGTACTTTGTATTACAAAGACGGCCAAAAAGAGTGGGGCAAAGTGAATAGTGAAACACATCCCACTCATTTTGACTGCTATAAAAAACTAATATATATAGAGTTTGAAAATGCTTTCAACTTTACTGATTATTTTTAATAATTTAATAACTTTCATTATATTTAAGTATATTTTGGAGCCACGAAATGCTTTTATGTTTTTAACATTAAAAATAAAGCTGTAAAATAGTTATTTTTTAAGCCTTAGTCGTAATTTATTTAAGTAAATACTTCAAATACGTGAAATATAATATTAAATTCAAGTGTACATGTATAATATTACGAGACGTGTTGTCTAAAAGTCCCATTGTCACAGAGTGTGAGGTGAAATAGTGGCTGAAAGCACGGCTTGCCTGTGCGGCAACGAGCTTGTATGAGCTTGCGGTGAACGGTGTTAAGACAGGGGCTTGTAAGGGACAGGCACCACCGTGAGAACAATGAATCACCCTAGGCATCTCCCCTAGCCTAAACTGCGGCCTAGACCTTGCAAACTTGATGTCAAGAGGAAGAATAATGTAGGAAAAGTACCTATAGTAGTTCCTTTGTATCAAGTCATGATTATAGCTGATTCAGCTGAAGCGATTATTATACCTGAAATTGCATGTACGACAAAGTTTTACCCTTAAATTAAATTCTCATGACCATATATAAATTTTGTTGTTATGGCAATAAAACTATTTTATGTATTCAAATTATTCACTATATAATTAATTGGGTGTATTGATTTAATACAAAATATAAACTTGAATAAAATGGTTTATAAATAATTTATAATAAAGAATTGAAAGGAAAAATATAAAATTTCAATCTAGTTAAAAAAAAATACTTAATTAAGAGACTGATGAAAGAGATATAAATTGATAAAATATATTTAAAAATCTTGAAAGTAAGAAAAAAAATATGATAAAAATAATTAAAACATCTGCTCATCTCTCTCCAATATATTAAAAAATACATATTTTTTTAGCAAATAATTTATTACAGGTACTTTAATAATAAGTTAACAAAATTACAAATTCTATTTGATAATATTATAATAATAATAATAAAATAATAATAAAATAAAAAAATTAATATTACGTAAAAAATTTATAACAATTAGAATGTTTAAATAATATTTTTAACTATAACATATTTTTTATAAGTATATAGTTGAGATTTTGTCTTGACACGTAAATTGCCGTACTGGATATCCCTTAGCAAACTCTCCTCATGATTTACCTTCTTCTTGAGGTCTCGTAGGGTTAATAAAGAACGTTCAACCGAGGGTTAGGAGGAGAGAATGGGAGAGAGAGAGAGAGAGAGAGAGAGAGAGAGAGAGAGAGAGAGAGAGAGAGAGAGAGAGAGAGAGAGAGAGAGAGAGAGAGAGAGAGAGAGAGAGAGAGAGAGAGAGAGAGAGAGAGAGAGAACTAGGATAGCAAAGAGTATATAAGTAGAAAAAAGAGAAAGAGAAAAGAGCATATGAGGACGATGGTCGTAATTTCCACTGTTACGCTTGGTGGTCCAGTTTTCGTGCTATGGAATCATGGTAGGAGCGAGAGAAGAGAGAGAAGGTGTTTGCTCTAATCCACACCGTTTCTTACACTCGGCTCAGCCCCGCCATACAGCCACGAGACCTTGCTAGGCTCACCTTCGTCTGCACTCCATTACCCAACATGGCGTAAAGCCTGGGAAGTAACTCTTGCTACCGTTGGATTTCAATGCTATATATACCTGATGTTAAGAGATACAATACCTTCCTTACGTGAGCTCTTTATATACATAAGAACCATATGTCAATGTTTACACTCCATTTGCTTTCTTATTAATGAACTTGTAAATAAATTGAGTCTGAATTATTTAAATGCAAAAACATATAATTGAAACTAATACAGATGTGCAAAGCAATTACATTTAAACAAGTGGTTGTGATTTTAAAGGATTCACATTGAGTAATATTATTAGCCACATTTAGATTATATATATAAAGGTTATTTTATTTTTATTCTAGAAGAATATTTTAGCTTTTTCATTCGTTCATATTAGTGGATGATAGAATAAAATTTTAAAAGAATTTTATTAATATAGGAAGATCTCAGAACTAATATCAGCAGCTTCTAAAATATGATGAGATTTCAGATTCAGAACAGGTTTTATTCAAATTCTCAAAACAAATGCAAAATTAGGATTCAAAACAATTAAGTCTTATAAGATCATCTCTACCTGCGTTTTTTTTTTTTTTTTTTTTAGTTTTTGATTATTTGCTTTAAAAAAAAATAGAAATTTAAGTGTCTCAAATATTCCACAGTGTTCAAAAAAAGTTTTCGTTGTTCAATTTGTTGGTTCACTCATTGCACACAACAAATAATTTTTAAAATATTTCAATGTAGCGCCTTAAAAGTATACATCATCTCAGCTACAATACATGTGTGCTCAAAAAGTTGCCTACTTACTGCTCTTGCAGGCGCTCTTCCATCGAACTTTCCATGAAATAATAACCAAGCATAGGCTTATAATATGAAACTACTGTATGTAATTTTTGGGCATTGCACGGAAACCAATCATGAAATTCAAATTAATTTATCAAACAGAAAATTATTATCACTTTTCCTTTTATTGAAAAAGCTTTAAACATCAAAACTTAAAAAAAAAAAAAAAAAAAAACTTTTACAGAGAATAATTACGAAAGTCCTCACCATCAGCAGCAGCAGTCAGTCTAAAATCTAATTTTGTCTTCATATAAACATCACACGTTTTGAGGGCATGTTGGTTGTCCTCCTCTTCTTATGGTAGTGTTTACTGTTGGCACACATTCTAACCCCTCGTCGTTTCTCCGACAACAAACTTGTGTTGTGGCCCTCTTAACATTACTGCAGCCTGCCTACATGTGTACCCACTAAATCTTGTCTAGTATAGTAGGCACGGAAGGTCCACAATCATCTTTACAAGCGTCCTTCCACTCCCCTGCCTTTAACTTTTGTTTGCTCTGTTTGGCGTTAAACACCCTTAGTGTGTGGATGCTACTATACTTTCGTTCTTCTACTTTGGTATTATTATTATTTAGTATAGCACCCACAGGGTACAAAATTCCTTGCGCTCTATAGCTCTTATGCTTTTCAGTACCACAATAATTCATAAAATCGATAATGTAAACTGTATATAAACAAGTTAATGGCTTGTATATATGTATAGATTATAGTTTATAATATATATTATATTATTATTATTATAATAGTTATGCCCAAGGGAAATTTGAAATTTTCAAACATATTAATTATACTTGTTTATAGACAAAAAATATAAATGGTAATTTATTTTTATTCATATTTTCTGTATTATTAATTACTGTTTGTTTATTTTAATTTTAGTGAACATTTATTCATATGTAAAATTAAAAATATATCTATTTTTAAATTATATCACATATATTATGATATTATAATTATTAAATTAAACAAATAATAAATTATTGTAATAATCTTAAATTGCTTCCATCAAAATTTTACGTACTGTATATTCCCATTAGCGTTGGCGTATGATCAAAAATACGTGCGTGTTTTACCATATCTCTATTATAATATTTATTAGTCAAACTAAACTATAACACAATATATTCTATTACTTCTATAATATTTATTGATATAGATAATATTATAAAAAAAAATAAAAAAAAGAGAGATAGAAAGTTATGAGATAAAAGAAAAAGTGCTTGCCAATAACCATTACTACAAGGATGTTATATTGAAGGAGTTAAGGGGGGAAAAGAATAGAACAAGAAGAAAATAAAGCAAGTGCGGGTTGGGCAGTTTAAAATTGAATCTCGCGATGGACGCACGTTTGGATGTGGAGAGACAGCAGCGGGGGAGATAGAGACGTGCCGGGCGATTGACCCTAGACCCTTCTCTCTCTCTCTCTCTCTCTCTCTCTCTCTCTCTCTCTCTCTCTCTCTCTCTCTCTCTCTCTCTCTCTCTCTCTCTCTCTCTCTCTCTCTCTCTCTCTCTCTCTCTCTCTCTCTCTCTCTCTCTCTCTCTCTCTCTCTCTCTCTCTCTCTCTCTCTCTCTCTCTCTCTCTCTCTCTCTCTCTCTCTCTCTCTCTCTCTCTCTCTCTCTATTTCATGATTCTGACGCTAGACAAACGGCTCGAAGTAGCTAGCAAATTGATACTGGATTCATTTTATTACCTATTCTAGTTGAAGATGCACGTTCGTTGTTAAAACCAACGATAAATCGTTACAGCAACACACTATACTACATAGCTGCATAGCCATCCTGCCATGAACCGGCAATAACATTAGATCTAGTAAGCTACAGCTTCAGAAGATTTTCAAACATTTTACCTGCATTACTTATTGTAATGTCTATTTAAATAAATGTTAACGAATAAAAGTGGCACTTACAATAGTATTTGAGCTATATATTTTTTTATGCACGTTATGTGTTGGAATATAAATTAAAAGAAGATTAGAGAATAGTTAGAAGAATTACCTATTTGAATATATTAACACCTCATTGTATTTGCTATACTTTGTAAATTCTTCCTCTTTTCAAAGTACATACACACAATGTTTGCCCTCTATAGGCTTTTGTAAATACCAAGGTTGGCTTTATACAGGTTAAGCTTCCGATTTGATCAATGTTAAAGGGCTTAGCCAATCAGATTCAAGTATTTCAAGACCCATCGTGCCGCGAAACTTTGAATGCACCCATGATGCAATGCAATTTTTGAAATTTCACAGTGCAATGGGTCCTGGAAATAACGCATGAAATACGCACGTGGCTTAACCTGTATAAAGCCAACCTTGGTAAATACGACATTATATCATATTTTAGCAACAATATATAAGAAACTAAATTCCTCTAAATAATACTTATATTATTATTATCTAATTCAAGTATATTTTTTGTTTATATTTATATTATGCTCTACATTTTTAAAATTATTGTAGACTTATATATTAAATTCATAACTTTTTCAGCTTGATCCATATTAATAAAAACTTTAAATTCATTTTATAATCATGCTTGTGTAGGAGATTTGTTATTGATAATTTTCCATGTTATCTGCATGACAAAGAAACTGGATGAGATAAAAAAAGATTTTGCAATTATAATTCAACCTTAGATCGTCGGAATTTGTGTACTTAAATAAACGCTCACACATGTATTGTATTATACACATCTCAATGCCTATATAAGCGGTCTCAAGAGATGAGGTATACAGTATCTGCAGGCATAAGACAATCCACTACACTTCATCCCATGAGACACTTTCATTAATACCGAGCAGTGAAAATGACCAGCTATAGTAAAATTAATAAAAAATACCTCAGAAGGAAGTGTATTTATTTTTTAATTTTTTATTTTCTGCATTAAAATTATCCATAAATTTGAATTTTCTATAATTACATACTTGTAAAGTTTTTAAATTTAAATATACAAGCAAAGATGTACATCTTTACACTTTAAATTATTTCCCTTAAAAATATCAAATTAAATTTACTGTATTACAATAATAGTGCAATATATTTCAATTTTACAAATAATAAATTGGTGAGAATTTAGAATCATAATAGCATGCATGACATCATATACAGCGAAGTGCACTGATTCTTGGTCGCATTACAAAGAACTACTAAAGAGAAGTTTACATGGAGATGATTTTCATGTACACCATAGACAACCATGAATAGTAATAATTGAAAGTAAGTTCCATTTTTTAGTATTTATTTAAAAATCTCAGTAATCAGTATAGTAATCTGAAATTTTCAACACACTTAATTTGTATATTTAATTTAAATTTTAC
The DNA here is from genome assembly GCA_949825025.1 of Siphlonurus alternatus. Lineage (NCBI taxonomy): Eukaryota > Metazoa > Arthropoda > Insecta > Ephemeroptera > Siphlonuridae > Siphlonurus > Siphlonurus alternatus. The sequence goes on from OX463780.1 coordinate 39,671,668, forward strand.
CTCAACATACAACATATTGATGAAAACTGCATGCATGGTTTTCATGAGTATGATATGACAATCCACAAAACAAATACTGCTCTGGATCTACTGAAATTCATTACTTTAAATATATTAGGCTTAATTAGTATCATTTTTTTTATTACATTCTAGATGTACACTTTCGATCAATCATTAAAATTTATCATTATGAGTATTTAGGCCACACACCTTACTTTTGACATCTGCACAGAAATTAGCCTAAATTTGAATCTGGCAGGCGCAAAGCAGTTTGTTGTTTCAACTTTAATGAATGTCTGTGTACACGTACCTCTAAATTGTCGCATACTATGCAAGCGATGCGCTCCCACAGCGGGACATTCGACTATCTGGGTTACCCTCGTGAGGTTTCCTGTCTCACCAATCTAAGTAGTAATCTGTGTTGTTTATATGCAGTATTCTGCATTATATATTTGTGTAGTATTGTACTGCGTTTATACCAACACAAAAGACAAATAAGACAATAGTAAAATATCATGGTGAAAGAGCATCCTACATATATTGTATAGTAATGTTACTATGTTTATTATAATACTTAAGCTTTATACTGTATATTTATATAATATTATGTGAAACATTATTTTTTATATACAGCATGACATTATATATATAAAGTATCGTTTTTCTACATAATTAAACTTAATTAAAATAGAAACTGGGGTTCTCCATTATATTTATTTTATAGGAGTTCATTTTATTGATTAATTTTTGCAGCATTATATGATAGAGGTAGCACATTAAAGGCACATTATTGCTATCATGCAACAATCAAGATGAGTACAATAAATATTATTCAAAATAAATTTTTAAGTTTCTTTAATTATATAACTGCTTATATTTACAGCGTATCCTACAATATATATACTACTACTATATGCTAATATTAGCTATATATATATTTACTACAGTATAGCTTTATATTTTATAATACACCCATACTATTTAATTGAATTTATTTTTAAAGTTATAGTTTTATAATATTAATTACCTTTTTAAATCGTTATAACTTTGTTATAGACTATAATATATCTTTTTTTTATAATTATATATATCATAATTTATTTTTAACTCATGGGATAAAAATAAGTTTATGAAAATTCAATCCCTTTGTTTGAAATTAAAGATCCAATTTAACGCCATCTTTTCCTAGACGAGATAAGTCTCTAGATACTTTGCGTCGTGTTGCAACAAGATAACAAGTACAAAGTTCAATGAACTTTTGTAGACTAGCATGCAGCCGTTGCTGCTTGCAGTCGGCTAAAGACAACATACAAACAGAGTAAAATTATATAACAACTTGGGACTTTTAAAACAAGGAAAAAAACATAGTTATCGTAAAAAAATATACATATCTTGATTTTAGAAAATGGTATAATAGTATAATTTTCATAATATAGAAAACTTAATAATAATAATAAAAAGAAAAAACAATATAAAGCATTGGAATTCAAGTGTATAAATTTACTATTTATATCTTATTTCAGTAAAAACTCATAACGCTACATACAGCATGTAATTTAAGATGTATTTTTTTAACCTCTTCAAAGAAAAATAATATAATATAAAAAAGAAAAAAATATATATATATTATATATTTTAATACAATATGTGTGCCTACTACAGTATACAGTAAAATGAAATGTATGATACATATATTTTTTATATATAATTTTATAATATAAAGGCAATTTCATTCAAATAGAGAGAGATACTTCATTCATTCAATACTTTTTTATTATATAGTTATATATACTGATTTCATATAATAATATAATATATAATGTTATTATATATAAATAACATATATCCACTTTGATTAAAGTTAAATATGAGAATATTATTATTTTATTATAGAATTATATATTATAATTAAAATAAAAAAATTTAAACCACAAGAGAATTTTGAGATACAACACTTTGTTTTAATTTTAGGCTACATAATATTGCTACTTATTATAATTGCACAGCAACATTCATTAAATTTAATTTGTATATTTTTTTGTTACATAATTATAAATAATAATATTACTTAATATCGTTTCACTAATTGAAGTGACTAAAATTGCTGAATTCTTCATATTTATTCTGTCTACTTTAATGATAATTGTCATGTAATACGATGCAATACAATTCCATTCAAACATAAATTATAAAGAGGGAAATTATGTGAAATTTAAGACACTTTATTTCTCAAACTTTACATTTTAAAAGAAAAATACAATTTAGAAAAAGTGTCATTTTACAATTTTACAAATATACTGTTTTATATTAAATGTAGTATGTATATGAAAGTTTCCTATTTCAAATTGAATTCAACATCTCTCTCATACTATCTCTAAACATTTTGTTTCACCATTTACAGAAAAGGAAATACTTTTAGTATTATGGGGAAGAAAATCGAATTGAAGAAACGAAACGAATGGATTAAATAACTATCAAAATGAAGAAGCCTGGAAAGATCTATTTGATTAGGTGCATCTCTCTCGTGTATGGGCAAGTCACCCTCTCCATGTGCATTAGGAAATACGGGAGAGGGGGTGATCAGATGACGAGCGAAAGGAATAGGGGAGAATTGGTACATACAAGGGGTGGGTGTGGATGAGAAAGCTATCTATACACTGGAGAAAAAGTAAACATTGAATTCGAGATAAATGGTACGACCTTTTCTGATATATATAATGCAATGTTGCATAATATGTTAAACATTTTTTATTTATTTCTGTTATTTATTTATTTTTTAATCAAACCCTACTGGGTACTTCTATTTACTAATTGCATACTACTTTGAAACCCCGAACCTTCCGAAACCCTATAACTTGAGTGTTTCGCGGGCTCTACCGAAACGGCCACGGCCTTGCAATTCATTCCGGTATTTGCCTGTGACTGAGGGAAACGTGGAAACCTCAGCCAGGATGGACGCTACAGCTTTTGTCAATGAACCGGAAGTGCAATGGTCCAAAGCCAGGGGAAACACATAGCGGAAAAGCGCAATGATTTACCCTTGGGTGCATGGGAAACGTGCATTTTGTTGTTGAAAATGGTCACTCATCCAACTACTAACCACGCTCGGTGTTGCTTTGACTTCGGTGATCTGACGAGATCCGGTCAAGCGCACTGCGCCACAAATATATTGTAATTTACTTTATTTACAGTAATGTCCATGCCGTCTTTTCAAATATCGCCAATTTTAATATTCTCCCTATCTCTCCCTCCCTTTGTTTCTTCTTTCTCCCTCCTTCTCTCCTTCATTTTGCGTTATAAATTAATAACAGTATATACCTCTCAGTGCTTCAAGTTTCTTGTTCTAAGAATAAATTAATTCCATAAATTTAGATAACTTCTTTCAACTTGATACTTTGCTTAATAAATGCATATTAATTTAAAGTAAAATATTATCATATATTATATATACCACCATGAAAAATAAAATATTGTTGTAATGAGATTTTTTAACACGACATTTTAAAGTTGAATATTCAATTTGTATTCATATTTTATGTATACAAAAGAATATCGAATTGTAAATTTTATTATAATAAACGAATTCCTTTTTATATATTATTATAGTTATAACAAAATGTAAAACAGTAAAGACTTTTATAACGTTAAATATAAAAAAGTTTTGAGAAAGCAACATAATTAAATTGTATTTTATCTCGTTGTCTTTTTTAAGAATAAATTTCATTCATAACTTTTATAAATGCTAGGATGCTAGGTATAAAGTTCATGCTATTTCTTTCTTTTTGTAAGAAATTTATTTACCGTGCGACCGGTGGTTTAATTTCGTACAGGAATTTAAAGGATGGTTACTTTATGGAAAAAAAAATCTACTCTGAGCACTGGTTATCTGAAACCTTATTAAATATATATATATATATATATATATATATATATATATATATATATATATATATGTTTATAATAAAAGAACTAGAATTATATTTAGTAATTCAAGTGCATCCTCAGAAATAAGGAAAAATTAAAAATGAATTTTTATTCATTGCAAGAATTGCTTCATAGATTCTAAGGAACAAAGACTACTTACAATTTACAATTACAATTGTGGAATACTTACAATTTTGAGTGTATATAAAAGTGGTCTAGTCATCCCAGAAAGTATGCCATCTATATAGATTCCGTGGTAACACTTAAAAATAGACTAGAAGTAAAATTCGCTCTGTCCTGAAAAGTATTATTTTACTATAATATGTCATGAGTAAATTGTATAATACAGAGCAGTCTATTAAATGAAATAAGAGGTAACTTTAAATAATTTTATCTCAAACCGAGGTAACCGAGCCACTTATAATAGATAGTTTACAAAAGACAAGAAATTTATCAAATTTAATTATCATGCTTTCAAAACTTTATTAATTATGCAAATAGATTATAAATCATTCACAATATTTATGAAGTTTTTATCTAGGGGGGAAAAAACGTAGAAATATTTAACAACAGTTTTTTACATCAATAAATGCACATCATAAAACATAAGTTGTGTTTTCTTTCTATTTTTGTGATTTCGTAAATTATTGTACAGTACTCCTGTGATATTTTCATTAATTATCAGGCTTGCTCTGGTTTTATTTATCACTTTTCAATATAAACATTAAGGAAACCACGGAAACCTTATTTAGGAAAAAATCAGGCCAGGGCAGAGTTTTGAAATTTCTCCGCATTGCTAAGGTTTGTCACCAACCGTCTTACAAATTAAGACCCTGTACAGAATTAATCCATTAGAGTGATTTCTTAAATTGTACATCCAGCATTATATTCAATTTCAAACTTTGAGGCTTGTTCAAAAGATATATCTATATCCTTACATAGACAAGCAGAGGATTCAAAACTTTTAAGTTAGACGAACTACCACTGTTTAAATTTGAGAGGGATTTAAAGATAACATTTTGTTAAATATAGTAAGGATGTTTAACAAAACTTATTCCAGAGAACTATTTCTAGCTATAAGTTATAAAATTGAGAATGTTCATTGAGTGAACGAATCTTACGTGAGGGGGTAGATTTTTTTTTTTTTTTTTTTTTTCGTTCTCGACACTCTCAGAATATAAATTTTGTTACGTCTTATCAGCCAACGAAAATCCACAGAATAAAAAAAGAAAAATATAAAATATTTTTATAAATCTGATCACGATTTTTCTTTTTATATATAATTGGTTCCTCTGTACGTAAATAGTTTAACTGAATGGTGGCAAATCAGTCTTTAATTAGTAATATTTATAGCATTCGATTCAACAGAATAATGAGTTATTGCAGTTGTAAGCAAATTAAAAAATTACATTAAATGTAATAACAATAAAAAAGTACAATTAATTTTCTTGATTTAAAAATTAAAGAGCTGCCATAAAGTATAGAAATTAAATTAAATGAAAAAGGAGATTGATAATCTTCAATTTGATTTAAATTCGTTCAATTGGTGGAAGACATGTTACAAAATTTCAGTAAAAAAAAATGCATAACAAATAATATTTTTCGCGTATTAAAAACAAATTTTCTTATGTGTGGTAAACTTTTAAACTTTAGTTTGAAATAAAAATTAGTGTTTTTTTTTTTTTTTTTTTTTTACTAAATAGAATTTTAGAATTTCTGAATTTCTTATAACGTACTTGAGAGGAAAGTATGTAAGTTTAACTTGAAGAATTGCAAACTAGACTTACAGCTGGTACGTGCATCAACTTTTCTTTCCTTCTAACTCTTGGTGGTAAATTAAACGTGGTCTAATTCGTATCATCCATTTCGTGAGGCTTTTAACTGTCCCTCCAGCACCACCAAGGATAATAAAAATCTAGAGCGTGGTGCACGTTTGAGGCGCCTGCCAGGGAAAAAGTATGGCCTTCTTAACCAGTTAAAGACTTTCAAACCACATTCTTGGCATGTATGGACGTGTTTTTGAATATTAATTTTTATTTAATAATATATAAATTAATTTTGTAATAAATTTCATAAAATTAACAACTGTTTTCTTTAAATATTATAATTGATTCTTATCTTTTTTTTTAATTTGATTACAAATAAATCAAATTTTATTTGTTACATAAACTAATAAATAATTAAAAATATACCTGTTAAAAACACATAACTTAAGTTACAATGTGCACGACTATACTATAGCTAGTGTATTATAAAATTAGTTTATTACTGAAGTAATAGTCATAAATATCACACTAAATAAGGAAGTATATTTACAGCATGCACGCACGCTCTTTTCTATACCATATTTCTCCATGGATTCTCCATTAATAATGTCGGAGGTGGTTATACAACTCGTATATGTACGGTGACAGGCTGGAACTGATGCAACACAGGAGGTAAAAGGAGGGATTCTAAGTCGTTGCAAGAGTGTTGCTTTAGATCGTTTTCTACCCTTCTCCTTCTTCACACCCCTGAAAAAGCAAGGGTGAAGTCCTTTTCCTCCCCTGACGTAAGGAGGATGGCGAGTTAGCCCCCGAGAGAGAGAGAGAGAGAGAGAGAGAGAGAGAGAGAGAGAGAGAGAGAGAGAGAGAGAGAGAGAGAGAGAGAGAGAGAGAGGCCAAGAGACCACAACCGGCATCGTCCATCTTCTACAAGACCATTCATCTATCTGTCCCGTGCGTGCTAGTGTGAGCCGGCTTTCCTTTCTCAGCTCTCCCATCCTGGGAAGTAACACGTGGAAAATAGAGCAACAACCCTCCTAACGCAAGATCTCCAAAGAATGATAAGTCGGTTTAACAATAAATTACATGGACACCATTTTAGGAAATCACAAAAGTCAGAGAACAGGATTCATAAAACGCACTCTAAATACAATTATAGGTTTTATTGCTTGTTCTTTGTATTTTTTTTCTTTTTTGATATTTCACTACTTTTTTTTAATATTTATTTATTAAATTATGAAAAGAGACATGGAATGAAATCAGATTTCACTATGTACTATTATTCGTGTGAAATTAATTAAATTCATTATTGTACATGATATCGAACATTAATAATAAATTTCTAATTTTAGTCTTAATAATTTCAAATATGTGTTTTATTTATATTTATAATATTTAAAATCAATTATAATGAAAATTTTATGCTTGATTGAACGTCTTGAAATGTGCTCGAAAAAATATAAAAAATAATTTCATTTCTTATCTTTTTTTTTTTACGTATCATCACAGTCGTCAGTTGTGATATCGAAAAGAATTTTCCATTCACAATTTAGCACCTTGACTATATTAAAAATCGTGTCCTCTTATTCCTACTTAACTTTAAATAATGATATATCTTTGGAAATAATATTATTTTATTTATAAATTTTCATTTTATTTCATTTTTTTATCCATTAAAATTGAAAGATATGTTTTTTTATGAATCATATATAATAATATATTAATATATATATTTTTGTTATATTCCAAAGTTTAATGAAAGTCATTTATATATCTTTAGAAAAAGATATGAAAAGTTAAATGAAAATAAATGAACGTATATTTTTGTTTGGTGATTTGCTTCTTAAAAAAAAAGAGGGGGTATACGTAGAAAAAATCTAGTCTTATGGGATTTTATATTATACCATCTTTATTAATATAGACAAGACATTAAAGCCAGTAGCTAAAGGGAAGGGGGTAGGTCGAGTTAATGTTAGGGGTGTGTTAAAATTTAATCCATCTCATCTTGGCCAGTAAGGTTGAAAGAGGAGGAATGGTGCCATATGGGGGCTGAAAAGGGAAGGTGATTTTAGTCTGTGAACATAAGCTGAAACGTGTAGCCATCATGTGAGGCACAGCCTGAATTCAAATTGACTTCAACAAGCTGCTCCTAACATAACATCAACCTGTACATACACAACAAGTATATATACATAGTGAAGGAAACTAGATTGACTTTAAAATATCATTGACTTGGATATAATATATTTTAAATTACCTTTTTTATTTTCATTATAATTTATTATTAATAAATAATAATTAAAAATGTTAATTTTAGATTGTTTATATTTATTATAGCTTTACTGACGGTGAGTCAGTTATTCAATTCATCAATTCAAATATTTTTGAAAATTTTAACTTCATTTCATTATAAACTAAAAATAATAATAACGTATTATACCTTGGCTATAATGGAGAAGTAAAAATATATTCAAAAGAAAATTAATAATAATTTACCTGCTAAATTATAATAAACACAAAGCTATATTAATTATACACCTCCTGCATATATATATATATATATATATATATATATATATTTTTTTTAGTTTTTTAATCAAACCCTATTGGGTACTTCTATTTACTAATTACACACTACTTTGAAACCCCGAACCTTCCGAAACCCTAACTTGAGCGTTTCGCGGGCTCTTCTGGAACGAGGGCGGCCACGGCCTTGCAAATCCATCCCGGCATTTGCCTGCGGCTGAGGGAAACGTGGAAACCTCAGCCAGGATGGACGCTACAGCTTTTGTCAATGAACCGGAAGTGCAATGGTCCAAAGCCAGGGGAACCACATAGTGGAAAAGCGCAACGTTTTACCCCTGGGTGGGAAACGTGGTTTTTGTTCAAAATGGTCACCCATCCAACTACTAACCACGCGCGGCGTTGCTTGACTTCGGTGATCTGACGAAACCCGGTCAAGCGCACTGCGCCACACCTCCCACTTAATTTATATATATATATATATATATATATAAATTTTACTTAATTTATTTTTGCAAAACATTTTTAAGTATTTTTTTTAAATGATTATTTCTTTTTTAGTTATTCAGGTATGAAGAATTATAATTTTAATTACTGTTTCATGTGTTCTAAAATCAATATATTCACATCTTTGGATACAGCATATAATAAAATATTGTAACTAGGAAACATTATTAAATATTTTTTTTATGAAATTAATTTCACTTCATATTTTACAAGAATAAAGGACATCATTGGAATTGACACTGATAAGATATAAAAAGTAACTACAAATGTTAAACATCACAATATTAGAAGTTAAAATAGAGCTGAACTAGAAACAAATCTCGTTATTATAGCATTGCACACTATATGAAAAAAAATACACAAGTAGAATAATATGAAATAAGTATCATTTTTATTAGAGCAATGGAAACAAAAAATATTTATAAAAATAGTAATGTAGCAGCTGCTACTGAGGAAAAAAAAAAGTTTCGTCTTGAATTTCATTTTCTCCTCTCTTCTTTATTTTACGTATATAGTCTTGAAGTAAATGATCCTATTAAAAAAGAATAGTGCAACTTTTTTTTCTGATATTATTAAAACACAAAAGCTTTATGTAAGAAAAAAAAATGTAGAAAATACGAAGGAGTTATGGTTAAGGAAGTAATGATGACACTTAAACATTTTTGTAAAGAAAGAGAAGCATCACAGAGCGAATTAAATTCTCCTTGCAAGTCACGTATTGTATAACGAATAAGACCGAGGCGTGTTGGAATATATAAGAGTTGGTGATGAAATGATGCCTGCTAAGTATATTCCTTCCAAGCTGCTCCTCCAACATGGATTATACTCAGAATTCGTCAGTTACACAAATTTTAACTACTTTAAACAAAATTTACAGCTGAGACTTCTGTAAATGAAAATTTTCAATTTAATTTAATGTTATTTTCATTAAAAAAAATTATGGACGTATATTTTATTTAAAAAAATATGTAATGTGTATGTTATTAAAAATAAAATCATAATTAAATTTATTAAATGAAATCTGATATTTTTTAATAGCAAATGATTTGTGGTAATATATTAAATATATTATAATTTAATCATAAAGTTTTATGATTCTGGAGTGAAGTTTCAAAGTAATTTAATATCCTACTCAAAATTTTGAGGAAATTTTTCTTTATAAGAAGTGAGTGATAAAAAGGTAACCCACCCACTTGGTCTTGTCTCTTCCACCCCCTCCTCTTCCCTCTCCTAGAGAGACAAGTTTAGATGCACGACAATATAATTTATTTTCAGTGTAATGTCACAATAGCGGTGCTCACTATTTCTAATTTCCATGTCTTTCCATTCAAGTGTCAGCACAAATCTCACTCCAGATTCTCTTGACTTAGCCACAAGACGTTGTCTTCTGCCAGTTAATTAACCATTGCTTGGGTTTTGAGATGAGACAGTGAAGAAAAGCACATAAGAGTTAGACTTATATCATGTGTTGTTAAATCCATATATATAAAATGTGATTTTTAATGGAAATGCATTCACAAGAGTGGATGAACAATGAAAATAACACTATCATCATAATTTATATCAATGATAATTTTTATTTGATTTTATATGATTTAAATATATTTAATAAATCATATAACAATGTTTATACATTTATTTTATTTTTCTACCTGAGCTATATACTGCATAGTTGTTCTCTTGATCTTGATCTTAAGATGAAAGCAAGCACTCTAATCTTGTCAGGAACGTTGAAACAAGAGCTTATGTTTTTAAGTTTGAACTTTACACAAAACGGGGGTAGGTAAAGTTCTCCGCCACTTTTGATACTGTTATAAAATGTAAAAACTTGCAGAACTTGAGGAACAACAAGTTTGTAAACAGGAAGTTGTAAACAATCAGTATAAAGTAATTTACTTTAAACTTTTTTAAAAAAAATAAGAGTTTTCATTAAATATCAGTTAGTCAAGATGTAAATCAAATAAATTATAGATAAGAAAATTGTTAAAAAATATATTTATTAAAAAAAATGCTAATTAATTAACGTACAAATAATCAATTAAAGGCATACAGGCCTCAAATTACAAATTAGACAGTCACCAAGTGGGTTTAGAGTATATAATCAACATTTGCATCATTTTTTTCCACGCGTGATGCATCCGTGCGAAGTCGCAGTTCAAAGTAAGAAATTTAGTCCTTGATGACGTCACGAAGTCCTTGATGACGTCACAACTCAATGCTAATCGGTGCTAGCTGTGAGTTGTGACGTCAGCAAGGACTTTCTTTACAGCGCGACTTCGCACAGACGCACCGCGCGCAGGTAAAAAAAATACGAATGTTTATTATAAATTTGAGCAACACTTAATGTCTGTCTAATTTTTAATTTGAAGCCTGTATACCTTTAACATACTACGTTTACATGACTGTGTTTAATGCGTATTCGTTGACGACGGATAATGTTATTCTTATGAGGCGTCGTCAACGAATACGCATTAAACACCGTCATGTAAACCTAGTGTTTAAATTGCTTTTGGACTAAACAGGATACAACAATATAAATTTAAATTTTAATCTGTTTTATTATAATTGATTAAATTAAGTCTAACTAACCAATTAATTCAATAAAATGACAGGGATTTACATGAAAAAAAGCTTAAAATCCGATAAAAACGCCAAATGATTAAACTTTTAAGAAACTGCCATGAAGCGAGACTAAGACAAAATTGAATTGTAATTTAACTAGTAATTGGTTTAATGGGAACAACTTTGAAGACTGATTATCTAATTTTATGTACACTTCAAGACAAAGCTTTCGTTACACTTGACTGATTAGAGGACGCCGCAACTCCAATACGGTATAGGGGTTAATAATTTGAAATTTCGGGGAAGGTGAGGGAAGCGATTGCGATAAATAATAGAGTATTGTCCTCAATTTTTTTTATTGCAGAAATGGATAGAGGGTGCAAAGTTATATGCTACCCTGATTTTTTTCAGATTTTTTAGAGCCCGGGAACTATTTTTAAAAAATTATTAAAAGTCATTTTCGTGACGTCACGAGACGCCGCTCCTTAAGAAAAAGATAGGACTTGCCGCCACGTGACGTCACAAAAAGAACTTTCAAAAAAATTTTAAAAATAGTTCCAGGTCTCAAAAAAATCTGAAAAAAATCAGGGTAGCATAACTTTGCACCCTCTATCCATTTCTGCAATAAAAAAAATAGAGGACAATACTCCATTTTAATATTTAATTATAATACATGCTAAAATTTTAAAAAGCGACAAAACCACTGCCCACATGAAGAGTTGTATACATTTTATAGGAATTTAATTCTTAGACTCCAAGATACATCTGCATGGCTGGATGGTCTGTTTCCCAAAATAAATTTAAATATGTTGGCATATGATGCACTCAATGAAACACATTTTCTATAAAAAAAAATACTAACTTATAAAAAGTACATCAAGTACACATTATTTTACTGTTTGTACTTTATCATAATTTTGTTGACATAATTTCATAAAAGGTTCAGAGCTTTAGACAAACTGTAATTACTTTTTGTTACGACATTAATGTTATTATACTCATTATTGGGTAGTATTTATTAATAATAATAATGGTGAAGTTTGAATATAAGTTTCAGATAAAAAATGGTCTGCATAAGACAAAATTATCTTCTGAAAAGCTAAAAGCTAATTTCTGAGTAAAACAAAATTATTTAATTAAATGATGAAATGGAACTATTTTCAATGAGCTTTTAATTTTAACAATATATAATATTTGTTATTAATTTAATAAAAAATATTGATCTCGATCTTTTTTTTTTTTTTTTTTTGTTATGTTAATTTGTTAAAAAAAAAGCAACATAATTATAATTATGTAAAAAAACATCATAATTTTACTCTAATGATTTAAATAAAAAATCTTGAATTTTAAAACTCAATTTAAGTAAATCATGTTGATATTCCACCGAACAATTTGAACAATTTCTATTAAATAGCAAAATTGAGTTGTCAACATCATTCACTCTTTCTCTCTCTCTCTCTCTCTCTCTCTCTCTCTCTCTCTCTCTCTCTCTCTCTCTCTCTCTCTCTCTCTCTCTCTCTCTCTCTCTCTCTCTCTCTCTCTCTCTCTCTCTCTCTCTCTCTCTCTCTCTCTCTCTCTCTCTCTCTCTCTCTCTCTCTCTCTCTCTCTCTCTCTCTCTCTCTCTCTTTCCCATTCCTTTTTTAAAAATTTCAAATTCACTTTCTGTATTTGAAGCAGTGTAACGTAAAATTCAATTTCTATTTTGTATAACCGCTTCAAACATTTCGTGAGACCTTTTTTCCCGCTCCAACTGACAGTAAAAAATAATAAAAATGTTCCACTACACAATAACTTGTGGACGTTATAATTTCTCTCTTGTCAATTTAAATATCAATATAAACTACTATCATTTTTTCCCAATAAGAATTTCAAATTTTTTCTACTTTCATTTTTTACAGCTGCTTTTTTTCCCAAAAATCTTCATAACATTCTTTATAATATGAAAATATAATTTTGCATTGAATTACAAATAATTTATTTTCCTTTTCATATTATGAGTAACTTTTTTGGCAGTCAAAATAGGCTTTAATGTCCGATGACATAATTTTACTTCAACAGTGAGCGAGCGAGCGAGCGAGTGAGTGACAGGCAATTATCAAACCTAAAATTTGTCTGCTATGCTGACACCTGGAATTTGATACACTTTTTTTTTTGTATCCATGACCTCCAATATACTGTTTCCTTTTGTTTGTGAAAAATATTTTAACCCTATATAGCATTACCGGGGTGGAGGAAGTGGGATCAAAATGATCCAAAAACCTTTTAAAATGAAACACATTATAAAAGGCAGCTATGAAAAAAAATACTAAGCCTTAGGTTGCTATACCAAACAACGTATTTTTGCAAAAAAATAATAGTGAAGAAATAATGGACTTTGAATAAAAAAATTTATTTTCACACAGGGGTTTTAAGTCATGGGTAGCCTCCCGATCCCGGTAATGCATGGAACAAATAAGAAATATTAAGGTTAATTGCATGAACCTAAAATATAACTAATTATATAATAATTTTATCATACTATATTTCGTATTTTCAACTAGCTCTAGTATAATTTCATTTCATTTTTAAATTATTTCATATTAGTGTTTTTTTTTCTTTTGATAATTGAATATGTACTGAAATATAAAATAATATTAGATTTCATATAAAATAAAATATTGAATGAGGATATTGATGTCCAATCTGCCATCACGGAAAATGTTTTTTTTTTTTTTTTTTTACTTTTTTTCAAAGTTTAATAACGAAAGTAAACATAGAGCATGTATAGAATACGTAGCTTCAGGCTTCTATACACTCAACTCTAACAAATTTTTATGAAAAATTATTTCTGAAAAAAAAATAGCTCTACATCACATTAAGTTAATGCTTGTTAATAACATGCATCAGATTAATTAACAAAAATTTGTAAATTATTTTGTGTTTAATTTACATAATTTATAATTAATTTGATAAAAGTGTCATTTTTTAGAATACGCTTAAAATAAAGAACTAACAATATCAATTTATTGATAATAAAAATGAACACAAAATTAAGCCTTTTCAACGTTAATATCTTTCACACTAACGGCAATATGACACTCTTCATGTTTTTATCACGGATCTGTGAAAATGTTTCTCATAACAGTAATATCATAGGGCAGTTATTACATCATCCTAAAATTGAGTCCAAAGTCATTAAAATTATATACTACACCTACTAAAATAGCAAGTTAACTTCTATTCCAAGAGGTGTGCATGTTATACAGACAGTCAATATTTATAACAGTAACTACACACTTACATACATTATTTAAGAAATATTTTACTTTTTTTTTAACAAATTCGTCATTTGATAAATAATATAATATCATGCATCTTTAAACTTTAAATGCATACCATACCTTGATATTATGTTTTTAATGCAAACTCATTAATGGTAAGTTTGAGTGCAAATCAAAACTCCAGAATTCAATTAATCAAAATAACAAAATAAATTTGCATTAACTAATTTTCGATAAAACTAAAAGCGCCTGCGCCTGTCTTTATATAAGACTTTTAAGATCTGTTTTTACATACAGTATATTCTTCTTAGAAAAGCTTTTTACATTTTATCATCTTACTAACTGCACTTTAGTCCAACTACGAGGGATTATATTACCTGTCAATGGTAGCAGCTTTAGCTGGCGATCGATATTATGGTATTAACTGAGTGCTCCAGTTTTTAACCTCTCGTAATTTCATTTTAAGTGTGTCAACATTTTACTCATTAAACCATCTCTTGCTCGCGGCCCTTTTTGATCGCAAACTATACAGACAAGATTACACAACAACAGAGGTGTGGTTTTATTGGACGTTTAAACGCTTGAGGTGCATCATCTAAACAAGTAGTGCATGTAATTTAAAGTATAATTATATGCATACCCAGGAGTTATAGCTTTTGTAGTTGAAATAATAAACGATGTTTATAGACTTTTTACGAGCTTTATATGTGCTAATGATATAAATTTCTTTGTAAACGACATCTATTATATATATTGCATATATACAACACTGACATGTGAGATACAAGAAATTTAAATGACATTGAAATCAACCAATAACTTTTTATTATTAAAGAAAGGAAATACGATGTTAATTAGAAATATTTGTTGAACCTAACCAAATTTATTGACAAAAAATTGCATTTGTATAACTATATAATTCTAACTACAGAGTATAATATTAAATACTGACCAGTCAAGTGTACTGTACTGAAACTTTTTTTTTTTTTCTTAATTATTAAATTTTGTAGATTTTCTGCAGTTGATTTCTTACGTTGATGCAGAAATCGTATAATACACAAGGCAGGGTTATTGCACAAATTATATATTTCAAGACGTAACGATCTTGTCAATTTTAAATGTAACAGCATATTTATTAGTACATTTAAAATTGTGTACACAATTTCTTATGTTCAAAGCAAAATAGTAGAACACATTTTGCAATTACCTGTTATTACTATTGTACTTTGGTGCAGTTTATATAGAGTTGACCGTTACAGTGCAGTGCTGCATGCAGATCAAACAATAACAAGCTTCGGGAGGTACTAGACGTACAATACCACAGGTGATCAAACAGTACACTCTCGTACTTGGAATGTAAACAAGAAGGTAAACTTGATCATGTACCATTAACGTACGTGTAAACTCAAACACGGCTTTTACGACTACGAAAGTTGTTTCATTTTACCAACACTTTACATAAGAAACCACAGACGTGTAGACCAACCGCAACGTGCTCTTTGTTTACAGCAAGAGTACATAATATAATTATGCGCTATATACTAGGTACAGTTTACTTAATACTGTAATGCACTGTAATGTAAAGTCAAATTTAGTCAGATCAAATTCTGAGTGCAAGAAAATACAAATAAATTTATACATTTTTGTAACAGAGGTACATGTTGCTACTGGACATTTTATATTTTTGTTAATTTGTTTTGAGTTGGATTTTTTCAAAACTATTTGTTAAAATTGTATTTATTTATATTAGGAGCAACATTATCAAGTTATGTTTATTATCAATTGCATAATTTAACATATGATTTATAACTCTACAAAATTAATTGAATTTTTTATAAATATAAATGTTTTACTTCATTATTCTAATTTTATAGAATTTTGATTGATACAAATTTAATGTAATTTAACATTATTTGTTGTAAGACATATTTAAGTATTATTATTAATCTATGACAGTATAGCGCTTGATAACTTATACTTATTTTTATTTGTTATAGATGACCTATACATACGCCTTATGGGGAGTTTAAAATCATTATATTTTATTATATAACATTTATTTAATATTTATTTAATATACAGTATATTACTTACACATAATATTAATAAATAATATTAGACTAAAAAATCAGTTATATACATATGACATATGACAATATCCTGAAGGCAATGCGTGTGTTGTTGTGTATTATACTGGCAGAATGATTCCTTGGCTGTGTATGTATTCAAAGAAGCTTAGCCGGAGAGTGTATAACAGAATGGGGTAGTGAAGGAGAAGAAGAGGCAACTCGGTTACAATGGTATAGAAAAGAAATTTTATTTCCCATCTCAACGCGCTTTGTAAACTCTCTCTCTCTCTCTCGTTCCGTTCCGTTTCTTTTCTTTTTCTTTTTATATTCTTCTTCTCTGTACTCAATTTTTCTTTTAGTCAGTAAAAGAGGCAGTGCAGAGAGAGAGAGAGAGAGAGAGAGAGAGAGAGAGAGAGAGAGAGAGAGAGAGAGAGAGAGAGAGAGAGAGAGAGAGAGAGAAGATACAATATTTCCAGCATATATATTTCTCCTACATAATGCGGCCCCTGGGAGACTCCTGTGCTTCAAAATCAACTGGCACATGCAGAAGCGGCTTGTACCCTTGACTGCTAAAAATTTGAACCCTCTGGCATTTTCAATGTGTTAATATTTTTTTTTAAGATTATTTATGCATGAAATTCTCAGATTATCTTATTATTATGCAATTTAAAGAAAAGGATGCAAGATTACGTTTCCTATTTATATAATTATATATGTCGTTAAAAGAAAAAGACCCTGTTTCTTATATACTGGAATAGTGTTCAGGTGATTTTGATCACCAGAACTTCAATTGCTAGTTCAATGTAAATTATTATTTTAATTGTGTTGAAATTTTAATATTATTAAAATATTTTAGCATATTAATAAAAAAAAAGTTCAAACGTTGTGTGTTGTAATTGGGTAATTACTATTATGTACTGAAACGATTGATTCATTTTCACATGTATACACATCACATAATGCATGATATGAGGAGGCTTGCTTGATCATCACAATTTACTTTGCCCCTGCTGTATATTTAACCAGTTGCATTTGTATGCTGAACAAGTTGCCTAGCCTGTAGGCGTTATGTTCTGAGACCGTGGATGAAACGGGATTAAAGAACAATGCACGTAAAGGTTGATTTCTTATCTCGTTTCACTGATAACGACCTGTAATGAAAATGGCCTTTAATCCCGTTTGATCGCTGGCTCTATTTTATGTCCCATTAATTCAGTAATGTTAATAATTTGAGATCAATTTATTACTAAATAATTGTATGCCTATAATTCAATAGTCTTGGATTCTCGTGTATGTTTTAGATTTAACATGAAACTTGTTTACATAAAATTTTGTCTACTTACAGAAAATGTTAAACATAGCAACCAAAATAGACAAGCGTCCATTGGGAATTTTTTCTTTTATATTTTACAACAGGTGTTCTATTTTTTTATAACAACACCTGACAGGCTATACCTTTGTAGCGTACATTCTGTTTGCAGATGACTTATCCGTGTATACCAAAACATTAAAATATTGTGTGTGAGGTTTTATGAATAATAACCAACTATTGCGAATTTTTAGAGAATAATATATGCTGAGGGATGTTTTTTTTTTTTTTTTTTTTTTTACTCTTTTGAGCAGCTTAGTTTCATAAATCAAAAACAGTCCATCCCTGGTTTTCTGAATGGTATAAAAATAATGTACTTGTTTGTATAAGATGTAAAAAAGGGACACATTTGTTGTGTTGTTAGCATAGCGCTCATCCTACAGGAAGTATAATACGTCATTAATCAAACATACATATACACTGTTGCTGTCAAGCTGCCGTCACCAAATTATATTACAGCAATTTACAAAATGAGCTGAGAAGCCTGCAAGCAGCTGTTGTTCAGAGAAATAATGAAAGCCAGCGCCACGGCGTGTTTCGCAACTAAAAGTTCGGAATGAAAACAATCTGAAGTCTTTATTCCATAAATAAAAGCTCTTAATAATATGACAACTTGCATGATTTTTTTATTGGATATTATTTGGATACACGACCTCAAGTTTTGTATTTGTCAATGTTTTTCATATTTTTTTAACCCTAAAATCGTGCTGAAAAATGTGACGTCATAGTCATGCAAATATTCAGCGCGCCAAGCATAGGGAAAGACGTTGCATGACGTCAAAGAATCTTTCCTCTTGATTTTGAAGCTGGATGTTAGAGGATTAAAAGGAATCTGAAAAAAAAAATACTTACATAATTCGAGGTCCTCTAACCAAATAATAAATTTTTTTATTACATGTAATAAAAAAAAAATCATGCTAGTTGTCCAATGTTTTAGTTCCTTATAAATTAAATCCTACTTGAGTTAACGAACTAAAAAAACACAACCCGTATTGGTTACTGTCGTGTTTGTAACGTCTTCAGTCATTGGCAGAAAGTTTGTAACGATGCTTCTCATTGGCGGAACATGAGATTAAGTACCTGCAAACGACGAAAAACATATATTGAATGTGACAACCCCGGCATAAAAGCCATATACCCTTTCCTAAAATGTTGAGGAATAAAAGGTCAGAAAGCACAAAAGTCATACACCATAAATTTAAAACTGCTTCCTGAAAAGAAGCCACACAAAAAGGTATGTAATTATAAGAGCTAATTACGTGTTGAATAAAGCTTTACAAACTTTTTTTATTTTTCACGTGTGGTCTCTCAATATTACGTACGTATTGATATTTTGTTGAATATTTCATGATGCGTGTTGAAAAACTGTAATATATAGTCTATCTACATGGCTATCATATTGATGTATCGGAATGAAATAACAATAATTTCAATTAATTTAAATATCAAAGGTATATTGTATTGAAAGGTTCTCAAAGGCTTTTGATTATATTAATTAGTTGATTAGACAAAAATATGTAATAATACCTAGATTAAAGCTAGCTTATTAATGAAAAAGCATTGGTTCACCAAATGATAAAATACACACTACACAAAATGTTAAAATAAAATCACGTATGAATGATATCAATCAATTCATAGAATATTTTGAAATTTTTGAAGTAATCGTAAATATTTATTTACTTTTAAACATATCACTCAATTTACTGTATTTAATGACAAATTAGACGCATGAAAATTAAATCAAAGATAACTGGCAAGAGTGTGATACTTATTTGTAATTAAATTTCAATTAACAGTAGGCAGAAAAATAATAAACTATAGTATATAAATAGATATAACCAACAAAATGCTTGAAATGCTTGAATCTATGACATTTTTGTAACGTTTAAAGCTTGTTTTTATGATATGCATTTAACATAAATTTGTTAACAAAATCGTGAGTAAAATCACAACATTTAAAATTTTAACAATTTGTATTTTATTTATGCTTACAGGCATTTCTGATAAACATTAAATTTTAAATTTCAAATTACATTCTGCAGAAAACTAAAATAAAAACTTTTTTTTTCTGGAAGTCATTGCAGAAAATTTACTGCATCATAAAAATTTATACACGTTTATATTATGTTTTATTGTTTTGATTTTGATAATATATTAAGCTTAGGTTTCGATCAAGTCTATATAATTTTTGGTTGCAGTACATTTTATATAGTAGAATTTTCAAATGTCAGAAAAAAGCAAACCATGCAGATAGGAAGCCCGTCAATCCTAGTGGAGGAAAAATAACTTTTACTTTTCAGAGGCAAACGTGAGAGATTCTAAACCGTAGCTTATTGATTTCCATAACGTTTTATAGACATATGAAAAGAATATGGTACCCAAGGGAATTGGAATAAGAATTTACCTGTCAGTTTGCTGATCGTCAGCACTACACAATGTGTTATAACAAGCTATACTACACCAACCAAGTCAACGTGCTTATATTTTATGTGTTGCATAATTTATCACGTTATTTTAACTGTAGTGCACAGAAACAAAAATGAAAAATACAACATTGTAAAATTACTATTTAAAAATGTTATATTAATGAGTTTTGTCTGTTATTAAATTTATATAATAAATATAACATTTTACATTTTATAAAGCTAAATAATAATAAATAAATAAAATGAATAATAAAAAACTATGAAAACAATAAAATTTTAACTAACTTTATATCATTTTTAATTTTTTTTTTCTACAATATATAAATACTTTTTATTAATTTTATTATATTAATAATAAATTGTTTTATAACATAACAAACATTTTATTCATAAATAAATCATAAATGAATATATTTATTCGTGATTTAGGGATTTTTTTTGCGAAGGTACTTTGTTAATTGTTTTCCACGGAAAATACATGAATGTTAAAGTAAAAAAGGTCCTACCTAGGCGCGGATCCAAGCCCCCCCCCCCCCAAAAAAAGGTACCAAAATACGTTGAACGTGTTAGCATCCCGCACCCGTCACCCCCTCCCACTCTAAATTTTAACATTGCGGGATAGAGCACCGCCCCTTCCCCCAGAGCCGCAAGCTGGATCCGCCCCTGGTCCTACCATTCGTCCCAATTTCAAGGCTTCAAGGCGACTTAACTAAAAAATTGCAAACTCTATGGTAAAATGCAATTTTTTTTAAAAAGAAAATCCAATCTCCAGATTTGATAATAGAGACCCACAATTTCGTGATAGTTTCAAGGCATCACGCATCTATTTTTTGTCTACTCGCATAGCATTTGTCTCACTTAAATTTTCCAAGTGAAACGAGAGAAAATTACATATTATTAGAAAATTACTGTACAATACAATTATTGTATTGTACCGTACAATACTATATTCATAATACATTTAGTCATATACACAGTAGTGCAGTTAGTTGCGAATTCAATTTGCATATTTCTTATTAATTCCATTAAATTAATATCCTGTAATAGTTTTGTACGTTTGAGCACACTTTTCCTAACAAATAAAATAAAAACATTTTTTTGACGGGGAAATTAATTAAACATGGAGAGGCAATTATATTCTCTAGTAATTGAACGTAATATCAGCAAGCACATCGTTAAGTTAATGATATTGTTTTCCGTGTTTACTTAAAATAGTTTATATTAAGTATTAGTTCACTTATTGATTTTTTTTAATGGATTATTTGCTTTTTTTAATTTTAACTTTGAAATTATCTTTTTGTGTAAGAAGAAGATTAAACACTGTTCTGTTACTCTACTTCTAGTACAATTTTAAATTGGTGTAAAAACTTAGTATTTCAGCTCAATTACAATATCGATGATTTTAATTTTATTTATGTCATGAAATAATAATAATTATTTATCTTAAATTCTTAATAATATAATAATGCCAAGCTCTGTGTAATTTATTAGTGCATTATAATATTATTTAATTTTTAATTTCAACTTATCCTCTTGTATAGCCATAAATCAACTATTAGAGCAGAGTAAAACCGGATTTGATGAATGTTTTAAATTTGATGTATTGTGTATAAAGAGAGTTGAAACATACAAAAACTAAAATTTTAAATGTAGATAAATAGAGTGTGTTCATTTTCTAATTTTGCTTCCTTTTTTCTATAATTATATGCAGTCTGTACTGTTTATATGTTTATAATCCTGCATGCATGCTCTACGTAAATTTTAACTAGCCTCTCCTTTTACTAAGAAATAATGTAAAAGAAACTGGCAGTCGCAACTACGTTTTCTTTCTCTGTTGTAACTATTCTTTGTTGCCAAATACACTCGTATGCCACGCTCAGTAAAATATATCGTTTCCTATCAACAATGCTCATTTTGCAATGCTCTCTTGGAAAAAATATCCTGTTACATAAAGTTATGGTATTGCCAAAAACGCAGCACCGCGTGTTACACTGCCATTGTTAACAAATTACTGTTGGGTTGGTAGAAACAATACTTTTCATGTCACGTTTCTACTTGCTATTAAAATATAATTTGTAACGAGAAAATGAAAATGTTGTACTATATTTACATCTTTCGTGTTTATTGTTGCATATTTATTTTACTTTTACTAGATATAACATTTAGATTGTTTTTTAGTTTCATTTTTTTTTTTTTTCCTTCCTAAATTTTACATTTCTTCTTTAATTTACTTCATTATTTGGATAAAGAACCTCGAGCTTTAAATTGTCAATTTTTTATATTTTCAAACTTTTTCTTTAACAAAAATATTTTTTTAATTGTTATTTTTAATATTGTGATTAAAACTTTTAAAAATCAGAAAAAAATGGCACAAATACAGTAGCTTGATATTCATGCATATTATGCCACTAAAAAAACTCATGCATGTAAGTAAGTAGTCTGAAATTAAAATTAAAGGAAGTAAAATTTCAGGTTAAGACCAGAAACATTTGATTTAACAAAAGTTATTATTATTAATTATTAATTCATGCAATTTGTTCCAAAATTCTTCGTGCGTTGCATGGTGTGAGTCATTACAACCACAACTAAGAGAAACAGTACTGTCAAACATAAGAGAATGCATCCCACAGGAAACAGAGTCCAGCACTCAAAGCGACTGGGGCCAATTTACATTGTAAAGCACCTGGAACCACCAGAGTCTCTAGAGAGAAAGTGACAGACCAATACGTGTGCAACTTACTACGTCTTTCCACGTTCTGGTGAACCAAGGGGGATTCACACTCCCTTGCCATCAAGATGTTGTGTTTTTGTCTCATGTGAGTAACATCAGGTACTTAGAATCTCTATTTTGATATTTCATTGTTTGACATATCATATTTTGATACATTTTTTTTTTAAATCATACTCCATGTACTAAAATATGAATTAATAATATATAATAAGAATATATTTTTGTAATAAAACTGTAATTTTTCCTCAGCATTATTTAATTTTTAAAGCCACATTATTATATGTAATGTATAGTAATAATTATTGTTCTAACAATGTTAACTTTTTAATGACACATGAGATGATTCGAAAATATCACACTCAGCCTTGTGTGTGACTTGTAATATTTAATAGGACTTAATTTTTTACGTGAACTTTATAACTAACAAGTCGTTAGTTGCCTGATCATCTCGTCGCGAGGTTAGGCAGCTTTTTTGTCACCAAAACTGAACCTTAAGTCTTGAAAGGGTCACCTTGAACCTTGAAGGTGGGTGTCACCTTGTCGCGGCTGAAAGTATATTATATGTGTAACCCGTTTTATTTAATATAATACTGAACCATTTGCTTTTCCTCAAGTTTCAAGATGTTTCGGGACAAAAAACGTTTATTAATTGTTGTAGTGTACGCTCAGTTGCATAAAATATTGAACATTTACAGTGACTCAAGAAAAAAAATCAATTTCTTTAGTTCGCAGCTATAAGTAAATATGAAATTTTCATTTCATTTTTGTTTTTTACAACACTGTATTTGATGTCTCATTTAAGTAACTGTCATTAAAATACTTACAACAATGCATGTCATACAAAATTACAACATACGATAGCAAATTATCACTTTTGTGATTAAAAAAAAATATTATCATTAATAAAATTATAATATTTATTGATTAAATTTTAAAGCATAAAATAGAAGAAAATTTCAACTGAAATGAACTAAATTTCATAAGTGATTCATTGTTTGCCATATAAGTCTTCTTTTTTATATTCTATTCTGTTTGTTTTCTGTATATATATATTTTTTTATTTTGTTTGTTACAAAGAGAATATTCAGTCCTCTCTTCTTAAAAAACAAAAGAATGTCATTAGTTATGTACGCAAAGCGTCTTAGTGGAGAGAGAGAGAGAACATACAAAAAGTATAGACGACAGCGAAAGATGGAGAAAAGTAGAAAGACGGCTCTTTACTATATCTTTGTCTGTTTTATTCTTTTCCCTCGTTTCATGTAAGCTTGCCCCATAGTCAACACTGTTGTAGCATTTTGTATTTTAGAGAGAGAGAGAGATTTCTTCCACTTCAACTTACAGTATAAAAGAGTTTTTGGAGAGATGCATATTGAATGCGTCTTTTGTGGTCCAAGTTGAAGACCAAACTTCTATTTTTTCAGCACTTTTGTAGCAGAAAATATAGTAAGAGCACCATAGTATGTATATATATATATATATATATATATATACACTATCTGGAACGTCATTTAATGTTATTTTTATAAAATAATTGTAAGAAGTTTGAAGAGGGTTACAAAAAAATAAGTTTTAAGTTAGTTTTGAACTTATTTTGATACTGTTGAGTTTAATTGGATTTCATTTATTTTTGGAAAACAACAGTATTCTACAATGAACACAATAAAAAGGGGAAGAGTAGAAAGGGATTGAGAATCAATGGTGGTTAGCAGGCTTCCTTTATATATAGCTACTTGAGATAAAAGCCACTCACTACTGCATTCTGAAACTAAATAAAATAAAAACGCAAACAAATAAACTTGAGCTTAAATTAACCAAAACAACGAAATAAAGTTTTATTTAATCTTTATAAAATTATTAAATTTACTACACTAATCATATTTTCTATAATTGTATAGTTCTATGCAAGCACTTAAAGCTTATATATATTTTTATACTAATCATAATATTGGGCGCGAATTACGAAGAATTATCCAGGTTTCTCACCAACCATGTTTAGTGTCATTGCATTAGGCTGGCGCTAGCCAAGGCTATAGTGAGAAAACTGAATAACTTTCTAGATAAGGTAACTCTTTCGTAAATCGCCTTTTATTAACAGTTGTTAATTGGGTATCACTAAATAACAAAAAAACAGAGTACAATAATCGACTCAATGGTTGACTTGAAAAAGGACATTCAATTCACAAAAGTGTTATATTACCCGCATGAAATTATAGGGAATTCATTTTTTGATACATATATGATATATATATTTAGCTAATTTCTATAAATATATAATCTTTTAGCAGAAAGAAACATTATATTTTCCTCAAAATTAAACTTTAATTTTATTTGAATGCTTATTATACCTACCGCACTAATAAATGTAGAGCTTGCATGCATACTTGAAATATGAAACATAAAAGTTTTGTACTTGCAAAAGAAATATATAAAACTAAACTCGCGCAGTTATATTAAAAAGAAAGTCTCTAAATGTACAATACATATATTTACATATAAATCATGATTAGATTCTTGCAATTCAATTGCGACCTATAAAAATGCAGTTTATAAAGTGAGAGGAGAAAGAAGTGTAAAAAAAGTAATATGTATTTCTTAACAAAAATAACGACAAAGAAAGAAAAAGTTTGAAATCAAAATACTTTAGTGTCCAGCTTTTGTTCGCAATGCATACGTATCGTCCTGCTTGAAAACTTTGTTCAACTGAAGTTATTCAACAACAGTACAAAGTGTCGTACAAAAGTATACACAAACTTTCATAATCTCATCGGCTTTCTTTTATTATTTACAATGAATACGCTATATAAAAAAGTAGTATAATCCGGGAAAAAAATATATATCATATTTTACAAACATGGAATATATTTGAGTACCTAGATACCTTAAAAAAAATGACTGGTTAAAAAATATTCTTTATATATACTGTATAGTAAATATATATTCATAGAAATGTATCATAAAAATAAATATATAAAAAATGATAATATTTTTATAGTATTTTCAAACAAAACTACTTTAAAAAAAACTACGCAAGAAAGAAAAGAGTGTATATTATAGGTCAGGTCACACATGATATCAAAATTCTTTTTTCCCTCTTATTTTCTTTTTCTTAGTGAAGATAAAGATCATCCTTTTTTTTCTTCTTTTTACTGTGGGTGTTCAGAAAAAAAAAGGATTATTTGTGTTTACTCGATTTACCGTAGATTTATAAAAATGACCCATGGAAAAAGCTTAAGGTTTTTGAACGAGTTATACTTGTTTCTAAACTAGATTGAAACTCTTTTTTTCTGAAATTCTGATTTAGATGATACTTTAAAATAGCTATTTTCGAGGATAGCATACCCTTGGGTAACAGTATAGGACATATAGCCATGGCTGTATGATGGCGTTTTCTTGGTGTCTTATCTGCTGTATTCACGTCTCTCTCTCTCTGACCTACCCCCACACTGCACGGCATCTCAAGCTACATACGGTTCTAGCCATCTCTGGTAATTCAACGTATATTTCACCGCCTGCTGTTTCTAGGTATATATCTAACACTACCACCCACAAGAGAGGTATAACCATATTTCACTCCATGAATTATATGTATATAACGTACGTATACCTATTATAATAAACCTATACAGCATTCATCCTCTCTAAAACTGAATAATGTTGTTATATATAAATTAATATACATATTATCATCATATCAAAAATAGTTTCTTACTTTAAATATGTTATTAATCAATGTAATCAATTAATGAAATACACTTTCTTACAAAAATTTTGTAAGTTATTTAAATTTGAGGATTTTTAAAAGCAAGGTCAGATTTTTTTTTTTTTTTTTTTCAAATTAATTTTGATTTAAATTTATCAAAAGGTTTCAGTCACAGCTCAGAAGGTCTTTTACCTTCTGCGGAGACTGGTGGCTGATTTTACCTCCATGTAGAAGTCTATCAAACGTAAAAGACCTCTTAAAAAGTTAATGCCACAACTATTTAGCTAAAATAGAGAAAAAAATGATAATAATTTTTCTAAATGTTGAAACGTATATTCTTAGACTTTTATTCAAATATATAGTCATGGAAAATGGCATTACATCCCATTCCCCCAATCAACAACTATACGCTACTTTTTATGAGTTTTACGACTCAATTTTTACATAGAATAGATTAACTTTCTCTATCGCTCTCAAAATTATCAAGCTGCAAAGTCTTATGTCTTATGCTGTATATAATGTAAAATGACTTTAAATTTTAAATAGGCCATGGGTCAGATGCCAGATATACATGTAGAAATATTATATAGTATGTGTCAATAATATTCATATATAAATTAAAAAAATAATGAAATATAGAGAAGGTTATTCCCTCATTCTAGAGAATAGAATATATGAATAAAGAACATAATTATTTTAAATCTTTGCTTATTCTAATAATATTTTATTGTGAGATGAAGAAATAAAATCATACAACATTTTTTCTTTGCGTTTATGTTAAGTAACATGCACATTATTTTTATATAATAATAAATTAATAAAATTTATGAAAAATTAAATCGTACTTAGTCTTTTTATATAAAGTATAGGTTAAAATTTAATTTTACAAGTGTAATAATTATAATAAGAATTTTATGGTGCATTATAAATTATTGAAGAACATTTTAATAAATCATAAATAAATTATACTATAAAACATTATAATCTTTTTGAACCATCCATTTTAAGAAAAAAATAAATATATTAAAAAAAAGTTTCTTGTTTTAAAATGTACTTTTATTCTTTTTAACTATAAAAATACTTAAGTTGAAAATTAATATCTTCCGTTGGAGGCTGCTAAGAGAAAATGAAAAGTTATGAGGACATTATTTTTGCTCTATGCACGAGTAAAAAGAAGCAGCACTAGCAAGCAAGCAATATAGTTAATGACCTTTTTTTAACAGATATTATTCGTGAGATGAAATGGTTGCTACTTTTTGTTCTTTTTGGTTCTTTCTTTTTTTTAAAAAAAAAAAAAAAACTTTTTTATTGAGTACGTAGTAAAGTGTGTTTGGCTTATAGTTTAACGCCTTTAGTTCTAAAAAAAAAAGTAAAAAATAGTGTTGAATTAAACGAGAGAAAATGTAGTCCAATTAAAAATTATATCTTTTTTAATTAATAATTGCTCCTCTTTTTTTTAAGAATAATTTATTTCAAAATTTCATTTACTTACCTATTTAATAATCTGATATTATGATTATACGAATTATCGTATCCATTAATGAAAATTTCAATTTTTATGCTCAACAAGATTGAATTGACAATTTATTATTGAAGTATAACATTTTTTACACCTTTTATCCTTTTATTTTGTTTTGTTTTTTATGTTTATATAATCAAGTGCATCAGGCAGTAAAAAAAAAATATGAATTAAGTGTCTGATTTTTTAGAAAATAGAAAAGTGTGAATTCTTATCTTATTTTACTCGAATGGTGTGATAATAAAAAGAGATGCGTGCTTAACAGCCATAACAAAACGTTCGAGAGAAAATTCATTGAACATTGCTGGGATATTTGATCAACACAGGAATTTCATTGATTTGATTGCGAGAACTAATATATCTTAATATTTATTGTTGTATTTACATTGAATGTAATTAAGGGAGATATGTATGCTTATCTAATTAAAATACAAGGTATAAAATTGAAACCAGTAAAATATTTTACTTAATAAGAGATCCTTTATTTTTACATTAATATTTAGTGTAATGACACTATCAACTTTTTGTGGAAGCAATTTGGGTTAATGTAAATTTAAACACACATTTGAGGAAGAAAAATAAAGAATTATAACACTTTTTAACACATTTTACATCTATTGTATAATATTTTTATAGAAATCACAACAGATGTACAGTTAAGGCCAGTAAGACTGGGACAGGGCAGCCTGAGTATCGACCAATAGTTCATGACTCGCCGCTCTGCTGTGGCACCGCTGCCTATTTTTGTGACTTACAGGAGGTGTAGGAGACTACTATGAGTTACCTCAAATAAACTGTGACAATGTTGTCAGATATGTTAAGCGAGTAAAATGCTGGTGGTTACTTCTACACTCACGCATGCCAAGTGTCCCAATCTTATTTACCTTAACTGTACCAACACAAAAGCCAGAGTAATCTAAACGCCAAACTCTACGAGCTCCTTTTCAGCGAACACAATACAATCGATGTAATATATATAACATATGCATTTTTAGCATATCAATGCTTTTATTATTTTGTTATATAAGATAGAAAAATTATATAAAGTGAAGTTCACATTTGTGATCTCTTTTTATTGCTAATAGGGGGCATTCACAAAGCCTTAAGGCCACATTTAAGGCTCGAAAATTTAAGACCAGAAATTTTGGGTCTAAAAAACAGGTCTAAAATCAAGCTTTAAATTATCGAGCCTTAAATGTGGCCTTAAGACTTTGTGAATGCCCCTTAATATGTCATGAAATATCTTGTCCGCACATTGCTTATTTTAAATTTCCAGCATTTTCATGATAAATTTAATACCACTCCATTATTCTTGGATTTGTAAAAACTTGGACATACTTTGTTTGTTTGCGTGCATACTTTTCGTATGTCGCTAAAAAAAAGGAATAAAAAAAAACTCGTCTGACTAGCTCCCTTATCTTCAACAACCAAAAATCTATAAAGATGCGAAAAAAAAGGGTAGTAAAAAAATGATGTAGATTATATTTTAAGGGTAAAACAAAGCATAGTCAGGTTTATAAGATTTAAGTGTTTTTAAGCCTTTCATATTTTCTGTGTGAAGGTGTGTAAAAAAGAATTCTGTTGATTAACGCTTTTATTTTTTTGTGAGTCTTAAATAAAGAGAAAAAAAAATACATTAAATAATAAATGCTTTTACGTCTCTTTCTCTTTACATTTTTTTAAACAAAGAAAGCATATATTTTGTTGCTTTTTAGTGTTGAATATTTTGTATAAATTATGCTAATTTTTCATTGTATTATATATTATAATTATATTTTATACAATTAATTTTAATATAAAATAACGTGCATGGTGCAAAAATTACTTCACAGCTTTTCATTACTTAATGAACGCTTTTCAATGTAAATACACAAATTAGTCAAACATAACACATTCAAATAGCAATGTACATAAGAATTATTAAGTAGGCAATTCAAAATTTTACATAGAGTAAAATATAAGCCAAATTATTATGAATTTCTATTTTATTTAAATGCAAAACATTGGAAACTCAATTTTTAACATGCAACCATATATTAATATCTGAGCTAGGGAGTTTCATGGTACGATATATGATAAAACATTAATTATAGTAAACAAAAACAATAAATAAAAATCTTAATTGGCAATTACGGTAAAAATTTAGAGTTACATTAAAAAGAAATCCAATTTATTATTTAATACTTTTATTTTTATTTATTTATTTATTTATTTATTTTTTTTTTTTTCGTATGTTAGGTCTTGAATTTTATTTTCAGTAGATTTACCAACTATGTTGCGTCTGCTTTTACCATTGTGTTCGGTGAATGGACATTTTATCAATCTGCACAAGACGCTTTCTACCAGACTTTGTATACTTGGACCCAAGGTAGAGGAGCATGTTGTTCAATGGTTTATTTCAACCTGACAAGTTCTATATCATTGAGAATGCAATGTGTGCACAGAGCAGCTAGTTTGTTATGCTGAAGGTGTTTCTCCGATCAAGCTACGGTGAGGTATAGTGGCGCCCGGAGGAAACTGGGAGAGGGGGTGGGGGTACCGGAGAGGGGGGAGGTAAGGTGTACTGAGAGAGGGAGGGGAAATTCAATCTAGACTTTGCCATCGTGACCTAAACCCTTCCTTTCTACCTAGACTGAACGTGTGTACAAAAACCATGACAGGAATAAATATCTACAGGTAAGGCAGTGATAATTTACAGAATTAAAAAAAAAAAAATTACCTCCGATGAAATATTTTTTTAACAAGGATTTATTTCAAAGCAATAAATTAAACTTTTTGGACTGTAAATTTTTCTAAGCGATATAACATAATTGTTGGACGCGATTCAATGTCCAGAAAGTTATCCAGGTTCCTCATTAACCTAGCGGTAAAATGATGTTTTTTTTTTTTTTGTTTTTCATAAATAGAGCTTTAATTTTTGAAAGTTCAATTGAATTTACAGTCCAACTTCCAATTAATTAGAGAAAGATGCCATGATATATAGTGCCCCTGTATTATATAGCAAAAAATATAGATATGGGAGTCTGCATACCACTATAGATAATATAGAGGAGGCTATATAATTTAAAGACTACCTTATATTAATATTTTCTGATACCACATTCGCGAGATTCCAATAATAAACACATAAGGCTGGTTTTGAAAAATACAATGTAACGAATGCTGCTTTCTCTTAAAATGCAACATATCCAAAAAGTTTCTAAAATGTATATATATATACATTTTAAACACACACCAGCAGTATACAATCTTGCTCTAAAAGAGTGCATGGTAAACTCCATTCCATTCGAATAAAAATATCCGATACGGCCATACTTTAACATGGCAGGATAGGACATTTTTATTTGAATGGAGTGTACCTTATTGCCACATGCTATACCCATCGTTCTTTTCTACTCTGTTCACTGATCTTGTACATACAGTTCTAGAATCTATATAGAATACATACCGTTCAGTTTTACCAGAAAATAAAAATTAATTGTACATTTCCAATCTATGTTTTTTTTTAATCACTTGTAATTTTCCATTGATATTAAAAATATTACATCATTTCTTCATGTCTAAGATAATTTAAGCTAAAATTGTAATTTTTTATATTTTTCCTGTATTTTTATTCTTTTTAGAAAAAAAAACGTTGAAATTAATTGAAATGGATGTCACATTTTATGGAAATATTAGCCACCAAGGGAAAAGAAGACTTAAATCTACCTCAAGTTTGCTAATTTGAAATGCAGCTAAAAGTAAATAAGATTTACCGACCAAATTTAATCTAATATTAAATTGGTTCACAGGTAGTTAGCAGCTCAGTACGTTACCTTACGTAGCTTATACCTGAGCCTAATTGCTAATGTAATCATTTTTTAAAAAAATATCTATTTTTTTTTTAATCATGGATAAAAACCTGTATGAAATTTTTTATTTTATATTTGGATACAGGGGATTTCGAGTTATGTATTGTAAATTTCTTCCGTATATTTTTCAACACTCTAAACATCCTCAAAATTTAAAAATATTAGCGAAAAATGGGCACAATTCGCGAAGGAAGTTAACCAGGTTTTTCATTACCCTTGTGTAGTGTCGTTGATTCAGGCTTAAATTGCGCTAACCATGGTTAGTGAAAAACTTGGACAACTTTCTGGATTACTCTTTTGGGAATCGCCCCCAATAAATATTAAATATTGACTATGACGTCACAGTGTATTTTATCTCTAGTTTGAGGGTTTTAGAGAGTTCAAAAAAACTTGAAAAAAAAAATACAATACATTACTGGAGGTCTTCGGTTCAAATTTACAATAAAAATACAGTAAGTCCATTGATATTATATTAAGCTTTCTAATTTTCATCGACATGAATAAAGTTTATTTATAAATATATAGATTTCTCAATAATTAAAACTGTTCAAAGTGTTCAAAGGATGTTATATTAAAAACTCAATATTCAGAGAGGAATGAAATATTAAACTATATATATATATATATATATATTATATACAGTACATATATATATATATATATATATATATATATATATATATATATATGTACTGTATATAATATATAAATACAGTATGCGAGTGTAAAAATTGGACAAAAAAAATGAAGTAAAAAAATATAACATTTTTTTATGACTAAAATATCAGTTATTAATATGCGAAATAATAAAGACAACAGATTTCTGTCATATTATTCTAAATTGACCGTCTTTTTTATTTAAAATATTATAACATAGAAAAATGACAAATATAATTTCAGTTTATTTGTAGTTTTCATTGTTTATTATTTATTTGGCTTTTGTACTGTCAATCAATCATTTCCAATTAAAAGTTGCTATTTTCGAATACAATATCAAAATCGTTTGATGTCCAGTTCATAAAGAGAAAACATTGGAATCTTTTGAACATTTTCAATTTATATTATAATTTAAATAATATGTGTGTGTTTTACTATATATGAAGTTGATTTCTACATTTTAACTAATTAACAGTTATTATTTAGAAAAAGTTGTACCATTTTAATATACTCTCATAATAATACTCTCAAGTTTGTGCAATATTAATTCAATTAATCACTTTTTAATTTAAATAAGCTGAATTAACTAAATATTTTCATAAATTTTTAGTAAAAATAAAACACAAAATTCATCTTTCTTTTGAGCAATCAAGCAAAATCTTTCGTTTAGCAATGTTTGACAATGCTAAGTATGGTTTTATGGTTAATTTTATGATGTATAACAAATAATTTATTATTTAAATTTGTTTAAAATAATAAAATAATCACACTCCGTTTTTAGGAAGGTAATTAAATATAAATGAAAATTTGCATTTATATGCAACTTTCATTATCTGTTATTTAACCAGGAATATAAAAGGATTCAAATTATTATACAGAGAACACTGTTAAATAAATAAAACTCCCTATTACATATGTCACAAATTAACGCTAATGCAGTTTGAAAACATTCCATGACGAGCTCATGAAATCAGTGACTCGTGCTCTCCAGCTGGTTGCGGTGTTGTATTGACGGCTTGACGTGAGGTCACCGCACATAGCGGACATTCCGAGCGTGGTGGCGATGGGCCGTGACACCTGGCGGCCCGAGACACGATCGGCCGTGCTTGGACGAGCACCACCTGAGTCCGCCACGCCTCGCAGCAGCAGCATCGATCTGCATGCAGGACCACACTACAGTCAAACTTATATGATATTCCCTCCGGAAGTAGCCGGAAGTGTAAGGTTTCTGGCTTTCCTATTCTTATTTTAGCATTACAATATCATATATATAGGTCAGTAAGTGTATTGAAAACCCTTCTGAAAATTTTCAAAACTGAATTACAAACAGAATAGCTATATAAATTTCACATTTCCTGCAACTTTCGGAGAAAACATCAAATTAATTTTACTGTAGCTCTCTCCCTCCCTCTTTATATATTTTCATATAATACATAATATTGGAAGATATTCACGAAAGGGTTATCCTGAAAAATATTTATCTTTCTCAGTAACCGCGGTTAGTGCCAGCCAGCCTAATTCAATGGTACTAATCGTGATTCCTAAATAACTCTATATGTGAATCGCGTCCTAATATATTTCAAATTCATTGTTGTACTGTATTTTTCATACTGTTGTTTTATTTTTTATATAACCACCCACAAAGTGCAGTTTTATGTACTGGTACGTCCTGCAGCGATGAAATGTTTTTTTTTTTTTTTTTTTTTTTTTTTTTTTTTTTTAATGTATATTACAAAATTACAAATTGAATTTATAAAAAACGCTGCCGGAAAAAAGTTGGCAAAATTTACATACACAGTGAGTTTTAACGCAATATAAGACTTTAAATATATAGAAAACCAAGAAGTGTTATATCTGTAAGAGGACTGAATTATTCGAATAAATCCATTGAAAATTGTTCACTGAATTTTTAGGACTGTATGTTAAAAAAAATTAATATAATTATCTTATATATATATATATTAGTATATATTACTAGATTTTTACTAGATGAATTACTTATTATTATTTTATTTATTATTTTTGTTCAACTGAACTATAGTAGAACTCATAATCATGATTAAAATTTATTATAGGCTAATACTAACCGCAATCAAAATAATGATTTAACATTTTAACATAAGGTATAATAATGTATAGAGTGTATAATTGATATACTATACAAACACATGCTTTCATGGTACATAGATTCTCTATACATTTGGTTTCCACATAATGAGCTTGGAAATGGACTTGCTTTTGTGTGGTGTCGGAGAGATTGAGGTTGTAGAAAGAAGACGATGCGCTTTCACCACTTGAATTTGATGCAGTGGCAATGAGTGCCGATACTCTGTGGCTCAATAGCCCTCGAGGGAGCTCAACCCACAGAAGAGGGAGATGAATGTATGTTTGCTGAATGCAGCAGTATACCTCTATATACCTTCATTCTCTAATGACCTTATTAACAAGAAAGGAAAAAAAAGTAATTAACATAATTAAAGTAATTGAAAATAAAAACTCCTGATTTTTCTTTTTTTGCTCAACACTGATGCGCAAACGGTTGCCTATATTACAGGGTAGACTGATATTTAGTACCTAGGCAAAATAAATAAAACAGCTCGTACTACCTGCACCATAAGCTCTGTCTCACTCCTTTTACTTGCTACAACTTGCCTACAAATTTACACTAAAAACACCATAAAATTCCCCCCTTCTTGTATTAACAAATGTCGGTTATATTTAATTATATTAATGTGCTTTTGGATAAACAAAAGTATACTTTCAATTATTAATCGATCTGTGATAATTATATAATATCATAGAACATAGTTTTTACATTTTAATTGAAATACTTAAACAGTAACATTGTAAGTAATTTTTTTATTCAATGGAAACAAACAATATGGCAGTTATAATAATTATTATTCATTGATTGATAATAATGAAATCTTAATGTATGATATTTTAAATTGTTTACTTAATTCATGCATCTGATTATTTACTATGTAATTCAATAATTTTAAATAAAATTGCAATTTTGAACTAAAAAATTGTTGTTATATAATATTTAATATTAATTAATTATTTATTAATTTTAAAGTATTTGATATATTTTTGTTGCACAGCAAGTACGCATCGCGTTTATTTCCGTAAAAAATTGCCTTGTGTAACTCTACCTGAATAACCTTTCTGTGTGGCGAGCAAATCTGCTGTCGTGTGGCGGTACAACGAGCTGTGAGAGAGACAGGCGCTTGAATGACGTGGTCAGACAAACTGCTGATCAAAGCACAAGCCTAGCACAAAGAGAATAAAGCTACATTTAAATTAAGATCTAGTTCTATATACAATATGTATATTACAGTATTATATATAATTATTACATGATATATATTAGGTCACCTGATAATTCATAAATGTAAGGTTGTTAAGTTAAAAGTTCATGCTGAATTATCGAACGATTTGAGAACAATTATATTAAATTGTGTTTTAGAAAATTTTAATAACTTAGATTATATGGTAAAATCTATCATATTTTATGAATTTCAAAATTTAAAGGGTTAGATTGACAAAGAAGTTATCTACATTCGTAAAATTTAAAACTTGAAATAATTTCAAGTTTATATAATTAAATTTAAAAATAAATTTATAAATGCAATGCATGAAATATATAATAAAATATATACTGTACAATGTACTATATTGTATATATACTTTACTGTAATCACATAATAAATAAGTAGCTAGCTATATTGAAGAAACTTGTGGATTGAATTCATGTGTATATTATATTAAATATGAATACTAGTGGTTTAATTGTACAGAATTTTGTATTAATATAATACAAAAATATTTATAAATGTAACTCTAAACGAGCCAATAGTATACTACTTACTATACACTGTACGTAGCCCAACTGTATTCATATTGACTGATATATATGCAGAGTGTACCAAAAGTCCAGTAAGCCAACAAGCTATCATGTAGATAGCAGAAAATATCATGAGTCTCTAGCTTATGGCAATTTCAAATACTAAAACATTTATGACTACTGCTTTATGATGTACGCCGCGTACGTCTTACGAGTATTACTGGAGGGTATGAGTCTTCATGTAACCAAATATAAGCTAACCAAACCGTCTGCAAATGTAGTCAGCGCAAAGGTACAAAAACTATTATTACTACTTTTACTTTATAATGTTATTAAAGTATTATAATTCAGTTATGAAAAATTAAGTAGGAACAAATTTACCTACTGGTATTTTTTTTATAATGTGAAATTGTATATTTTTATAAAATTGAATTATTAATTTTGTAATATTTCAATATTTATTCATTTTTACAGGGATGCACCACTATGTGCTTGAAACTCCAGATATAATACGTCCATTATATATAATATATATATTATATAATCAGATATAATCAAGGACTTCATGACGTCATCAAGGACTAAATTTCTTACTTTGAACTTCGACTTCGCACGGATGCATCACGCGTGGAAAAAAATGATGCGAATGTTGATTATTTACTCTAAACCCACTTGGTGACTATCTAATTTGTAATTTGAGGCCTGTATGCCTTTAATACTCAGTTCATGGATATTCAAAACTAACGACTGGCTGTCGTACGTCAAAATTTTCCAACGAGAGCTTGAAATATCGACTGACGATAACGATACACTATTATAAAGAGGTGCGAATTTGTGATGTTTAAGGACCAAAGTAGAACTTTTAATCCTACGAATTTGGCAATAATGATACTTTTTTAAATAATTGATACTTTTCGCTGCAACAAATATAGTGAGTGAACCCGAACTTGAGGTCAACAGTAAGCTTTACAAAATATATAAATTTCTACTGCTGAAAATTGAATATTTAAAAAAAAAAAAAAAAAAAATCTTTTTCGTTTTTGCCCATGATTGCTGGTCATGTAGTGATCACTGATCATCAAATTTAAAGAAAATAAATCATATTGAAGCTCATTCATATAATTTTATGAGGGATTCACAAAGTCATAAGGCCACATTTAAGGCTCGATAATTTAAAGCATGATTTTAGACGTGTTTTTAGACCCAAAATTTCTGGTCTTAAATTATTGAGCCTTAATTGTGGCCTTAAGGCTTTGTGAATACCCCATGTCTTAAATTATAGTTACAATATTAAATTTTATAGTAAATCTCTCACAATTTGATAAAAAAATATAATTATACCAAACAAATCGTTATGTCAATTCTCTAGATTTTTTTTCAAACAGGTTATGTAAACGCGAGTGAGAAATATTATTTGTCTTACCTCAAATTAACATGCTATGTTAACATGGGCTCCTCGCTCTGTGTGCTTAGGTAAACAATAATTTGAGCGAGCTGTTAACATGAATGACAGTGATGGCCCCCGGGACCTGTGAAGCTAGCTGGCTTTGCTGAGTCGACCAATTTATTTGACGTTTACAATATAACGTAAAATGAGAAAAGAGAGTTGATAACGCCATGCACTGTTATTATATATAATATATATAATATTATATGAGAGTAGAAAGAAAGAAAGAAAGAAAGATAACTTATACTGTTGTAGGTAATCCAAATTTATATAATAAAAATGCACTGTATGGACATAAAGACTAACAAAATGTTGTTTTATTGTTGATTTGAGAAGTTGTAAAATTAAACATAATAATGTATGTCAAATATTCAAGTATGATATGTAATGGTGAAGAAAATACATTTATTTTCTTTACCTTGCCATTAAAAGACGATTCTAATTTAATCTACAATAACTTAAAATGTTAATTATAATATACTATATTTTTCTATGTATAATTTTTGATGTAACGGTTTAATTATTTTAATGTCACAGAATATAAGTACTTTCTCACTCTATAATTGAAAATTTTCCTTGACAACAGATGGCAGCAGAGGAAATGTTACATATTTTTAATAATAAATAATAATGAACAAAATTATCAAAAAATCAAGTACATTTGTTTATTTAAAATCTTGAGCATGTAATTTCTCATGGCAGGTTACAATAATTACTGCTGTTCCAACTACGGTATTCTATCAAAAACCAATCAACCTATCTACATCACGAGAGAATTATACAAAATATGGTACAAAACTGAGAGGTAAAAATAAACCAAATTTAAACTATGGAAACCAACAAATAAACAGCATAAATATTACCTTCTTAATGTATTTTGAGGCTTGGTTTAACATTAAATAAAAAAGGGTTTCAAATATTAGCTTTTGGCACCACAAAGTAAAATGATTGTAAGGCTGAAATAAAAGCCTGGGACGCTTCTTGGCATCAAAGCACATTAAAAAAATGTTATTGTTTACACCACCACCAAAAGTGTTCTATATCCAGACGCATTTTACAACTTTTATTACAGTAATGTGACAAAATGAGGCTGTAAAAACACCACATTTAATTTCTTGTACAACGTTTTAAACATTCTTCAACAGGGCGATAAATTTACAAAAAAAAATCTTATATTAAATTTTACTTTCATAATGCAATCAAAGTGAAAGTAATAGTATAACTTATTTAAAAGTTTACATGAAATGTTTATAATGTTGTTCACTTTTCTCAAATAATATGTTCAAACAAATATGTTTCCTTACTTCTCATAGGCAATCTCTATTTGATGCAACAGGCAAACATTTTTTGATAAAGGTATTTACGTTGATGGCAAAACATGACGATGTAGGTTGCTGCTGTGTTACAATAACATAAATAACATAATGAAATATCTTCCATTATCACCGATAAATTTTGGAGTGCATGCTTTTCTTGTAAAACAAAAAAACTTGAGATCGGCATCAAACTCGAAACATTTCATACTGGAAATATTACTATATTATGTCAACAAAACATTATTTACAAATGTATCGTGTATTACCTTTTTCCAGTACAAGTCAATTTACTTTTAAAAAGAAAAAGAATACACTATAATATTTTTTTTGTATTACTATTCATAGTATTCATGGCATGAATAGCTTGTTTATGAAGTCGTTTTAATTTTGTGAAAAGGTAGTTTTTTTTTTTAATATTATCAACAGACGAGTAGAAATGTATTTAAAATAAAAAATATATTTCTTTATATTAACATTACAGCAGATGGTGTAGTGGTTTGGTGACCTATATAACCTGTATATAATTAATATATATATTTCTCATTTTCTTGCATCTTTATATGCAACTATTAATATGTCTTTTGCAGCTTCGTATTAATATGCATTAACTGCAGCTCTTTTCTCCATCCCACTCCCCTTTGCACTTATACTGTCAGCATACATCAAATTCATTCATATAATATGCATCTTTCTTGTTTATATATATTTACTTTATAATTTATTTTAACCTTTTCACTGCAGTGCTTTTGTGTCTTTATTTAATGAATATAAATTACTTTAT
Organism: Siphlonurus alternatus; assembly: GCA_949825025.1. NCBI lineage: Eukaryota > Metazoa > Arthropoda > Insecta > Ephemeroptera > Siphlonuridae > Siphlonurus > Siphlonurus alternatus. Next base: position 39,711,923 of record OX463780.1, read on the forward strand.
ACTTTGCATGAACATTTTACTTGAATTAACTTTAAATTTATTATTTAATTTATAATTAAATGCTGAAGGTTGAATTAACACTATACTGTATATTAGTAAATTAAAATTGAAACCATTTTATGTTAGATTTACAAATAAAAACATGAAATTACTTCAAAGATTTGAGTTTATTTTTTGATAATAATTGTTATTTATATTTCATAATTTCATATAACATTAATGTAAAATTAATGTTTCGCTGTTCAAAAAATCTTAAAAACCATATTGTTGATTTAAATCGAAATATATTATTTTAATAAAATATGTTAGAATGTTAATATAAACAATTTCTGAACACATCAACAGCATTGTAATTATAATGCCTTTATAATTAGTTCCTTAATTGTTCATATAAAATACAGCTATTTATGCACTTGAGTAGTACTTAATTAATTTACGTAAATTGGTACTCAAAGCGATTTTTTAGAAAAGAAAACAAGGGGAATTAATGTTCATAAGAGCGTATGGGCTTTGATTAATTTGGTATGATCAATTGCCACAGAACGGTGTCTGTCTGCCTGCGTACCATCACACCAACTAATTGCCAGTTGATAAAATCTGCATCGGCCTTGCAAACTCAATATAACAAGTCTAATGTAAATATAGAACTCCTCATTTGCCTGATTTTGATTGGATAAAACTCTAATTGTCACACTTATTTATTTCCAAAATATAAATCAAACTAATTTTAAAACTACGCTGTAATGAACAACTTTATTCATATTATAAATGCACCATTAAACACATTAGCTAAATTTAACGTATTTTTAGTACAAAAAGAGCTTTATTTCCAAAATACGTTAGATTTTTGTTCATTTAATTTAACAAAACAGGATAAAAGGAAATTTTAATATATTTTTATTAATGTACTATCTAAATTTGCCTCAGAAATAATTTTAAAATGTTGTTCTTTAAGTACATTCGAATTAATGCATATAAATTTACACATTACACATTAAAAGTGATAATCAATTAAAAGAAGTTTGAAATCTTGATATAAAAAGTTTTGATCATTGTGATGTTGGTGATTCATTCATTGCTCATGGTCAATATTCCTCTCTTGAAACTTTATTTGTTATAAACCGAGAGACTTATTTCTCAGCTGCATGCGCACACAACAAAATAACGCGAAAAGTCAACACACATTATTAACCGGACTTATGCTAAACTGCACATTGTTAGAACGCCGCTCAATCAACAGTGGGGCAAATTTGACTTTCTCTCTGAACTTTAAATAAATTTAGATTTGTTTTAAGTTATCTCCTCAACAGGTAGCTGCAAGAAATGCAAATTTGAAATCTCTCTCATCACCCCTAATCTGATAAAATTAAATTCAAAGCCTATTTTGAAATTTATTGTTCAAATTTGAGGTATAATGTAGAATAATTATTAAGGCAGTTATCAAAATTTATTTTGGTCCTATTTTTATGACATAATGAGTCACTAAATAAAATATATAAGTATATAGAGCCATCAAAATAGCGTTCAAAAATTGCTCAATTTGTTAAAAAAAAAACATGAAATTTTATTTTAAATTATATACAAATGTAGAAATTTACATACTTATAATGAAGCTGTTTCCAGGTAAATTATGCTTTTATGAGTCAAAATTGAACGTCCTAGCAGTTTTAAATTGTGTCATCTCAACTACTATAAATTTTACACTATATTTCAAGTTTTGATATTCTTTTGAGCGTTAAGAAAGTTTCGTGCATGGCATTATCTAAACGCTTACATTTTAGAGGCATAAGTGTTTTAATATAATATGCGGTTTTACAGCAAGTGTTACAAATTTCGGTGTTTAAAAGTGTTATATGATGGTGGTGCAATTCTTTTATAAAGTTCCAGTCCCACACTTCCTAATTGAGTATAAAGTTTAGAAGATATTCTTAAAAGTCATCATAATTTTTGGGAGACTTCAAGATTTATTTCTTCATATCTTCATAATTTAAAGACTAAAACTATGAACAAAAATGCTGACTTAACAATCTTAATTTCAAATTCATCTTCATTTTTTTTAACAAGTAGATTTAATTGGGTTGTTTTTAAAACATTTTATCAAAAAATAGTTAAATATATATATATATATATATATATATATATATATATATATCTTTTTTCAGAATAACTGAATTTGCAAAGTATAAATTCATAAATAATTATTTATTATTTGCTAATATATTTGTAATAAACATGTTAGTAATCCCATTTAATCAGTAAATAGTAAATTCTGTACTTACAAATATTACATATAATATGTATATCATTATTTCGATTGTGTTTCTGTCTATTGTAAATTTATATTATGCGCTTTGGGTTTAGTTAATAGGACTTTTTAGTCCTGACTTATATAAAATAAAGTTCTTCCTCTTCTTATTATTATTTATTATTATAGAGAGTTCCCTCTTTTTAACTGCACAGCTTACAGAGCTAATTACATAGATTTAGTAAATTATTATAAATATTGTGTTTAATATGAACAATATTATATCATCAAAACAAGTAAGTTAGAAAGTCACAAACATATTCTGATATGACGACGGTTAAGGTTCGCGTTCCATGACGATGTTAATATCAAGCATGTTGCATCATGGTATATATTTATATAGTAGCTAGCCCCCTCGTGAATAATGCAAGAACGACTCCCACCCCTCCTCTTGTATTCTCCCGACCCTCGAGCTCTACTGTACTGCATGCTTTCACTGATTAATCTACTCAATCCAAGTAGTAGCAAGCAAGCGACTATAGGGCTGCCTCCAACTCACGTTTAATTAACCTGCAGTAGTTATACAATGTATCATGCATTAGATGTCCAAGAAAATGATATTCTTGTTCTTATGTAATAACTAATAAGATGGTAATTTAGCCTACAAGAGTTACAATTTAGTTAGAATATACTTTATAACGACCCAAAAGCATCATGAGTGTTAAACTTGAGTCTTGGACTTGTCCTTCTAGATTCTAACAACTTCTCTTTAAGTTATTCAACAAGCCCAACCATAGTTGGAGCTTAGAGAAATCAACTTTTAAGTTATAATTATATACTGTGGAAATCATATATAATAGAATATATAGCAAGTAGAGTAAATTATGATATCTACAGTTGTTGTATTATATGCCAGAACTTTTAATTAAATATATCGCTTAATATTTTTGTAAGTTTAAGGTAGAGATAACGCCGAACAGCTGATCGACGTAATGCCCTTTGATTAACATGTAAACCTTAGCAAATTGACAAAAATTCTGAACTTTTTTTGAGAGGCAGATATTAGTGCCTAAAAGCCATAGAAAAAATTTCAAAACAATTTAACGAGCCAATTTTTTTTAATTAATTTTTTTAATTTTCAGCATAGGGCTTTCCCATGGAGAGCCAAACTAAAAAATTAATTTAAAAAAATCGGCTCGTTAAATGTTTTTGAAACTTTTGCTATGGCTTTTAGGCACTAATATCTGCCTCTCAAAAAAATTTCAGAATTTTTGTCAATTTGCTAAGGTTTACATGTTAATCAAAGGGGATTACGTCGAACAGCTGTTCGACGTTATCTCTACCTTAAGTAGGTTAAATAATTATAGCATAATTTTATTTTCCCTACACAGCATGTTATACTTCCAAATATAAAGAAGAAAAGTTTAGTTGATTATAATTGCTACAACACAATTATTTCCTGTGTAAATTGCACTTTTTAAACAAATTATACCAGTATTCATGAATTTACCAAATTACGAAATTACCATAAACTATACTCACTGTACTTAGTACTAAAATATGATATGATCTATAATATTATTATAATTTATTTAGGAACTTCCAAAACATGCTTTTTTTTTATGCAAATTAACGGTTTTAACGTCATAAATTATAATGAATTAAAATTATTTAATTAATATATAATTATTAATCTTCAAATATATTCTCGCAAGATCATGCATATATATATAATTTTAATAACAATTTTTGTTGCTGATATTTTATTCGTTGTTTTATTGTCATTATTATTATAACTCATTGTTATTTTCAATGATTTACATGGTGAGAAAGAAAAGGTGTAATTTATTTTTCCTTTGTTTCTGTTGTATACGTCATTAAATAGTTTTGTTTTTGTTTACCTTATTTTGAAATCAACAAATACACACACAAAATTATTGTTCTGAATTAAAATATTTTATATTTTGCCTAACGTACAAAGCTACATTTCTAAAGAACATATTTTTTTCTCAGAACAAGAATTGAGTTTAAAATTTTCTCAACTGCAAAGCCTGCAAAGGAATGGTTCACTTCAAACTTTTTCTTTTACGTGTTATACACTTTTTTTTTTCACCCACAAAAAGAATATTACATAGAATGACATTAAACAACATATTGTTATACTATATAATATATTTAATATGTAATACAACTTGGTGCCAATGATCAAACTCGATGTCAAAAAAGAAAAATGTGAAACTTTACAATATATACTAATTTTTAACTTCCTTGTATAATTTATTTTTATAAAGGTTACGTTTTTTTAACAAAAAATACACGGCACGTGTGTTTCACTTTAATTTGGTGAATATAAAAATCCACCTGGAAAAAGACAACAATAGTTAAAAAAAAAAGTTCATGAGGCAAAATTTGATTAAGCAATTTATTTTAGGGTACCAAATTTTGTACATTATTGAAAATACCGCCTATAACAATGAAACTGCCAAGGTGTCAAATTAATTTCAAATTGAATGTGTCAAAAAAAGCACAATTCTAAACCTGAAAAAGTGCTTTATTTTTTTACGTTTTTAGACCTGTGCATATATTATACGGTTACTGGACGCGATTTTTGGGATTATTTGATTTCGTTGAGTTAAGCTGGTGCCAACCACGGTTAATGAGTTAATGAGAACATCTTCCTTAATTAATCGTGCCATTATTTCTAATTATTTTCTAAGTTCGATTATATCATTACAATGACGTCATTCAAAACTTCCATTGTCTCATCTATATTTGACACGGATAGAGAGAAAGAACGTTTCTCACAATGTCTACCAAGCAAGCACCTTGGAGAGAACCGGAACCGGAAACCAGTACGACTGTGAGGTCACTCCTTGACGAGAGCGCAAGTTTAAACTTGTACTTCTTGATTTTTTTTTAGGTACTCAACATACTTTTGTTTTGTTAAATTGTAAAGCAGTAAAAATAAATGACTCCAAAGTGTACGAGCTTGCTATGAGTACAAGACGAAAAATGCCTCGAGCAATTTTTTTTTCTTCAACAAATACTTGACAAAAAAACAAAAAAATGTCAAGTTATGTAAGAAAATTTAAAAGGTACAAAAAATATAAAAAAATGTCTTACGTTAAAAATGTTTCTTTGCTACAGAAAAATGTAGCATTATATTTAATTACTTTTTCCAGCTCTTATTTAAATTATTTTTATTTTATTTTAAATTTAATAAATTTCTTTATATAATATACCATTTTTTGATATTAAACTTTACCTTACAAAATGTAAAATACAGTATAAATATGAATTCATCTATTATTTTTAAGAGAAATGCGTTAAGATTGCAATATATTAAAGTACAATAAAATGGTGTTACTTTGCCATGAATTCATACAGTGTCTTGTATCGCATGCTTTCTTAACTTGAACTCTACGTGTTAGTAATTCCAGTGACTTCAGTGTATGCTTATACAGAAGCAGAATTGTGCATAGGAATATGACTTCATGATCTAAGAATCAAATTTAGCATTGGATACAATTCAATGGGTATTCATTTTCAAACAATATACATGGCGCAGTATAACTTAAGTCAAAACAACTGGGAGGCAGTCATTTCCTTTTAGCTGTGCATTGTTGGTTTATATAATTATATGTACTTTGTTCTTTGGTTTCTGTGCACCAATTTTTGTATACCTGGATGGCAATAATGGTGACTGGAGCTTCACAAAAACTTTTTAGTTAAATCATCAATACATTAATTTAATTAAAATTTACTGAAATTGAATTCTTTATTCCTATCTTAACATTTTTATTTGTAATTTCATTTCATAACAAATATTACAGATTTAAACTTAATATTTTGATGCACTGCTGTCATGGTATATAATATAATTTATTAAATACATAAGTAAGTTACCAAAGAAATCCAATACAAAAGTCAAACATACTTTCAATTTAAGAAACGTAATAATATTGCTTTTGTTTTTTTCCCGATACATGTGTTAGATCTATATAGTGGAGACTCAAAGGGGTTATGTAACGTCCTGGGTCGAGACTTGAGAGTTGACGTTTTTCTTTTTTATTTCCCTCAGCTTTATTGGCATTTCTAAATATTGTTTCCTCACAACGTACACGACAAAAATAATAAAGTAACAAAAAACAATGTAATTATTTTTAAGGAGGCTTCTTGTCACTGCTCTCAAGATGGATCGGATTATTTGTCAGCGACCGAAGAAATAAAGAGAAAACGCTGTTTGCCTCTTGGCCTCCCTCAGGCTTCAATTTAAAATAAAACTCAGAAATAAAACACAAAATGAGACATTAAAGCCAGGGTGGAAAATTTATATTTAACATAATCCGGTGTTTTAATATTAATCATAAACGCTTAAAATATTATATTGGTTATCATTAATACACAATTACATAACTAGTGTTGCAATAGCATACACTTAGATCAAATAGTTGCGATAGTTGAATTTCGATAATTGAATTTTAATTTAAAAAAAGTTGTGTGTTAAATATATTATGGTGCTAATGTGATGTTTAAAAGGACACAATTTTAATTATAATAATAATTTTTAAATATTGTTTGAGTATATATGTTTAAATTAATTAAATTTAGGCTAATTTTAATTAGAATTAAGTATATTACATATTTTATGTAATAATTGACGTGATCCATGCTGTATACAGCCTATGATCGAAATAAAAATTGGAATTTGATAGTAAAATTTATTTTTTACACATGCAGTCATAATTAAAATATCAAAATTATTATTTTTAAGTCCAGGCCATGTAATTATACACGAAGAGCTGGAAAATGGTAGAACATCCAAGCAGAAAAAAAAATAAAAAGATTTCGCAGCGTTTTCACTAAAACTTGACTCACTCAAGGACATCTAAACTGTTTCTTTCAATCTATGGTATTTTATAAAATATTATGTTCGTGTTGAGACGGCAAACATTTCTCTGTTTTTTTACTTGTATAGCGATTTTATTGATACGTCAATGAAACAGAAGATGTAAGTACCTTCTATGACTATGTTTTAAAAATTAATGGCACCATCCTTTAGTAAATGGTACATACATTGTCCCCATCTTTTCAGTGCATCTTCATAAAAAAAAGTAATATTATTTTAAAAAAAAATTGATCTAGGATCAAGGTTCTGAGATAATTATCGATTGTATCGATAATTATTATTATTCGATAATAATATGTAAAAAAAAAAAATGTCATTGCGACTATGGTGACTATAGAGACAAAATTTTATCAAATCAGCATAAGAAAGCACTAAAAAAATGCATAATTATAGTATAACATTTTTTATATTTGTTCTGTTCAATTTGTCCTTTATTTTAAGGTGTAAAAATATTTTAGATTTACCGTCGGAAAATATTGAGCAATACGTATACAGTACATTATGGTCTCCAAGAGTCATGTTTTTTTGTTTTTTTTTTTTTAGTTTTTAATTATCTGTAGTTAAAACTTTCAGATTCTTTATAATAACGATACTAATTATAAATTCATTTACACATAAAGACTTTTCATTGTTCATGCTCTTTTAATTATAAATAAAAATTTAAAGAAATATATAAAATAAAATTGTAAAGGATCTTTTGATTGTAAGTTTTATTAAGTTTATCTCCCGCCCTTCTTTCACACGCATATTTCTTAAGGCGATTTAAAAAAAGAAATCATATTTCTTTGACTGATTTAATATTATGAAACATACGACAATTTACAATGAAGAGAATTCATTATTACAAAGGATAAAATATAGACTAGAAATTTTATTGTTGAGAAAATCTATATACTCCTCGTGAAGGCAAAGAGGATACGGAAGTTCTTCCAAACAAAAGGTTTTTGTAAGCCCAAAGGCTTTGCAGCACTAATTAATAAAATACGATGAATGAAAAGAAATAAAAGATACGAACAGGAAAATACAAGAGCATCTTAACGATTATTTGATCCTTACTTCTAATGTTATAATATTGAATAAAAAATATATAATTATATTTTTTATTTCAATAATGAGCAAGAAGCTTGCCTTAAGCTGTTGACGTCATGTTTGAAATAAACTTGCATTAATTATGATATAGATTGGTAAAAACATTTAACGTTACAGTAAAAAATTAAAACGAATTTATCAAATTTTAATGTTATGTTTTATTTGTGAGTTTACTTTAAATTTATTATATAATAACTGTTTTATTTGTATTAAAATATGAATTAATCTTATTAAACTTTATTAACATTTTCTTTTATTTTAATGTGCTTAGAGAAAGAAAGAAAAAAAAATTATGAAACCTTGTATACAAGCAAAATATATAAATAATATTTTCAGAACATTATGTTCTTAATTCAAACAACATTATAATATATATATAATAATAATGTGATAATTTTTGCCCATATGTAGCTTTCCATAAAAAATACACCTAAAATAACATACTGTGTATAATAGAAAGAAGCTTGCTTGGCTGTGAATACATATATTATAATCCTATATAAAGTTCAATACATTCTCTTTTTTTTCTCAATAATTAAGTAAAACAGAATCAATAGCCATAAATATTAAACCCTTTGTGACCATAAATACAATACTAATTTAGTTTTATCCAATCATTTAACTCAACACGCCTGAACTCTAAATCTACCCATCCTTAACGTAAATCTCTCGCTACTAGCTGACCAGGAACCGCATTGTGGTGGTTAATACCCCCCACCCCCCCAATACTCTCTTTTCTCTCACCCAAAGTCGATTCAACTATACTGAATTTTACAACACTTTACAATGTAAATTTCTGTCATACTTATAAAAAAATCTATAAATTTATATCAACTAGTAGTTTATTAACTTGTGAATGAAATTTAGGGTTATATTTTTTTATATTATATACTTTATATATTTATTAAAATAAAGGGGATGGTATGTATATGAGAGTAAAAAAGTGCAAAGGGCAAATGAAAAAAAAAAGTATGTGTAAGAGAGAGAGAAGAGTGTAGAAAAATAGCATCAAGAGAGAGTGAGAGAGACAAAAAAATGAATCTGTATGGCCCCCTAGTATGGTCTCAAGGGTCCCATTAGTGCTGGGGTCGAGACCTACGCTCGCTGGCAGATTAATCACTTGCTGTAGGGTCTGGCTCGGCTGGCTGTCTGCCTCACAGTGATTGCCTTATTGACTGCAGCACACCCCGCGCGCGCTCCATGCGAAACTCAACCGTAATACCAGCATGCAGCCAGATTTTTCTTAATTGTTTTTTTCTGTACACAGACGTACAATTTTCTACTATGATTTTCATCACTCATTTTTACTTAAGCTTTTGCATTAAAGCTCCTGATATATATAGATTATATTTATATAATAATGAACTGGTCATCTATCCTTATATTTCGGTATAGACTTCAATATTACAGAGGTTTGATGTCGTATTTTTTAGACTGGTATTATGCTTGTAATATGAAACCATTTATATACATTTGTCAGGAATAATGCGTCATCCTTTTTTTCTCTTACGTTAGATGCAAAAAAAAATAGTAATAATAGGAAAATAAAAAATATGTGATACAATATGGAATCTGTCAAAATTATATTTTTATGATGAGAATAAATGCATGACAAAATTATTTAGAACTTACTAAAATATATTGTCACTTTTTGTGGAATAAGAAAAATGTGGATAAAAGACAAAATTGCGCAAAAAATGAAAATAATTACTAACGATTATTAAAAATTTTGGGCGCACTCGTGACAACGATCGTGACGTCATGATCCTGAGCTGGCAACGCAGATGCCTCTTCGGTCATTATCGCTTTTTTCCGTCACATCCTGATTACCCTCCCCTTTCTTACCTGAAATTTTCTCATTTCTAGCATTAAAATTAACATAAATATGTGTTACAGAAACTTCTTATGCATGTATATTGTCTCATGTTCCTTTAATAATAATAAATGTTTTAGTGAACAGAAAACAGACAAATTACAAATATGTCACATTCAACAAAGGAAAAACTGCCCAAGAGGATGTAAAAAAAAAAGGCCCGAAATAAGTTCTACACCCAAGATAAAGATCCCTTTAAACTTTAACCATATAACCATATAAACGTACCCACATGTCTCTGTTTCGCTGCCGCTGGAGCTCCATCTTAATTTTGGCTGAGATTGTATGACGTACTGTTAGAACAAATGTAGCCATCCCAAAACAGTTCAAATCCTCCTCAGAGAGTGCGTAATAACCCTTCTATAGAGAAATATGGGGTTTTAGAGGGCATTTTCAAATAGGTACTATTGTTTAGGCAGTATTTAAGAACGTATTTGGAATAACTAACAAAAGAAACTTTTGAGTTTGACGCACTGATGCTTTCTTATGAGTCTGATAAAGTTGAATTTGTTCGGATTATTTGTTGCAAATTTCTTAGATGATGAATTTTATAAGCAAAAATAACATATCATATGCTTGCACAATATTTACACGATTTTTTTGTTCTATCCATGCAAATTGAGGCCGAATAAAGGTCGCATAAAGATCATTTCTCTATAAGTTTTAATCTACATTTCAATAAAATAATTATTTTAATTAGAATTCTAGTGCGATGATTATTTACCTTCTTTTTACAACTTCAATCATCCATAAATTTAAAAAAAAAAAAACATGGTCATCCGTTGCAATTAAAAGGTAAATAAAAAAATAAAATGCAATTAAAATTTGAGCATATAAAAAATACGTATGAACAACAACAACAAATATTTACCAATCGATTAGGTCCTGTGTCGATGCTCATTATAAATTCACTAATTGCTGGCGCTGATAATTATTATTGTGACACAGCGTGAACTGGCCAATTACCTGCCATTGAATCCAGCAATCATCAGATATGACTGACATCATTGCCCGTGCAAGCATTCAATATTCATCGTGAATAGAGCTGTGTGTTTAGATGCCAACTTTCAAATGATGTGCTTCTCACAATGAAGTTTTAATTGGAATAAATATTTAAAGAAGAGATATGAACAACATTATTAATTGATCGTTTTTTTTTTTCAATCCTTTATTTTTCCTTAAACTGTATTGATTACTAAAAAATTTAAAAAAAAATTAAGAGACAGTAGGACTCTTGATGACAGGCAGTCTCTTATATAACGATCACATAAGATAGGTCACGTGACATTCAGCATATCATGCCATGTGTTGTGAGCAGCGAATGATTGCTTCTGAATAATACAAATTTCAATTCCCAATAACATACAAACAGAAAAGTTAATGTTATTTTCATTACTAAACTTTTCATCGACACAATTATTTTATATTTCATCAATCAAATATTTTTGTTTTGTCATTTACTTGAATAAAAATTACTCAACACAATTTTTATGATAAAATTTAATATTTTTTAAACATTTAGACATGATAATCTATAAAATAAAATACACTTTCTGTACGGTTCATAACATTGAAATTTTCAAGCTAACATTATAAACTTTATAAACATACAACTCTTCTAGATATACCTCTAGCTATCTTTACAATGAGTTTCACAAATTAATTATAATTTATTTTTCAATTGGAATTATAAAATACAAAGTGTATTTAATAAAAATTTAATACTATTACAATATAATTAAATTATTGTTTAACTAAAAATAAAACAAATATATAATCATGATTCTCCTTCTATATTAAAATATATACATTATGTACTTATTTAGCAAAAGTGTCAATCAACATGCTTGTGTGAGGTGTGTTTAGGCTGTGCGATTGTGAGGGATTAGGTCTTCATAATGCATCGTCAGCTGTAGTGCGGGTGGTCTGCTACACAGGGAGGGTGATTGTGTTATTGTTGTCTACGTCCCTCTAATGACAACTACGTACCCACAGATGCGACACTCATTATCCATACACATATTCCAGACAATTAGAAACACAGGTAAGACACACGTAATCACGTGAGTGATGTTAACTGATTCATTAATGAATAAATAATCAAATTATTACAATGAGATATTAGAATGTGAAAATTTTAGTGGCTTAATCGAAAGAAGGGGTAAAAATATGGTACTGTGAATGTTTTCAGATTTTTCTGAGAGCGGGAACTATATTTAAAAATTTATTGAAAGTATATTTTATGACGTCACGGGCGGCACTGGCCTATCCTTTTTCTTAAGGAGTGCCGCCCGTGACGTCATCAAAATAGACTTTCAATCATTTTTTAAAAATAGTTCCCGGTCTCAGAAAAATCTGAACAAATTCACAATACCATATTTTTACCCCTTCTTTCGATTAAGCCACTAAAATTTTCACATTCTAATACCTCATTATATTAAATTAAATTTTAATTTATATTATCAGCAGCGGTAACAAAACAAAGAGCTAATTTTCAAATTTGAAGAGCTTGGATTCGGATATATGCTAGATATTACAATGTTTTATCACGTTAGAAGGTATTTTAACTGTTCTCGGAAACTCCATGACCATCAGAAATAAAATTCCTGTTGTTTCTCAGCACATATTGCATTTTCAATGAATCAAAAATGCATTGTCCGTCTATTTAAACTGTAAAACCTATATTGATGGTATAGAAAAAGCATAAAAAAGGAAACAATAGTTCTAACTTTTACAAACATTTTAAAGACTCGAAATTCATGCGATAAATATTCAAGTACGATATTATGAATTGTTAATATCTATTTAACTGAACTTGATAGCTTATTTCTGTAATAATTAATAGGCTAACACCGACAATCCATACGGTAAATACTTGCCATAAACTTAGGTAATTACAGGTAAAATTGTCAGTAATGTTTTGTGATGGATGTTTCATGAGAGCAACAAACTTGTTCTGATTGTGCGAGGTATTTTGCGGGTATCCAACCGCCCCTCCCCTTCCTCCTAAACATTCCAAGCGCAATTTGGTGTGCTAGCCGAGCCTCCTGTCAGATTGTTGCGGCCGTTCGGAGCCTCCCGTTGCTCAAGTATAAGGCATAAAACCATAGTGACTAACACATAGGTAGCATTTAATAATACTGGAATATACAGACTACGACAATTTGCGGAGACAGTTCAGAGAAAATTTCATCATTTTTGTATATATAAATATATAGTTCACTGACTGGAAAAAAACTACCCTGTGCAAAATATTTCAATTATTCAAGAACTTGTTTAAATAAGAACAACTTTATTAAATTGTTTTGTAACAAAACTTATTTTGCTTATTTATTTCAATTCAAAAAGACTTTATTCGGAAAAAAACACACAAACACAAAAGCTTAAATTCAAAAGGTTTTCAGGATATTAATTTCAACCAGCCTTGGAGCTAGGCAACAATGTTAGCAGGCTTGTTTTGCGGCGCAGCATCATTTTCTCAAAATGAAATCCATAGTACTTCTTGTGTATCTATTGTACTGTGATTTTTAATACAATAAAACATTTTTTAAACTGAAACTGAAACATTTTCTTGTCCAATAAATACCATCATTCAACCTTGAAACATTACAATCCAATTTTAAACAAATAGTCCCAAAGCAAACATATCAATATCAATACTGAAATACTGAGCTCCTTTCATGCAATGAGATAACATTATTATTTATTTTGTGTAAAAAAAAAAGCTATCATCAGAAAATATTAAGAAAGAAAAATATTCTTTAGACTTAAAATAATCTGAGTTAAGGTTTTAAAAAAAACATAAATATATAAATATAGGAGAATTTTAAATTCAAGAAGTGTACAATCCATTTCTTTGTACATTTAAACTTCCTCCCTTTTTTTACATTACATATTATTACTCGAGTAAAATATCAAAGCTTTACGTGCTCTTTTTATTTCCCCCATTGAAAATTTTCAAATAAAAAAATAGTATTTGTCAAAAATAAGTCAAGCGTTAGAATAGTTTGATGCATTTTACAAATGTTATACATCATTCCCCCCTATTGCCTTTTTGAGAAGATTTCTCTTTACTATGCTGACGTTGCATTGCAGCAGTCAAATACGTGGGGTAACGTGAGTGCAAATATAATATGATGAGTGCAAGCGAGTGGAGGTGGGCGTGTGAGGGAGGTACAAGTGGCAGCTATGAAGTTGATATTGGTCGCCATGTCACACAAAGGCATGATGGTTTGTCACCGTCAAAAGAGCCTCGGGCAAGAATCAAATGTGTCTGAAGAAGGGTATGTGTGTGTGTGTGAAAGGAAGGTGGAGAGAAGTATAGTAGAGATGTTGAAAAGCAATGCGATGGTATAGTGTGACGGATGGACAGACAGAAATCTTGTACACGTCGTATATATATATATATATATATATATATATATATATATATGTATGTGTGTGTGTGTGTTCTCTCTCTCTCTCTCTCTCTCTCCCTCGTAGTGTCTACTTGTGTCTGCTCTGAAAGTCAGAGACACATGACAAGAAACTCACCGTCGCCGCAAGCACTACAAGACAACCAGTGATGTTGAAATTTCGCACTGACCCTCCAAGTGAAGAAATGATACAATAAAGAATAAGATTCACTCTTTACTTTACAGAAAACATCAATAAATTGGATTATGAATATTTTTGTACAGTATAATTTTGTTTACTTATTTGTTATAATGTTATAATTTGTTATTAATTTAATAAAAATTAGTTTTTATTTTGCTGCCATTTGTAATTATTTGCATAAGAGACAACTTACACACCAAAAATGGTACTTAACAAGGTTATTCACTTAATTAAAATAGCATTGAAAATATATTCCAAAAGCTTCTAATTGTAAGTATAAAATAATATTTGTTCAAAATAAAAATATGCCCTCGCAGCTCATTAACAATGACTTTTTGCACCTTTCAGTCATGACTAAAGAAAACATCAAATTTGAAATACTAAAATTTATTAAATTAAACATCTTGCAACACCATCCCGGAAAATTTCCTTATCTATAATTTAAAAGATGGCTACTGTACAATACTGTATATTGCTCGATGACCATCTTTTTATTATTAAAATAAATAAAACGACGATTTTTTCAAGGTGACAAGCATATACGTATGTTCAAATTCTTTTGAATTGTAAACCTTTTTCTCTAGAGTCTAGATCACCTTTATTATACTTTTTATAACTTATAGCACAATTGTACCTTACATGAGATGACTAGATTGAATTTTATGCATGTCATTAGAACGTTTTAGTTTAAATAAATATCGTCTTGGTATGGAGGATTCATTAACTGGAGAACACTCAGGGTACGTCTAACATCACCTTGAGGTGAAGAAGAGGAAGTGCTGCCACCAACGGCTGCTTCAAGTAATGAAGAGGCTAGAGAAGTCACCCACAGGGTTTGTGATGTGCCGCTAATTGGTACCCGCCTTGTCAACGTGTTTGTTTGCCTTCGTATCTCTCCAAGGTAACTAAAACACGTGGTAGCTTCTACACTTGTGGCTTTTGTTAATCTCCTAATACAAACGTCACGGTGAAACCTCCTCGTTATTACACAACTGAAATTCAATTCAATAAGGAAAAAAAACTAAAATATTTTATGATGTTTCGTGTCTTCTTCTTTTTTTTTTTTTTTTTTTTCAGAATTGCAGGATTAGCATTTAAATATTTAAAAGTAACATGTTGTAGCTTGCAATATTTTATCCAATATTAATATAATATAAGCAGGGGGTGTATAGTAAATACGATATTAAGTCTAAACATGTTACAACTTATTTTTTTCCAACAAGACGAGTTCTTGACAACAACATTAAGTTACGACATACCCACCCGATGTTGTTGAACATCCATTATAAAATTCCTTCCAATGTGCATACACTTCATTGAACAAATTTGTGAGTGACAGGTACGTACATGACTGTTGATACTGATGTACCTTTTTGTGGTACATTCCTTGAACGTGAAAACTAGGGTGCACGTCTGGTGTCGAGGTTCGCGCGTGTCTCTTGCAGGCGTTTCTTTTTGCCGCGTGCAGAGTGTGCAGTGCGTGCAGAGTGCGTGAGGAGCCACTACAGCGTCTTGATGGGACGTGGCCTAGCGATCTCTCTCTCTCTCTCTACCATGCTACTCAGTCGTCGATTCTCTATACCACAATTTATTTGGCTTTATTCTGTCGTTTTCTTGTTGCGTCCCTCTGTTTCTCATCTTCTCTATATTTTCCCAGTTTTCTCCTTTTCTTCTGTTCTCACTCGTCTTATTTTCCTGATCTCTCCCTCACTCTCTTTCTCCTTCTCTTACTCCTTCCTTCTCATTCTATTTTACTCTCTCTTGCACGCGTGGCATAGTTTCTGGCACGCTCTACATTTTTTGGGGTTATGTTTACACAACAAAAGGGGTGGCACCCATGTAGTTAGCCTCAGGGAAGTTCCATTTACAGATTCAACCCGCTGACCTACAGCTAAAAAATCAATATACAAGTTAATAAATTAAATTGAACCCAAGCTGAAAGTTTTAATTGAATATTTAAATAGTTTAACTTTCCCTCTCTGTCTCTCTGACATTTTCATAATTATCTTTATTATTTCTATCATAAATGTGATGATTGTGCTAACTCGTACCATTTAAACTTGAGTGACATACATATTACATTCAACAGACATCACTTCTTATTATATAATATAATGTTATTCATACAATTAACAGCTGTCATCAAACCTATTTATTTTCTTATGTAAACTAAAATTAATTTTCTTCTCTCACTCTGTAGGAAAATTCGTTTTTAAAAATTAAAATACCAGAAATATAAATTTAATATCTTTAGAACTGTAAAATTTTATATTAAATATTATAATTTTTATTACACTCTAATTTATAATTTCGGAGGAATTAAATTTTCTGTTATCTAACAATTAAAATTTTATATTTTCAAAACTGGTTATTACTCAGATACTTTATTTATAAGCTATAGTGCTTCATCGAGGTGAAATCCCCGTGTTCTTCAAGATTTGCACGCTCAAGTTTGCAGTGATCGGGAGACTAAGCAGGAGGAGTATATTATCTTCTCAATACAATCGGCTCTCGAGGGGCTAGGATTAACGTTGTGCTCCAAGCCTCTTTACTTAATCCTCACAACAGCAGCACGACAGATATTTCACATAGTATTACATTGTACTCAGATCTAAGATAAAGTTCAAATTTAGATTACATTCAATCAAAAGAACATTCAAATTTATTTTACCATTCAAATTTGAAAGTTAAATGTTCTGATCTTTGTAATTAAAATCAATAAATTTAATATGACTTTATACTGCAGTGACCTTTGGAAAGTTAACAAAATTGAACCCTAAGAAACTTTGCACTTCCCCCAGCTGCTTCCGGCGGGAATATGAAATTAATTTGACCTGTAGCCCCAATTAAAGTTGCTTTAATTATACAAAAACTTTGAGATGCATTAATAAGTGGCATTTTTCAACTAAATTCAACCCACTTGGTGCAAAATGTTCAATCACACAATAATACCTTCTCAGTCAATATATAGTACTTCTCATGTGGAAAATATTTTTTTTTTAACATTACATTTATGAGACAATAGTTTCATAATCATACAAAGCATTTGTGTATGACTTTTGATTTCTACAAGTAAATACAACAGCCACATTATTTTATTTTACGATAAAATTTATGTTTTATTTTTTTGTTTTTTTTTTATTTTTCGTCACAAGAAAAAAAAAATTATTAGGAGGTTTTATGAAAGTTTAAATGAAATGTTTTTTCATTGTAAAGAAATTAAAGAATGAATATTATATTTATAAATCTCTCCACCAAATAATAATAATAAAAAATGTCTCTGAACACAAAATATGAACAATTGTAATTTCACCTCAATAGCCTTCCTTTGTCTTGTTTTTCAAACTTATATAACATAATGTGATTGTTAAAAAAATACTCACACAGTAATAACAAAAACTTATTTTTGTACGTATAAGGTAAAAAGATTACATTTTGATCGTTATTTTTGTGTTGTGCGTTTGTTTAACGATGTCGAGTTAGACGGCGTGTGTGTTGCGAAGTGACAAGTGAGAGATGCGAAGGAGGAGGAGAGATGAGGTGCCGCTCCTTCTCGCGTGGCCACCCGTTTGCTTGGTATTGATCTGCCACTGGAGGCCGGCAGAGAGGCAGGGAGAGAGAGAGAGAGAGAGAGAGAGAGAGAGAGAGAGAGAGAGAGAGAGAGAGAGAGAGAGAGAGAGAGAGAGAGAGAGAGAGAGAGAGAGAGAGAGAGAGAGAGAGAGAGAGAGAGAGAGAGAGAGAGAGAGAGAGAGAGAGAGAGAGAGAGAGAGAAGGCGGCACTGCAGTGACTCGCGAGCACATTTCTTCCCTTTTCTTCCGCAAAAGAAGAAACACAATTCCTTTACCACCACAAAAGCTATATACAGTATATAGTAGTATAGCTATATATATTATATACACATTCAGAAAAAAAAAAGAAAGGCGTATCACCTAATGAGGAACTACACTGTTTTTCCTTTCTCTTCTGTTAAATTAAACAATCTCAGTCAATTGTTTTGGCTTCGTTTATATACTTTATATCGTCTTTTAAATATTATGTAATATTTAATTGATTCATTGAAATCACATATAATGTATATTATAATATATATTATAATTAAGTTCATTAAGAATTATTATATCATAAATACCATAGTTGAAAGATGGTGAAATTATAATGAGTGATATTTATATGATTTTTTTTTTTTTTTTTTTTTTTACTATCAATTTTTTAATACTAGAATATTGATTTAATTTTTTATATATAATATATGTCTCTTTCATGGGCTCAATATATACATATATTGCAATATAGAAGTAAAAAAAAATAAAGAATTAGCTTATGGGGTAAATGAAAAATATTTCTGAGCAGTCCATTCACCCGTAAATTGATTAATTTTGAGTTAGTTAATTCTATGTATCCACTGTCTTGGGTTATTATGTTTCATTTTCATTTTTAGATCATATCCAAACAGTAGTGCAAGTAAAATAAATATTATTAATTCAGTGAACCATGTAAACGCAATTGTCGAGCCAGATCATTTCACAATAGACAACTTGTCTAACAGCAGAGTGGATTACACCTTAATTAGTACGTTTCCTTGAAATGTGAACAGAAAGGTCTTGAACTTCTATACCATTGTATCTATATAACTATCCTCCGTCCCTGCATTCTATTGTAGAGGTTACTTCTGGTATATATAGACAAGTTAGACAGAAGGTAATTTAGTATTTAGACAAAGTAAAACAAAATTAAATCAGTCAAGTAATTTTAATTTCTTCTTCAAACCTTGTGTGTATGTGCAAAAATATCTAAATGAATATTACGTAGACTTCAATATACAACTTTTAGTTTATATGAATGTAGAACTAGTTGATGGCATTGATGCATGTCAATAAGACATGAAGGTTCAAGAGCAAACGGACATGGACTCTATGATTGTTATCAGTGTATTCATGTTGTTGCTCCATGTTACCTGTTCAATTAATATACCTTGCGATTTACGTTCATAAACTTGGACACTGTGTGGTGCTTGACACCAAACCTTCAAAGATGGACCGTAACTATTTCCTTCCTTAATAATAGCTTATTAATAGTATAACCATTCTCCTCACACTAAACAATCTTTCTCCCCAACAAACCTCTGACCAGTCATTGTCACACGACAGAATAGACTGAACGATTGCGTAGTCAACCGTACACATATTGCTTTAGACTACCACACTTCCTTCAATATTTAAGGTAGATATAATACAAATCACCTGTTCGACGTAGTTCCCTTTGATTAACATGTAAACCTTAGCAAATTCACAAAAATTCTGAAATTTTTTTAGAGGCAGATTTTAGTGCCTAAAAGCCATACAAAAAATTTCAAAACAATTTAACGAGCTGATTTTGTTTAATTAATATTTTTACTTTTCAGCATACTATAGGGCTTTCCCATGGAGAGAAAACTAAAAACTTAATAAAAAAAATCGGCTCGTTAAATTGTTTTGAAATTTTTTGTATGGCTTTTATGCACTAATATCTGCCTCTCGAAAAATTTTCTGAATTTTTGTGAATTTGCTAAGGTTTACATGTTAATCAAAGGGGACTACGTCAAACATCGTATTATCTCTACCTTAAGTTTCCTTGTAACACTACTACACTTGTCTTATTGACGTAATGTAGAGAACTGAAATAACACATTATAATATATATGCATGGTCAAATTCATGGTAGGACTCTATTTAAATATTTAAAGTAAACAACAGAATAGTTATATTTTTTCAATTTTTTTAAGAAAAAAATTCTTAATTACATTTTTCAATAATGCTGAACAAAACTTATTGCTATAATACTTGGCGTAACTTACACAAAACTCCCTTGTTAGCTAACATGTCAGTCTTTAAATTAAATTTTAAGAATCCTTATAGTATACTGTGTATATAATTTTATTTATATTTTGTATTATAAAGTATACATTATATAAGTAGATAGATAATGATAATAATGTATATTAAAAACTTCTGGATAATTATAGAATAGTAATTAATATAATTATGCCATGATATTATCTAATAAATAAAAAAAATTATTCATAGTGATATGTCATTTAGTACTATTAAAACCCATGCTGTGTAATTTAATTTAAAAAATTTGATGTAATATGCAATCGTATTTATATAAATTAAATTTTAATGACCTTCTCAACATAGTTTATAATTATTATAAAATGTTAAGTTTATATTTATTTAATCTGTATATACTTTAACATTTTGCTTATACACCATATAATAATTTGTGAACTTTAATGTAGTAATTAACGTAAAATTAAACTGCATACAAAATATGCAAGCTTTAATGCTTTACAAAATGTTATATATATAATGTATAAATATATAATGTATAAAAACAGTTAACAGTGTGCATATTTCTACATAAAATATAGGGGTGTGAAAATAACAGACAGAGAGAGAGAGAGAGAGAGAGAGAGAGAGAGAGAGAGACGTACGGGGGGATACATTAAGAAACTGCAGGGGACGTGTGAAACATCTTGCGCGCTAGTAACGAACCGTCTGACAAGAGTTAAGACGAGTCATTAGGTCACCCCAGTCCTTACAAGCCCGCAGATATGCAAGGGGGTTCTCCTCTCACTTCTCCACCGAATCAACCCTCCATACACTAATAACCTTCTACAGTTGTGATGACACTTCAGACTTGCTAATTGATTCTTATATTTAAGTAGTGAATAGGCTAAATGTAATCTTCAATTAGACTTATTCATTTTAATACCAATTATTTATGTATAATGAATTATGGTATTTTAGAATGCTATAATGATGCTTTATTCAATTATTTATCTATTGTGAAATTTTCTCTATGTAACTTTTAATATATAAAAAATTAATTGGCTCATTAAATATATAATAACAGATCATTTAATGATCCTATAAATAATCTTCAGTTCATTCACCTCTCATAAACAAGTGAGTCAAAGTCACCATTGACACTTTTATAAATTATAATAAAAAATACTTCATACTAAAAGATTACATGGTGTGATTTTTTTTATATTTGAGAAAAACTTATTTTAATGATGTTACATCAACCAAATTAAATATACTTGTAAACATAAAGCTTGTGACCATAAAAATCGTTAAAAAATGTATTCACTCCAGAATTAAAATAAAATAAATCACACAGTTTGTCTTCCATACGAATAAATCACTCATGTAAGCACACCTTAAACAATATTCAAAACTTTCTTCTTTTTTAGTGATCTCGTATAACATATTAACTTCTCGCAATTTATTTTTTAATGTCAATAATTGTAGGTTTTCAAATAAATTCGATTGATTTTTTTATGAATAAATTAATGTTAACTGGGAAACGATATTTAATATTAACTTTAATCATGCGGTAGTAGCACGCAGGAAGCACGCACACAGCTTTAATAATAATGTTTTAAATTTATACAAAAATTGTATTTCCTTTGTGTTTTCTTTTGAAAAATACAAGAAAGTGCACTTCTCTAAGGAATAAAAAATAATAAAAAGTATTTTATGACATTTAACTTTTATGGTTGCGTGACATGGGATTATAACATAAAGAGATAAGAGTTAGCTTGCCATTAACACATTTGACCTAATAAATGTTAAGTTTAAAATAAATCGATACTTAAGTTAAACTGTCAATTGAATTAAATTTTATATGATCTTTATCTTTAATATCTACCAACCCCCTTATGATACATTATAGTGTAAAAAGCACAGCACCGTTTGCATTAAATTTGTTTGGCTCTCCTGGAAGCAAGCACATAAAAGACCATCGAAATTATTGCTTTTAATTAAAAATGTTTTTTTTTTTTAATGAAAAACGTCTGAGTTTGGAAATATAATGTAGATATTATTATGTATATTAATTATTGAATTTCTTAACGAGAATAAGTCAATCTTAACACAACACCCAGATAAGGTTTTCACGCGTCTGACGTCACAAATTTCAATATTTGTTCAAAAGTTCTCAAACTCCCAAACATGAAAACAGGATGGCAAACTTTTGTGCTCTACTCATAAAAAAATTAACAAAGCAATTATTATAATAGTTGTGTTAAAAAGGGAAGACAAAAATAATTAAGTATATATTTTCCGTTCAAAACAATAATGTGAATAATTAATAAAATTATTCCAATTTTATATAGAAACGTATAAAACTATCAAACAATATGAGGTATTCGAACATTTAGCTGTGATCTACTATATTATATTATTAAAGAAAATGATACTATAAATTATTAAATATAAAATACATATATTTTCATATTGTAGAAGCAAAGTATTAAATTTATTTTGAAGTGGTTCGTAAAAATAAAGGGTTTATAAAGTTATTAGAAAAGTTTAAAAAGTTGCATTGTTTGGGAAAGCGTGTAAACAAAATGATTTTTTTTTTTTTTAGGAAACTAAGGTAGGAATTTTATTTTATATTTTTTTCCACTTAAGATAAAAGTTTTGTTGAAATATTTGGTAAGTGCTAAAATAATCTTCTAAATTTTATAAAGCTACATAAAATATGAAGAAATTTCATTAAATTATGGATTTTGAAATTATTTTTTCGTTGGTTATAAGTAACTTATAATTCAAATTTTATACATTCAAAACATTTTATTTAATTCACCCATGCAATCATACACACACGATCAGCAATGAAATGGATTTTAAGTATTGCAAATTATGGGCATCAATGATCAATATATACTTGAACCGTGATTGTTAAGTGATCACATGACCAATGTACAGTACACTATCAGAAATAAATAGAAAAAAAAAATGGAGTATAATATAATAAATATGTGAACATGACAAAACTTAAGAACATGTCATCACATATTTAACTTATGTCACTGATTAGTAGCTTTTTTTGCTGTATCTGGTTTGTAGATATCCCATGAGATGTCTCTGACAGCGACATGCCTGCCTACTGCCTTTTCTTGCTCAGCATGCTCGTCGGCATACAAGCGAATGCAGAAGTAGCAGAGGGAGCAGACAGAATATATCACAAAGCGGTGGTGGCAAAAGAGGATGAGGTTCACATTAATGAATGCCATCTCTTTACTCCAGCATTAAAATGGCAAGCTAAGCAAAACGAAAACCAAGATATACATAAGTTCATGAAAATTTGCCACTTACACTGATGTGTGCAGGAAATTAATATAATACTTTATTTTTTAGTAGCAAGAGAAAATAATAGTTGTTCTAATTAAATTAAGATAACGAAAAAAAAAAAAGAGAAAATATGTATGTTACTGAAATTTTGTGCAGCAAAAAAATGTTATACTTTTTATTACTCCTGATATTCTGGTAATTTTTAACTTTAGAAACAAAATATTACTTGAATGCAATGGAAACAGATATATTGCAAAATATTAATAATTATTCGATATTTTAGAGAAAATTTTGTTAATACAACTTCAATTTAAAAAAAATAGTCTCTATACATTATGGGCATGATTCGCGAAGCAGTTAGCCAGGTTTCTAACCACGTTTAGCTTCACCACGCTTAAGTAGGTGGTTTAACACGTAAAACAAGTTAAGCTGTGATTAGAAACCTGGCTAATTACTTCGTGAATCACGCCCTATACTTTTTATGTTTATGATTTTTAAAGTTTAGTACCATGATTTGATGACGTCACAATTAAGTCTTATGAAATGAAGTATATAAAAGAAAGCTTATATAGACTGTGAGATGGCACTTTTATCATCATGGTAGTGGCGTACTGAGGAATGCGACACTTTTGACGGTCATTCTGCCTTAGCAATGCCTCCAGTAAACCATTTCACATACATGCTTAATTGTGTACTACAACCACCTTTCATCGCCATATATCCTTTTATCCTTCGTCTTCTCTCTCTCTCTCTCATCATACAAACTAATAATGAACCCTTTAGCTTAAAAGCATGCAACAAAATTTTGTCTTTTCTTTACTAATTACACGAAGGAAAGGTAGAAGGATATGCTACTATGATAAAGTACATAATATAATAAGAAGATGAATTAGGAGGAAGAGAAGGAAAAGTTGTGCTTTATAATAAGTCACACACACACACAAAAAAAAAGTTTATGATGACAATATGCTATAGTCAAGGTAAATTGTGCATGTATTACTCAACTTTATACTATATTAAAAGTAATTTATAAACCTTACTATAATATATAATAACTAACTTAAGATTATTTTTTGTAGTATAATTTAATTAATGAATTACTTTCAAAAGGTGTCAACTTAATTTAATAACTTAATGTGATAAATGTATATTTAAAATATGATAATTTAAAATATGAAGATGTATATTTAAAATAAAAAATAACACAAAATGTTGTCAGAAATATGGTAATTTATACTTTGTAATTACTTTATGAATGTAATTCATGTAATTCAAGTAAGTTTGAGACAGAAAGTTACTTTGAAACAAAAAAAATACCATTATTTAAGTTAACAATTTTGAAAAACGTAGGCATTAAAATTATTCAATATTGTAATAAAAGCTATCTTAAAATGTTTGCACATCGGACTCATAATCGGATGATCGTAGGTTCGATCCCAGACACCACTCTTTTCTTCCACATGGCAGTATATCTAAAGAACATCCACTTGTGCATCTGAGGGGTGGTTGATGGCATCCTTGCATCGATTGCCAAGCATCCTGACCGAGGTTTCCACGATTCTCTCATATCAGTTCTCTCAGTCCGGTAAGAGAGTCCACAAAATCCTAAAATCTTAGGAGCCTTAGTCTTGTGCTTGTTACCAGTACCCTAATAGTAAATTTAATTAAGGGGGAAGAAAGGTGACGACTAAATTTATGACAGCGCCCCTAAACAGAGAGACTGTTCAGAAATGTTCAGTATTAATGAGGAAGTGACAGTCTTAAATTGCCGCGTCAACAAAGATGTTTCATCAGTCTCGAAATTCAGAACTTCAATTAAATGGTGTAAATTGCATGATTATATTTCTATGTTTCAATAAATTTGGAAAGTCTGCACATCATTTAAACATTTTTTTTTTATCATATGTTGTTTTAAAATTATTTCCACTATGATCATGCATTAATAATACTAAAAGAATTAAATGAAATTAATCTAGAGTAATGGTTTGATAAAAACAGTTTTATTAATGTTTTCACACGCATGCTGGATTCAACAGACATGGATTTTATAATGCTACATATCTGGCTTATTCGTATATAAATGTAAAGAGTTTCAACTAGTATTAAACATGATACAAATAGCATTTATATGATGATATTTTTTATTACAATTTCTACGTAGTGAAATAAAAAAAAATTGTAACCATGGTATATTCATTTTCAACAAGCTATATTATATATATAATATATATATATATATATTATATTTATATTAAAAATATAAATACAAAAAATGAAAAGATTCTTTTTTATTATTATTATTTTTTATTCCGTTGAAAAAGCTTTTCCGTATATGTGTAGTGATGCATTAAAATAATATATGTGTATGCCAGCATTATGATTTTTAAAACTATCCAGCCATGTCTCATTTAAAGGCACATTTACATGAATAGAACTGTACTCTCTTCCCACCCCCTCTTGTTATTATATGCAGAGTATTTGTATTGAAAAAAGTAAGGTTAGTCAGTATGTATGCACTATATCAACTTTGACAACATTTTGTATCAAAATAGAAACTAAATATTGAAAACAAAATATTATATATTAAAATTTTCTTTCATTAAAAATCTCTATCACATGTATAATTCAATCATGTTAAATTATGTTGTTGTTTTTCTTTCAGTTAAAACATCATGTAAACGTCATAAGACATAATATAACTATTAATTTCCCATAACACAACATGGAAGTAAAAAATTGAAATTGTACATCTTATTTTTTTGTTTATTTGACGGTAAGCAATTTGAATTACCCTTCTAGCTTTTTCAAGAAAAAACTCTACTGAAACAAAAATTCTTCTTGCAAAAACATTTTTATTTGCAAATATTTTGATTTGTCTTTTGAAATGAAACACAATTTTTTGTTACATTCACATTACATAACTTTCAATTCTTGCTTATTGCATTATTCATTTTATTCATATCTTATTTTCTTCTTATATATATATTTTTTTAATAACATTGTGAGTGACTGTAAGAAGCATTCAGTGGGCGTATAATTTTATCAGTTACGTGGAAACGTACGTTGAGAAATGTATTATAATGTACGTACTATTCACTACACAGAAAATACTCATAAATTAATCTTTCAGCCACATCGCTGGTCTATACGATTTGTATAGTAACTTGAACATCTACTCTCAACTTTTTTCCTATGAATCTTTTCGTTATTTTCTTTTTCTTTTCTGACCAATTCTATATAGAATAAATCCATATGTCTTTATTTTGATACCTCTTTTTTTTTTAGTTTATAAATATAAAAAAGGCGTGTTTTTTTTTTTTTCTTTTTCACTGTAAATATATAAAGATAGATGATACACAGTATAAGGAAGTTCTATCTTAATTAGAATGAATCTTTGGAAATATTTTTCTTAGCAAAATGTATAATGGACAACATACATGAAAAAAAAATATTTATGAATAGAGGGTACCAAATTATGCTACTCTAAATTTTTTCAGATTTTTTTGAAACCTAGAACTATTTTTTAATAATTATTGAATGTGCGGCCACGCCCCCTGGAGGCGTCAATAGGCGTCCAGTCTCTATCCTTTTTATTAAGGATTCAGGGGTGCCAACTGAATTCACAGGACATTCAATAATTATTTAAAAATAGTTCCGGGTCTCAAAAAGATCTGGAAAAATTCAGAGTAGCATAATTTGGTACCCTCTATTCATTTGTGCAATAAAAATTTTTCATATATACAGTATGTTATCCAATATTTAAAAAAATATTTTTAAATATTCATTTTAATTTACAGAGGCAACGTTTGACATTAATTAAATTTTCAAAAACAGCAGTACATTCATTTGAGGTGCGCAGAAGACTCAAACAGAGCCAGATTTAAACAAAGGAGACCGCATTCACAGAGGCTTGCCCGCATATTAGAATAAAAAGAGAGTGTTTGCAAATTGTACGTATATACGCGTGTATTAGAGAAATATATTTTCTCTTTTTTACTCTTCTCTGTAAATTCAGGATTATATTAAAAAAAATTATATTTGTTAGTTCATCTAACACAAGCAGCTGAGCTATTTTATAATGTTTTTATGCAGTGTGTGAAAACTTGGTGAACATAAAAAAAATTATAGCTGGACTGTGAGCATTCTTATCCCTCCCCAAATTTCAAATCTGCAACTCTTTGAGCTCCAGCTACACTTAACTTTTAGATGCTGAATCTCAGGACAATTTTTGTACTTAAATTGATCCTGTTTAATTCAGTACAAAATTTGTACTGAAAAGTGCAAAAAGTACTGTAAATAAGGTTT
The DNA here is from genome assembly GCA_949825025.1 of Siphlonurus alternatus. Lineage (NCBI taxonomy): Eukaryota > Metazoa > Arthropoda > Insecta > Ephemeroptera > Siphlonuridae > Siphlonurus > Siphlonurus alternatus. The sequence continues at coordinate 39,740,063 of OX463780.1, forward strand.
AATTCAGCCATTTAATGTATTTAATCCTAAGTACATCATTAAATAGCAACATTTAAATTGTCCCTAGTGGTGTACATTTTAATATTGATTTGACAGAGAAAAACAATGTCATGTGATGAAAACAGAACAATATTTTTATATAGGGCTATGTACGACAAACGAATCATAGAACAAACTCCGACGTGTAATTTAAATTCTTCTTTGTTATGTACTTCCATCGAATTTATTTCTATTTTAAACTCACGTCAAGCAATCTATATTTAATGTAAACATAATATATATAAAACATATTAGAAATGAGAAAATAATAAAGCGCTTCGTTATAGATCATGGAGCACCATCTATCGGTATTCTTTATAGGCTTAAAAATAGGGTCACATTCTGACTTTCGGGTAAGCTATGCTTTTTTCATCTTATAAATTGTATAACATATTTAACTTTTGCAATGTTTAGCTATGCTAATTTGATCCTTATGAGCTAAATAAGTTATATTTTATAGTATTAGAGCTATACAGTGAAAAAGAGCGCTTGGTTATTGCACTATGCAAGTCAGATGAGCTGAAAAATGCATCCATCCATCGTCACCCCCTCCCCCTATTTCTCTCACCCCTTTGCATTTCACGCATATATATCCACTCAACATAAACTATTACATATTTTTCAGGCATATGCTCCTTTCAAACAATTTTTTATTATATTCAATACAAAGTTAAGCCATGCATGGAGAATTATTTCTTTACAATAATTTTATACTTCATAGAAAAATAAAATAAAAATCTATCACAAATTATATTCTTTCTGGTTGTGAGTTAAATATTTGAATATTAAAAAAAATATATAATATATTTATTAATTGAATTGACAGTAAATACATATTTATTTAAACCTATTATATATAATATATATAATTATTTTATTAACATTAATTAAAATAACATTTAATTTAGTTTTATAGATAAATCAATCATGCAGTTTATAAAATAAATAATATTTAAAACACCTATAAACCACAAAAAATTTATATTTATATTATTTATTGTAGTGCAATGGTAATTTTTACTCAATATACACTTTTTAACGTCCAAACAAGAATATAAAAATAAGTTGCTGTGTCGAATATTGGCCCATGACTTTTCTGAATATAGACGCCATAGTGGTCACTATATCCGCATAAAACCTTATATTTTTTTCTTCTTCTTCTTATGTATTTTTGTTCTGAAAAGTCGTAAAAAGGCAAAAGAAAGCAACAATAGTAGCGGCGTATATAGGGAATAGATGTTTCTCTAGGACCATTCTCTGCGACAGATAATATTGCATACCCTTGTGTCATGTATATTTCATAGCGGATTTTTTTTCTCAACTAGGGTGCATAATATCATACGTTACCCTTTTTTCTTACATAAATAAATCTTTTTCGTTTTAAATCTTCTTTATTCATTCGTTTAAACTTTTTTTCAAGCATTTTTTTTTTATTGGCTTAAATTTTACGAAGGTTCACGAAGAAATTATGTTTAAATTTGAGTTTCATGATGGCTCGAGTTGCTTCAAGGATAAAAATAAAAAAGCATGTGAGTGATTATTATGTCACTTCTTTTGTTTTGCTTACTTCTTACAGTATAATATGCAATGGGAGTTGCTCAACTTCTTTTATTTACAACAATATAATTTCAGACTTTGTTTAAATAACCCACAGGTAAGCTGAAATATAACCATAATAATTTATACTGGGTACTAACTGTTCCCTTAAAATGTTATAAAACTCTGCAATCTGTTTTTTAAATAATTTTGTTGCACGCAATATTTAGAATACTTACTTAAAAGGTAATACTTTCGGCTTATCAGATATATTGTACGGTATAATCGCTGGATAAAAAGTTTACTGCAATAAAAGTAAGTGTAAAAATTATTATAATAGTAAAAATTAATAAAATTTGTAATCCTATAATTTTAATAAATATAATATATTAAAGTAGATTTTAAATTTCAAACCTTCGTTTTTTTCCCTTCTTGCTATTTGTTAAGATTGTTTTAAATTATTAAAATATCTTATATATTTATAATTATTAAGGATACAGTGTTTCAATAGTTATAAATTTTTAGTCATGCAGGAAAAAGATTACAGTTCATACACTCTGCTCCGACCACTCTGTTCTGCTCTCTGTGGTCTCCAGATGACTAAATCTGTACATTACCCTTTATATTTATAATAAATTATTAATAAATTCTAACAATTCTTGTTGTTTAATTATTACATTAATTTTCATTGTGTCCTGCTTGCTCTTGCTACTATACGTTATACCGTTTTTTTTTTTTTAATTTCTATATTATTAAGTACACCCTATATTTATTACTTAACATTAACAAGAAATGCATGCAGTAAGTAATTATTTATGTATTATGTCAAGGGTAATATTATAAACTTCAATAATATATACTTTTTTCTTATATTTTCAACACAATTTTCATGCCATGTTATGCATTGAAATATATGATAAAAGAACGACATGTTTCATAGATTTTTATGTTACGAGCAAGTTCCTATAGTTGTAGATTACACACTTGTGCTATTATGTGCTGTGAATATCGTGGCTGTGCGCGGCCTTTCTGAACGTTTTATGTGTCCGTTATTGCAAAAGATGAGAGAGAGAGAGAGAGAGAGAGAGAGAGAGAGAGAGAGAGAGAGAGAGAGAGAGAGAGAGAGAGAGAGAGAGAGAGAGAGAGAGAGAGAGAGAGAGAGAGAGAGAGAGAGCAGGCGACAACATTTGCCTGCGAGTTCCATACTCTCGTTCCGGCCTAGAAATTGCACAAGGATAACCAACAGCCAAACTAAGCTAGATGATATAGAAGAGGTAACACAAATTTGTTGGCAATGTACACTTCTTGCTTCTGAAAAGTTCCCTTCTGCAGCTTTGTTAATCACCTTGTGTTATTCTTACGGGGCATGGTGATTAAAACAAAGCTGCAGAAGGAAACTTTTCAGTTTTTTTAGATTTTTTTGAAACCCAGAACTACTTTTAAATAATTATTGAAAGTGCGGCCACGCCCCCTGGAGGCGTCAATAGGCGTCCAGTCTCTATTCTTTTAATTAAGAATTCAGAGGTGCCAACTGAAATCACAGGACTTTCAATAATTATTTAAAAATAGTTCCGGTCTCAAAAAAATCTGAAAAAATTCAGAGTAGCATAATTTGGTACCCTCTATTCATTTCTGCATTAAAATTTTTTCATATATGTATGTTGTCCATTGCAAAGCATAAAACTATACACTAAACACGGAGAAGACATCTACATCAGTCACGTATTTGGTTTTTGTCGTGCTTGCAATGTCATCATCTTGGTCAACGATGATATAGATAATGTATCCTCCTTGATTTTGGTGGACAGTTTGCAGCGAAGGGCCGAACGCGAGCCGAAGTACTCCCGAACATTTACGATAAGAACCAAGTTAAATGGGACGGCCACTGTAAATTCCTATCATAAGGACTGATATTATATTTTTTTAAATTACTCATAATACATTTATTTTTGATATTTTTCATTCAATTTATTAAAATATGGAAAACAATTTCCTATTTTTTTTTTATTTATTATTTAGTAAAATTTTTGTTTAAATAATTTTGTATCACTTAAATTGTCCTGTAAAGAAGATATTATTTTAAAATACATCCATAAATTGTATAAACAGTATACATACAGAAACATTATGTACTGAAATATATTACCAATGTTGAATTTATGTACCCACAGTGTAATAAAAAGAACTTATATAGTGAAAAGCGCAATAGAAAATGTTTATGCAAAACTGAAAAAGAACACAACAAAAATATAACACAATAAAATAACAATGCCAACTGTTTTTATTTGTGGTGCTATGAAAAGCTCTATGATTGTATTCTTTCTCCTCAATGTAAAGAAAGAAAATAATACCTTGTATATAATATTATATTATTACTCAACAACTGTGTATAATACAGCTTTTGTTGTACATTATGTATATATATATTTTATATTCTTATATCTTTTATAACAGGCTTTCAATGCATATAATAACAGAAGATCTCGGTGAATTTACATTGTCAGATTTCATTCATTCTACTGAACCATGTATTCTAAATAATATTTTATAAAAATATTCTTATATTTTTTTACCATCGTACATTTTTTATGATTTTTCTTAAGGTTTACAACAAACATCATTGCACAATTTCTTCAACTCAATTTCTTAAAATTAGTCTACAAAATATAGGTCCACTTTCATAATAAATATTACTTTTCCGTATATCTAATATGCTGTTTACTCCGACAACCTTTACCACGCAAGTTATTTATTAGAATATAGTTACTCCAGACTTTCACTATAATATATAAATTAAATTCATTTTGGTGATTTTTTATATAAAAAAAAAAATGTTGTAATAAATAATGTTGTGTCATATTCCAAAAATTATGTCATTTTAGATGGAATACGACTCCAATTTGATTAAGATACAATATGTGTTAATGTATAGCTTGCGTAACAAAGCTTTTAGTCTATATGAGTTGTTAGTGGTGCTGCTAGCTGTCACAAATTTGTAAACGAATGGTGTACTTTCACTCCACATTTAGATACGTTACGTCTGTTTTCTGTCTAATAGCGTTTCAAAATATCTTGACAAAAAAATGTTGTGGTTCACAATAGAAAGAAGTGCAGTACTCGCTAATATAAAATGTGTTGTTTGGAATTTTCATTTGTATAACCAGTCCATGAAAGTTAAAAATATAGTTCTTAAAAAGAGTACATTTTAAATTATATGTTAAACAAATAACACTCTTAATCGATAGTCACATTGAAATAAAACATTATGTTGTAACAGTGAAAAAAATTGTAATATTTTTTAATCGTCTACCGCCGATATATATTAAGAAGCCTGTTAACATCCGTTCTGCTTCAGATTCAGATTCAAAAGGCTTTTATTCCGCTTCATAACCCCTGAATGTTAGGCCAACAGTTCAGCACGGCACTGATGAGGACAGGTACCAGACGATGATTGCACAACAATTAGCCTATATTTGTATCAGCAGCATGGCGGCATATATATAATGTTGCAGGGCAAGTAAGTTATAAACTATGTATGATATGGCTATCATATATTTATACGAGTATATAATATTAGGATTATGGCTGTTGCCATGATCATAATATGTATCCGTGGTATTTAATCCCCACTACCATCAAGAGTACATAAAGGAGATAAATATTTAACATGGTGTTAACTCATGTATCACATTCTCTTGTAACTACTAATAATAATATTGTACCTTACGAGCAATTGAAACTTTCGACTTAGGATTTCAACAAATAGAATTGAATTTATGGTTTCTAAAGTGCGCATGGAATGCTGCTGCATTGATTTTCAGTCATGACTATTTCCCATCATATTTGCTTGAATTTCTCAGATGATAATAATATTCACGTCAGTAACATAATATTACATAAATCTTTTAAGTTCCAAAATTGAACTGCAGCATTCTCCCTCATGAAAACTTGAACATAAACTTTCATATAAGACCAAATTTATAATAGCATGAGTATGTACGACATATTATGTTAATACTTGCTATCATTAGTATGTTACATAAAATAAGAGGGTATTATGTTTATCCTAATATTCCAAGGCAACTAGAAAGATAGGTGAATAAATCTTGACATTTCTAACTCGTATTTTATTTGATTATTATTACTGTATTTAAAAAATCTCCAAATCCATGTTCATGTTTTGAATTTTACATCTAAATGAAAATATAATTATTTCTTATTTGTACGTACAAAATTGCAGATAAAGGAATAACAAATAAATAGCAAAATAATTGTTACTGATTACAATATTTTCAAAGACTCTGCCTATGGAAAAGACATAAAAATATAAATCATATTAAAATTAAAAGATTTAAATGATAAAATTGAAAATAAGTTAATTATAATTTCTTATTGATTTTATTTATTTATCTTCAGAAATATTTTAACATATTACATATAACTTGCTGCTATGCAGTAATTATAATCAATTAATAGATTTAATAGAAAAAAATTCAATGTTGATTATACAAAAAAAAAATCAGTTACTTTTTGAAATCAGTATGATTATATTATATAATATGTATACTGCTGCAACTTCTTTCTTAATGCTGGATTCGACTATTTTTTTATTAAAAGTGATTTAATTATATATAATAGCTGTAAATCGTAGTGATTTCCATTCATGCTTTATATAATCTTCTTGTTTAATATTCTATGGCTATGGTTTTCTTAAGAAATTTAAATGATCTGGTTTATATTTATGTAAATAGAGCTACCTGAACGTCTAATTCCTATGCATAGAAAGCAAGCAGCAGTACAGAGCAGCCTAATCCCACGCCCAGGCCCTTTCTGCTTGCAGCAATATTCGGGGGGCGCCGGAAATTACACGAGGCGCTAACGTACACTTTACAAGTTACGAGCTCGCCGGCTTACAAACCAAGGCCTATGTATAATGATAGCCATGACAATGTATACACAAGCAATCACACGAAGCACTCGAGCAAAAATATTTCCACACAGACTCATGTTGTAATAATATTTTAGTATATATAAAATCATTTAACGTATGTATTTACATAATTTTGTATCGTAGGAGTCAAAAAATGTGTGTTTTTTTTTTCTTGAATCAACATAAATTTTAACGATTACCGGGCATATTAAAAAAATTAAGATAATGAAATTTGTTGATTTGTTACAGCTTTCTTTAATTTATAAAATTCAAGTCTGCACCTTTTTAACTTCATTCTAGGACAAGTTAAGTATTTTTTTTTATTTAAATTACAAAATTATAAAATTTAAATTCGTTTAATTAAAAACTATTTTTGCCTAATTAGCTTTACAGATTTTATAAATGTTATTTTTTTACACTTTTTTATAAGTTTAATTTTTTAATATATATAATATTTTCTACACATTCTTAGTTGTGTTGATATTTCCAAATATATGTTTCAGAAAATCATATCCTGTGTAAATATTTCGAATGACGAAGACATAAAGTTATTTCACTCAGATATCTTGAATACCACTTTTACTATTTTGCAACACAATTTAACGCTATGGAATGTACTCGTGTGTAGGTACATTTTGAAACTGCATGAACTTTACCCACACCTGATTTGCAGAAAGTTGCAGCTCCAGCATTTAACGAGCTGCAGTTTTACATTTAGGTGAAGGTATAAGTTTAGTAATTCAAAAAACGTTGAAGTTAGACTGATAATGCTCACAAACAGAGCTGTAGTGTCCTGAGTTGTATGTATATATAACAAAGTGTCACCGATGTATTGAAACGTTTCGGAATATTAGTAGCCTTATGTCAAGCTGCTTAGTCAGAAAATAAGAGAACAACGTACGGTGAAGTTTCAGCCATCAATCTTAATCTAGCTATACAACAGGTGCAAGATTAACATTTTAGTACGTAACTTTTTTTTATTTATCATAAATTTATTGAAGGTAGTCTACAAATAGCTATTTTTGCATAAAAGAAAAAAAAATCTAAAAATAAGAAGGTGTCTTTGATTGACAAAGTTTCAATTTTTTAACGGGTTACGTTGTTATTATTTTTTAATAGCTTTTTAAAGAATAACTTTATAAATAAAACAACTACTTTAAATTTTTTGCACTGATAAAATTTTAAAACTGTTAAAAAAATATTAGAATATATCCACAAATTGTATTTCATGTTAACAGTAATGTAATAAAATTATAGTATATTAATTTAAGGTCTAATTTAATTCATTGTTTGTTGAGAGTATGCCATGCCTATGTTAATTAGTTTCAATTTACTGAATAATAAATAGACTTTTCTTCACTCCCAGGAATTAATGAATTATTTAAAAATAAGTAGTAACAAACTTCATTGTTACATCCATCAAAATAATATATGATCATGTCGTACTTCATATTATTAAATTATATTTGCTCGTCTGAAAAAAAAAATATATTTTGGGAAGTTTCTATAAAGTTTACTTTTAATAATATGAATATTTAATTATCTTCACTGTACTAATATCAAATTCTAATTTATTTTATAGCGTCATCAATTTTTGTACTACAAAGTTTGTTCGTTTGTCTCATCATTTTAATAATTTATGAAGTGAAATTTGTTTGCTCACAGACTACACGGATGAAGCTGATGATATAAAGAGGCTATGATCAAGTATTGATTGCTTCACGGGTAGTCATGGTGACAAGACGTGTATCAAGTTAACAAATATTTTTCTCGACTAGCTCTTCACCTTAACGACCAGGTGACTTCCTTGGAATTGAACCGTGAGAACGAAACGACGCAAACTTTTTAACTTACAAGAACTGCACAAAAAAAATGGAGAAACTTTTTCAGGGCCGGGAAATGAAATTAAAGTACCTACTTTCCCAGCAAAAACTTCAAGTGTCTAGCACATTCTACTGCAAATAGCAAACATATATCTATGTATAAATATTTATGGAAAGTTATAGTCAAAAGAAGTGAAATTGTTACGCTCACTTTCAACAAGATCAATAATGGAAAGTAGGATTATATGTAAGTACATTCTTTACATTGGAAACTTATCCTCACAGAAGTCAAAGATATTATTAATCTTTAAGTCAACGCCCTATAAAATTTTCTTCTTAAAAAATGGCATATAGACGCAGAGTTCGATCCCAAGCGTCGCCAAACTTCTCAACATGGTGGTTAGCTAAAGAACACCCACTCGTGCATCCGGAAGGTAATTGTTAGCATCTTCCATTCACTGCCAACCATCCTGACTGAGTTTTCCATGGTTCCCTCAGTCAAAATCCGCCAAAAGCTGGGATGGATTGCTATAGGCCATGGCCGTCCCCATTTGGAAGCGATCCTCAAAATTCTATTAAGCAACGCTAGTTCGAGTCCACAAAGAGCCGAGAAGTTTAAATTTAGTCAGTTGTGACCCTGCAACAAGGTTCGGTTGAAGCCAAAACAATAGATAATATAATTATATAGTGTTTGTTGAACTATAATGTTTATTGTTTTATTGAGGTGACGATTGTACATTAGCTGTGTATTGTTATATTATATGTTAAAATCAGCACATGTTATATAGTCATAAGTCACAATTAATACTATATAATTATTAGTAGAAATTATCAATTGGTAAATAAGAAATTATTCTGTAAATACAGAAGCAATATAATTATATATATATATATATATATATATATATATATATATATATATATATATATATATATATATATATATATAAACGCTTATTTTTTCATAATAATTTTTCTCCAGCGTCATTGTTTTAATCTGTATCTACCTTTTTTTTTAAATAAAACAGACACATGTTTATAAAAAAGAAATCACAATGAAACGTAAATATACATTGAAAATGATTAGCTTCATTTGTTTTTTATTTTGTTTTGCGTTTCCCTTTTATATATATATATATATATATATATATATATATATATATTATACATACATATACATGATATACATGCATATATTATTATAACCCATTTGAAAGAAAAAAAAAAACATAAATGTAACATTCAGAAGCGTGAAGAAGAATACATTTTAAGATCACGTAATTTTTCAAAGAGGGAAGGAGAGTTGTTCATTAATTAGCAGCAGCATGAGACGTCATCGCAGCAGAGGGTTGGTTTTAATTACCCCTCCACCCCCACCTACCCTATCTTTCTCTCTCTCTCTCTCTCGCTTGGCTGATAACCAGTACAAGGCAGAAGGCACCAAAACAGCGTGATAAAATGAGCAACACAACACACAAAAACTTTTAACTTAACTTAAATTGGTGTGTTTCATTGTTCCATAAATAATCTGCTTCTCTCTTTTTTTAAAAAAAAATAATAATTAAAACTAGACTACTTTAAATAAAAATAAAAAATATTTTTATACATTGAGAAGTTTGTAGTATAGTCTAATAAAAGTACACAAACAAATGTTAAACATCTAGATAAAATGTTCAATTGCTTCTACAGTTAACTTTAGAAGTGATAATATAATTATAGTGTTCACGATTAGTTGCGTAATAATTTATGTAAATGCAACATTAAATTCGGCTGATTAAATCTCACAGTCAGAGATGTATTTTTTTTTGTGGATGTCACAAAAATATTGGCAGGGTGCAGAAGTCTCACAAGTTGTAAAATTTCAATAATTAAATATGTTCAATATCTGTTGTTTTTTTTGTTTGTTTCTTTATTATTATTTTTTGTTTCGTTTTCTTTTTTCTATTAAAACAAGAAAAACCGGATAAAAATAAGAATAATGACATAAAAAGTTTAAAAAAAAAAACAACAAAAAAAAATATTTTTTTCTCAGGTGCATACAGCAAACAAATCATATAGATATATAATATATATATATAATATATACATACTCGTACATTGTAATACTGTATAATAAATAATTATGCTTGCTTCTATTTATTTTAATATTGGTGTGAATTGAGATAAATTAATTAAATTAATCTTTTAATTTACAAGTTACAATTTAAAATATACAGAAAAGTGTAGATCTTTTAAGGACTTACTGTAGCAGTCCCAAAACATGTAGTAAATTTAAATGTTACCACAGTACGTGTAATGTTTTAACACTTGTTAATTACGTACTATTTATCAATTAAGGTATCAGTAAAATTTCAAAAGTACGGAAGATTTTTTCTTCACCATCGTAAAAAATATAACACGCTCCTTTGCTCGGCTGCACCTGAAAAATTACAAGTATAATTATTATTTATGATATTACCATAATGTATTTTACATTTATAACATAATAATTATATTGAAATAATCATTTTGTCAAAGGTAATATTAAATTTACTCCATTACATTTATAATTATACTCATTATTAATATTATTTTACAAATAATAATACTATAATAAAAAATTTCAAATATCAAGGCATAGCATGCAGTAGTGCAATGATTTATTACATCTAGATATAAAAAAAATGTGTTTAATCTATTTCCTATACAACATGTTTACTCTAGTAGTAGTATAACAATTTAATAATATATATCATTTTGTTTGTACGGATATAATATAAGTGAATGATAAATATAAGATAAGAATTTGCTATGATAGTATATAATATATATTACAGTTTCAACTTTAACTTACTCTTAAAATTTTCATATCTGTTAATGTTGTTTTTCCCCAGAAATATTTATTATATTAATATTAAGGTGCTCAACCACTTCATTTGCTACATCAATGTTGCTTTGTAATATGACAATATTGTTAAGTGTGACTCAAAAATGAAAGAGTAAAGTTTGTATTTTGTTAATATATAATTTTATGTTGATATGGCTTCATCTGTAAAGTACTAGGGTGATAAGCAAGGGATTAACTAATCAAACTCTTATATAGAGTGATTTAAATATTACTTTATTTTTATTTGCGGAAGTCATTCTTACGCAGTATACGTATGATATTAATGGTATTTATTTATCAGTTCTATAGTCATTTGTTTCATGCTGTTTCATAAATTGTGATATTGATTTGTGACATACAAGGATCTATGGATAAGTGGAGGTACTGTCGTCAGTGAGGCAAGGTCGTGAGGAGGAAGTGGGTGGTAGAACAATATATAGGATATTCGCCATCTTATCATGGACTGTGAAGCCAAAACAATACAGAATATTGCGCTCGGCGGCCATGATACCATAGTTTTTTGCCTCAGTAGTTTAATACTATTGGTGTAAACCTAGTCTATCCATAGTACAAGATCCTTGGTGACATACGACAGGTGTTTTCATAGTAAAGGAAAATTCACATCTCTGCTCGTAATACCTCCTGCTTCAAATGCTTCTATAGACCCCTAAAATGTTTACAAAACCTACAGAGTTAATTCAGAACATGTTGCTCATTTGAAATTTTAATCCTTAATTATTGAATCTAATTGAATGACTCCTACAACATCAAAAAATGACATAAATGTTTCTAAAATTTAGTTTAACGTCTAGAAACGTAACGTATCATTTAAATATATAGCAAAATTTTAGAGAATGTTTTTTTATATAATGCGAAGGTAGAAAAAAAATAAATTATGTAGTATAGAAAAAAAAAAAAAAAGAGTTCAGTAGTTTCAAAAAGCCTTGTGAAAAGGTTTTTAAATTCATGACTTAATTGTCAGTAAATATAATCGTAATAAAAAATGGAAGAAGAGATTTTTGGAATTAGTATAATAAGATTAAATTGTATTCAGCTAAACTCGCTCATGAAAATGTATGGCTTCAGTCGACGATTATACTGTGAAATTGTATGGTACTTTGTTATACGTAATAACACTTGGCTGTGTTTCCGTGAGACTGAGCAACAAAAAGCAGTGACGTCCACGAAGGCTCAACCACCTGTTCCTGAGCTTACTTTGCCGAGGTGCTGCTTGCCCATGTGGAACACCCGGCCCACGTAGAGCGTCTCCAGGTCAGCGGTGTGGCCGGCGGGTAGAGCGTTGTAAGGCAGCGCCTCGCCCTCGTTTACCGTGCCCCACGTCGTCCGCAACCCGCACAGGACCTGTCAACAACACTCACATTAAGGTGCTTTTGCATGGAGCGTTGTCGAGTGGGGCTTGGCGGGGCGAGAAAAGCGCACTTGCTTCAATAGTAGTCATCTTGACGAGAGAAAATCGCTTGAGCGGCGGGGAGCAATTTTATCACCAACATAGCCGACATATGATATTGAAGCAAGTGTAAACCTTTCTAGCCTCGACAAATCGCTTCATGGGAAAGCACCTTAAATGCTGGAAAACTGTGACATGAAATTACTGCACATTGATATACACCTCTCTTGAGAGTTTTCAAATTATATAGTTCAAGTGAAATTTCACGTGACGTTAAAAACAAAATTTTAATTGCCACGCCCAGAATTAAAAAAAAAAAAAATGTGAACTTGAAAAATGTATACATTATTTTTTATTTTACATTAATTTCATTTATGAAAAAATTATCCATTTAATATTCCCATCAAAATTATATTTATGCAATTATTGGTATATTTTTTTAAAAGTACCATTTGCATTTAAACTTATAATGATTGTATTTTTAAGAATAATCACAAGCTCTCTGCAATGTATTTAGTTAAGAGACATCGGGGAGCATTCACAAAGCACTTTAACCCCAACTTTAGTACCAGGGATAAAACTTGGGGCTAAAGTTGGGGTTAAAGTGCTTTGTGAATGCTCCCCATTGTGTCTCACCACTCAGAAATGCTTTTGTTAGGCTGTTTTATTTTTTTAATCTTTTATTAAACACAATCGTGTTTAATAACATGATAATATATATATATATAAATTTTATAGAAAATCAATAATAAAAAGAACATATCAATACAAAATAGGCTGATTTATGTACAACTCGACCCCCAGGAAAAATGCAATGTGATTCTTAAGTCTGTTATACTAATACCCTCACAAGTTGCCTAAACTGTTTCACTTGTATCCCATTTAAATTAATCTGAAATATAAGCAGCAGACACCCCACTTGCAAGCTATTAACAATTATTGGCAAAAGAAATACAGTACAAACAATATCATTGTTTACATAATATGTATATATTATTTATTTAAAATATGTATATTATTTTAATTTAGTATATTATATAATGTCAACATCATTATATAGTAACATCTTAATTACCTTACTGTTATGTACATTTCATTTAAACACATTGGGTGGTGTACTGACATCAGTACAATTTCCAAATCTGTTATTCAAATTCTGGCAAATTTTGTTGCGATTCACTTTACCTCGTATTCGCTCTTCTCACAGTCCTTGCTGTCACCGACGATGTAGCAGAGCTTGCTAGCAGGTACCAATTGTCCAGGGATCAACGACCCCTCGTGCAGGGCCCTGGCCACCAACAGCCGCGAGCGCTCATCATCATCTCCTTGCACCGCGTCCTTCGGGTATCTACCGTTTTTGTACGCCACCCAGTACGAGCGCACTGACAGAAAAACGAAATAATGGTAACCTGCATTATTTTCTTACTTCAAAAATCTTGACAGGAAGTGAATATTCCTCAACTTCGAAAATTCCTCTCACTAGTTATTTTCGAACAGTAAGCATCGATGTTATTGAAATTTATTTAATGAAGGAAAAAGGAAATATTCCGGGATGGTATACTTCAAGTAATTCAAAATCGTGACGCCAACACGAACACGAATTTATCAAAAAGAGCTGAGCATATCTTTGACGTTCAGGCATGTTTTACCTCAATTTTATAGTGCGGTTTGAGGCTCCAAGAAAATATAATTATATACTGTATATTATATCATATGTTTTTAATAAAAACCTCTATATATTTATATGTATATATATAGGTATAATATATAAAATTAAAATGAAAATAAAATTGAACACTTTTAAGTTAAAATTTGCTCGTCATTTATATTAATATTTGTAAGGGAATATAAACGTTATCCGTATTGTGCCACTGTTGACAAATTAATAAATCTATAGCTATTTAATAAACATCACAATGCAATGATATGAAATTTTTCACTCATACCTTCAGATGAACTGTCTATGTATTTAAACACCTTGTTAAAATAATCTTCCATTTCAAAAATAATATTTTTGCACTTCACTTGTTATCATTCAGAAAAAATTATACTGTTTGTAATCATCAATGATAATATTAATTATCAATTATCGTTACAAACAGGGCACAAATCTTAACACAACAGCAACGTCTGCGGTTGTGAGGATGGAAGTCAATCTCCAGAAGTATCCTGTCTTAATCTCACATACATAACCTTGCTCTGTGTAATCTATATAATGCAAACTGCTAGTATACACACATACTTCCCACCCGACTGATAAGAAACTAAACTTGAATGTCGGGATATTTTAGTTTTGTCGCTCCCAAAAATTTTAAAGGCATTAACACTTTATGATAACAGATATCTTTTTTGTAACAATGTAAACAACCAGCGATGGCCTTTACACAACATACAAGACTACAAGTGTGGTTATATCTAGTTTAGAAACAACTAAAAGTATTTCAACGTCTGGTTCAAATGAGAATATTTTCTTCTCTTTCTCTCTTGCATTTTCATTCCTTATATGATATTATATGTGACCTATATATAAAATTTATTTTTATTATATAATTTTATATCTTTCTCTTCATTCAATATTATATTATAAGCTGTTCTTATCAATAATGTAATAAAATGAATTTGAAAATAGTGCTGCAGATACATATGAACTTTACAATATAATAATATGAGCTATGTTGCAATATAAATTTATATAAAAAAAAATAATAAAGCTATGATATTTGCAGAAATCAGAAAGCTCACGCTGGAAAGTAACAACCTCAACTTGAATATTTCCCCAGAGAAACAAAACCAGAGCAAATAAATCCAACTTTCCTACTGGTAAATCGATCCTTCGGTACGGAATATTGAATTACTTTGTAATACCATCTACCCTACTTCTTCTTCTTCTTATTTCATATAAAAGTAAGTATAAAAAGTCTTTTTAAACACGATTATATTAAAGTAACTTGCTGATTTATATACATATATCTTTCAAGTTTTTAACTTAATATTATTACTGCTACTATAATATATTATTTTTTTTAATAAATTTATGTGTTTTTATAAAAGTACTATCATGATACTGAATAAGATTTTAACGTACTATAAATCGATTATATCTCATAATAATTTTATTATAACTTTCTCATGTATATTTTACTGTAATTTATAGTATTAAAACTTGGTTTATAAATTCCAACTCATGTATTTCACTATTGTAACCAACTAGTCATGTATAGGTGTTAACAAAAGCATTGTTGTATCATCATCATAAAATGTTGAATAAATTTTACCAATAATATTAATATTATATGGACAAAAAACAAAACAAAATATGGTAAAAAGAGAAGCATATACATTGAAATGTTAAATAATACAATAATAATTGTATTGTTATTTTATTATTAATTATTATTATTTTTCCCGTACGTCTAGCCTGTCTACTCATTGGGTAGAACCTATTATATAGACAGAGACGGAGGTTGGACAAAGGCAAGGTCGGCCTAACACCCCATAGTGTCCCGACAACCCTTGGGATGAAATGCGACAAGATTTTACAAGTTATTAAACAAAACATTTAATTGTAATATTCTTCGTAAGAAGAAAAACCAACAATTTTAAAAAAAAAATATATTTTTGTTCCTCAGATAAATTTATATTAAATTCTTTCATTAACTTTAAATTTGTAATTTTTTTATTTATTTATAATAAGTTTTCTTTTAATAGTTAAAATAGATATCTTATTCTTGTATAACATAATATATTTACCGTAATAGTCTCAGCCTGTAAATTGATGATGTAAGTTGGAAAGTTAAATACAAGTCATACATTACAGCTTTTAATGAACGCAATAATAATTAACATTTACCACAGTTATTTAGCTAATTATAATTAATTAAAATGTTACAACTCATCATCATAATACAAAACCAAATTTCTATCATCTTAAATTATAAATCGTGCTCTTAAGTAAGATATGTGTACATTACATTCAATAGACTTGATATGTACAGAAGAAGGGTGGTTATATAGGTATATTTGACTAATGGTCATGCATCTTACATAGGGTAGTATAACATTTAATTAAGGGAAATAATTAACTAAATCTAACAGTGAATATAGAGGGTATAATTTACTACTTGTACCCTCCACAACTGGAAAATCCTTCTCTCATATACCCTTCTCTCCTTCCTTGTGGTGCTACAGAAATGAATGCCTTAGAAGATGGAATGGGAAAAGGGGTTGAACATCAATAGAAATAGCAACACACAAATTATTGCTTCGATTGAGATAGGAAATTCTCAGTAAAGACCAGGTACAACATTGAGAAAAGATTTTTGCTACATCTGTTGAAATAAAATGGTATATTATCTCTAATCAAATTGCATCAAAATGAAAATGTGACCTGCATATCTATACATAATATATATATATATATATATATATATATATATATATATATATATATATATATATATATATATATATATTAAGTTTGCTGAAAACAATTTGCGTTAATATTCTTATAATTTTAGAAAAATACTTGAAGTTTGGGATTCACAAATAGTTAAAAGCAGCTTGGTAATGTATAAATGGCGTAATTTCTTTAGTTTGGCGTACTAATTCTAGCATTATTAGGGGGTGGGGGGTCGGGATGACCCACAACGCTTTTAAAGCGAGAAAAAAGTGTGAAATAATCAAAAAATAAAAATATATATTTAACCCTGAGTTAGATACTCAACAATGTATTTCCGAAAAAAAATAGTTTAAAAAGGAATATTATAGCAATTTAAATAGTGGGTCGTTTCAACCCCTTGCGAGGGGCAAAAAAAGAAAAGACCTTGCTAGTGAATCAGGAGTTATTTAAATACCCATATTTTTCAAGTTTTACAGCAAGATCAACTTATTCCTCTTTTCTTTCTTTTTTTTTTCAATTTTATTTTCAAAAGAAATCACTTTAAAATTATATTTTGAAACTTCATGGGTATAAAAACAAATGAAAAGAATTTTAATAATTCAGTCGATTGTAAATCAATGATAAAATTATTATTTGTTACCAAAAATAAAATTTGAACGAACATACAAATGTATCATGACAAGAATTGTAAAATAGATTTATATAATAATAATTTTATTCAGTTGACAATCTTTATTTTTTTTCTGTATTTTTTTTTTTTTTTTTTTTTTTTTAGAAAATATTGCATTGAAAGTTATAGAAAAGCGTTCTTACATGGAAAATAACCATATAAAACGTTGCGTGGAGGTAGTTGGTAGAAGCTATTTGTTTTGATTATCATCTTGTGGGACCAATAAAGAAACCTCAGAATATCAATATTGTAAGGTGTACTATTATACCTTTTGCTTGGCTCGTAGCTCTGGTAAAGTAGGTAGAAATGTAGGTAGGACAATCAGAATTTACGTGTTACGCTAAAATAACAAAAATACGCTTTGCTTCTGGAACTATAATCACAATCTTTATTCAACCAAAATATTTCTTATGCTATAATATTAATTGTAACTCGAATTTACAACTAAAATACAATCTCATATAATTTTTGGGGCTGGTTAAAAGACACTTATCTCTATTTTCTATTTATAAAGAACAATTCGTTGTTAAAATTAATCAAAATGTGAAGGCATTGCACCAAAAACTCTGTCCCACTATTTACGATTAATTCTGCATGTTACAATCTGCATTCCCTCTATTTAAAAAATAAAAATACTATATATCTATTGATTGTTTTAGTACTTTAATAATTTCAGTAAAAATAAAATACTATTGCATTCAAGAAGATATTTTCAATTAGTGTTGTCATAATTAAACCCTAAATTGGCGATATATTGAGTTAAATTTAATTACTTAAAACCAAAACTACTAAACGCAAAACAATTAAGATAATTCTACTTTCCTATATTGTCCCTTATTTTTGAAAGTTGAAAGTGAGATTAATCTAAATTTTCATTTTTTTAAAATTGATATTCATATTCTTATATTCATATAATTAAAAAAAGAAAAAAAAACTTTTTTATAATATTGACTATCTTGCTTTTGTCCTTAATAATGAGGTACATGTTACATGCAAATTATGTTGTGGAGTTCTGCATTTATCTTATATATACGTCTATTTAAATACTGCCTTGGGAAAAAATCGCATGCTTTTCAGCAACTAGGAAATATTGAAACACATAATATACTTCTTCCCCTAGCTTATATATAGCTTATTAAATTACTTACAACATTTACAAAACATTTATCTCGAGTATCTCGACACATTAAACTATATATATATAAGGTAAATTAAAACAATGTTCAAAAATCAATCGAAAAGCATGCAACAACTTGAAACTTTTTTTTAGTAAATCACTAGAATTATTATTATTACATGTATAATACAGTATTTATTACATGTACCAACCTCGGGACACTACGGACCTTGCTCCTGCCTAATTTGCTCGCGCTGCAACTTCAAGAGACAAAGAGATGCAGATTTGCAATTCTGGGAAATCTATAAGCCACCCATATCAAGAGTTCTGATTCACCACGCCTCCTAGACTGTGTGGTAACGCCTAAACAAAGCAGGAGTAAAGTCCATGCTGTCCAGAGATGTGCACACAAAAAGTCTAATTTTTATAAACGTCGTCTCGAATAACAAAACCATAAATAACATTTAAATAAAAATTAACAAAATATGGAGACTTTAATTAGATAAATAATCAATCGTATTTTTAAATATAATACATCATGCACAGTTTTCACCCGGAAAATTTTCCCTGTGACGAGAAAAAAAAATGAGGACTGTAGCTCGGTTTTTTCTCTCTCTCTCTCTCTCTCTCTCTCTCTCTCTCTCTCTCTCTCTCTCTCTTTCTCTCTCTCTCTTCAAACAAACCATGGCGAAATGTTTTTGATCATCCAGTATAAATTGTTGAAGGGTAATTAGTAAAAGAAATTAATCAAACAGTGCGTGAAAAAAGACAAGCATGATTATAAAAAAAATACAAATACTTGATTGTTTATGTTTCAAATGGTCTAAATATAAAATCTTATTAATGGTACTATAATTCTTGTTTTAGATCACATTATATTGATCAATATTAATATATTGAAATATCTATTTTGCTCTAAAGCAAATATTAAAAGTTGTATGTCTTAAGACATACAACTTTTAATAAATTTAAGTAGATGGAAAAAAATACATCTTATATCTCTGAATGTACTCCATCACTGAAATTACTTTTTCTGGACTAAAAAATTGATCTTATTTGCTTTTTTCTCATAGAAAAAAGGTGCAAGTATTTTTAATGTATATATAAGATATAGAATATATGACATACTTGCAATACGTTTCCAAGGAAACCAGAGAGATATCTTCAATTACATTGTCAAGGATTTTCACTCCTCATCCCCCCCCCCTCTCTCTGCTCTCAGGTGCATATTTATTTCATTCTCAAGGAGAAGATACAGCAAAGTAATACATAAATGTTTAACCAATTACATAGATTAATTATTTTATCACAAATGGGGGGAAAGCCAGTATCATTAGTATTAGCAAGGGTGCATTATAACTTAATATAATTAATGCATTACTTCATCCATGCAAAAGTACTTCATTAAAATGAATAATACAAAAATAGGTATGCAAAATAACTTACATTGCGTTATTTTTTATGTAAAGACGATATATTTTATTTTCATAATTTATAATTACTTTTCGATTGTACAACAATATTAAAGCATTTTACAAGTTTTTTGTTCTTTATGGTATTTGTCATGTTTAAATTTGTTTCTTTTTTTCGTTTCGCAATCTGAAAATTTATTTAACACAACATTTTATATAACAGAACTTCTCATTTAAAAAATATATTATATGTATATTATGTAAAAATATTTTGCTATCAGCAATGTCATCAGCAGCGGCCACTACTAATATTATTTTTCCATCTTAGCATTTGTGATGTTTACTGAAAGAATCATGGACAACCTAATTATAATATTACTATAATGGTTAGTATCAATGCATTCATAAAATATCACTTAAATAAGCACAGCAATAAAAATTCCCCGTCCAGATTATTTTGTTTAGATTTTTTATTGTTTTCTTTGGTTGAATCATGTGTGATATATAATATATATATCGACAATATATGCATAAAAAAAGAGATTTTCTATATAAAAGAAAAAAAAACATAAATCAATAATATTGCTATTTTATTGTATTATAAAATTGCAGTTATTGCGGCATTGATACTGTTCATTAAATAGAGCCTAAAGAGGTAAAGAAGCAGTAAAAAGACTGAAAATATTGAAATTTTTATGAGTTATTATATTCCACATCACAGTGAATTTTACTGTACGTACCATACTGTACAGTTGAGTAATATATGTTATATTTATATATCACATTTTTCTCTCATAAATGTAACAATGTTTATTTGCAAGAATGGACAAACATGTTGTACATTGCTATTATTATACTGTATATTGCATTTTTACATGAACTAACACAGAGAGTATTCTATACATTTCTAATTTTAGCTTGTTTTTATATTCATGTATTTTTTTTACATCATTGAACATCATATTATAAAGAAATCAAATAATTAGTATTTGAATATGGGTCTTTGATAACACAATTTATGACATACTGAATATATATTAAACGTTCTCTTTTTTTATTTTCTTTTTCGCTACTAGATATTTTCATATACAATTTTCGATGTATAACTGCGTGTTTTTATTTTTCATATCGTGCAGTGCAGTCATATAGAGTATAATATAATGCAGTGTCCCTCTAGGGAAATTTGCATGTTGCAACTGTGTCACTTTGACTACTGGCATTTAAGCTTGCAACACGATGCTACATGTAATAAGAAATTCAATATTAGGCATGCAAGTTCTACTGTTTAATATTTGTTACATAATGTACTACTTATTTTACAAAATTATTCAATATGTTCTATAAAAGCTATGCAGGCATCGTTCTTCTACCTCAAAGCACATTCCATTGTATTAATGCCTCTGTTTTAGGTTTAGAATTTATGTACTTTATTGTAAATGGCATTCTTTAACTTCAATTGATTCATTGATTATTAGTTAATTAATCACTGTATCAGCACATTTATTTCAAAATATTTGGAATTAAATATCAACTAAAATAGTTACATAACAGCATACATCTATCATATATAATTTTATTATTTAAAGGTGTATAATATAACACAAATGTATATTTATTAGTGTAGTATAATAAAAAATTGTTAAATTTCTAATTAACCACCAATATGAATCATTAAAAATATTTCCGTATTAATTCACACTACAACTGTTTAGATTTTGTTAAAATACTTCTTCACAATGTCTGTATTATCATCATTTTTTTATATTTTTATAATAATTTGAAAGGTGATATCATTAAAGAAATTATAGGTATAAACGTATATACAGAATTTTTAAGAAACTATTTCAAGTAAACGAGCAGAAAATAAAAATAATATATCATATTATAATACCATTTGAAACTAAATCACAAAATAACATCAATGATATGATTATACGTACGTACACTTGAGTTCAAGAAACTTATTAAGTTTAGAAATAAAATATGAAGTATTTTAATGGAGTGAACACCAATAATTCCGAAGGTAACCAGAACTCGCTCAAACAATAATTAATCTAGCCAGTACATTGTATATCACCTTAAAGTTAGCGGCTTGGGCAACTTCTTGGGCAACCCAGTTAATGGAATGATTACATAATACAGCAGGGATAAGTGGCATCTTCAGACTCATATCAGTTTGACGCTGACCTCAAGGTGAGACTTTAGTAACACCTGTGCATGGAGGTGACGTAATTATACCGTTTTTTAACAGGACTTGCTGTTATCGCAGGATCGAGTTGAAAATACCTTTCAACTAATGAATTTATTCTGAAAAGAAAACAATGAGCTTCTCATAATTAGTCACCAATGAACGACCAATTTATAAAAAAAATGAAATTGTTACTATTTTATCTTAAAATAAAATGTAAGTGCAAGTACTGCATTCTTTTTAAATTCTTATTTTTTAATGTAAGTTATATTATGATCATTTTTAGTTAGTGTATAATACGAACTGTTTATTTTTATGTACCAAGTTTTTTTATGTGAATTTTTATTAATGATAAAAAAATCTCTACCTAGTGCCTAAAAAAAAGTTTTTTTTTTTTTTTTTCTAATCATGAAATCTAAAACTTTTACTTTAACAAAAACGTAATCTCTGTATATTGTTCAGTAAAGAATTCTATATTGCCTTGGCGAGTATGATATGAAGCCTGCTTTAAAATGTGCCAATCAGAAGCTTGCATTATCCATCACGTGACTATGGAGAACATGGGTTCTCCATCAACTAGGGTGGTGGAGAGGGGAGGGAAAGGGGTGTGATGTGACTAGAGGGTGATATTTCTCATCGGATCTCCGTTATCAATTCTCTCCCTGCTTTTTTATTTGCATATTTTATAGCAAATTGTACCGCTAAACTACATACGACGAAGCCCAAGGAACTCCTTTAAAATGTACATTTTATCACTCTACTTTGATTTCAGACAGTGGTGAAAAGAGAGAAAAGAAAAAGTTATAGAGAAAGAGAGAATTTTTTTCAAAAATATAATATAGTTTCATTAGTTTCTTTCTATCAGTGCAGGATAATATTAACATGTTTTCCTATCGTAATAAAATTAGATAGTAATAATTTTAATTAAATTAAATAATTTTAGTAATTATATAAAATAATTTCACCTTCATTCAATCTGGTTGAAAAGAGCTGGACAGAACATAGACAACGCAGAAATTTCTGTTACTTTTAGAAAAATTGGTCGCAGAATATTTTCGTGGAACACGTATATTATATATTTTTATATTCACTAGATCAAGACTGTACTTTATAATGTCAAATTCACTAACAAATTTACGATCTAAAATAATGAAAATAAAAGTCATCACTTTGGAAATAAATATTAAAATAAAAAATATATTAATATTTATTATTAATTATCAAGATTTAAACTTTATGTTTTAGTGTTTAAAATAAGGAAAGAAAAAAATAGTAATAAAACTTAAAATATATATGATAGTAAAAAAAGTTGTATAATAATATATTTTAACATATTATTGCAATATGTCGAGTGGGCTAGAGGGTGTGAAAGTAGTAAGTGAAAAAGGTTATAAATGAGCTCAGCTGGTGCTAGGGGAGTGTAATGGAGCTTCCCCCTCCCCTCATTTGCATACGAGCGACCGACCGCACTATGTCAGCCGCAGTAATTGCATTCTGAACATGCACTAGTAATGGCCCTGCTTGCTGCTTTATTGCGATCAAGAATTTCATATCCGCTATGCACTATTTTTACTTGCATTCAGAAAAATATGTCTTCTGTATAATAGAAATTATTGAATTAACATGTATATATTTAAGTAAAACATTTAAGTTAAAAATAAATAATCGTAGAAGTAAACAAAAAAACTGTTCATATCTTCATAAATTGAACTGTATTGCTGGCACTTTTAATTTACTTTAATGCATTGTAATAAATAATTTAGTGTTTATATAAGATCACACAGGACAAAAAAAAACATTCCAATATATCATAAATATCGCTCCTTAATATTGTGTTGCAAGCAATTTCTGTTCTTTTCAATTCTTCGTGAACTCATGTAAACCAGCTCCTTCAAGGCTTGAATTTTGTGAATTTTGAGGTTGACTTTATTATCAATTGAATTAATAATTAATCATATTTAACGGCAATAAGTTTATTAATAATACAATTATTATAAAATACAATACACCAAATTTTATATTTATATAGCCTACGAAAAGAATATAAAATATACTGGCAAGTAAGAAGAATCATGCATTAAGACTGTAAATTGAAAAATAAACGAAATAATTTCAAATTAATAGCCAACTTACTTGTACTCTTTATCCTCTAACAATGTCTTAATAATTTTTATATTGACGCAATTATTTATATCAATTTATCTTGTCGATTGCTTTGAAAGTTTTTTTACTGCATCATTGCTGATACGTAAGATACAATCTGTACAAGATCCTCCTATGATAAAGATGTCAATACCAGAACTTGGTCCGAATGTTGAGTTGAGTTTCGAGAGGGACTGTGAGCAACAAGCCAAAATAAATAGAAAAACGCCCTCATCGCATAGAAGAAGGGGTTGCAAGGAAACTAGAATTACAGGTATCACACTAACTAATTTTCTTAATTTACGAAAATGTATGAAAAAGAGATTTGATTGCGCGAAATTGATTTTAAGGTCCTTCATATATCATTATTTACAGCATAGTAAAAGGTGTGATTCTATAAAAAAAAAATCTAAAAATAAAAAGCATATATTAAAGGAGGCTTGTATATTATTACGTTGACAAAAAATACCAAATAATGAATAATGGGGTATATATTTTATATTACATACCTTCTTCATAAACTCCATATAATTTATACTTGGAATCAAAAATAAAATTTAATGTCTCGATACTATATTTATATAGTATTAAAATAACAAAGACTAATTAAAAGAAAGGTGAGATGGAGATTGTTTCTACGTGTTATTTTACCTGTGTCTTGAGTGCCTGAAAATCATTCTATCCACAAAACACATCAAATTTAAGTTACATAAAAAAAGAGTATTCCTCAATTTACCATACGTACAGCCAGCTTTACAGTATATTTTTGTTAAATGTATAATGTTTATAAATAATATCAACTGTACAGCTATAAATTTAATTAAGTTGCTATACAATTATAAAGCATTCTACATTTTTTTTTCTATATTCTTTTAATATTACTAACAAATAGTTCATCGTAAATCTATAGATTTTATCTTTTATTCTCAGTAACTTCATTTAGTATTACAGCTGTTTTATGAGATATAAGACACTTCACAATATTTCAAAATACTATTAGCTGAAATTCAAATGCAAAGAAATATGGTAGCAATAATTATTGAAAGCAAGAAATAACCTATAGAAATAAATATATCTTGTATATTTCATGCAGAAAGTTCAAGTTAGTTTGTATGAATAGTAAATGTATAGCAAATAAAATAACTCTCTTGTTATAATTTTTACTGTGCACCATTAAAATAAAATGTTACCTAACAGATCATAAATTATTGCTCATACTTTTTACCACAGAACCCAGAAGTATGTTGTCCTCGGAGGCAAATTTAACACCACAATTTATCACAGTTAAGGTAATTGCACCGCCGGGTGTGAAAATGAGTTGAAATTTTTGTTTTATTCGTGCAGTTTAAATGGAGAGAGAGAGAGAGAGAGAGAGAGAGAGAGAGAGAGAGAGAGAGAGAGAGAGAGAGAGAGAGAGAGAGAGAGAGAGATTGCAGCTTTTACCTATGTGTAGTGGATGGTTAATACACTCACAGCTAACAAAAATGAGACCATAATATATACAAGATATATTAACGTATATTCCATAATACTATTTTATATCACGATTAAAATGTTGTTAAACTTTAATCAATATTAACGTACAGCACGTAAATTTTCGATTAAAATGCAATAAAAGTCATTAGAAATTTAAAACACTCCCCTTTAATCACATTCAATAAAAAATCTTAAAACTCAAGATATTAATTAAGATTAAGAATTATATATTTTGCTTCTTTTTTTTTTTTTTTTCTTTAAGAAAAGTTCATTATTTGAAACGAAAGCATGTAATCTGAATAAAACACACGAGCATCAAATAAAGACCGTCCTCGATGCGATGCGTGCTTGTTTTTGTGCGAGAGGGTGTAGTCGAATTTCTGCCACCGCAGGAATTTCTGCACTCCACGCAGTCAGGAATGCACGCGAGCAGGAGAAAAGGAAAGGGTCAAGGGTTCCACGTTAAACACACTACACACTCGATCATCGCTCCTTCAACAACAAACTTTTACAAGGCATGTAAACACAGGTAAACTTTAAAAAAAAAAAATCAAGTAAATTATAAATGACAACAGAAGTTTAAATTTTTAAATTTTTATGATAAGTCATAACTAAAACATTATAACTAAAAATAAGTTAATTTTCTAAAATTACTTCATTTTATTTGTATTCGATTGCCATCTTTTACCAAAATATTAATTATTTTAGTAAACAAATTAATTATTTGTCAAGCTGACTAGAATTAAGACAATATCTGCATTAACGTTAACATTTATTGAATAACGTTATGAAACTAGTTAACTGTTTAATTGATATCATTTATTCAAGTTTATCAAAAAATTGAGGATGATCCTATAGCTGCTGAAGTTCAATACAGACTGAATATGTTGATGCCTCAAAGTTTGCTTTTTGTACGAGAGTGCAAAATTATTACAACAAATTTGTTGTGGAACATCAAGATGTGGATATATTTGACTCCTCCTTATGTCACTTCCGGACTCAAGTTATGAGTGCTCTGTTTTAATGCTATTAATGCAGGATTTATTTTCATTTTTGTTTTATTTTTTGTGTATTTCACTTATGTTTAATAAGTATTTGCTTTGTTTTAGTGTATGGTTGACTTATTGTATTTAGTGCCTTGGTTATGTAACCGTTGCTAAATAAATATTAATTTGATGTGCATAAATTATAAGTGTTATCACATAATATAATTTTAAGTCAACCTCCCAATTCCCAAGACCCTAAAATGAGCGTAGTCTGCTGTAATATAGAAATGTGGATGGTTGGTATTGATTGACGTATTTGATTTGATTAAATTAATGGAATACGATTAGTTAAATTGCCAATACATCAAATTAATTACATTGGTATATTATATATATATATATATATATATATATATATATAGTGATGGAACCATGGAACTAAATCAATTGATACCATTTCCTAAAAAAAAAAAAAAAAAAAAAAGAGAGAGAGAGAGAGAGAGAGAGAGAGTTCTTACAGCTCATCCATTTCATACTGAAGTTTATAATTTATTAGAGGAGAAATTAGACCTTCTTACAGAATATTAATTGTAGTTTGTCTCATTATATATTATATACTTAAACTACTGCACAAAAAAAAATAAAAAGCTAAGATTTTGTAATTAAAAATACTGAATGGGGTACTGACCGGTATTTGAGTTAGCAATATTAATAAAAAGTACTGTGAATTCTATGAAGAACGATCCCTATTAGAGCATTCTACGACAATTTGCTGATTTTATATGAATTTTTAAAACTTTTTTTGATGAAGTCATAGCTGAATCTTAAATGGGAAAATGCATCAGTTAACATTGCTAAAATGAAAATTTATTGAGGTAGGAATTTGAAACCTTTATTATCGTGATTCTAGCACCTAAAAACCTTGCAAATGAAGTTTTGGTTACATTACAATATTAAGTATGAGATTTGGTAATGTTAACTGGTATATTTTCCCATTTAAGATTCAATGCTATGACGTCATTTTTGAGAGGTTTTAAAAATTCATATAAAATCAGGAAATTGTCGTAGAATGCTGAAATAGGGCTTGTTCATTATGAAATTCTCGTGCCCTTTGAAATATTGACAAAAACTTGCAACTTTTTTTTTTGGTCAGTACCCCATTATTTGCATGTTATAAGAAAATATTGTTTAAATATCTTAATATCTTATGGAAATTTTGTTTTTTAATGTGTTAAAGCATTTTCAGAAAATTTAATAATATACTACGTGGTTAATAATTTTTGTTAATGTATAAATAGTTATGTTTTTGTATTGTTGTTATATGTCATGTACTTGTTCTTTTGCTATTTAAATAGCCAAAAGAACTGAATAAATAATACATTATAGTAAAATGAATCAAGGTTAAAATATCTGTAATGTAAAGAAAAACAAACTTGTTTTGAGTGTTTACTTTGAAATTAACTAAAATCACCTCCCTAACATCAAGATGTAAAAAGGGAAGAAAACATTTTAGTACCTCTAAAACAGTGGAGTGTCTCTTGCTTGCAAAAATATGTGTATAAAATTAATTAATTAATATTTTACGCGTACAAGATGAATAATTATTGAAAATATTATTACGTATGTCTAATTGTATTTTGTGACTTGTTATGTTTTAAGTTACATTCCCCCATTTTTCTTTTTTCCTCTCAACTTTTTTATGTCACAAAAGAATTGTAGTAAATTAAACACCAAAAAACATAATTACTCTGAATTAAATTCTCTACACAAAATCTGATATTTTATGACAACATATTTTGGAAAGATTTCTTTCAAATAAATTTTATGTACATTCATTGCTAGGCAGATCTCTTTCGGGAACTCCGTGAAAGTGATCTGCCTAGCAATGAATATGAATCGCTCCGTGAAAACCTGAAATTTTATGTGTGATATTTTCGAACAGAATAAAATTATATACGTGAATTTATATTTTTTTTTCGGAAAATGCGTTATAAAACTAAATTTTAAATTAATTATGCTACCTCTCGTCGATCCTCCATGTTTACGTAGGCTAAAAAGAGGTAACATTTAGCTCGAATGGTGCTAGAGAGACAAAAATTCGTTAAGTGAACTAACCCCTGTTATAACCACCACCCGCACGCCATTTATAATGTGTAACCATGTTCCTGTCGTAACTGTACCACACAAGTGAGTAATTTTTAAACATTAGTGCTATGAATAAAGGTATAAACACTTAGTTTACATACATGTTCAAAATATATAATATATTTCAAAGAAGAACTTAAAATAATAGTGATGGACAGTTAAAAAATGCTGCAACTAATGAGTAAAAGCAAAATAAATGGCTGAAAATTAAATAAATGTTTTAGTAAAATGTTTCAAAGTTTTTATTAATGGTTCCCTGACTCCACGGCACAGTTGGGCACAGTTAGGTGCCAAGTTCAATCTTGTGTTCTATTAACATTGTAATTTGAACTTGGCAGCCCGGTTGTTAATCCCCTTGTGCTTCGGCGCAATTGTGAAATTCACAGAGGTACCTAGTCAAAGACACTTGGCTGAACTGTGATTCTCACAAAATGGCCGAACTGTGAAAATCACAGTTCGACCAATGGTTTAGACTTGGTAGCTCTCCCCCGCCCCTTCTCCTTATTAATTTTTTATTTTTTCATTTCATTAAAGCTAATTAAGTTAACGTATTACTAAAAAAATGTAGTTTTTTAAATATTTTTATTTTATCATGGTAATTAACAGAGTACTCTAGCATAAAAAATTAAAACATTGATGCTAGCAGCTGCAACTCTTTTGTCTCTATCCCGCATATTGGCGGCCATGATGTCTGGTGATAGAATCCACTAATCAGCATTTCATGCAGCAGAGTTGAATTCATTGCCTGTAAAATTATGAAAATGAGATTATAACACACATATGAAAAGATTTTGTAAATATTTAACTCACCACATAAGTAGCTAGCCTGGGCATAACTTCCTCAGTGTTGAAAGAAAAGAGAGAATTCAAGGGGGCGGGCTGGGCTGGAGAAAGAAAAGCTATGATAGGGCCTCTCATGATGTTAGAATTTGTAATAATCACTGTAAAAAAGAAGCAATTTATTAGAAAAAAAAGAACTTTGCTATTTCAATATACTTTTTAATATATTTCTTACCTTCTTTAAAGACTGCAAAGCAGACTTTTCCAATAAAAAAGAGACAGCATCTCTGTTTTTGTTGACAATGACACCCATATCATATGTTGTATGTTGCTTTTTTTTTTCTTACTTCAATTTTTTAGAAACAGATGGCGCTACCATCCGGGTATAAATTTTTTCAAAGTCCAAAATTAATAAATAAATTTGATAATAATTAGATATATTGCCAATGTAGTTTATTTAATGAAAAAAAATATCAGTTGGATATTATATATATCAATTAAAGCATCATTTAAGCCCCTTCTAGTTCATAGTCGATACAACTTCAAAGAGTGTATTCAATGTGCCAAGTTACGCCAAGTTTAGAAAGCTAGGATGCTCTGGGGTACCTAATATAAACACTGTGCCCTACTGGATACTCATGGGCATTACAGCTTACCTAACTGTGAACCTTAACTGTGCCCAATTGTGCCCTACTGTGCCGTGGAGTCAGGGTTATATTTAATTGTTATAATATTATTTTGACAATTGATTATAGTAACGTCAGCTATCTATGGATAATTTTGGGGATTGCAATTAAAGGTCGTTTTCATAATATTTACAAATTATTCAATTCTTGTAATATAATTATATAATATATACAATAATATCATGATATGAAACATGTGTTTAAAAAAAAGGTAATTGCATACTTGGTTTTCTAAATCTCAATTTTTGCAAACAAGTAAAAATATAAATAAATAATGTATAATATATTATTAAATAACTATCCACGATTTGAATTCTTATAATCATTTCATAAAATACGATATACATTTTTTTAATGACAAAAAACAACATTCAATTTAAACGTAAATGGTAATCACTAATCAGTTATGACTCTTAGCTTCGTTTATTTTATTCAAATTATATACCGTTTAACCAGTGGCGTGCGGTCCATTAATGCGTTGGATGCGGCGCATCTAGGGAAAATTTGAGCTTTCTTTAAAAAATATAAATATTTAATATTTTCTTTTTTAATTTCATCACGTCATATTTCAATAAAAAATAATAATTTATCTTTGTCTATGTGAAAATCTTCGTTTGAATTTATTGAAGCGTTTACCGCAAAAACGTAAATGAATTCGCGGTGCAATGCAAAGACGCCCTCTTGCATGAAAGCGGTAGACTCCCTCAGCTTTATTTTCCCCATGCATGAATCTACATTTCCCCTCCCGCACCCGTTTTTTCGTATAGTTTTATCATCAAAGAAAAAGATGAGCTTTCTACCGATTTAGGAGGTGGGGGCGAGCTTCAGTCCTGGGAGGGAGTTGAGGGAGGGGAGCGACGACGATCGAGGAGCCGATGTTTTTGCCTCGTGGATCATCGTGGATTATCGTAAATTATATGCTGCCGGGAAAAAAAATATAAGATTTGAAAACTTTATCTCTTATTTTTAAAGCAAAACAAATATATAGTTTCACAATTATGAAATCCACACTATAATTATTTTAAACGAATAAACTCATGTTCTTAAATTGAATTTACCTTTCAAAACAACAAATTATTTGAAAGAAATTACGTATCTTAGAATTCTTAGAAAATAAAATATTGATTTATTGACTATCCTGATCAATCCGCGTCGCGGATCACAATTAGAATTTAAAACAAGTTTTCAGTTTAGCATAAATATGTATTGACTGCAGAGAATAAAATGTGTATTTTTTTTTTCACGTATTGCAGCTGTACATATAGGAATCACAATACAAAAATTATATGTATTGTATTTAGTGAAAATATTTATATTATATATTATAATATATGCTCGATCATGAATATAACTGTCATACGATCGATATAAAAAAAGACATTACCGACAAAAAATTTAACTCGTCTTACAAGTTGATTTAAAAAATTATTTGTGATTGATTTTAGAATTGTATAAAACGTCAAAATATAATAAATTTTTGTGTTATTTAAATACTTAAAAAGTCGCCTGCCACGCCCCCTTTTTAATTTTTTTTTCAACTGCGGCGGGCTATCCGGGGGCCCCCCCGACCCCCCTTTTGCTGTGTCCAGTCCCATAATTTTGCCGCCGCATTACTGCCTGCTAAACCCACCGCACGCCACTGCGTTTAACGATAATTATTTTTGCATCCTTTATAATTTTGTTTGATTTTCATTTTCAGTTAATTTACAGTGCAATGCATACATCGCAATATTTAAAATATATACTGCTCCATATTTATAAATAAAATATAAAAATTGAAATAGCTGAAAGAACTGTTTATACAATGCATATAATGATAAAATAGTAATACATGTACCCAAATAGCTTTACTATATAATACATATTATATACTTTAGATATATACTTTTTTCACAAGCAGAGTAGGAAAAAAGGAAATCTACATGCAATATGTATACATAGTAACTCTCATTTATTTTGTGTAATTGGATGGAACATAGAATGTGTTTTGGAATTGAGATAGAGAGAGGGAGAGAGAGGGAGAGAGAGAGAGAGAGAGAGAGAGAGAGAGAGAGAGAGAGAGAGAGAGAGAGAGAGAGAGAGAGAGAGAGAGAGAGAGAGAGAGAGAGAGAGAGAGAGAGAGAGAGAGAGAGAGAGAGAGAGAGAGAGAGATGAGAGAGAGTAAAGTGAATGGTGATTGCTTACAAATTACTCAAATAAAAACAATAGCCATGCTCACATATCGAGAGCAAAATCTGGCGTCACATATACACAAGTGTCTAGCACCATCAACCTTCTGAGTGCTAAAGTGGTCTTGGCCATACACTGTACGTATAAGGGGCCTCGAAAGTAAGCGAGCAACCACAATTTTTGCATGCATGCTTTTAGAGACAAAAAGTTGTTGTAATGTTTTCCACAACAGAATAATGTTGGTTTTATGTTTATATATATTCTTACATTACTGAGCCCGACTCCTTTACTATCGTACTGAATAAATGATGTGGTTAACGCTGCTATATAGCCACCATTTTCTAAAGATAATGTGCAAACATAAGAAGTAGTGAAAGCATGTTTTAGAAAGCAATTTTGGCAGTTTGCCATATACATTACTATATAGTATAAAAAAAAATGAAAAATATGAGTGTGAATAACTTTTACTTTTTTATTTACCCAACTTGTCAAAAAATAGTGATAATAGCTAGTTGAAAAACTTTTGTAAAAACGATTCGTACGTCACTTTGGTATTATCATATCCCCGTTACAATATACTATTTCATATGAAGTCTTAATATTAATTCAAATATTGTAAAAAGTAAAGAGGTCTTATTTATGTTAGCAAGATTTAAACCGTATTTATTCTAACGCCTATAACTATTTAATACTGGTACGGATTATAGCCGGGGAGTATACAGTACATGGAATATATGACTTTTTGCATACAGCTATAGTGAATTCAGCAAATATTATGTTATTAAATTAAATTATACTGTTTATATAATATTATTTATAAAATTCTTGTGCTGTAAATTTGTCCAATAATAATAAACATGTAAAAGCGATCGCCATAAAGTTTCAGTGTTTGTTGTTGCTGGCCAACAAACGCTTTGTAAGGAGCTCCATTTCACACGCGATCGCCTCGACGAACAGCACGCATAAATATACACTACCTTCTTTAGCCTGATAGTTTTCTTAAAATAAAGTTTCTTTCTTTTATCAAGAAACGTAGATACGAGGGTTGATTCACTGTAAAGGGGTGAAAATATATCGAGATAAAAATGAAAAATATAATAATAGAATAATAAGTAATAAATACAACAATTAATTCATACAAAAAGTGAATAAAAAGGAGAAAAATTTTGAAAGTTAAGCAATCAATATATTATCTCTAAACTCTCTACATCTATATGTTTTATATCCAAATTTTGTCTGCTGCAGTCTTACATTCTTTAATATCTGTTGTTTCTCTTTCATTCTATTGCGTATGTGTGCTTTTTGCTGTTTTTTAATTTCAGTGACTTTTAGCACATATTTTTTTTTTAAATATATAAAATGTAGGTCTCCCTCTCTCTCAGCACGAAGTTTCATGGAGTGCTCTCCATTCTTGAGAAAGCAGCTGAGAACACGAGGAGTCTCAAGGAGAACATTACTCTCGGTAACAACATTCTCTTCCCAGGTCAGAGGGTGCAAGATCTCCGGTTTGCTTGCTCGAATATTCCGTAAGTAGCTAGCACGAAATATGACACGCACATATCAAGCATGCTGTCAGAAATGAAAGGTAATACACAGCAAGAACAAGAAAATGTACAGTATTTCTGCAGGAATAAAACGTTTACTACAAAAAGCACAATTATTATAAAAAAAAATAATGATAAATTAATTTTAATGAAAACATAATATTATAAATATAATTATTATGAGAACATCAACTTTTGCAAAACCAGACAATCGTAATTTTAAGAGTTTTTGCTTTACCTCTCTAAAATGGTAAAACCACAAATATCGCAACTAGCAAAATTAAGTATAACTCCTCTTTTTTTGGGCAATTAAGTTAATTGCCTAATTTCTTGTCACTTATATTGTTAATTATATTGCTATATATTATAGATGGACATTTTATCGGCTTGAGTCTATATAACCTCGGAAAATTTCCTTTTCCAAGAGATGACAAAATAGCGCTGATGTTTTAATTGTTGGATAGCAATTGCCATTTATTTGCTTTTTTTATGAAGGTAATTTTCAAAGGCAAAGATGACTGTTCACAATACGCGGATATTGCAGAAAATGTTATGTTATATATATGACATGAATATCACAAACTCTACTACCGATATAGAAGAGACAATGGTAAAACTCGTAAAAGCCATTGTTGGTGATTGCTCTTTGTATGCAGTTTACTACAATGCGTTATTGTCATTACCACTAAAAAGCATGCATTGATATTGTTACATCCCAGTAACAATGTTATATAATTATAAATTATATATTTATGTTCAGCGGTAAATCCGCATATTAAGCCGATTTTGAATTGTTAATTGAAACCAGTGCATGATGATTATAAAATGTTTACATATGGGCAACTTATAGAATACAAATAAGTATTACATAAATTAATAAAGCAATTAAAACAACAGTGTTTTTCACAATGTTTCTCCAATTAGTCCATAAAATATATGTAAAAATTAAAATGCTTTTCACTCAATATTTCAGCAGAAGTCAATCACTGCATGTTCATATTACAAAAATTGAGGCAAAATTATTCCCGCCCTTTGATGCCTCCTGAAGCTGGTGATCGAGGACATAGAGAGCACCATGCAGGAATTTCAATTTAGGGTTGGGCTGAGGGTGCCAGTCGTCCCGGGGCGAGCCACCGTGCCATAATCTATACATAATTTTAATTTTTGCCATTTATTAAATCGTGATAATTAAAGTTTCAATATACTTTTAATTCTTTTAAATAGTTCTCAAAACAAATTTAATAACAATTTGGTGTTTAAATACATTTATTGAGTCAATTAAACTTTTAAAGAAGTAGTTCATTAATTGTGATAAATTTAAATTCATTAATTGGATTAATTCACTTTGATTAAATACGATTGCTAATTTAAAGGCATTTTAATTAACACGTGTACATTGAAAAAAAATATATATTGTTCTCACTATAACCACGTTTAGTGTTATTGAATTATAGACTGACGCTAATTAACAATTAACGGAAGCCTGAATAACTTTCTGGAGAACTTTTTCACTGTACTTATTCAATACTCTTCACAATATCAGGCGCGGATCCACAAAAAAAAAATTCGGGGAGGGGTGGTCTGCAAAAATTCGGGAGGGGCTGTCTAATGCTAAAAAAAATTGGAGTGGGGGAAACGCCTATATTGCCCATGTTAAATCCAAAATTTCGGGGGGGGGCCCCCCGGCCCTTGATCCGCGCCTGCACAATATATATAATATACATATAAAAAAAAATGTTGCTAAAAATTATTCTGTGCATGATATTTAAAAACAAATTTAAAAATAAAAATATGCCAGGTTCAACCATAAATACATAAAATATAATAAGGCATCAATTTATTATGTCAATTTACTCTACATTACAAAAGTACAAGAAAATGTTTTTTTGACAAGTCGTCATGTAAAAACCTACATCAAAAAAAAAATCTCTAAGGTACAATCTTTTAGTGATATATAATTTAAAGATTGATGCATGTTTATAAAGATCCATATAAATGTAAGGGAGTGTTATACTAACATTCCAATCTACCCTTGGGAAATCTAACTGATAGCCATGCAGGCTCAAAGCTAGACAAGCGAGAAATAGCCACCACCGTCGGTCTCTTGCGTGTTTTGATGAGGAGCCATTTACTCTTCATGCCAAGTACACAGTCGAGCTAGCTATAGGCTTTATACAATTCCGTTTGGTATATATGCGGCATGTACCCTAAGTGCCATAAAAATAGCTTCTCTATTATATACTCACTTTTTTGCCCATTAAAGCTAGGCAGCTGTTTTGCCCCTTTTCGTTGTCTAAAATACCAACTTATGCAACTTGCCAGACATTAATGTAAAATAATATATTACGCGAACTTCAGGGAGTTTATAGTTGCGATTTGTAACAAACTTACAATAATTAAACTACAAAGAAATGGAAGTTTTGAAAGATAAGGATGCATGATATAATTTTATTAATATATCGTATTTATAAATTCTACTGCATATAAATGCGCATATATGTTAAAATAGTATAATATAGTCAGTATAATCATGTAATAAAGAATATAATTAAAGCGAGTCTAATAAGATTTAAATTCGATAAAAATACAATTAAATAATTTTGTCAAAGCTCATTTCACATATAATATACTATATTTATATAATATGTCCTATATATATTTACACTAATTAAGATAATTTTTAAAAATTAATCTTGATCCTCAAAAATTATTTTTCTACAAAAACATATGCATAACAATTACGATACACATTATATTAATTTATATTTATTAAATTTACAAAATGGATAATATAAAATATATTGCTATGTAATAGTATCTCTCTAGCTGCCATAATTTGATTATACGGTCTACATAAATTATACTCTACATCAAGATAATTAAAATCCTATTATTCTCTATTTCTAAATTCCTTTAAAAGTTTGTTTTAAACTTTAAGAGTTGGTATTTTTTTTTCATCTGCATGCTAAATTAAAGAAAGTTATTAGCGATGTTTGGTTGGACGTACCATGCAATGTACTTAATTATGTACTTTTTTTTTTGTCTCATTGCAAAGTGAGATTTGGGATTTGAATAGTTATTTGAAGAAAAGGGTGGGGGAGGCAATCGGTGAATGGCCGGCAGCCCTTTGGTTTCTGTCTGGCTTTCTCAAGTACCTCCTGGGAAATTTAAAGGGACGACTTCTCTTTCGGGCAAAACACATTTTCTGCTGCTATGCATTGCTATAGGCGAGCTTTTCAATAAGAGAAACTTACACGCCTCAAAATTTGGCTCAAATTGTACAAAAAATAGCTTTTAAAACTATAATAAAAAGGTAGGGAAGCTAACTTTAAAAGAAAACATAATCATATTATATTTAATTATTTATTTATGGTATACAAGTTTTACATATTAATAATCGTTTTTAAATTGACTAGAGGAAAAAAAAGAGAAAACACCAGTCTTAAGAAAAAAAATCATACAGAGAGCTTATATAACCAACGATGTATTAGGATAAATTTGGTTTGAATCAAATTTAATAATATAATATTATAATATATTCCCTAATATATTTAATCATTATAAAATTAAGTTAATTAAGTTATTGACATTTGAAATATAAATAAATTATATAGAAAGCAATTATATTAAGAAATTATTAATAACTTTGGAAATAAATTTAAGTAATTTAAATTTTTAGTAATGAAAAAAAATCAATATGCCTAAAAGCTTAAATGTTGATTTATTATCCAATTAATATAAAACAGTAATTAAAAAGTCAATTAACTATTTTTTTATGGAGCACAAATTTATCCTAAGTTATATAGTTATGCAGCATACAGAGTTATTATTGAAGGTCATGAAGGTTATGATTGTTTTAAAATACGCGGGACGCAATAGTATCATATGGACTTCACATTTTTCCTGTGCCACAAATATCAAATTACTGGCTAAATTTCCATAAGCAGCTGCATCACAAGGACTATAAAATTTATTAGCTTGCAATAAGGAGGTAAATGTTTGGTTTTTTCTACACTGTAACAATTAACAATATAACATCATGAAAGTGTTTAGTTCGCTGATCTCAACTTGCTAGAATTTGCATAAATTGCTGATGTCATTTTTATACATTCCGTAAAATGGATGGAGATCAGCAAATTCTAGCAAGTTCAAATTGTGGTGAACTGACACTACCACGTTGATAATTAACATTGTAAAGTTTGTGAAAAAATACAGAGAAGAAATTAAACAAAATATATTTTAAATTAGTTGGAATAAAAAGTGGAATGCAAGGTAGATCAAACATTTGCCAACACTAAAATAGTAAGTTCTTTTATGCTCAGTTTTGTTTGAAATTATCTTATTTTTATACAGTTTTCATACATTAGCAATTCCTAAAAAAAAAAAAAAAAAAAAAAAATACACACTAAAAATGCACATTATATTCATGTACATAAATTAATATTTTAATATTTTTATTTGTATTCTAAACTAACATTTGTCTACAGGTTGGTTCAATGTAAAAATGAATTGATGCCAGGGTTGGTCTGGGACAAAAAGGCTAGCACGATCTGGATCTGGTTTTAAAAGGACCTAGAGCTCGAGGAAGGAGAGGTACATTCATTGTCCTGGAAAATTTCCCACTTGCAGCCTTGTTTCACCATGCCATGTTATTTGTACGAGGCATGGTGATTAACAAGGCCACAACTTTGCCTTTAGACAAATTTTCCGAGGCGACAAGTGTACAATATTGTTCTCATTTTCTCCTTTAGAGGGCTAAAAGGGGTCAAAGATGCCTGGAAAAAGATGTGTGGGGCTCAATACACAATATTGCCAGACCGACCTTAATTGGCATGATTATATTGACAGTCGTTTATTGAAATGCAGCATCCAAATTATATGGATTTCTCAAATGTGTTACTTGCAAATATTAATTGTTAGTTATAATATTATTGGTAGACATTTTTTAAAGTATGATTTATCCAACCTAAGTGTTTTCAGAAACACAAGACAAAACATTTTTATATATATTTTCATCACTGTACTCACTTTTGCAGTATGGCTTCATTGTCACTGATAACTGAACTATAATTAAACTTAGATTAATTTAATACTTTTAATAGTAAAATAAGGCTATAAAATAATTAAAACTTTTGATGGATCAACTATAACCGGGGAAGTAAAATTTTACATTAACAATATAATAATGCTATTAAAGTTTAACTGTTTTTTTTACGTATTTCATATTATGTACAGTATATATTTACTATATTACTCTCTGTAAAAATCTATACCAGCAACATTGGCTTAGTTTTATGATTAAATATTGTAATTATTATTTCAAAATAATTATTAAGGTTTTTTGTTCATGCCTCTATAAATACATGGATTGTTTCACATACATTTTGGTTACAATAAACTGTGAACACTGGACTGCCTAAATTAAACATAACATTAAGGAAACCTTGTGATCAAAGCTTATTTTAATAAGACTACGTTAAAGATAAACTTTTTGGAATCTCAGGTTTTACATCTGATAGTCTCAACTTTTTTCAGGTGCAAAACAGTTACATATTTCTGTTAAGTAATATTTTAACATTAATTGAATACTATGGAAGTTGGAAGTCAAAATTATTTTGTACACAATGTCATACAATAATTTTAAAGATAAATGCTACAAACTTAATTAAGTGCAGTAATTATATTTAGTGGGACAATATCAACGACTGTATACTGGGAGGATGGCCTAGAACTTCAAATTAATAAACCTTGATATTCAACAATTTTCTTCAACTTTCGGGAAAGTCCGCTAAATAAGCCACGTGCTCAAGCGGTGTCTTTGAGGATTTCAAAGATTTGACAGCTTGACAGATGGCTAATTGGCTAATAAAGCGGCACCTTTGACAGCAGAACTTTTGTAGCTGTGTAGGCCAATCAAATGCGCTATGGAAGTCAACGTCATGACATAGCAGAGTTCAGACATGGTGTTGCAACGGCAGCAAAAGCGGACGTTTTTAAAGTTAATCCGTCCTCCCAGTTAACAGTTCTTGGCACAATATAATACAAACACAAAGAATATATAATTATAATTTTGTTTTATCTTAATTTCTGAAACTTTCTACTTTTTTAAGCACTATTAAGAGGAATGAATATTAAAACAAAGCTGGTATTACATGATTAAAATTTCCTAATTATTTCATACAATTTTCCATAGGAAAAAATTTATTTGTTAGCATGGAGATGAAATTTTCTTGTAAGGAAAAATTGTATGCAAAATTGTATCATGCAATACAGTCTTGAAACTTGGTAAAACCCAGAACGAATTTTCACTGAAAACATCTTTCAAATCTTAGTTTAATTAAGGGGCATTTCCATGGAGCGTGGAAAGCGAGAAAATCGCGTGCCATAGCCAATCAAAGGCTCGGAATTTCTTCGCCTTGCGGGGAGCGTTTTTTTGCCAACCATACGAGATTGAAGTAAGTGCGCTTTTCTCGCGCCGCCAAGCCCCGCTCGACATCGCTCCATGGAGATGCACCTTTATGCTTCACTAATACCATTTTGCTTGCCCTGCTGATGAGATGCTGTTATTACTGCTCCGCTGCAATGAACAGCTGTTTGCATGAGAGGTTTTAGAAGAGATATTCCGTCCTTTTTTATTCTCCTAGCTAACTAAGAACTTGAAAAACTATCTGTTATTACATATAAGTAACATATATATTAACTAACAAACAAATAATGTTGTTGTTTATTAAGTAAGTACAGCCTAATTTTCAAAATTTTACAACAACAACAATAATAATAGTAATAAATGAAATTTATCAAAAATTTCATTAATTATATAACCATATTATATTATCTTAAGCATTTAGAACTTTCAGTTACTTTAAGGTTCATATTTCACAGTTAGCTCCGATAACAATTTAACATTTTGGCCATATAAGTAGAAAATACAGAAAAGTACTGTAGTACATTCAAGGCCCTTCATCTGTGTTATAGAAAGTTTGCTATAGTAGAGAGCTAAATACACAGCTACCGTATATTAAAATTCTCTGGGTCAGTGGTGAAGTCAAATTTATAAACTATAATTTTACTCAGGCATTTTTGAAGCTTCAAAAAACTTCACAGGAATGTTGAAATTTATATAAAACAATAAATTAGGAATTAAAAGAAACCAATGAGATTTCAAAATATTCTTTTTCGCTAATAAAAATCTAAACAAAATCTCTGTCGATGTGTAATAACGACCAGGAGTTACTGTATTTCTCATGATAGTAAAATCAACAACTTCATATTAGATACCAGTGGAATGCCTGACCGCACCACCACCTAGATGCTCACTTGACGTTGCACGCCAACACTAGCCGTACAGCTGGTTGCTCGGCAGACCTGCCTTGCGTACAGCAGCCCACTGCACACCACTGAAGAAAGGATGACTCTTGAGGTTCTCCATGCCATGACTTCCAGAGCCCAGCCTCTCATAGGGGTCAGGCTTCAGCAGCTACAACAACAACAAAATGGTGTTCTTAAATAGGAAACACAGACTAGCCATCACCCATAAAATATTTCTCTAAATAAATAAGGGATAATCCTTATTATTATGCCCCATTTACTTCAAAGTCAAAATGATGAAATATATTTATTTTGAATTGAACATATAATTAACAGTACAACCCATTTATATGACATATAACTACATACAAAGAATATATTAATTAATGAGAGTGGAAAAGAATTGGTCCCCACTCCAGATTATGCAAAAAACATAAATTGACATACCTCAGTGAGGAGTAACTTTGCTTCTGCAGAGAGCCAATCTGGCAGGTACAGCAGTGTGTGGCTGTGAATGCCTCCAGGGTGACAGCTCACCAGGGTCTGTGGGCACATGACAGTCAGCCACATTCTACAATACAGGCAAATTGTGGGTACAGTAGTGCTTGTGTATTGGGAGCATTTGTAAATCTTCTTTTAATTTTCTTGTACTGGAACTACTGATGATAGATTGAAGTCATAATTAACAGTGCACTTATGTTTAGCTTTATTGTATGCTTAATCTTTTTACTTAGAACCTCAGAGAGTCCTTTTGTTTTACATATTATAGCTGTTGATCAAAGTGCTTAGTTTATTATGAAATCATTAATATAAAATTTGAAAAAGAGAAACAGGTGACATTTTGCTTTAATCATTTTGAAAAGAAAAATCTCATCCTGTTTCATGACCCTGACTCACCTTGCCAATAAGCAGTTCGTATAGCAGAGCCCCTAAGCTCCACCAGTCCGCTGGGGCTGAGGGTGGGGCCACGCCCTTAGACTCTGGGGCTGCGTACATAGCCTCTGTGGCCTGGTTGTTCACCACAGTGTCCACACTAGGCCACTGGGCGGTGAACGTAAGCAGCACTCTACCATCACCACCAAGCAGGAGGTTGTCTGGACGCAGGTCACTGGGGAAAAATGAGGATTCTTTTTACAACTTCAGCTTATCTTTGAACTGCAAAAATATTTGCAGTATGTATGTATGTACATAATAAAAAATTATGTTGAGACATTATTATTTATTTCAAAATACTGTACAGCATTCAGTAATGACACTTGGAAAAAAAAAATTAACATAATTACGTATATCAATCATAAAATTGGTCAATGATAATACAAAAGTAGACAAAGTATATTATGAATATTGGATTGAAAATTAGATGGAGAGGAGAATAAGTGCTGGTAGGAAGATTGTGAGTAGTATGGCAGGGTTGTCTTGCACTGAACTGTTGTCTAATAACGCTAAGCTAGCTGTGTATAACTCTGTACTAATACCAACTTTGATGTATGGGTCTGATGCATGGGTGTGTCAAATAAAGCAAAGGAGTAAGTTGAATGCAGTTGATATGAGCTTTTTAAGGAATGTGTGTGGTAAAGTGATGATGGATAGAGTGAGAACCACATGGGTGATGAATAAGTGTGGACTGAAAGAAAGCATAATTGATAAGTATGAACGTAGCATGCTAAGTTGGTTTGGACATGTTGAGATAATAAGTGACAAACGAATTGCAAAACAGGTGTTTACAGGTACATGGTGTACAAGGAATAAAAGGATTAGGTAGACTAAAAAAGGTTTTGTTGGATGTGATTGCAGAATGTTCGAAGATCAGGGGTGTTAAAAGTACTTTGTGCAATAGAGAGTGTAGAACCTGGCTGAAGGCAAAAGAGTATTATGAGTATTTCTGAAGCAAGTGGAGTATGTAAGAATCTAATACTATGGAGGGCAATTTGTAGACGGCCGAGGTAATAATGCTTCTGGCTTACTCCGTAAGGGATATGGCGTCATGATATGTATACACTGAATATGTATGAAAATTAGAACTATAAAACAAGTGTCACTGTAAAATAAATTTTGGGACAAAATAATGCTATATAAGGCAATTAACTTTTTACGTACATGTGGAGATTAATTACAAGACTCAAAAATCTAACCAATATGCCAACTAGAGACAGGGCTACTTGCTCACCGGTAGACAATACCACAGTTGTGGAGGGCTTCTAGAGCCAATACAAGCTGAGAGGCCCAATGTCGAACGGTAGCCTCAGGTAGGCGGGGACGTGTAGAGAACTCAAGAGGGCGTGAGCTGCGACGGCCTCCCACTTCCAAGCTTCCTCTTCCCTCCAGCAGGTCCTGATGAACAAAGGGAAATGTGAGAAACAGGGAACTAAAAAGCTAGGTAAAATTATTAGGAACACTTGGTTGAGAATTTATACCGTAGCTAAGCAGTTATCAGATCAAAAAGATTAGAAA
Organism: Siphlonurus alternatus; assembly: GCA_949825025.1. Taxonomy (NCBI): domain Eukaryota; kingdom Metazoa; phylum Arthropoda; class Insecta; order Ephemeroptera; family Siphlonuridae; genus Siphlonurus; species Siphlonurus alternatus. Next base: position 39,784,138 of record OX463780.1, read on the forward strand.
TAAATTAACAAGAAATATTAAACAGGAATGAAAAACGAAGAACTGACTATCAATTGTATATTATTAGGAGCATCCAATTCAAATCCCTCAGGTCAGGTGAAAGGTACTCACATCACAGCTGTATCTGCGCTCGATCACCCTGGCCCTGGAGGCTGCTGCCAGGTGGGCCGTGCTGGAGCGAGCACGCCCTGAAGAGCTTCGTCTTCGTCCTCGGGCTCTCTCTTCCTCCTCCACCTCCACCGAGTTGCTTTTGGTCCCCACCACACCTCGGCCTTCAGCCTGCACCACAACACAACTTGTTAGATACAGCATTAAGACTCTTATATCAAATAATCATTAACTAATGGAACTTAATGTTTTGGTTCAATAAAAACAATTTGCTTCAAATACCTCACATACAGTATCAATTTTTCCAATTAATTTATTGGCTCCTTATCACTAACATAATTTTTTTTAGTACAAGATAGAAAAATGCAACCAAGTTGGCAAAATTGAAAATCTATAACAAGTACAATCAATATTAATGAAAAATTAAAAAAAAAATTTCAGCTTTGGACTCTAGACATCCAAGTCATACTCTTTACACAAACTTAATTATCTTACCTCTCCTTCTTGTTTTTTCTTCGCAACGACATACTGTACTGCCGATGGCTTCTCAGACCTGGCGAGGCTGCCAGTAGCGACCTTCTCGCTCCGCTGTAAGGTGGCACTGACTGACTGCAGCAGCTTCTGGGCGTTCTGCACCAGCTCTGCCGTGTCCAGGCCCATCCACGAGAACCGAGCAGCCTTGTTGACGCCGTTGAGACCCAAATTCTCCTCTGCACTGTTGGTGAACGTGACGAAGCCCTCGGGTTTGTTCATGTTTATGTCATCTTGCTGGTCAGTCAGATCTTGAGCAAGAGGAGGCAAGTCTTCAGTGTTATTGTCTGTAGCTAAAGTTAGGTTGGAATTGACAATGCTTGTGACGTCAATTTCTTCTCTAGTAACTTCTAGTGACTCATCTTGTAATAGTAATTTTTGGCCTAAATAAGCATTTCTTTGGCTAATTGGTCTTGGTAAAGATTGTGGATTTGAATTGATATAAGCTCCAAGATGATCCCATAGCTTGCCACCGCTGAAAAGTAAAATTATAATTAAATTAATGTTTAAATGGATAATAAATGCTATAAACAATAGAACTAATACGTAGTATAATTAATTTTCTTAAAAAAGTGACGTTATTTGATTAAAAAGAGGAATGGAACAAGTACAATGGAAAAAGATTTGTTGGGAAAGGAGATAATGTAGCTCAAGCTTTTAGCCTTCATTAGCCCAGCAAAAAGAGAAAAATTTAAAATTACATTTTTTTAAACCTTTTTTTTATGGTTGATTGATTGGTTGGTATTTTGGGGCAATTGACACATTTTGGTCATGTATGCCCCCAAACATATGTTTATGGCTTAAAGCTCAAACTATCTCCTTCCCCAACATATATTTTTAGTGCATGTGTTCATATCCTCTTTTTAAACAAACAATAGAATTATGTAATCTTATTAAAAGAAAAGGATAGGAATAACCAGCAAGGCCTTACCGATCGAAAGAGTCACAGCAGGTGGAAATTCTTGCGGTCACAGAGGTTCACTCGAAAGTTTTTACATTTTTGAAACGTTTCGCATCGTGGAGATGCTTCTTCAGTCACAAGAAGAAGTAGAATCTGTGACTGAAGAAGCATCTCCACGATGCGAAACGTTTCAAAAATGTAAAAACTTTCGAGTGAACCTCTGTGACCGCAAGAATTTCCACCTGCTGTGACTCTTTCGATCGGTAAGGCCTTGCTGGTTATTCCTATCCTTTTCTTTTAATAAGATTATCACAACCTAAATGGTTTATTTTCCTTAATTTGAATAGAATTATGTAGTTAAAAAATATTAAGAACAAATATTTTGTTCTCTTTAATAAAACTTTAATAAAAATTTGGGTCATTTAAATAAAGGACAAAATTTAATTCACTTATTACCAGAGTTAACTGAAAATAATTATTTTTGTAAATTAAAAGATGCCACACTAAAAATTAAAAAAACATTTTAGGGGATATGTGACAATAATACGGTACATATAAGAAAAAATAAATATTTCTTTACCTGGCATGTTCAAGGACTAGGAAGATAGCGGCGTCAGTCTCATGGTACCTGAGGATTTGTACCATGTATGGAACATCTTGGGGAATGATGAGCTCAGCCTCAGGATTTGTTGGACAGGGTGACTTGTACACAGCCTGTAAGCAATATTCAATTAAGACCTGTCGTCAATAACCTTGACTGCTTTGACAAGTACCTTAAGGACACAGCAGTCCTGGGTTGCAAGGTCTGACACGAGCATGCAGCGCCCCACAATGCCTAGTACTTTGTAGTTGCACAACTCAGTGGCAGGACGAGCCAGCGCACTCACACTACTTGCCTAAAACAGAGAATTGATATTAGAATTACAACCTGAAGAAAAGAATTCTTGATGTCAAAATATTGAGGAACTCTGAAATAGAATATTTAAATTTTGCAAACCCATCAAAATATTATCAAAACTAGATTATAAAATTTCATACCATGAACGAACAACAATAAAACTTACTACTGTACCAAAAAACAAAACTGATTTTACAATTATTTTTAGTTACAGTACAAAAATTGAAAAATGAAAATTAAAACTGAACAAACTGCAGTTTACTACAGGTCTAACTAACTGTAGATATGTAACTGTTAACAGTGTAGAAACTGAAAACTCAGAAATAGATTGAAAACAACAGTTATCACTTCTGTTTTTCACCATTGAAAACAATGCCTTACCCATTTCGACTTCTGCTCCTCGATTCCCGCCAGGTGTGTGTTGTAAATACGCTCTGCTCGGATCAAGTATTTGGCGGTCTTGTCTTTGACTATCTGTCTGCGGATGGCATCAGTGTCTCCTGCAAACACCACACATAAATATCAAACTGGGGCAAATGTAACATTATATTCATGCTTTCATTGACATTGACGTAAATTCTTTTCAACATACACACAGCTCTTAATGAAAAAAAAAATAAATAAAAAATAAGAAATAAATAAATAAATAAATAAATAAATAAATAAATAAATAAATAAATAAATAAATAAATAAATAAATAAATAAATAAATAAATAAATAAATAAATAAATAAATAAATAAATAAATAAATAAATAAATAAATAAATAAATAAATATTATTCTATGGAAAAAAATCAATTACTGAAGAAAGCTTGAGTCATATTTATACTGATGATTTCTTTAATCAATTAAGTTAATACTGCCGCAAGTTTGACTGACCTTGTACGCCACTGAGAAGAACTGAGATACCAGCCTTGTAAAAGGCGAAGGCCCCCTCAAAGTGAGCATTTGCCTCATGCTGCTGTGCCTGGCTCACTTGGCACGCAGCCTCAAAGATATAGCCTGCGCCATGGCACGAGTCTGTGCTGGTACGAGGGGAGGGTGAGGGAACTACCGTCTCAGGCAGAAGCAGATCAGGGGCACCAACAGAGTCCTAGAGAACAGAATAAGGTGCTACAGCAAGCCATTTCACAAGGACTCGGGGTTTTATTTATTTATCGGTATTAGTTTATTAAAAACATGAAATTACAATAGCAAGCATTTACAGTGCAAGAACTTTATGAACATATATAAGTGGAGAGGGTCCTTTATTTCGTAAAAGACAAAAACTCAGGGACACTGTATGGTATATGTTCTGTTGATACATTAAAATAAAATATTTATTTTTACGTAAAAAGTTCAGTGGACTGTACCTGCTCTAGGTCAAGGCTGGAGAGAAGCTGTGTGTTGGTAGCAACTGGCCCTTCCTCCTCTTCTTGGTGCTCCTGCTGCTCACACAGAGGGTCAAAGAACTGCAGCAGCTCGCCCCCACCCCTGTCTCTGCGAGGTGAGCTGATCTCACTGGCTGCAGGAGAGTCTGTGTCTGTGGTGTGTCCCTCGTCGTTGTCTGAGCTCAGAGAGCTGCCCAGACTGAGGCTGTCCTCTACTGTGGCCCTCGGAGCCTGCCACGTATCTCCCAGCACCGCACGCCTGTCAGTCAAAGTTAAAATAATAATAATAATAATAATCAAACATCAATTTTAAAAAAAAAAAATCCTATTGCTGCATCAGAACATTTTATTTCCAAGCTAGTGATCCTCTTATGAATAATAACATTCTACAGTACAGTACATAAAAATTGTAAGTACATACATGTATTTTAAAGTGTTGGTCAATCAGGTTAGATTAAGTAGGTATATTATAATTTTCATTTGGAGGGAAGGGTTAGTCAAATAAAAATAAAGAGTATTCAATTCTTAGCCACAACAATTGTATCAAAAATCTCCGAGTATTTTTTTTTTTTTTTTTTTCTATGGAGGGAAAATTTAGGTATGGTACCTAAGTTGAAGTTTTTATTGCAAAACATGATGAAAAAGACAAAATTATATGAAACGTTTCTGAATTATTTTTTTATTCTCTTCTTAATGTTAGGGTATTTCATCAGCAAGTCCAGATTGACTTACGGTGGCAAAGTGTTGGTGTTGACCGGTTCTAAAGAGTCCGTAGAGGCCAGGCGAGGGGTCTGGCAAAGCGGCCTCAGAATGGGGTCAGGAAGCAGGGGGTCTCCATACAGCTCAGCCTCGTCCATGAAAGGGATGGCTGCACGCTGCTCCTCATGGCGAGATGTGCCCATAGAGTAGCCAGACTACAAAAACAAAATAGCATTACTATGTGAACCATGTAACTTGCAGTAATTGAAATTTTAAAGATTTTAGATTTATATAATATATAAATTCCCAGCCAACGTAAAAAATAAAAAGTGGGTAGCAATTTTTTACTTCTTTTGACTGAATAATCCTACTGAATAAAACAAGCACTACTTACACCCATCACTCTATACACTTGTTGTGACTAACTCCGTACGCTCTGACCAACATTTTGAAAGAGTGGAGGGGTACAAGGAGATCTAGTTATGGACTACTAAAACTAGTTCTAACCTCAAAGAACTTGACAAACAGTTGGCTGGTGAAGAGAGATGGATGTTCTGCTGCAAACTCCAGTAGACGCAGGGCACAAACTCTCCGTTCCTCCACCACTTCCTCCTCAAACCTGGGACAATTAACAATCACAATTAATCACATGATCAGCAAACATCATAGACATCAAGATTGCAAACACAGCTAGCACATGAGTCACAGTACACACTAGCTCACTACAAGTGCAAATTACAGCTAGCATAAGTGACAGCAGCTTAATATGCCCTTCATAAAAATCAAAGCTGGAAATTATGAAGCAAGAAGAAACTGCATTTTTTCTTTTTTTTTTTTTAAATGATTGTATGTATTTTGTTTTTGTTTTTTTGTAGTGTCAAATTGATAGTCATATTACCATATTATGCATACCTTCCAAACAGTGTAGATTTTGAAAAGGGAGGGAAATTATCTTTAAGATATAATTTCTGGTGCCTTTGTTGCAGCTCTCGATGCAGTTTCTTGAAGTCATTGTAGCGTTTCCAAACAACAACCTAGAAAAAGTTTATTAGTGTAAAATTAGCCTTGCTACCGGTACCTTGGGTGTGATACATAACAATAAACAGAAGAGCTTGCTTGCAATAATGATTACATAGCTGCTGACAATGCACTATTTAAATGAACCATGAAACAAGCACAAGCACTGATAATCAATAGTCAACATTTACATTATGCATTTATTATTAAATTCCTTTAAAAATGAATTGTATAGGTAGTTTGTTCAGAGATCATTAAGAGTCCTCCTTGTCTTAAGGCTAGAAAATTGACCAACATCGGCAGAGCTTTACAAGATCTGGGCGAGGCGCCTCTAGTGTAGCGCATGTTATGGCCCAGCTTTTGCTGTGGCTCTCGGCAACTGCGCAACAACTCCCATCAGCTATGGCTCGGGCTGTGCCAATGCGGTACACTAGCGGCACCATGCTCAGGGCGCCGCAAAGCGCTGCTGATGCCGGTCATTTTTTAAGCCATAAGACACAGAGATCTCTTTAGTTACTTAGTTTAAGTGATCTTTTTCCATTAAAGGATGCATAGTGTTCAGTGTGGAGTACAAAGCTTGGTTGCTGTCACCTTCAACTATGTATTAGCCATGATATCCAATGCCCTTCACTCACTTGTCTGCCAACTGCTTAATACCACTGGCTCTTTCAGGTGCAGCAAGCAGGTGGGCGGGCAGTCGAGTGGGAGGAATTTGATGCTGTGGCCAATAGCTTTGAAGGCGGCAGCAACTAACCTTTGTTCACCACACCGTCAGCTTCCTTTAGCAAAAAAAGTTCACTTAAATTAAGCGAACTGTATCAATGCACAGCACAGTAGCATTATGCATGACTTGTAGAACTGCGAACAGAGTGCATTGTACAGTAACTGTACAGTATCGGTATCATATGCATATCGATGGGTCCGCAGAGAAAGCGCCGGTTTGCATTTTCCAAAACTTAACAAAATGACGGGTTTGCTTTTGTAAAGAAGGTTTGTTTTCTTCCTATTGTTATTGTATTTTACGACCTTGTTGAAAAAAGCAAACCTGTAATTTTAAAAACGTCTGTTAAATGCAAACAGGCGCTTATTTCTCGAAGAAACTATCGATATATTTATTTACGTATGTGGACAAACTTAAAATACCTTTCATCTCTACTATACTGGAAAAGCTATGGGTATGTATACTGTATGCATATTGCTACATAATTATACTGTACAAAAGATTGGCAAGGGACTTGCATTGTCCATTATGCATATATGTCATATACTGAGATAAAGTTGATATGCATATATAGTTAAAGCTGCAGGTACATACGTAAAAAATAGCAATATGTACCAACAGGGGCGGATCCAGCGCACGGCTCTGGGGGGGAGGGCGGTGCCCTATGTTAAATTTGGGGTGGGAGGGTGGGGCGACGAGTGTAGGGGTAGTAACATCTTCATTGTATTTCAGGATCTTTTGGAAGGGGCAATCGCCCCCATCCCCCTCCCCTTGGATCCGCCCGGCCCTGAATACATACCAACGATGCTCACCTTAGTAATAGCTTCTGGAGATGGTTTAGGATAAACCTGAAAATTTAGCATAATAATATGCATTAGTTTATTAATTATTGTACATGAAGGTGTAAAGAAAATTAGGTATCAAACTTACAATGGATGTAACTTTATAAACAGTGAATCCTTTTCTATGCCTCTGAGGATCTGTGACTAAGAATCTTCGTATCCAACCATCCCCACTTAATGCCATTGTGTGTCATTTAAAGTTACTGTCAAAATTCTAATTAAATTGAATTCAATGCACCATAAACTATTATTTATTAATTATACTTGACAGTTTTGCACCAGTTCCAGACTTCCAGGACAGCTGATAAAAAATCAAATGATTTGAAACGATTTGAAAGATCACATCTGCCCCCTTGTGAGTAATCATGAAACTTAGCTTTCGCGCGGTTTTGTTTGATAATTTCTTCATTTCGATTTATTCCGCAGGTTTTTATTCCCCGTTTATTCCTTATAGTTATACCATATGGTTTATTCCTGATGTGAGCTGGCCAAAATTACTTTGTTATATTTGTTCAGACTGGAAAAAATAAAATATAAAATAAATTACAGTAAAACCTAGCTATAATTAATAATAATTAAGCCATGTAGAAAAGTTTAAATTAATGGCTGCAGTTCATTTCGGCCAAAAAAAAAACGCAGTTTCAAACGCCCCGAGCTACGGCCAACCACTTTCACCCCCATGTTCATTTATTCCTGACTTTTCGCGTTAAATTCGTTAAATTGCACGCACGCGGGCACGCTAGCTCGCGCGTGATCGAGGGAGGATTTTTTTTTTATGTTAAAAAATTCTGGATGAAAGCTAGCTAGCTAGGTGATCTATAATCTGATTATATAGCTATACATATATATAGCTATCTACAGTACGTACTGATGCAGATCCCAGATCGAAGTCAATTAATTATTACGGTTCTCAGATTATATATAGGCTACCCACGAGAAAAAAAACGTGAATAATTCGTCAATATGGGTGAAAATCTCACCCATATTCCCATACATTGAAATATATTGAAGTATGGCTCATGTAGATTGACGCTTCATTCAAGCATATTGACAAATTTTCAGCTATTTATCAAAATAGGTGAATTTCAAGCAGTTTCACTCACCCATTTTGACATATACTAACATATTTTCACACAATTGACTCGTAAAGATTCACGCAGTTTCACGTATATCCAAGTATTTCTAATTTGGTGTGAACTTCACCTACATTGATGCCTGTTGACTTATTTTCACTCACCCATTTTGATAAAGTTTCAAGCATTTTCACGCATTTATTGCTCTACAATTAATATGAAGTAAATTGATTCATTTTGACGTACTTTCAGCTACTTTGACACAATTTAAATTCACTCTTTTTGGCATATTTTCACGAACTTTCACCCTTTTACCGACCAAATTTTTACACCAAGTCTGTTCATGCATATTGACACTTTTTAACATATTTTGACGAACTTTGACCCTTTTACTAACCAACTTTTTCCTTAAAGTCCGTTCATGCATGTTGACACTTTTTGACATATTTTCACGAACTTTCACCCTTTTACCAACCAAATTTTTACACCAAGTCCGTTCATGCATATTGACACTTTTTGACATATTTTGACGAACTTTGACCCTTTTACTAACTAACTTTTTCCAGAAAGTCCGTTCATGCATATTGACACTTTTTGACATATTTTGACGAACTTTGACCCTTTTACTAACCAACATTTTCCATAAAGTCCGTTCATGCATATTGACACTTTTTGACATATTTTGACGAACTTTGACCCTTTTACTAACCAACTTTTTTCATTTAGTCCGTTCATGCATATTGACACTTTTTGACATATTTTGACGAACTTTGACCCTTTTACTAACCAACTTTTTCCATAAAGTCCGTTCATGCATATTGACACTTTTTGACATATTTTGACGAACTTTGACCCTTTTAATAACCAACATTTTCCATAAAGTCCGTTCATGCATATTGACACTTTTTGACATATTTTGACGAACTTTGACCCTTTTACTAACCAACTTTTTTCATTTAGTCCGTTCATGCATATTGACACTTATTGACATATTTTGACGAACTTTGACCCATTTATTAACCAACTTTTTTCATAAAGTCCGTTCATGCATATTGACACTTTTTGACATATTTTGACGAACTTTGGCCCTTTTACTAACCAACTTTTTCCATAAAGTCCGTTCATGCATGTTGACACTTTTTGACATATTTTCACGAACTTTCACTCTTTTATCGACCAAATTTTTATACAAAGTCCGTTCATGCATATTGACACTTTTTGACATATTTTCACCCTTTTACTAACCAACTTTTTCCACAAAGTCCGTTCATGCAAGTTCACCTATTTTTACACATTTTCAAGCATTTTCACACGTTTATCGACCAAATCTTCCCACAAAGTCGGTTTATGGAAGATAACACCTTTTTTTACAAAGTCCATTCACCTGTCAAAATAGGTCAATATACGTCAGTGAACTTTGTAGAAATAATTGGTTAGTAAATACGTGGATGTTCGCGAAAATATGTCAAAATGCGTCAAAATACGTTGGTGGACTTTTTAGAAAAATTTGGTTAATAAATACGTGGAAGTTCGTGAAAATATGTCAAAATGGGTTAATATACGTCAGTAAACTTTGTAGAAATAATTGGTTAGTAAATACGTGGAAGTTCGCGAAAATATGTCAAAATGGGTCAAAATACGTCAAGGGACATTGTAGAAAAATTTGGTTAGTAATTACGTGGAAGTTCGTGAAAATATGTCAAAATGGGTCAAAATAGGTCAGTGGACTTTGTAGAAAAATTTGGTTAGTAAATACGTGGAAGTTCGTGAAAATATGTCAAAATGGGTTAATATACGTCAGTGAACTTTGTAGAAATAATTGGTTAGTAAATACGTGGAAGTTCGTGAAAATATGTCAAAATGGGTCAAAATACGTCAATGGACATGGTAGAAAAATTTGGTTAGTAAATACGTGGAAGTTCGTGAAAATATGTCAAAATGGGTCAAAATAGGTCAGTGGACTTTGTAGAAAAATTTGGTTAGTAAATACGTGGAAGTTCGTGAAAATATGTCAAAATGGGTTAATATACGTCAGTGAACTTTGTAGAAATAATTGGTTAGTAAATACGTGGAAGTTCGTGAAAATATGTCAAAATGGGTCAAAATACGTCAATGGACATGGTAGAAAAATTTGGTTAGTAAATACGTGGAAGTTCGTGAAAATATGTCAAAATGGGTCAAAATACGTCAGTGGACTTTGTAGACAAATTTGGTTAGTAAATACGTGGAAGTTCGCGAAAATATATCAAAAAGTGCCAATGTGCGTGAATAGACTTCGTAAAAAAATTGTTCAAGAATTGAAAGTGGGGGAACTTCCGGTCATTCGACTTGGCGGTTGGTAGCTATACAAGATGGCGACATAGCTAGAGGTGCGTGGAAGCTTCATGATTGTGGTGTTTATGAAGTGTTTAAGTGAAGTTTTACTTGTTCCTGAACATTAAATTGTTAATTAAAGTGAAGTTAGGTAATCATTCGTTTGTCCAATGTTAAAATTTGCAAGTTTTCCGCATTTTTAATGATGAAAATAGAGATAATGCGATGTTGAGTTCCCTCCGGCCGTACGGCACGTGTTTACAAAATGTCAGAATCGGATGTTTAGTCGTGTATTCAAGATGAGAAAAAGAAGATTAAAACACGAGAAGTCGTATATATATCAGATAAGTAAAATTAGTTCCTTATTTAAAAAATTACTATTATGAGGTATATGAATTCGCTCATTATGATATGGTTAAATTGAAACAGTTAAAGTTTGGCCCTATATTATGATAATTAAATTATTTTTCAGTTAAATTATTCAAGCCTAGAGGGAATCAGTGAAAATTTATTGCTATAATTAATATTACACCCTATAGTAAAAGTTTTATTAGAGGCCTCATTTTACTGTATGCCTATATATTTCTGTTAAATTGGTAATAATACTTATAATTGTTATTTTTATTTTGCTCTTCATTTTTAATTGTGGTGTGGCAAGTGAGAACAATTTCCATTGTGTAAAAAATTTGCGAGCGTGTTTCTTTGTGGATTCTTTGCACATTTCAGGTATCGATGGACTGACGAGGCTATGGAACTGCATTAACTTCAACGGTTCGGTGAGCTAGCCTATGACGAGAAATGTATGCTGTTGTGCGTGAAAATGTGTAAAAATGCGTGATGTGTATAATATGCATGAGTGAACTTAATAACAAAATTTGATCGATACTTATGTGAAAGTTCTTGAAAATATGTCAAAAAGTGTCAATATGCATGAACGGACTTTTTGTAAAAAATTTGTTCCATAAAAGCGTGAAAATTCGTGAAAATATGTCAAAAAGTGTCAATATGCATGAACGGACTTTATGGAAAAAGTTGGTTAGTAAAAGGGCCAAAGTTCGTCAAAATATGTCAAAAAGTGTCAATATGCATGAACGGACTCTATGGAAAAAGTTGGTTACTAAAAGGGTCAAAGTTCGTCAAAATATGTCAAAAAGTGTCAATATGCATGAACGGACTTGGTGTAAAAATTTGGTTGGTAAAAGCGTGAAACTTCGTGAAAATATGTCAAAATGCGTCAATATGCATGAGGGGATTTTATAAAAAAAATTGGTTGACAAATGGGTGAAAGTGCGTCAAAATATGTCAAAATGCGTCAATATGCATGAGGGGACTTTGTGGAAAAAATTTGTTCCATAAAAGCGTGAAAATTCGTGAAAATATGTCAAAAAGTGTCAATATGCATGAACGGACTTTATGGAAAAAGTTGGTTAGTAAAAGGGCCAAAGTTCGTCAAAATATGTCAAAAAGTGTCAATATGCATGAACGGACTCTATGGAAAAAGTTGGTTACTAAAAGGGTCAAAGTTCGTCAAAATATGTCAAAAAGTGTCAATATGCATGAACGGACTTGGTGTAAAAAATTGGTTGGTAAAAGCGTGAAACTTCGTGAAAATATGTCAAAATGCGTCAACATGCATGAGGGGATTTTATAGAAAAAATTGGTTGACAAATGGGTGAAAGTGCGTCAAAATATGTCAAAATGCGTCAATATGCATGAGGGGACTTTGTGGAAAAAATTGGTTGACTATTGGGTGAAAGTGTGTCAAAATATGTCAAAATGCGTCAATATGCATGAGAGGACTGTATGGAAAATATTGGTTGACAAATGGGTGAAAATATATCAAAATGCGTCAATATGCATGAGGGGACTGTATGGAAAAAATTGGTTGACAAATGGGTGAAAGTGCGTCAAAAAGCGTGAGAATGAGTGAAACAAGTACGGGGGGCAATGCAGGTCAACAGAGGTGAAAGTGGGTGAATATTCGTGAAATATCCACTCATTCAGATTCACGCATAAAAGGGGCCAATTTTGGGTTAATATGGGTGAAAATAGGTGGGTCAATATATGTGAATATACCTGAAAGTACGTGAGGCCGAACGAAGGATTTGGGCCGGCATTTACGCCAATATTTGTCAAAATACGTGAAAATACGCCAATATATACGAGCCAATCTGCACCAAAATGCTTCAATACACGTGAATTCACTCGCGCATATTCACGCATAAAAGGGGCCAATTTTGGGTTAATATGGGTGAAAATAGGTGAGTCAATATATGTGAATATACCTGAAAGTACGTGAGGCCGAACGAAGGATTTGGGCCGGCATTTACGCCAATATTTGTCAAAATACGTGAAAATACGTCAATATATACGAGCCAATCTGCACCAAAATGATTCAATACACGTGAATTCACTCGCGCATATTGACATAAACGAGGGGCCAAATTTGGGTCAATTGGAGTCAATATGCGCGAGTGAATTTGACTCCAATTTTCACGCTTATTTTCTCGTGGGTAATTTCTATGAAATCTATGGTAGTGCCTATTGTTTCGTTATGGGGGTAAATTTTAACATAGGAAATTTGTATCCCAAAAAAATATAATATATTTTATTATTATTTTTTTTTTTTAATTTTTTGTCAATTTTGAAATTTAATTGGGTCATCCATATATACCCCCATTATATATGTACACTGCATGGTTCTAAAGGTATATCTAAATAATAAAAAAAAAATCAAAAATTATATTTTTGCGCATATATATATGTAGGGCGCGCAGGGCGCGCTAATGCTAATTTTTATGGGTTATGTTGGATCCCCTAAAACTCAAAAAGGGACAATTTTTAAAAGGATTTTTTTTTTACATTTTCTAATAGACATGCATGCATGCACGCAGCTAATATATGCATGTGTACTTGGACCTTTTCTTTGGATCGATACCTGATAAAAAATTTTGAGGAGTGAAATTTTTCATTTTCATGCATTTAATTTAAATATTACTTAATTAATGTTATTACACATCAATTTTATGAAATAAAGTAAAACTAAAACCCATGATGTTGCATATATGCCCTTTTATTGCCAGGAAAAAAAATTACAAAAAAAAAATGATTTTTTCTGATAGTATTGATATAGGCCAAATAGGTGTGCCTATTAATTTATCATAATTTTATTATTAATATATATTATATAATAATTAATAATATATAAATATTTATACAAATGTGCCTTTTTTTTGTACAGGCGCTATAATTTAATAAATCGTCAATTAAGCTATATATTTAATGCATAATATATATATATATATATATGAAAGGATAAAATAAGATAATAAAAGCTCAAAATAATAAAAACAACTTAATTAAATATAAAACATATACTTTCAAGAAAAGGTAAATATTATAAAAATAGTTTATTCATGATCTGTATAATAAATAATCACAGTAAATGTTTTATTAAAAATGTATGATATTTACACATAATATAATGTATGTTTTGTATTTTAATTAATTTAAATAAATAAAGCTTAAGGATTAATGTCACCATGGCGACTATTTTACTCCATATTTTTCCAATGGTTAACTGAAATTATTTTTAATCCCAAAAACAAAGAAAATTTTTAAATAATTATTAGTTTGCTGATATATGTGAAAAAAATCAGTGCAGATTTTGAGTAAATTAATTTTTTGTTTGGAAAATATTCTGATATTTGACTAAAAGCCACAACAGTCCCCTTTTAAAACAATGCTAATCTTAAATTCTGAATATCGATCTCAAAAGTTTCACCAATTTTAGAATTATATATATATTATATAATATATATTATATATTTCATAATGTCAGGAAGAATTGCTGCAATTTTCAGAGGGCTGTACCATATATCTTATACTAAGCCTATTTTTCTTACCACTGGACATTAATCCTTAATTAATTCACAGTGATATCATTTGATCACCATAAAATATATATTATAATTAATGATGAAGTTAAATGCATAACAAAAATATGCAATGTCAGAAATTTTAATGTGTTATTTAATTGATAAATGAATATGAGAACACAAAAAGCTGTTAAGGGTAAGGTAACGCCACCAATGTTAAAAAAAATCCCTCTCACAAAAATTCTGAAAAAAATTTAAAATGTTCTCCTCTATACCCCCTATCAGTACCTAAAATATCAGGTATACAAATACGATCTAGTTTTTGAGTTATGAATTTTTAAAGTTGACCAATTTAACATGGGAGTTTCATTTCTCCATGTTAAATTAGTCAACTTTAAAAATTTATAACTCAAAAACTAGATCGTATTTGTATACCTGATATTTTAGGTACTGATAGGGGGTATAGAGGAGAACATTTTAAATTTTTTTCAGAATTTTTGTGAGAGGGATTTTTTTTAACATTGGTGGCGTTACCTTACCCTTAAAAATTTCAGCAATTGTCTACATTTTTACAGCGTAGCCTAGCTTTGCCTGGAAAACTAGATCACCTTAATTAATCACAATATACAATATATCGACTTTAAGGTAAATTATCCAGCGAGTCACAATATTTTCACCATAAGATAGTGGATTGCTCTTGTATTGCCATTTAGTTGTACATCAACCGCCAATGAAAACTATCATTATATAATTACAACCATAAAAGTGTGGGTTAAATGTGAATAAGCTCTTTTGCTGTACACAACAACTCGTTAATAATTATCCTTGTTGCTGATTGTATTTCCTACCTCATCTATATAATAAGTAAATACAAAAAAAAAAGTAATGCATGTTATATGGATGGGATGGAAAATGGGGATGTAAATGTAATGCAAAAAAAATAATCAATATAATTTTAGTTTCATGTTTCTTCCATGTATTTATTAAATGAGATTGATGTTACATGTAAAATAATAATTTCCTACAAATATATGAAAAGCTTAATAAGTCCACTGCTTTATATATATATTTTATACCCCAACATTGCATCACATAATTATACTCAACATTTTTGAGCACTTTTTTTATCTGCATTTTTTTTTTTTCTAGAGGAGTTAGCAGTTATAAAAAATAAAAATGATGTGATTAATAAAAACTAAAATTAAAGAAAAACAAAAAAATGGATACTCCATCAATGTGATGCTTCAAATGTAAAATACAAGACCAGCAAAAAATATAAATTGACTTTTTCTATCAACAAAATAAAATTAAATCTGAAACCACTTAAATAAATCTAAACAAAACAAAAAAATAATTAAAATTGAACAAACAAGCTCTAAACAAAGCTAGAAATATTTAACAAAATTATATGAAATTTGTATTTAACTCAAGGATATATATAGTTACAATTGAACTATGAAATTGATGTTTAAATTTGTGAAAATATCAACGGTACCAATATTAATTTTATAAAATTATCTTTTTTTACACCAGTATAATATATAGGGAAAACATTAATTTTGGCTACCATTATATTATAACGCCAAGTCAGTTGACAAAAAAAAAAAAAGGAGTATCTTAAAGAATAAATGACACATAATACCTTTAAAACTTAACTGTAATATAGTGATGTTTATATAATTATATCAATTATTTATACAAATAAGAAGTATATATTAATTATTTATAATTCTTGTAAAGTTTTAAGCAGGTATTATTATTAACAAGGAAACAAAATTACTTGAAACATAATATGATATAGCTATGTAGGTATGTTAGTGTGATAATAAAATTTATCAATAACAAAAATTAAAGAAATAAAATGACCAAGTGAATAACAATAGTAATAATAGTTAAAGAAGCAACGAAAATGATAATAATAATATTAAAAGTATTGAAAATATAACAATACTTTTTATCTATATGAATTATATATTATATGAATTCATGCTTACAAAATACATTAAAAAAAAAGTTAATGGTTTAAAGTGATTGCGATATAATGATGATGCCAGTCTTTTCAAGGAAGGTGGTAGTAATTATAAATTTAAATTTGAGGAGAGATAGAAAGAGAAAGAAGAGAGACATGATAGCCAGAGAAAGTAGATGTCTTGTATGATTATTTAATGAAGTAAAGGAACACAATATGAGTTCCTTATAAACCTTCACAATAAAATTCATACTCTACTCTCAAAATAGCCCAATCTTCTCTCCTCATTACATCCAACAATATATTTCCTTAAAGCCTTCCAAGGGCAGTGAAGCTATTTTTTTTTTTTATAAAATTTTCATTTATATATAATGGCCCATCTAAAATCCAGGGCAAAAACTCTGCAGGCAATTAGGAATAATAATAAAATCTTAATTGTTTTTTTTTTTTTTTTTTTTTTTTTGTTATTTTTTCCCTTAGTAATTGCTCTGTACAAAATTCTATACTTAAGGAATACATCTGAAACAGAATACACCATCTGAAACACTAACAATTTTAAGAGCATTATTTTTATTTACTTTTTTATATATATATTTGTGTGTGAGTTGAAGAGAGAATCTTTCTTTTGTTTTATAGCAGTAATAATGATATTTTAAACAACAATCACATACAATGAAAGAATTTTGTTTTAGTATTTATACATACTATTTAAAAATAATAATAGTAATTTTTAACATTGCAAAACTATCTACAATATCCATTGCCCATATTTTCAATTTCTGATTAAAGGAAGAAAAAAAAAATAACACCCTTTCATAAAATACAAAATAATAATAACAATGAAAAGAAAAGAGTAACATTTTTGGAGAATATAATATTTTCTCCTATTAATAAAAGTAAACTTAATTGTTTAAATTTCTTTAAAATTTATTTAATAAATTACTTAACATTGTTGATTACCTGTTTTAATAACAAACAAGCCTGCCACCAATCAAATATTAACTGTCCGTGTATTTCTTAGCAGAACACTTTCCCCTATTTATTTGACTTTATAATATTTATGGGAAGATTTGTCATAGCAGCGGCAAAGAAGCAAAAATATAATAAAAAAATCAAATGAATGTGATAATTTCAGCAGAGACAAGCACAGTAATGAGTGCGCTGGTAACTTTCTTTTTTTCTTTTTTTATTATTATTAACATTTAATTATTATATATTTTTTCTTCAATCGTTTAAACAATGAATTGGTAAGAAAATTCCTTACTACAACAATATCACAAGTCACCAATGAATATAATGAAAAAGGAAGGAACCTACAATCCAGCACTACAATGGACGTTATTTTTTTTAATGGAGTTTATTAGTAAAAATGATTTAACATTTAATAAGTTCTCAATCACATTTTCTTAAAATCATGGCAAACTCTAAAACAGTATAAATGGAATTAAATTATTTTTTTCTGTTTACTTTTCTGATGTGCTAACAATTCTTGTTGCTATAAAACAAACCATACTAACAATTATATAAAATATATCAAGTTAAAGTAATTTTATAATAAGTGACAAATATACATCTAAATTATTTTTTTCAATTGCCTAACAAAAAAATATATTGTTATGTATTTGCCGTGAATTCAAGAAAATGTTATATATTTTCTATGATAACTAATTTCTGTGCCAAAACTCCCTCTAATTAATTATAATATACTAAAATGTAATAAACATTTGACATTGTTATGCATATTAATTATTCTAATTGTCACAGATGAAATGCACCATATAGTTGATATCAATGTGTAATTATTTATAGTATATTAATTATTATGTATAAATAATCTATTCCCTGCATCAACAGCTTAAACATTTCTTTTTCTTTTAAATTTTCACTAATACATCAAAACGATAGCTTCGTCCTTTTTTTTATTTGTTTATTTTTTTGCAAAAGTTTTTATTTATCAGCAAAAATTCATTCATGTATCACCATCGTGCATGCTTTGAAAGACTAGTTCGCTTAAATATTAATAATGAAAATGAATAACCTTCCCCCCATGCATTATATTATATTTAAACACACAAAAAAAGGTCTATCCCATGTCCAACAAAAAAAAATATGTATCTCCCATAGTAATTATATATATATATGTAATATAATATACAGCATTAAAAACAAAAATAAAGAAAATATATTACTGCTCAACAGTTTTAAACCCTGCTTCTCGGTACAGTTTTAATGTTTTAAGAGTCATAAAATATTCATTGAGCAAAGAATAAAAATAAAAAAAGCAGTTGGGCACTTCATTGAATTTTCTATGACTCAAATTTAAAAAAATGAAGTTATGATCTTTGATAAAGTCTAGTTGTCTACAACTTTGGCTAAAAAAATAATATTTTCTTGTTATTTAAGTACAAATAAAATCTTAATGAACATAAAGAAACATAAATATACAATTTTTTTTTCTCTATAATTTGTCTCTTTCGAAAATATTAATGTGAAATAAAATTTGAAATCATATTTGTAATTAAGCACATTTGAGATTATCAACAACTACAAAACTGCATCCAAGGTTAATGTAAATAATATTTAATATTTTAACAAAATGATGTGGGTGTTAATATAAATTTTTGGATTAATTTACAGAGGCAGGAGGCAAAATTACAATTTCTACTTTGAAATTTTGTCAACGCTGTTTTGTTGATAATGATTTTACTTGCATTGGCTGAAAATTATTAACAATCACAAATTTTTTTTTTTTTTTTTTTTGTTACATAGATCAACCAAGGTTATTTTACATAACCTTATTGGTTGAAACAAGTTATTAAAAAGAATGATTCTTCAAGACCCTTATTATCTCTTTAAATTTAATCTTAATTTACAACTTTTTTTTTTTTAAAGAAAATATATAGATGAATTAATGACAAAATATTTTTCCAGAAAAGAAATTAACATTTTTTTAACATTTCTATCAACTTATTTAAATTATAATGATTTAAATAAGTTGATAGAAATGTTAAAAAAATGTTAATTTCTTTTCTGGAAAAATATTTTGTCATTGATTCATCTATATATTATATATTAAAACTCAAAATTAATAATTGTGGCATTGAAATTAAACTAAATTTCAATTTAACTTCAATATGAACAGCAAAAGTAATTGTTAATAAAAAAAAAATGAGATATTTAAATTTTATAAATAATTATAGACTTCAGAAGATTAAAAAAAAAAAGTAAAGTTGTTGTGCAGTTGTTAATAAACTCAAATCAGTTTCAAAATTGGCAACAATAATTTTCATGTATCACAGAACCAGGCTTTCTCAACACTAATTCATAAGATCTGTCCAATTAAAGCTCATAATTAATTATCTAGACCCTTTAATTACTTTTTTGGCTGATACAATACACCATGAGTAATACCTTAATTGTGCTTGATTTCCCTTTTCCATCTTTTTAAATTTCTTAATAATGGATAGATTTTTATAATATTAATTGTCAAAAGATCAAACACATTATACATTAGTTATTAAAAGTAACACACAATTAAAATTCTAAGGGGATTGATTTGTTTCAATGTAAAAATAAAATATAAATTTTTAATTAATTTGCTTTTGCTCAGCACATAAATTGTTTCTCACTACCAATACATTAAAAAGGTTTTAGTGATATAATTGGACAAATCAAGTTTGATTGCATAATTATTTGTTTTCCTAAATGCCAAATTTAGTAATCATATAATATGCAATGTTACATAATATTATGTATATTTTATATACTTTTTGACATGTTACGTTCATATTATATAAAAAAAATAGCAATGAATAATAACTAAGACAAGAAATATGTAAAAAAATCAATGTGCTTGGACCAAAAGTTACAGGTCCATGCATTGTTACATATTGTTGTATGCTTTTCAGTAGAAACTGAACTTTAGCAAAATTTAATGCATTTCAAGCTCCCTATACATGTCATATACAAATTGATACAAAAACAATTACAGTATTACTATTTTTATTTTAGAAGATAAATTTTGTTGTTTCAAATCTAAATAATATTTTAAATTATAATAAATTAATTATAATTCAAGGGTGTAGCAATGATAATTTGCATGTTAGAAAGCACACGGTTGTGCCTTGCACTATAAAAAGAAAACTTGAAAATATTAAAAGCAAATTACTGTACAGGGAGTGTGAAAAGAAAAAAAAAGTTGTCAACAAATATTTGTGTTTCGTAAAATCCATTATAAGGAAATTTTAACTTTCTTCAACTTTTCTATCAGCATGGAATGACATTTCTCGTAAGGCGTCAAGGGTATTTGAAAAATTAGATAACCTCATATCTGTTCGCTCGATTCTGCCACTTAGACCACTACAAAAACTGTGCAAACCTCAATTTATCGAGGTATATTCAATAACAATTATAAATATATGATAATATATTATTTTGTAATACAAAATTTTAACAAAAAATTAACAAAGTCTTTAAAATTATTTAGTTATACATTTATACAGTATATATTTGTTTAAATTTTAAGTAGCACCAATTTAAACCTATATATAACAATAATATATAAATATTTTTAGTTAATTATTTTACAGCACAGTTTCTGCAGGATATATTTTTTTTCCTACATATGATAAGCATATTCTTCATAATCAGTCCGCTTGTGATTGTTTAGTAGGCGTTAAATCCACCCTCTTTATAGGATGCAGAGATTTTAACTAGGACTAAATTAAGAATAATTTACCCAGTCTACTACAATAATTCAATTAAATGTAGAGGAAAGAAGAAGAATAGAAAAACAAACTGCTGTGGCAATAGAGAACAAGAACATTCTATAAGCAGCTACAACAGAAAAGGGTACACTCTGAAAACCAGACCAACGTTAACTCAGCTGTGAAATTGATCAAGACTTATATATGCGTTTAATTAAATATAACATTGAGCTTTAATTGTCTTTTCTGAAACCACAGCAGAACATTTAAATAGATTGTCATTTAAAGTAATGACAAGTTGGGTAGCATTTGTTTTTCTCATTCTACTCTTTCCTATTTCAATATTCCTTGGAAATTCAAGCAATAAAATTTAATAATTATTAGCCTGTTTAACAAATTGCATTCAAGTAACAACAGATTTCTAAGATTCGGTACTTTCATAACATTTTTTTTTTTCTTTGTTATAATACAGTTTGCTTATTTAATTAAGCAGGTATTTTGTTCATGAAATAAGTTTAATAGGTCAGTATTGTTTGCCTCTGTTGAAATAATAGCAAAAATGTAAGCCAACATTGTTAAAAGTGTGAATTTAGAAATTAAAAAATTAATTTGTCTATTTTTTAATTATTTTATTTATTTTTTTTTTTACTATATACCCTACTTTCATTAATTAATTATATGCTGAGAGTTTTCAAATAACTAAAGGAATTTGAATACTGAAGGCTTTTTAACATTTTTATATAAACAATCAAACAGAAGCAATTGACCTAAATAAATTATCACATTGTTTGCTTTAATTCATCTATTTTAAATATTTTTATATGACAAACAGATCATTTCTTATGAATATTATTATCATATTTTAAATTATGAATGAAATCTATGAAATATTATAAATGAATTGTTAATTCGTTATTATCTTTTTTCACTAGCTGGGGGTTGGTTGGTATATATTTTATTATATACAAATTGTATGTTTCTAAAAAATAATAATGAATGCTTAGATAATGTTTCATGCATGGATTCATTTGTTAAGTAAATAAGAAATGGAAGAGGATGTTTATTTTTTTATCTTTTCGATGTTTCATGCTAAAATGTCATGATTATGCTAAATCAATGGAATCTTTAAAGGTAAAATTTTATTATATATAATATAATGAACATGAATCATTTCACATTGGAACCATGAAAATTTTAATGATTTAGGTAGGAGAAAAAAAAATGAACAGTGATAAAGAGAGAAAGAGAGGAGAGAGAAAGCTGAGATGTGGTTTGTTATAATATGAATGACGTGTAAATGCAAAAGGCTACTGAAGCACACCAAGAACATTATGTCTGGCTCTTTTTGCTTCTTCTTCATTGATTCGTTGCTCTATAAGATACTGAGCTGTTGCTATAGCATTAGGAATTCCTGAAATAGAAACTATACGATTTCTAGTTCCTGGAGCAAAAGTACCTTTTTTAGAAATCTGTATATTAGCACCACTAAGATGTTGAATTTCCACTAATGATTTACCCCCCGGCCCTAAAATAGCACCTACAATATTTTCACCTACTTCCAAATCTACTTTTTTAATATCTTTGAGCTCAGATGGTGTAGGACTTTTACACATTGCAGCTGCTGCAGATAGTGCAGCTTGCTGTGTACCTAAACCAAAAGAATTATTATTGAGCGATAATGGAGCATTTATTGGAGAACCCATATTTGTTGGACTTGGTTGATGACGAAATGGATCAAAACTTTGTCCATCTGCTGTTGTCATTTGACCAAAATGCTCAGATCGTTGCTGAGTTGGAGACATTTTACCTAACCCTGCACCAATTGTACCAATAGGTCCAAAAACTCCATTGTTTCCTACCCCATTTGGAGTTTGTGAAGGTGCTGCGTCCATTGGAGTTACTCCAGGAGGAAGAAATGTCGGGGCTTGGGCTTGAGGATGCTGAGGTCCTCCACCTGTGAGACCTGATGGTCCAGCAAGGCCGAGTCCCATACCAAGAATGCCGTATGTAGCGAGCGTGCTCATTGCAGTGGTGATGTCCGCCGTAGCTTGATCAGAGTAGCCACTGCTTCGCAGAGTGATTTTGATGTGATCCAGTAGTTGAGCAGTAAGAGAAGGGTTGCTGGCTGCTGCAGGGGTGTTCAGGTTCAAACTTAGATTCAGACTGGGGCCACCTCCATTGAGGGGAGTAGCTGCACCGTGACTCAGCATGCCACTCATGGGATTCACTGGAAGTAATCAATCAGTTAACATGTCGTAAACATAATGTCTTGCAACTAAATAAACAAGCATGCTACTAAAGTACAAGCAGAAAAATCATAATTTTCTATTGAAAAAGAATGACAGTACACTGCAGTAAGTTGGGCTTCTCCTTTGTTTATACAAATTGAAACTTTAAAATGTGAAGATATGCAAAAAATTTATACTCAAACAAATATTAACTATTGATCTTCATATTGATCTTCATATTCAATAATAATGCACACATGAACTTGAGACATTCAGTACTGTAGTCTTTATGGGAACAGCTGCTTTACTACCGTCTTTGAATTCAATAATCTAAACAATTTGGTAACAATGGAGTATCGACCTTAAAATTTTTTAATTGCAGAAATGGATAGAGCATGCAAAGTTATGCTACCCTGATTTTTTCCAGATTTTTTTGAGCCCGGAAACTAATTTTAAAAAATTATTGAAAGTCCTTTTTGTGACGTCACGAGGCGGCAAGTCCTATCTTTTTCTTAAAGGGGGTGTGACTTTTCAAAATTAAAAATTCACCAAAAAATCTTCTTTCCAAAAATGTAAATTTCACTTTCCTCCGACTCCCCGTTCCTTCCATACCGCCCGGTCAAAAGTCTACTATGACGTCACATTACTTAAGGTCGCGCGCAAGAAAGCAAGCAAGCAAGTGGCGGCGAGCGCTAAAATCCACGTTTTCGCGTCTTTAAGCCCGCCTAGCAGCCGACAGCAAAGAGATAAAAATTATCCGCCACGGGATGATTTTATCTAAAGAACATTCTGCGTTTGTATCCGCTTTCGGCATTTCTTCATTTTAATTAGGAAATTAAATATCACGATGCAAACTCAAATTTTTTACAGATTTCTTTTGTCAACTGACTTCAAACACAAAATATTTTATCAAGCATCTAATAACTTTATTGTAGACACACGTATTGGATTGACATATTATATATGTACAGTGCATACGACTTATATTATGTATATGGTATTTCAACAGTATTTTAATTACCTATGATTTTAGCCGCGGCCTTACATTATATAATTATAAAATCACGGCAAACACGCAACTAAAACTGTTATCATTTTGTGCATTATCGCTATTTAATTACTTTCTTCGACGTTTGCATTTAAGTTATATAAATATGCAGCATATTATAGTGATTATTCGATATTACCATTATTAATTATTAATACAATATACTTTAAATTATTATATTTTTTATAATAATCACGAAATAATTGTTAATAATTATAATTAATCTTCAACTTAGAGGCTGCCCCATGCATAATATCACACCAGTTCTGCTTTTAATTCTTGTTGTTAATATTCAGTGTCATTGTAATATATATATATATATATATATATATATATATATATATATATATATATATATATATATATATTTATATATTTATATATAATATATAAAGGTGTTTCCGGTCCAAATGTATAGATGGAAACTTTGTTTCCCTTTGAGTTACAATAATATAACATAAAAGCTTTATTTATATTCAGAGCTCAAAGTAAGAATACTAATAATATTAGGGTTTCTGTAATTTAATTCTAGTACGTAATTCCAGCGTAATTCTAGCACAGCAGAGCAGACTCGGGCACCAGAATATTTACCGCGATTCAATCGACGGGGATCATCTGGCAGCAAGTTGGTTCAAACATATAAGGCTTTATATATTTTCTTGAACTCATTACGCTTGCTATAATGCATATACGGAAATTTATAAAAAAAAATTATGTGATTTAATTAACTAAAAGTGCAGTGATAACAATCTCAGAGACAACGTGCAACTCCAAGTACTTGGAGGCGACGGTATTGAATGCTGATGCGAAACAATTTTTTACAAAACTGAACTGAAAAAATCTTCCTACATTCTTGCTCCCTTATGTGTGCGGCCGGAACTGTCCGCTGACACTGAAGGCCAGAGTAAGCCCACGTGTCTATAAAGAAACAAAACTTTGCAATTATAAATAATTATATATTTTTGACTCAAAATCGAATTAAAAATTTGTTCATTATTTGTATTTATAATAATATGTAAAATCTAAAATCATTGAACCGATTGAACGTACAGTACTATACATACTATATTATATTTCGTCTAAATAACAATTAACATTATATAATATAGTATTTGTATGGTATTACTATATTATAATGTTAACTGTTATTTAGTCTTAGATGTTATTTAGTCGTAGACTATATAAATATATAATGTATATATAGTATATATAGTACTGTACGTTCAATCGGTTCAATGATTTTAGATTTTACATATTATTATAAATACAAATAATGAACAAATTTTTAATTCGATTTTGAGGCAAAAATACATAATTATTTATAATTGCAAAGTTTTGTTTCTTTATAGACACGTGGGCTTACTCTGGCTTTCAGTGTCAGCGGACAGTTCCGGCCGCACACATAAGGGAGCAAGAATGTAGGGAGATTTTTTCAGTTCAGTTTTGTAAAAATTTGTTTTGCATCAGCATTCAATAACTTCGCCTCCTCCACGTTATCTCTCAGATTGTTATCACTGCACATAATTATTTATAAATTTCCGTATATGCATAATAGCAAGCGTATAATGAGTGCAATAAAAGATATATATAATGCCTTATATGTATGTTAGACTAAATATAATAATTTAAAGTATATTGTATTAATAATTAATAATGGTAATATCGAATAATCACTATATATGCTGCATATTTATATAACTTAAATACAAATGTCGAAGAAAGTAAATAAATAGCGATAATGCACAAAATAAAAACAGTTTTTGTTGCGTGTTTGCCGTGATTTTATAATTATATAATGTAAGGCTGCGGCTAAAATCATAGGTAATTAAAATACTGTTGAAATACCATATACATAATATAAGTCGTATGCACTGTACATATATAATATGTCAATCCAATACGTGTGTCTACAATAAAGTTATTAGATGCTTGATAAAATATTTTGTGTTTGAAGTCAGTTGACAAAAGAAATCTGTAAAAAATTTGAGTTTGCATCGTGATATTTAATTTCCTAATTAAAATGAAGAAATGCCGAAAGCGGATACAAACGCAGAATGTTCTTTAGATAAAATCATCCCGTGGCGGATAATTTTTATCTCTTTGCTGTCGGCTGCTAGGCGGGCTTAAAGACGCGAAAACGTGGATTTTAGCGCTCGCCGCCACTTGCTTGCTTGCTTTCTTGCGCGCGACCTTAAGTAATGTGACGTCATAGTAGACTTTTGACCGGGCGGTATGGAAGGAACGGGGAGTCGGAGGAAAGTGAAATTTACATTTTTGGAAAGAAGATTTTTTGGTGAATTTTTAATTTTGAAAAGTCACACCCCCTTTAAAGGGGTACCAAAGTGAATACTTTTTTTACATGTTCGGGCAGCTACGAATTATTCTAACATCTCTGTGGCTCCATATTTACGTATGATGCCTGGTTATTTTACAATTAATTATTTAGTTTGAAAAGTGAGTTTGAAAACCGTTGGTTGATTCAAGCATGCCCGCGGCCGCAGCGGCCGATGATACGACAAGAAGGGGGCGGGAGGAGGCGGGGAGGAGGTTCCCCCGATTCGCGGGAGATTCTCGTCGTATCAGCGGCTGCTGCTGGAGCACATCGGCTTGAATCAACCAACGGTTATCAAACTCACTTTTCAAACTAAATAATTAATTGTAAAATAACTAGGCATTGTACGAAAATATTGAGCCACAGGGATATCAGAATAATTCGTAGCTGCCCGAATATGAAAAAAAAGTATTCACTTTGGTACCCCTTTAAGGAGCGGCGTCTCGTGACGTCACAAAAAGAACTGTCAATAATTTTTTAAAAATACTTCCCGGGCTCTAAAAAATCTGAAAAAAATCAGGGTAGCATAACTTTGTACGCTCTATCCATTTCTGCAATAAAAAAAAATTGAGGTTGATACCTCATTGTTGAACATTTTATCTAGAATGCAGTATGGTAGCAAGTAAGGTTTTATGGTAGAAATTTCATATACCCTAAACTTTTATTCTTACACTACTGTATCAAAAATTATTGATGATCAACAATTTTTAATTAAAGTTCACTAATTTGAATGTAAAGCAATTATACTTTAACTTATATTACTCAAATAGAACTTTTTTTTTTCTTTTGTTGGTCATCAATATAAACATAAATTACACATGCAATAAAGAGAGAAAGAGACAAGAGATAGAATATATAAATACATACACCACAGCATGACCAATATAATTATATACGTTATTGATATATCTCTTACTTTCTGTGTCATAGTCTGGTGGCCCCTGCATCCTACTTGAGGGGTGCTGACCTGCAGTGATGGCAGAGTTAAGACTGCAAGTTGAACTGAAGGTGGCGCTGTTGTGCATGTTGGGAACACCTCCCGCGGTGCTGCCGGGAGAAATGTTGGCGTAGGGAGAGCCAGTCGGGTTGAAGTTGGCCACGGGACCAGTCACATCAGCATAACTGACGTTGAGACAGCTACCACTCTGAGGGTCCTCAACCACTTTTTGTAAGATCATGTGGCATGCCGTCTTGTTACATTCAATCTCTCCTGTAGACAACAAAAACTAGTGTTAATGTTGATACTTTATTTCAATGATCATCTTAAGCACTACTCTAGAAAACTTCCATTAATAAATTCTATATTATGGATTGAAATGAAGTCACATACAATTATTTATAATTTATGTACAGAACTTGGTGAAAAAAGGCAAGTACTACTTTAAAATGTATATTTATTATTTTTAATATAATATAATATATACATACTGTACTGTATATATACATATGTATTGCAATTGTGAGCCACCACCTATAAGATATAAAAAAAAATAATCTTTAACAATTTTATCATAAGCTATGGTTGCTGTGGTAGTCAGGAAGTTATTTCTTATCAGTATAGGGGGAAAACTTGTTGGTATCTGTCATAACTTATTTCTGAGCATTTTTTTCTGGTGGAAAAAATTGATTGAATGTTGCCAGTTATCACACCCATTTTATATAAATGATTCAAATTACAGTAATTTAAAAATAACATTTTGCAACAATGCTCCAGCATCAACTAAGACAGCTGTACTGCAAGATTTTTAATAGTGTATTTTCTATGCATGCAATTCTAAAACATACTGCACATGCATAGCCATTTTTTAAGCAAAATTGAGATTAGGTTAGATATTCAGATATTTTAAGAAAACTTTTTTAAAAAAATGGAGCTTTTTCATTCTATCGAATAATTTCAACAAAATGGAAGCCTTTTATTAAATTTCTTCAAGAAAATTGGTTTATTGTTATATTGTAAACTAAAACTATATATACATGGATCAAGTTTAGTTAAAAACGGTATTTATATTAGCTGAAAGATATCCATATATTTGGGGACAGGGTAGCTTAAATGTTACCATCACTTTGTTTCACTTACTTGGAAAACTGTGTTAACAGAATCTGGTTACAATGCATACATTAAAATTGAAACATAATTTAACAGAGCCTTAAAGGAGGGGAACCGCTTCAGCTTTTATAATTTTAATGTTTCATAAATAATGTCAAAATTACTTGTGCACCAAAAAAATAGTCACCACCCTCCTCCTTCTACCAGTACAGCAGCTGACATTTAAAAAGCGCGCCGAAGAAAATTGGGGCATATGACGTCAAGATCAACGATTGGTTGCGCTTGACCTATCATGGCGCTTTACGTCATAAGCCCCAATTTTCTTTGGCGCACTTTTTGAAAATCAACTGCTGAAATGGTGGAAGGAGGGGGGTGGTGACTATTTTTTTGGTGCACAAGTAAGTTTGACATTATTTATAAAACATTAAAAATATAAAAGCTGAAGCGGTTCCCCTCCTTTAAGGCTACATTTAGAGCTCAAATTTTTAAGGTTAAAAAAAAAATGTACAAAAATTAAATCTAAAATCAAGCCTTAAAATTTTGATCACTGAGATTCCATTGCATTTGCAAACAATAAACAACAACCGTTATTGAAATGGTTCATGGTTTGGGCGGGGTAGGTGGGGAACTTAATTTTTAATTGAAACAACCCTTAAAAGACTAGCGCCATCTTTTAAAATGATCCATTTAGTCGATTTTACGTCCAAAGTTGTTAGATTTTTTTACGTGGTAGCCATGTTAAACTGTTCATGGCTGGTAAGCAGCCAACCGAGCGCAGTCTCAGGCAGCTATGATCCGCCTTAACCATTCACAAACCAGGAGTCAAACCACAAACCGCTCTTAATGGCAGACGAATTCGACCGGCCACATAAAGTCACAGCCGCCAGTAGTGCACAATAGGGAGCCTGATACCTGCTCTAAAGTGTAAAAGAACCCACTCTAAATGTGGCCTAAAATCTACGTCATTATTATCTCTAATTGAAACATCTCGACATTTCGCTTTATATTTAAATCTTTCCTCAGAGGAAATGCGGTCAAGCCACCAGTTTCAGGGGGCACTACTGATTAAACAGTTTTTGAATGACTGTTTTGAGGAAGACGACCTTGTTATCTTGGCTACTATTGTACATCAGCATAGAGCTTAATTTGCAAAAACTATGTACCTATCACAGTAATGCAGCGCTCCTGTAGCGACTGGTCCTTGGCCTTCTGTGAGATCTGCACATAGGCTCCGCTCTCCTCTTTGATCTGTTTGATGAAGTTGCCGCCCTTGCCGATCACCATTCCGGCAGTCGAGTTGGGCACCAGGATCTTCACCTGAATAACAATACACACAATGGACAATTTGCATCAACTTTTTTTAGTAGCTCAATCGAAAGAGGAGGTCGAAAAACATACCTATGAATTTTATGAGATTTTTATTCGTATGAGATTTTTATTCGTACTGCATCATGGCTAAAATAGGGATGTAAAGATGTCACGTGACCTGGAGGCGATGCCCGTGTCGCCAATGACGTCATTGAACTGTCTGGTCAAGCAAACGATCGTCTATATAACGCTTGTATACAATAAATTAATTGTTGCTTGTTTCCATAGCAACGTGGTTATTTACAAGCGTTATAAAGTCGATCGTTTGTTTGACCGAACAGTTCAATGACGTCATAGGCGACGCGGGCAACGCCTCCAGGTCACGTGACTTCTCTTTTAGTCATGATGCAGGACGAATAAAAATCTTATAAAATTCACAGGTGTATTTTTCGACCTCCTCTTTCGATTGAGCTACTAAAAAAAGTTGATGCAAATTGTCCATTGTAACAAAATGGAATTCCTGCATGTGACCAGACTTGAGAGTATAAAAAATGATATTACTTCTATGATTAATTTCTAATTAAAAAAAAAACATTCTTCCTGATGATGGTTTAAGTGCTCTGCTAGTGTTATTTAAATAGTATGCCGCCCACAATGCTCTCCTTTATCACATAGGTAAATAAGAAAAAGTTGAATATTCAAACAGGCATGAAATGTTTTCTTTATTACCTGTGCAATGAGGGCTAACATTCCGGGCTGCCTATTTCATCGTATACCATTGCATTTTAACGAGCCATGCATTTACTTCATAAGAAAAGAAGGAATAGGGAGGGGAACGGGGAGCTTAAATTTTGTTTGGAAAAATCCCATTTAACCAGGACTGAAATTAATGATTTTTCAGCCATCAGTTCAAAGCAATTGCAGAATATAATATATATATATCATTCAAAACGAGCCAATTTTAGTACTGACATACTATAATTATATTATAATTAAAAAAAAAAAATAGAAGAAAAGTCTGATTTTGAAGTCTGTTGGAATTCACTTGTACTGACCTGTTTTTCTCTCTCGGCTGCCGTTTTATTGTCAAAGTCGATTGCAGGTTTTGCATTTGGGTCGGGTTTCTCCTTGATCTTCTCCATGATAAAAATTAGCACAGCCATGATGGCATCCATACTTCCAGAAATTAGGCACACACGTTCCGACGTCCCTACAAAAATAACAAAAATTGTTCGGCTCTTGACATCTAGTGTAAAATACATTGACATCTCTATTACTTTGAGTGCGTTTGAATTCACGGGCCAGCCCGGGCTGGCCCGGGCTGGGTAAAATGGCGGTGACCTTGGTCGCCTGGTATGAAACGTCATAATTTCGTCATAATTAGTTCCCAGTCTGTCCGCTAGGTCTCAGGCGCACTGTAGAGTCCGCCCGCGTCAGCCTGGGCCAGCCAGGAAGTGACGTCATGAGAGGAAGAAAAATGGTCGCCGGGCTGGCCCCACTTGACGACAAAAAACGCTTCAGCCCAGGCCAGCCCGGGCTGGCCCGTGAATTCAAACGCACTCATTGTCTCGAATACAGGATAGACAAAGATGAACACTTTAAGCAATACAGATGCTGAGAGTCCTTGGTAGCTTCAGTTATATGTAGACCAAAATAATCCAACAATCTCATGGGTCAGTCCCATGAACCTTTGTCTCCTCTATCTTTAGCTTGCATTTCTAAACCTAAGGTGGGCAACTAACAGATGGATCACAGCTGTCAAACTACTATTTGTGTCAAAAAAAAAACATGCAGTTAAATGGAATGATAAGCACACTTTTTTGTTTCCAAATCTGCAGCCACAATTACAAAGTTATTTTGTTACCTACATTCTTTAACATGCTGCTCAACCATTCCTGCACTGCTAACTTGTAAGCAGCCTGGCTGGTATCTCCAAGTCTTCTAACGTGTCTTTTAGAATCTCTCTAGTGGTTGAATTCCTCAGTACATAAAGCAGCTATAGTGTAATGCTTACAAAGTTGTCAATTGCATTATCTATCCAGCTCATAGCCAAAATACTGGCTTTAACTACTATTAATTAAACTGATTTAGTACTGTATAATATGACTAAGATTAAAATAAATACGTACTGTACTATTCGGTAACTATTTTTGTCAAATCGCGGATAATTTAAAATTAAAATGTCAAAAATTTGAAGTACAAAAGTATAACAACCAGTTTTTAAAATAATTTCCATTAACTCACTGACATCATAGACCTGTACGGAAACCCTGACCTATGTGTACACTTAATCGACTTATGCCCAAGTGCTGAGGAAATTGAGTGCAGAAAATCTACAGTTCAGGTTTTACAAACAGACCTTATAGCCTTCATTGCCTAAGTTAATTACATCAATAGAAGAGGGCAGTGGATAACAATACTGAGAGAACAGAAACTTTTTTTGTCCATTTCAGCTGTTGCGAGTGATTTCAATTTTAATTATCGTATGATTTTACTATACATAAATTATGTGACAGCACAATCAGCTCGGCAGATCTGGTATTTAATACAGCACAGAGGGAAATAAATTGTGTACCTGTTTATCCGGCCCCTCCCCCCAGCTCGCTGACGTCATTCTAGAATAATTCAAACAAGCTATTCTGTTGTCTATTAAAGACAATAAAATTATGATTTCTATAAATACAGGCAGAAATAGAGAACAGAATATGGGTAAGCCAGTTGGTTAATAACATAACTTGTTCAAAACCTAGATTTTACAAAGGCTCAGTCCTCCCGTCCCTTCCTAGATCTATGTGTGACTCTTGCAGGGTATTTAAAACTAATGTATCTTACCAGGGTAGAAGTCATTAGCTTTGGACATTTTGACCCTGGCCCCAGCATCCTTCTGTAGTTGGGCGATTGTCTCTCCCCCTTTGCCGATGATGGCCCCTGCTGCTATGCTGGGTACCAGGAGCTTGAAGTGGAATGTCCCCTCCGTCCCTGTAACAAATGAAAACAAAAGAATATCAATAATATGTAAAAGAATATTATTTTGCATTTTTTATTTTAAATATGTAGTATGCACAACGTTCAGAATAGAGTAATTTATATTTATATTCATAGATTTTTCTGTTGCCTTCAGTAAGTATGAACTATAAGACAGACACTTCGCTTGACAATTTGGGAGGTAATTTGTTTTTTACCAAGAATATACCAACAATGATGACAAATTAACTACAAAAAAAAACTTTTTTTATTTGTAATCATCAGCACTCGTAGCTGAGAATTGTTTATCATCTTGTCATCTCGTGAAAAAAATCCATAAGCATTTGCAATAAACACTGCCACAAAAATAGCACTGATAAATGGCTACGTAATTTTTGTCTAAGGTGAACAAACAAGTAGCCTGAATAAAATCAGCCTATTAGTGAAGTCTTAACAGCTCGGAGCAGATGATCTGCCATCAACATTGACAATAAAGGATAGTCGCTTCAAGACACCAGTGTTTCATTTATTCTATTATTTATGCAGTAAATGCAGTCATCTAAACCCCTGAGTGGCCACTTAGATTATCATACCGGCTCATTTCAAATTGACGGCTACGTTAAATGTAGGTTTCGTAATGTCTTTCTTCATTGGTAAATAAACAGTTTGTAACAAATCTTTTCATCAGAGGAATACGAGCCAGGGAATCCCAAACACACACACGACTAAAAACACATTAAATGTGAGTTTGCTGCTATATACTTTATTCTGTTAATTCTTATAAATGAAAACCATTTTTTTCCACATACTCTACACGACTATGTGCATGTACCTTAAAATGTCAGTAGGCTACGACTACTGTATATTAAATATGTATGGCGTTAATAATACATTTAGCCCAGCAAAGGATAGTAATTCCAAGAATTCAAGAACCTTTCCCCTATATACAGTACCAAACTTTATCTAATTCAAAATAAATGTGGTGTATTTTTTTTATCAGTACTGTACTGCTGGTATTTACTACTCATTTTAAAATATACCCTAAGCTTGTAAGCATATTTGAGCTGTAATTGTGGCTGTAAGATAAGTTTGGTCAATTAATCATGTTAAATAAAAATAAAGTTAAACAAATCACATCCATTGATTTTTATTTTGTAAGGTATATCCAATTCTAATAATGAGGTTACAATGATTCCAACATCGAATTCTCTTGTCATTTATAAAAAAATATAAATTATTATTATTGCCGGTCTTACTTTTAATAGGTTCCACCATTTTCCACGGAAATCACCAAAATATTATGTGACCTATATATTTTAGTACATACATAATCAAACGAAAACACGCAAGAAATAATTCCGCATGAAGGAAAAAATACTACAGTATTAATTTTCTCACTATGCATGACATAAATATAGAATAATATTTATACGATATTAGGTCAGAAAAAGGTTGTAGGTAACGTTGCATTTGCCAAATACATGTCGCAACGTGTTATAGTATGTGCATCTGTGGCCGACAATCCACTGCCGTCCGTCCCTCCCTCCCTCTTTGCCGCACTCCGCTCATTGATCAGTCTGTCAACTTTGACTCGATTACACAACAAAATAACCACTTTTCCACATCCATAATTTTGATCACGGTTAAACACTGTTTTAAGATTCCCTTAGACCATAATTAGACACTAAATTATATTAAATAATCAATGAAAATTAAAATTTAAAGGGCGTACTCAGACGATCAGCTGACTGTTTCCAGACCACCTCCATGATAAAATATTGTAGACTTGTCCAGGCAATATTATAGAATAAAGGTTATACATGAAAAAAATCACAGTCGTAATCTCTACGAACTATATCACAATAAAAATTAAAATTAAAAAAAACTAGGTCAAAAATTATGCTAAAAAGATAAAAAAATATAGAAGAGTTGGACAAATCAGCTGATTCACTGTGATTTAAAATGCGCTTGAAAAAGTTCTCCTCATCATGTTGTAACGTTACGTATGTTTTATGAATGATCTACGATAATATTAATTTAAAGTTTAAAAAATTATGTATTTACCTCCTCCATAATGTGATCTTTTTGTTGTACCATTTTCCACTTCACTATCTAGCGGCCTTTTTCTAGAATCGGGCATTTCTGGGGATGGACACGTCTCCATACCCGAGTCGGCCGCCATATTTGACTGCTGCCACTGCATTCCAGTCGGCCGGCGGCGGGGGGGCTGCCTGCTTACAGGCGGCGGGTAAAGATCTTGCCTTTCGTCTGCTGCTGCTGCTGCCGTCTCTTACCACTAGTACTGTCCCCACTCTTTTTTTTTCTCCTCCAGCCTTCTTCATAAGAAATATACTTTTATGCTGTAATCTATATCAAATACTATTAATTCTAATTTAAATATAAATCATCATCTCATTACAATTTATTTATCTGAATAGAAAAAAGAGACAATACAATATGTTATAATTTTAAAGCGTGATATAGGCCTCTGAACAAAATTTCGAAACTTGCAATATTGCAACATCATTTGAATATATTTAGAACAATTTCCTAACTTTTTAAAGTACACACGTAGCAGTAGCACTGCGTTGGTTCTCTTCATACAGTTTATATAAAATTATATATACTCTATACTAACTATAATTAAATTATATTTGTGAATTTTAATATAATTAATATTATAAAAATTATACTAATATATACGTACGCGCGCACTTGATCATATATATATATATATATATATATATATATATATATATATATATATATATATATATATTATACCATTATATCATAATAATTATGCATTTGATTGTGATTTCAATATTATATAAATATTATGTTTTTTTATTTTTACATCAATTATTATTTATTTATAATAAAATTATACTATATAATATGTTATAATTTTTAATAATTTAAAAAAAATCATTACATATAATACATATATATCTATATAATTATAATATACTCAATATACTGGCTATTAAAAAAATAATACTGCAGAGAAATTATAGATTGAAAATTTATATAAATGTCTTAATTAATAATTTACTATAGATTTTTTGCAGTCAGAAAGAGAGAAACAGGGCGGCGATTGATGCATGTAGCGCATATTATACCATACCACATATAATGGCATAGAGGCGATGTTCGATGGCCACAGTAGCTATTTGACTATATACAGCTCTCTGTACTTAAAATAAAATAAAAAATAGATTTAATATATGTGTATAGATATAATATTTCAAAATAATATGTAGAACGAGGAAAAAATATGAATTCAAAATATATAGGAGTCAGTAATTTTTTATGAGGTGCTTCTGTCTCGCTTTTACAAGATTACCAGAGAAAAATAAAAGTATACATACAAAAATTGTCGCTATATAGCTGAAAAAAATAGTCAATACTTTGTCTTCAGCTACAAATAAATACTTTACAATGGAGGACTTCATGCATGAAGTCTTTACAGTATATAATAGTATAATCCAGTAAAACAGATTAACCTAGATGCAAAAACAAAATAAATAAAATTTATGAAATATTGTAATAATTTGTACTAAATTTAATAATTTTTTTAACATTCATTGTTGCTGATAAGTAAAATATTAATTAATATAGTATGTGTCAGTTGCATAATGCCGATAAGACTATAATACTCATGCGAAATAATAAAATTAAAAAAAAAGCAGCTGTGCACTTTCTTATTGAATCAATTTTGCTTCTATTCATATAATTACTCTTACCTCTTAATTATCAAAGTGCAGGAACTAAAAGCAACGTACCCTATATATTAGCAAACTTTATTATAAATATGTCAGTTTGCATGCATCTGATGGTATCATATTTTGTCATTTATTTTGTTTTCAAATATAATATACATATAATAAATAACAATTTATAGTTTCCTAAAAATTAAAGAATCGAAATAATACTAATAATATGTTTTATTATTTTTTTTTTTTAGCATGAAAAGTACTATCGTAAAAAATATATCAAGATTTGGCGCATATATTTCAAACGTTTTGAGTTTGCGCATAGATTCTGTCTGGTACTTGCACGTGTATTCTTGCACTTAGACAGTCAAGTGCATCTCCCGCATGCAACGAGGAGAGCTTGCATGCAGCACCAGCAAAGTATATATTATGAAGTTTAGTCGATACTGGTGATGCGCTTGCTTTCACCCACCATAGCCCGCATAACATGGGCCAAGCCGGCATCACTAGCTATAGTCCGTCATATATAAAATAGTATACGTGTATACGTGAAATGCCTTTCTAAAGATGAGTTTAGCGGCTGTTTTGCCATCAGTACAGTAACCCTCTCTATTAGTCCTCATGGCCTCCTTTTGGAACATATACTTTTAAGTATATGCAAATTTTCCTTTTAAATTTTTATTCATACATGGAAATTTTTAATGTCAATTGAAGAATTTAATTTATAACAAAAATTACAATGTCATATATATAAAAAAGAAATTGATGTTACATTTTCAGATTTTGTCTTCTTCTGCAAATAATTATTTTTTTGCAGTTTTATAGAAGCGAATGCATTATAATTTGGAAAATGTACATTCCTATAAAACGCATCTATTGAAAAATTATCTACAGAATAATATATATAAAAGAATGAAATATATGTAATAAAGTATAATTATTTTAAACCCAACCGTGTTTAACTTACTTTATGAAAAAACTTACCTTTCAATCATAAAATGAAATATAATAATTATTATATATATTATATAATGAGCACTGAAAATAAAAATGTATTAAATTAAATTTAGAATAAAATTTGTATTCTGAGTGAAAAATTAGTCCTTTATTTATTTTCTTGCAGAAAGTGCTGCCATCACATCATCAGTCAAATCCCTTGCGAGCTTACAAACAAAACTATAATAACTGTAAAAGGCGTTGCTCTTTTGGCTCATGGTGCTAAGCAAAAAGCAGCTTCACTGCTCCTGGTTGATTTGTTGTAATATTGCAATTACTTGTGACTTGCAAATCTCGAAGGAAGTGAGAAGAGCAGTCTGTGTAATCATCCTAACAGAAAATTTGAAAGTTTTAGTAAAACTAAAAATCATGCAGCGTGTCAACGATATATTTTATCACAATAAAATAATTAGTTGTTTCTGTATTGTACATTATCAACTTCGATCTATACACAACAGCACCTCTACAGCTGTTTTCATAAATTTATATTAAAATATAATTATAATGATATATTATAGTATTTTCGCACTATGAAACTATATAGAAAGAACATTCTTTTTACGACTTGTATATATTATAAATATATAAATATAATATATAATTATTGACCCACTGTTTATGTAGCGCGATGTAAAAGTCAGAGTTCAAATTGAAGAGGTATAATATAAAAAAAGAAAGAAATAGCGGTGCGTATCGGCTTACAGTTAAAATGTTTGAGTGGTATTATATAGGAACCAGCACGCAGACCAACAGCGTTAATGGACATGGAAATGCACTTGTGTGATGAAGAAAGAAATTGACATAACCTAAGGGTTGCGGTCGTGTAAGTGTCCTCACAAACCATGATTTCCTCTGGCATCCTTTAGTCATCTTACGTCATCACCACAGACTGAATGCTGTCGTAATTATCGTCACCTCAAAATATTTTAGGCGTAATCAGCATTACGAAGTTTTATGAAAGGATTTATATAATGTAAAGTGTATAATTGCAAAGAAAAAGTGGTGCTTCTTAAATTGATATAAATATATAAATTATGCACTGCATGTATGGTCCCGTCCCAAATTAAGGTCAATGTCATGATTATAAAAACGCGGTAGAATGTTTAAATTAGGGGAACTAAGTAATAGGGAGAGGGTAAAATTACCACATAGAGGATAATATTGTATCGACGAATCCAGAGATGTTATAATATATTAATTTATAATAATATATTGTATAATAATTATGTTTATTATAATATGTACGTTGCATGTGGATAAAAATATGGATAAAGTTATTCACTTCTTAAATCATAACAATTTAATTGATCGATCTTCATATTGATTTTTCATCTTTTAAAATTCAATTTTTCTAAGAAATAAAATATATTATCATTTTGGAATTTTCAAGAATTCTTAAATTAAGATATGTAATGTAATATCTTATTTCAAGAATCCTGATTATTATAGTGATGTCGATGTGCATGACCAGAGTGGGTTATTATATTTTTAATTGTGCATGTAATTAAGTAATAGGGAGAGAGTAAAATTATCAAATAACAATATATTAATATTAAAAGTATTATTTTGTCAACAACAAAATAATAATCCCTAATTAAATACAATATATTGACCACCAATCATAGTGCTTCAGGTTATGTTATTTAAATTGATTATTTATATACTCGTGGATGCGACTGATTTAACTGATTTAATTACGATTGTGAAATCGAAATCAATTTCAATTTTGGATTGAACGTTTTACAAGATCGAGGTACCTCTATATACTCGTTAAAATATACCTATTTAACTCATCAGTCTCATCACTCATAAATTATTAAAGCTTACCACTTAAAAAATCTTAATTATTATTGAATGTTTTATCGACGTGCTTAAAAACATATATTAACTGCATGCATTTAATTAATTTTATTACATTATTTGTTATAATTACTTGCTTGAACAATAAACTTTAACAAGTTAAGTGATTGTTTTTAATTGAAATAATCATTTCTCATTATTTTGTAATTACAGCCTAGCGTTATAAAGCTTCATTTAAATGTAAAAACAACAACAAATGTAACATTTTTGCTGGCAAAACAAAGATATTATTATATATATGTTTATTTTACTATAAAAATCTAAAATCGGTAAAATACAAAATTTTAGTTGATAAAATGTTAAAACAAAGAACTTTGTTTTTTAAGTACTTACGAGCAAAAATGTATACATAAAGACCAAACAAATAATAGTAAGTAGTATGATCATAGAACAATAAAATAGAAATTTGGGTCCCTTAAAATTATGTCTGCATCAATATAATATATAAATACGGAAGCTTAAACATTTTTTGTACATAAAAGAAGTCGAAGTGAGAGGAATCTGAAAGTTGATTCTTCCAGAAGTGCATGAGGCCGAGAGACCGCTTTGCATCTCTAGCCGCAAGTATATAATAACATGCACATAATACTGCTTGCTCAATGCAAATAATTGCTCTCGGCACCTGTAAAACTATCGAGATAACATTACCGTAATTTACGTCAATAACTATAATATATGCATATATTAAAAACTATGCAACACCAACTAAGACTTTTATTATTTTAACATTTATATATTAACCAAGATATTGCCAGGGATATAGATATTGGTCTTTATCATTATATAGTGTGATCGTCTTTTCACTAAAAAAAAAAAAAAAAAAAAAACGTGATTTCTGGACGTTGTCATGGGCAAACTCTTCTGGCACTCCTGGATACTGGATACCCTATTTTGTTCCACTAAAATCAAATCCAGCTTGTAGAACGGCCTGAACGGCACTTGCCAGTTCTAATATAGATGCGTTTCCTCGCCTATACTGTGGTATATGAATTAAAAGAAACATAAGAACAATATTAATACATTTTGAAGTATAAAATTCTTTCTTAAAATCTTAAAATACTATTTTAAAATACATGGCATCTTAATCCATTATAAGTTATAATAATGTTATAATATTTATATCTCTTGCGGTATTTTTAGATCTCGTTCCCACCCTAAAAACAAAAACAAAACAAAAATATACCAATATGTATATGGTTCATGAATATCCATAACTTCCAATTTAAAATTAATCTTTAAAAGTTAACTTTACAATATGCTGACATTTTCATTTGCATTTTATAGGCAGTAAAAACTATTATGTTTTATGTCATTGCAGTAGCTGATAAGCTTGTACACAATGTCGGCAATCTTTATTGCATTTACTTATAATATTACATGCTCATCGGTGCTGCTGTCAAGGCAAATTGCCATTTTGTGACGTAAGTTCAATGCTATTTATAGCTTTTAATAATTTATATTACTTTTTATTGTTATGGAGAAAATAATAATTCGATCATGCCAAACTGTATTCTATTGACTCAATTTAAGTTGTACATTTTACAGAAATACAACGAGCTTGCAATTTAATCAATTCTACTTACACAATAGTTATGATTTTTCTTCTCAATTTATCGTTAAGTGTAATTATCTTAACTAATTTAATGACTGATTTAAGTGAATTGCCAAGCATGTTTGTTTCATTTTTAATCGGTCTTTCAGTTTCACTGTATTACTATTACACTGTATTACTATAATAATAAAATATTCATATTGTAAAGCTGTAATATAACTATTAATTTTAAATTTATTATATTAATTTTGTCCATATTACAATAGAATTGTTCAATAAACTGTACTCTGGGACAAAAATATATACTAATTAAAGTAAAGTTGATGTGTCTGAAGGCTTTTAACTCTAACTCTAGAGAATCATTTTTAAAATATTATAAATATAAATTTAAAAATAACTTCAAATTATTTTCCATAATATCGTTTATAATGTATGACACAGCACTGAAAATTTCAATTTGTAACCTGATACATTTATGATGATGTGTGGCCAAAAACATTTACCTTTATTTGATGATATAATATATAGAACAACATCTGTTATTTCGTCTTATATGAATACTGGTACCTTATACAATGTTGTTTTAATATGATAATTTATTTTAACTGCGAAACTCTGATTTGTATACCCATTTCGTAATTCATCTGCAAACAAATCCAAGTGAGATATTCATGAGCAGCAGAGCGTATTACGAGCATGTTATAGAGTAAGAAGTATACATATATACGCCGGCTATTAAGCAACACGAGAGAAGCGAGTTGTGGAGGATAAAGGTGGTCGCTAGTATATTTGCAAGGTGAGCAGGCGTCGGGCCGCAAGCCAACTTAGCGACCTGGCTTAAGCTGAAGTGCAGGTACATACAAAGAAATAGTCACTATTACATGAGCACCAAATTTCATTTTAAAATAGCTGTTAAATGATTGATTGGTTGGTACTTTGGGGCAATTGACACATTTTGGTCATGCCTGTCCCCATAAGCAATTATATACATTCCAATAAAATTACCTCAATACAATTGATCACTATCAATATATGTTTTACACTGAAAAGACTAAACCTCGACAAAAAATATTTAAATTACGTTTTCTTATCAGATAAAGAAGATTTCAAAATCAATATGTTCTTAATAAAAACGGTGTTGTACCAGAGTATCATGTAAAAATTTAAAGATTGTAAAGTCCACTATTTTTTATTTGAGTCTCCTTTTAACATCAAACTCGAATGTCAGAAAATGATTTTCACGATGACTTTTGCACGCAGTGTTTGATGTGATCATTGTTCAACTAAATCACAAATTATAAATTTCAAAGTAACGTTATACACCTCTTTCATCTCTCACTCATCTTTCTGTCTCTCTCAATTTAAATCGTCAATCGCATTATATATATATAATCAAATAAAACTTATAAGCTATTTAAAATATTAAAAAAGAAACAAAATAATTCATTTTTAATACACAACTTCAAAAGTAGTTAGCCAATACAGGCGCAGATCCAGGGGGGGGGCTGGGAGGCTGCAGCCCCCCCCCCCCCCCCCCGAAATTTTGGATTTAACATGGGCAATATAGGCATTTCCCCCACTCCAAATTTCTTTTTAACATTGGCTTTATGGAGGCAGCCCCCCCCCCCCCCCCCCGAAATTTTTTTCTGGATCCGCGCCTGAGCCAATAAGACTTTGTTCGCAAATCTGCATGTCATGTAATCGCAGCTCACAATCAAGTGAGAAGGCAAAATAAAACTACTTGCCACTACTGACCGATTTCTAATGTTTTGCTAGAACAAGCTGAATAAAAACACACAGGTAGAGCAATAGTAAACATGTTTACCTTGCTCTCTGAATGTTTGAAAAATATTATTGTTATTGATTATGGGGAAAAAAATCAGCAAATAATTTCTTCTTCATAAACCTGACGGTTACAATTAAAAGCTGTATACTGTATATGAATAGCATATAGCACAATTGTATGTACAGTACACTGTGTATATAGGGCTATTATAGATAATAATTACATGATTATGTATAATTATAATATAGCTGATCTTATTTTTTATATTCTTTATAATATGTTATAAATGCTGTGTGAT
Source organism: Siphlonurus alternatus (assembly GCA_949825025.1). NCBI lineage: Eukaryota > Metazoa > Arthropoda > Insecta > Ephemeroptera > Siphlonuridae > Siphlonurus > Siphlonurus alternatus. Next base: position 39,827,300 of record OX463780.1, read on the forward strand.
GGTCTTCATGATAGAACTGGATGGTCTTAATTTATTATTGTATAAAGAGTTTTTATTTTAAAAATAATAAAAAATAAATAAGGAATACCAAAAATAGTGAAAAACTGAAAATTATAATCAACCTCCCCGAACTATTTATCTCATTATAATTATAAATTACTTCATCTAAGACGATTAAATACAAGTCCGGACAATTATTGCACTTTCTGATAACTTTTTAAAGTGGCAAAATTGTATGCCCTTTAATTAAAGCATGAAGTAATTAAATGCTTCTGCTTTTATTAACAATATTAAAATTTATATGTATACTGTAATATAATATAATATAATATAATATAATATAATATAATATAATATAATATAATATAATATAATATAATATAATATAATATAATATAATATAATATAATATAATATAATATAATATAATATAATATAATATAATATAATATAATATAATATAATATAATATAATATAATATAATATAATATAATATAATATAATTAAATTAAATTTTAATACGGGAAACAATTACAAACTATTTCTATAGCAAGTATATTTATTTATTTTTATGAGTCAATTTTACGATGATTTAATACTATAAATAATGATATATTATATATAGTGATGAGCGATATCGATTTCCCTTTAACTGCTCTCTCTAGTTTTATATATCTGCGTATAGATGTCGTTGTCACTGTTTATAACCTGTGTGACATCTAGTTAAGCAGGTGGTGGTCCTGCCCTGCAACCTACATCTTAAGACGGACAAGTTTTGCTTATATTACGCTGCACACGCCCCGCGACTTCACGCCGCTGTCTATGAAATAATCAACCGCGCGGTCACCGTGTTCGCCGCGGAAGTGTATCGGGACACGCCCTCTTTTCATTATCGACGCGTGTGTAGACACTAACAACTTTTTGAAATGTTTATGAAATGTTTATAATAGCTATTATACAGCTTAGGGCATTGGTCATGTCACAAAACTAATTTTCATCGAAAGAATTAAGATGTATTATTATTATATGACACCAATTAAAATTGTGAGATCTGCAGGTATATTATAAATTAACATTATTATATAAGCAAACATTGAAATTATTTTATAGTAGCTGTATATTTGAAGTTTTAATAAAAATTAAACTCAACTATATACATGGTATATAGTAATATAGTTGAGATAAATTTTTATTGATTTGTCCTTTCATATATTAATATTTCCTTATTTCTTTTTGTTGTTTAATTAAGGTAGCAAATTTAAATGAAATTATATTTTTTCATAATAATTTTGTTAGAAATATCATATAATTTGATTTCTGGTACTTTAAAAAAATCAATAAAATGTTATGCTATCAAGGTGAAAATTATGAAATTATTACTTATATATGTTCAAGCTAGATAAAAAAAATCATGTTTATATTCATTACATAATTTATGATTTTCATTACAGAGAGCTGTATTTTTGTACCATATAAATATAATATGGACTTCTTGTTGTTTTTGTTTTTTTATGAATTTGATAACATATTTTCACAGCACATTCAAAAATTTTAAATATGATTCAACTACTGTGGATATGGGTATGATAAAACTATATTCCATACTGTATTTTTTTCAGCATTAATTAATTCATATTATTATAAATAAATAGCATGAAATTTATATAATACAGTGATGGTATTACTAGAAAATATTATTTATTATTATGTGACGTTCTTCAAGGACAATCTGCATGTCAATGTATATTTTTTATTACATCAATTAGCAATGATTAAAATATTAATTATATTAATGTTTTTCAGTACTTTCTCAACCTGGTAATTAACTCTGTATAAAATGTCATTGAATGAGAAGATAAGTGTAAAAAATTCATATGCACTTTTCATGCATTTTTAAAAAATTAAAGCTAAAAATAAAATGAAATGCATGCAGATTTTTCATTCCATAACCTTCGTGTAATCATGTTCATAAAACGTGCAGGTCTATATTTATAATAAAGTGTTATTATACGATCTTTTGTAACTTGTTTCACGATAGAGAGATTAATTATATAGTATACATGTTGACTATAAGTTGCAATATATAATGTTCTAAAACAATTAAAAATTTAATAAGCAATATAAAATTCTTAAAATTAAATAAAAATGCTGTATTTTGATCAAATTGCAGGCCTTTGAATTTCAATATTTCGAATAAGTGTTATAAATATATTCTATCAAACAATAGGTTTGATCTCTCTGTGAGAGTATATATGTTATTAAGATTGATAGACAGCTTCATTATATCACGGGTTATTTATTAGAATTCATTATGCTAAAGGTCACGGAAGCACGACTGTGTAAAGAGAATTAGTTATCATAAACATGAATGTTATTGAAAATACTGAAAGGCTTCTTCGTACAAAAGTATTATTACTTTTATAGTATATTATGGTGTTATTGCATTAACAGCATGGTGATGTATTGTACTTTTAGCTCAAGTATGGGAAAAAGGTCAAAATAATATAATTTTAAATTGTAGTAATGAGCACGATTTAATATATTGATGTATTTGCAATATTTGCATGAATTCGTGAAAAAAATATTTCATAATTTTACATTCAGTATTTTATGATGATAAAATTATTTTTAACTTCAGTCGCTTAAATTAATTTGAGCCCTCACCAAGTATATGATAGCGTAAAATATTAAGCCATTCTTATATATTTTTAAACTGAAAACGTATAATTGTATAATATGATAATAATTATGGTAAATCTCTTATTGCCAGCAGATTGAAAAGATTAGAAAAGTCATATACCAAAAATAATACGGAAAGCTGCGTGCATGTATTTCCGCTCATAAAATAAATTTTGAGTCATCAGCAAAGTCATGAGAAATTGGCTATAAAAGATTTCGTCATCTCATGCATGGTAATACAAAGCTAATATGGAGTACCATTGCCATCAAAGCAGTAATGATAATTATTATATACTGTATATAGACAAATATATGTATCTCACATTGCGTAAAGCGTTTATATATGAACTTTGTATCCTGACGGTGATAGCATTCATTATACTCTCGTATAATAGATGGGACTATAATAAAATAGTAACATTTTATTTATTTATTTTTCATGTAAGATGTAAATAATAAAGAAATAGTGAAATAATTAAATCTAATTGCTTTTATATCAAAAGACCAAATTAATTGTAAATAAAAATTAATTTCTATGATCATTACATATTTCACAGATTTATACTCCACATATTTGCATTCAGTACGGACCATAAGTTAGCAAACTCTGAACTATGTGGGCCTTCTGCACTCAATTTCCTTATGGACTTCGACATCACGTCGATTTGGGGCAGAAAATGTAAAACACAGGGTATAATATTAGGTTTTACGAAGAGAAATATAAAGGTTTGTACGTAAATCCGTTTGAATTTCAATTAATTAATCAACGAAATAAATGACGAGTCTTTACATCCAAACATCGTTTTTGACGAATTGACTTACTGACGTGACTCTGACTATAAACATAAAAAAATCTTCCTTCTGATGGTGACTCATCACATGTGCACTGATGTAAGAAATAAAAAATTGTGTCATGTAGAATTTGTGTTAAAGATTATAAGCATCTTGTTGCAGGCGAACGTCTTACAAGATCAACACTGCAGTATAAGCGCGCTTTTGAGCGGCCTTTGCAGGACGTCTTCTCATATCAAACACTTCTTATGTAAACTCTCAGCACAGTAATAAATTCATTGAAATAATATATTAATGCTTATAAATAAACAAAGTCACTTTGATTACCGTGGGAATAAATGCTCTGAAGATGGTATTTTATAGAAAAAAATATATAACATATAATGAGTTTAAAAATTACAAAAAGACTTAGTATTTAATAAATGTCTTAATTGTATTAATTACTAGCTGTATAAATAAATCATAAAAGATTATATTTAATATACTATACAATTAAGTAAAATTTGTTAAAATTAAGTGCAAATTACTGAAAAAAAAAAGTGTTTTAAATTTGACAAAATAATTTTTATGTAATTCAACAACAAATTAAAATAGTTGTTTAACGGTCAATTAAATATATGATCACTTCATTTTGTTAGTAATTATTTGCTAATTACACATATTAAATACAAAATTGAAATCAACAAAACTCGCTAGTTTACTATATCATAATAATATTACATAATTGTGATTGAAAAAAATGTTTTTGATGAACCAGATCCAGTTTTTTTATGCGTCACCTTTCTCTCCACTCTCTTCTAATACAAAACTAGCTAGCGTGTACTTGAAAAACTTGATTGGAGAAATGTTGTTATGCAAAAACAATTCAAGAGGCAAAAAATGTCAGTTTTTTCTAGTAGGGAAAACATTGTTGGAGACATATTTTAAAGAGTTGCAGTTTAAGAACTTGATTTCATTGCAAAAATTTTAGAAACATTTTTTATCTTCATGACATGATTAATTAAGTCAGTAAAAATACACGGTTTTTAAGTTTCAAATTTAGAATTAATACTTTGTATCCATTGCATACAAAATATAATTCTATCCATGGGTGTAAATAATTAATTTTGTGTATGTACAATAACTGCATAATAATATAAACAGTATAAAATGTCCGTGTTGCTTTGGAGATATACATAAAAATAATTCATACAAAAAATATAAAAAGTGTACAGTTCACTTAATAGCACAGTTTTTCATGTACTACAACTTCACTTCAAAATAATAAACAATTATTATATACATTCTCAGCTTGTTGTTTAATGAGGTACTGTACATTTACTTACAGTGGATTAAGATATGGTATTTAAAAGAATACTTGCTAAAAGATTGCACAAAAGATTTCCGTGAGAGTATTAAATTTATATTTATATTTAAAGCTCACTATAATGTAAGATAATTTGTACACCAGCACCTACCCATAAGGCTTCCGGCCTTGGTAGGACTGTATTCTTTTTTCGCCAATAAAACTATTTAATATGTATATATATAATATTTATATATATATATATATATATATATATATATATATATATATATTCGCCAAGTCGCGTGATGCGTGATCCGGCTTTATTGACACATAATCATATATGTGTATAACTTATTATAATATAATGTATCAATTAAGAATGCCAAGGATGAAGTAAAATCTGAAAATCAACTATATAAAAATACATATTTCTTTAAAATTCAACGCTTGACACTGAAATTAAATGTTAAAATAATAGATATAAGATTTAATAATTCAAGAACATGTGTTGGAAAATTGAACTAATAAAATGGAAATTGTTAATTCATCATAATAATAAAATGTGAAGAAAAGTTATATAAATGTATTATATATATTTATTAACTTATTAGATTGAAACCTCAGAAATGTTATCTATCAGTTTCATATAAAAACTTAAATATAACAAATTTTTAAGGTGATATCAATATAATATGATTGATAAAATGCATTGTTTGCAAAATAAAATTTGTTTCATATTATAATATAAAAACCTAGTAAAAAAATATTGTAAATATAACAAAACATGAAATAAAATTTGAATGAAGAAAATAAAGTGAAAATAATAAAATTGTTAATGTTTTGCAGACATTATTTTATAGCTATAACTTTATATTAGCTAGTATCATATAGAAAAAAATTATACATATAGTAAAAAAGCTGATAAAAAAAATAAAACGCTGCTGCTTTATATGTAGATAATGAAATTGTCGCATTCTTGAACATAAAATCGATTACATATCATTAGTGTTGTCAGAGAGAATATTTAGAACCTGGCTATTATAAAAACGCTAAATGTGACAGAATAATTATACCATGGAATACTGAGTTATATATACGGCACGCGAGGAGTTAATAGTTAGAACATAGAAAGGTTTTTACTTGGTGGCAGCAGTGAGCAGTGAGCCAAAGAGACACACCGACCGCCAGCCGGCCTTTCTCCGTGGTAAAGAGGCACTCGTCGCTTGTCGCTTGCGCAAGAGCCGGCGTCATGTCGGACTCTGGCGCCTATCTCTCTCTCTCTCTCCTTGAGACAAAGAGACGTCACTCATACCATAGTTGTCACGTACGAGATGACTTCATTCCTGCAGTGTATATATATATATATTACTTTTCTTTGAGAATATCACACGTCACATATTATGTTTGTAGTTTGAAATTTTAAAATATGCAAATTAAAGGAAATAAAAATCTAAAAAATTATTAGAAAAAATAAATTCTAATTTTTCAGCAAAATCGAAATAAGTATCATTTATCTTATGAGCACACCAGGTAAAATTATATAGTATTTGATTTTGAAATTAATGCAATGGGTTTTGCTGATTCTATAACATCGTCTAATGAATTTTGGCACAACATAATTCTATCTACGGTCGAAATTAACTATATATAATTTTTAATTTTTGAAGGCAAAACAGAAAAATTAATCTGTAAGATAATTATAATTTGAATGATTTATTCTACAAAATACATTATTTCAGCATCTTATCTTTTAATGATTCCTCGCTTCTTCGCTTTAAATGGAGTACCGACCTCAAAAATTTTTATTGCAGAAATGGATAGAGGGTGCAAAAATATGCTACTCTGATTTTTTCAGATTTTTATGAGACCAGGAAGTATTTTTAAAAAATTATTGAAAGTCCATTTTAATGACGTCACGAGGCGCCTAACCTTAAGAAAATGATAGGACATTAACGCCCGTGACGTCATAAAATGGACTTTCAATAATTTTTTAAAAATACTTTCCGGTCTCGTCAGAAAAATCGGAAAAAATTCAGAGTAGCATATTTTTGCACCCTCTATCCATTTCTGCAATAAAAAAATTGAGATCGGTACTCCATTCTGCTTCTTTTTTTGCTAACATTTTTTAAATGTTTCCCACAGTAAATTCTTCACCAGTTCGATACAACTTGATACAAGATCAAATTAATTATGCAATTTATAATCTTACAATAATAAATCATACTCTGCAGAATCATGGTTCTACTTCAAATATCTCTCTCTTTCTCACCCTTGTCCTTAGCACCCTTCATTGCAGCATATATGCCACATTCCTCCTCCGTTTCTTCCCCAACAACGACTGCCTGTCAGTCTATATAGGTTCGTGTTTTGGTCCACCGCAATCTTGGCCACATTCCTAGAACTGCAAAGTCTTATGCTGGTTAAAATAAATTTTTATTACTATTTTGTATTTTCGTATAGTTGTGGCATGGCAATAAAATAAATTTATTCATAAAAACAAAAGTGATTGAATATTATCTTATAAGGGAAAAAAATCAAATGTTGTAACAGTTTATTTATTTTGACCAGGCATGCATGTTAGTTCTGAATTATCTGCATCAAGTAACCATGCACTGCATTGACTTGAAACAAATAATTTGAATTTCATCATGCGTAATCATATAATAATTATAGTGTGTGTGTGTGTGTGTTCCCATCGTTGTATCTAAACATACAAAACAAAAAAACGAAATTGCTGTTTAAGCATATATATTATATTAAACTGTTATTACGTTTTTTCAGGATAATGAATTTTTGATTCAGAATCAGAAAATTAAAACAAGAAATTTGTTCCACCGGAGGACACTAATAACTAGCTGACAACATTATATAATGCTCGATGCTTCGAGGTCAACAATATCATTGTAATAATCAAGGGAAAAGGTAGCTGACGTCAGTGGCGTTTATTATAGAGGGCATTATTCTTCACAAGCCTATTGATAAACGCCACATTATACTATGCATCATGTGTATAATACTGACAATACTGTAGCGTATATACAACATAATTATAAAACCATATATAGCCGCCATTGAAATCATAATGAAAAGAATCACTCTTCTATTAACTATATATAGGGCGCGATTCACGAAGCAGTTAGCCCTAACCACGTTTAGCTTAGCCACGTTTAACTAAGGTGGTTTAACACGTAAAACAAGTATAGTTAAACGTGGTTAAGCTAAACATGGTTAGAAACCTCTGGCTAACTGCTTCGTGAATCGCACCCATAATAGACGCTCTACTCTAGACGCGAAAATATAATTATATCCTTACAAATGAGTACACTGCAGTGTACAATTACGCCATCCAAAACTAAAAGATAATTGGTGCGGTTGATGTATATATTAGCACCTAACCTATGCAGTATAAAATATAGCTGCATCCGATTGTGTAGCCCACGTCATTATAATATAAAATATCATAATATGTCACGCAGTGTTAATAATAATTATTTATAAAGAATTTTTGTTAATGAAATTGACATCATTGTAATTGATTTGTAATTTAATTGTAATTCTTATAATTCTATCTATTTTTGACGAATTGTTATCTATTATTATACGTATATTATAATTATGAATATATTCTTAACATAGTATAAGATTCATTCAGCAATTTCAGCTGAATAAATTTAGCTAATTTGTACCGAAATAATAACCAAAATAACCACCTGATGCTGCGAGTTACCACCTATATTTCATAATAATAAAATTATATTATAAATTTGTTATGTCGCCAAAAATTTATTGGTTTTAACAAGAATTGTTTTTAAAGGAATATGAATATTGAAATCGATGAGATGAAAGAACGCCATATCTATAAATACATTAAATAGAACCATAAAATTTTACACAGATTTTTACTTTTCAAAGTAGAAAAAAAAGTCTTTCTAGTATGATTATCTTCATTTTTGCGCTATTTACCAATAAAGCACTTATAATTAATTGAACTCAAAAGTATTTTTATTTAACACGTGTTAGCATCATTATAACTTATAACGTTGTATTAACATACATTACTTAATTGTCGTTATACTATCAACGAAAAGTTCCGTTTATATATCATATACGCGTCATGCTACGACTTTTAATAAGGCGGAGTTCACATTTTTCTCAAATAATCTTTATTTGCTGCGATTCACGAAGGAGTTATCTAGAAAAATATGCATATACGTATAATTACAGGGTGAACCATGAATGTAAATTCTTCCTTATTATATATACAATACAGCTCTATTATCAAGAGGTACTTATAAACATACATTTTATATACTTATAACTTATAATATGATGCAAAGATATTCTCATCATGCCATGCATTTTTTTCTGGTTAACAATTGTTTTTCATTATACCTAAATAGTATGTAATAACGTAAGTAATTTTACTTTTTCATATTTATGTTCCATTTTCAAATAAGCTTAATTGATATAAAGTAATTATATGTTTACACACTCTCAAAGGATTATCTTTTAATGGACAATACAATACATAATATTGTATAATTAAATTTTGTAAGAATATCATTAATTAATTTAACTGTATGAATATTTCATTGGTGATACAATGATTGTAACAAAACCTGTCGAGACAAATTTCTACCTAAACATTATAACGGTTATCATAATATTTTGAAATATTTTCACTATAAACGTTATGATGAAATTGAGTATTGATTATCCAGCCTTCTCTCACGTTGTTTTGTTCCCAATACTGTCGCTCCATGTCCGCAGTCTATTAGAGAACACAGGAAGGAACATTACGTGGCAACTGAAAATGTAACAAACTTAACTTTAAAAAACTTAACTGATGAAACATTCATTGAGAGAGCAGGGAGAGCACAGTGTCTCGCTTCATTTTTTTTTTTTTTTTTTTTTTTTTACGTTACAATTTTTTAGTTACATCCGTATTTTTTTAAATAAATAAGTCGATTTTTTAATGTTTCATATTATTATATAATAAATTATAAAACCAAGTAAGAGTACAGGAAAGGGATGTTGATTATTGACGAAGCTTAAGCTAGAAAAAAATAAAGTGCCGCACCACGCAAGCATGCTGTAGTTTTCTACGCTGACTCAAAAATCAATGAGGTTTCTAGCATTCAAACCAATGGTACGTATTTTTAAACACGCACGTGTTGTAATCCCATTTATTATTCCTATTCTATATAATATGTTATATACAGTGTATCAGATCCGACTGTTGGTTTAGAAAAATGTGTAGTGTATTATTCATTGACAAACAAAATACCACTTAATATATACATGACATACATTAGATTTGAGGTACTCTCTAAATGGATATAATATACAGTATACAATCTAAATTATTAATTATATATGCAGTCAGTTCCATTACTGAGTTATATATACAATAATTATCAATGGTCAACAGTCAATGTTTAAGAAAAAGCTGATTGATTTTGATTGGTTGATATTTTGGGACTTAATTGACACATTTTGGTCATATATTTTATCCCCCCTAAGAAAAAAGCAAATCGCAATAATAGCAAAAAAAAAAAAAAAAAAAAAGAAATCAAAGAGTTATCTTCTCATTTCAATATTTTCAAACTTTCTCAATTAATCAATTCATCAGCTATAACAGTTTTGTAGTAAGTACAACATTTGGTGTTAATAAGAAATTCATCAACAGAAAAACATTTATCGATTTTCAACTCTAGCGTTTGTTAACAAAAGTAGTTATAGTTAATTTAATTACTAGTTTACGTATTACATGAATTATTTTTAACAATTTTAACCATACGTACAGTTTACTACGTAGAATGAATTGACAGTTTTTGTTAATTTATAATATATATATTTTTTGGAACAAGTGAACTTTTCAAATCGAAAGGGTTTTTAGACAAATTTCAACTGAATGTGTGTATTGTTCTCAAATTTAAGATGTTATTCATATCTACACGTTCAAACTTAAATTTCAGTAGAAAATATTATAACATACATCAGAAATATTGTTCGTAACTTGATTCTTTATTTACCAAGCTAGCTTATCGTCCTTATGTAGCCATATAATTTCCTATTTTGCAACTCTCAAGCAGGGCACGGTCGTGTTTTGGAGCTGCTATACACAGGTGGTGTGGCCGGTGCTCGCTGGCTTGCGTCTGCTGGGATGTCATCCGCTGCGACGAGGGCCAGGCCACCTCGAGTGGAAGCTCGTCTCGCGACACGTCCTCTACTGCGCCCTCGTTCAGGCACTGCAGTTGATGATCGCTGTGATGGTGCTTAACCATGGATTTCAGGTTACTTTTGTTACTTAATAGAATTAAGAACTATGTTGTCTACTAAAAACATAAGGTAAAAATATAATATTTAGTATATTTATAAATCAATAATAAAATGAATTTCATTTCATTAATTTTAATTTATACTGAATGGATATTTTAGCAAGTTATTTAATGGTCACGTTTGTACGACTCACATTGCAGTAATAAAAATAATTAAATTTATAATTATCAATTATACACAATATATTATGTCCTTTATGAGGCGTATAAGTTAAAGGGCTTGCATGTAAATGCAAAATACATTGTATTATTATTAAAGATCTCACGATCAAGAATTAAACTTTGGATTTTCATTACGTTCATTATATATATTATATAGGAGGCAAGTAAGACCGAGGTTGGAGAACTGAAAGCGTTCTTCTACATCAAACTGTTCTTCTTCACTACGCCAATGCTGCTGGGACCGATGATTGCGAGTCAGCTCCCAGCCATCTTAAAGTTGTGTGGAGATTGGAATGAATTTCAGGTTATAGATTTTTTAATTATATATCAGTACATTACATTTCATAGAGTTAAGCTTAGAATATGTTCAAATACTAGTTCAATATTTTGAAAATATTTTTTTTTTCATTTCTTTTATCGTCTAGCTATTAACTTTTCTTCAACTTCTTCTGCAGTTTAATTATAATTAAGTGAATCTTGTAAAAAAATACTATAAAATTAATAAGCCCTAAACATGCAGATTAGTGTAGATCATTATTAGATTTATAATTTGTAATTAAAAGCATTCGTGCATGCATGGAAGGAAAGTGATCCCGAAATATATATATAATAATATATATATATTTATCCCATTCACGTGCGTACCCCTTACCAAAGCCCTTCCCCCTTCCCCATCGAACTCAAACCTCAGAACTGAAACCAAAGTGTCACAGCACGCTGTCATATACGCAGTCTATAAAACTTACTTCGTGTATACTTCCAAATCCCAATGACGTGTTGACACGAGCTTTTGACACGTGTCGTCTTCTCAGCTGGGCTACGAACGCGTGTGCGGCACGAGACTGACGCTCAGATCGGCCCGGCTGGTACGAGGCGCACTGCTGGGGACGCTGCTGCATGCCGTGATGGTGGTACTGACGAGACCCGTGCTGGAGGCCGCCACAACAGAAATGACAGACCTGTTGCACCTGCTTGGTATGAGTTACGAATTCTTGCTGATCACCTGGTGGATCGTCACGTGTCGAGCGGCTCGTCAGGCCTCTAGCTCTCTGCTAGGCCAGTACCAAGTACGTATAAAATCACCAATTATAAATGCCCTTATCTTTTATCTTTAAAATTAAGTCTGAATTTTAATATATCAGAATTAATTAACAATTAATAAGCATTTACACTGCCAGAATATATCTTCTTTAAAGCAATTTGTTCATTATAAAAAAGTGAATTAAAAACGCAGCAGGGGCAAAGTTTAAGTCTTCAAGCATTGATGCTCAATTTTAGTGTAGAACAAGTTGCCTAACTTTAGGGCGAAATGATTAGACACGGCGGACATGCTTTTGGACTATATTTTAAGGCTATATATATGAATACACGACCCTCTAGAGCTATGACCAACCTGTATCAATTTCCGTGCCTCTGCAGCTGCTATGTAGCCAGGTCCACTCTGGTAGAGCTGTTCTCTCCATGCGGCCGCTATGGCTGCAGCTGTGCCGCTTGGTGATCCGCTCGGGCGACACTCTCTCCCTGGCTCAGGGTCTACTGTTGGTGTTCGAGTTCACGTACATCCTCGTGTGCAGTTACTACCTGCTGCTCGTCTCCGATCTGAACATGAGGCTGGTGCTCGTGACATTGGTGCTCATGTGCACCGCAGCCCTCGTTACACTTTGCAGCGTCGCACATCAAGCTAATATGCAGGTAAACGAATTGACGTAAAACATCCTTTATATACTTTAATAGCTACAATGATGGTCGGGTAACAACACTTGTTTATTTCACAGCTCTTTTTAGACCTTTCTAGAAACTATTAGCGGCCAATCAGTAGCCAAATGATCTGAAATTTCATATCAGCCTCACTCGCTTTAAAAACTACCTTTAAATAAAACTATGTTTAATAGAGGTTTACTTTTTGACTTGCTTATAAAACTCTTCAAACAGTTCGAACACATAAAAAAACTTGAACAAAGTTTAGAACTCTTTAGTTTTGCAGCCATTGAAATCACTCTAGGCAGGAAGCTTATCCACCAATCTATTAAGTTGGTTATTATATTACAGTCTAAAATTACCAACAGTTTCACTTTTCATGTCGTGTAAATTGAATTCCATTTAGTTTTACCCTAATATTCTCTAACATAGATCCATAATTGGTACATACATAATTATAATAATGTTACAGATAAGGTTAATACAACTGGGACACTTGGAGTGTTGCAGTGAGTCCGCTTGCCTGGTTTTTGTTACAATGCTGTTCTTGTGTGGTTCTCCGGCGCTGACAATGAGTTTATCTTGACACAATAATGAGCATGCAGTGTTGCCCTCAGCACAGCGAGTGAAAAATTGGTGTCTACTCGATTCTCATGCACACCAAGTATCCCAGTCTTATTGACCTTAACTGAGCTTAAACGCATAATTAAAAAATAATTCGATCTCCTGTATAGCTCCTCCTTAATTTGAAATTTTTAGACTATAATTATTATAATTGAAAAATAAATCAAAATAAAATAAATGCCTTTTTTTATTTTTTACTAAGGTACACCATGATTTAATGGATACTTTGCAAACTACGAAGCAATTGATCAGCTGCAAATATGAAAGAGATATTGTAAGCAGCAATTTCCTTACATCAAATCTTGATAAAAATAAATCATTGACTGAAATTTTATCTTAGATGCTGAAGTTTTTGCTACGCTTGATTCATTTGTCACCAAAGATTAATTTAGGAGGTTACCTGGAGATTGGAAGAGGTCTTATGTTCACGGTAAGTTCAATACTATCAATCGGAAATATAATATTTTAATTATCCTGTTGCAAATAATTACAATATTTACAAGATATAATTAATTTTGTAAACATAAAAACATACAGTGATATTTTTTCTTCCCTTAATTTTTTTACAACTTGATGACGCTTGAAAAAAAAAATATTTTTAATTATTTCCTGTATTGTAATAAGTAATAACGTACTCAAATTTAAAACAATTCGATGTAGTGACCGCCAGGAAAAATATCCAATGGAGAATTGGGGGAGGCGGGGAAGAATGACTGATTTGTAATGCATTTTGTCCTGTGCTGCAGACAATTGAAATGGGGGATCTCCACTGGATGATTATGCTACTGATGGCCAAGGTGTATAGTAAACCTCTATACACCTTGCTGATGGCTAGCCCTCTGTTTGAAAATATGTGCAATGTAAGATACTGACTGTGTAATGATTACAGCTGTTCTCCAGCTTCTTGTCCAGCTTGGTGGTACTGCAGCAGTTGAACTTGATGCAAATGTCCCTCAGCTACGATGACTTCAAGTCCGCCGTCCATTGAAGTCATCGAGACTGAAGAACCACCGTGTTTTTACGTGGTACTTGTGGAATGTTTTGTACCATATTTAGTATTAATTATTTAATTAATAATGCTAGAAGTGCACTATATGAAAACACTATACAATCAAAAAAGTTTAAATAAAATATTATTATTATTATACTGCTAGTAATTATAATTTTGGTAAAGAATTAGCTTTGAAATGTTAATTCTCTATAAGTCAATATTATTAATTGTTTTAAAATTTTAAAACTTTATATCATAAATTATTGCATCTGCATAAATAAGCATTGCAATATCATGTAATACAGTTTACTCAATTTACTCAATTTTTGTCATATATTTTGTAGTTTGAAAGTTAATTACAAGGCAAAATCGATGACTGTCAATGATAAGTAATTAAATTAATTTTATTGCACAAGCATAAAAAAAAACATGATATTTCGCAAGGTAATTATAATAGTTTGCTACGTGCTCTGTTGCAAGCTGTATGGAAGAGCAGAGACCCTATATATGTATATAGGATCTCTGATGCAAGAGGATGTACTTCTATCAAGTATGCTGCTTTTCCCTTATATGTGTTCCAGTAAGTATAATAGACAAATTGTAATATTTGAGGATGCATCTACGTCACGTAAGGTCGCTAGAGGTCACTTTGAAGTTATAAAACCTGCAAGGAACTTGCCATCAATTGGTAGCCAACAAACTTTGAAATATATATAGAATTTTATTCAACTATTGTACGAGTAAATCAGGATGATAAAATACTATGCGATTTTAAATTTTATAACCCTAGTAATGAAAACTAATGATAATATTATGCTTAATTTTTATATATTTAATATTGTCTTAACGGTTCTTTATGTGCAATAAATAAAAATACAAATTTATCTCCATGATTCTATTACAATTTTAAACAACTTTGGAAAAAAATTAATGAATAATAAAAATAAATAGAATATTAAAACAAAAAAATTAACAAAATCTCTTCTATGGCTATTGTATAAAACGCAAGAATATTATAGCATAAAATATAAATATACTTTTATCAAAATGAATATGCCCATTAAGTTTTAAAAATTACGCTTAATTTAAAATATTCAATTATTATTTGTGAAAATGAATAAATCTTACATTACAGTTTATAATGTGATTTACAACATTAATAATTATGTACCTTTGGAGCTGTGTATCTCATATTACTAATAATCAGTCAATATTTTCATCACGATCTACGGTCATAATTTCTTTATATAACAAATCATTTTCAACAAGATTAATTGGACTTAGTCGGGCCCTATTCTCATTGAAATTTTGATAAATTTTTAATCTATAATATTAATGTAAGTCATGAAACAGTTCGGTAAGATTCAATTACCATTTATTATTAATGTAAGTGTTTATTATGAATTCCACATATACCAAATATTATTTGTGCACCTCTAGACACAGCGAACTTTACACTTGCTTTGTTTGCAAACGTTTTTTTTTAATGTGTTTATTCATAAAATAAAACATATATTACAAGCTAGACCCCAAGAGTTTAGTTTGTTATTTTTATGAATCGCGGACAAGGTGGCAGAATTTAAAAAATTGTACATTTTTATATTGAGAACATTAATACATTTTGTTTTGAATATTACAAAACAAATATAATTATTATAATTATTTACTAATTATAATAATATTATAATTAGTAAAGAAAAATTACATAAAAACTGATCACGTAATATAAATATAGTAGACACTTAGAGACAAATTACTAATTATAATTTATGAAGATAATACACAACCACGCAGTCTATAGAGACGAGGTGAACCAAAACTCTTTTTATACCAGGTAAACTGGATGTTCTTCTTACCTCATCCAAAATTGCAAATCTGCATCTCTCTGCTTGTCTTTTGGGGCTGCACCTCTAGCAAGTGAGGTTAAAGTTCGTGCTATCCAGAGGTGTGCATGTTTCATTCAGCTATTTTTTTTTTTTAAATTTTATTTTTTTTTACCTTGCTACAGACTTGAAGGTTAATTGCTAATTTTATTAATAACCCGTACAATTACAAATTCAACGAATTTTTAGTTAATTTATATTGCAGACGTTGGCTCTTGTCCGATAGAATTTTCAATTCATCTTATGAATTATTTTGGCACAAATCAAGTAAAAATTTACAAAAATTGCATAATAATTAAAATTTCAATCAATAAATTTTAACAGTTTCAAGTGGCTGGCATGCAACTTCTCTCTGACATATTAAGGAATGAAGTCGATGGTAAGTGGTGCAGTAAGTTTACAGAAATAGTACAATAATTCCTTCGTTGTTAAAACAAACATAAAAAACTTAACTTTTTAGCAAAAAATACTAGGAAATACAATTTTTTTCAAAATGAAATTATAAGTTGTATTCACTTTTGAAACACTATAATCATATTCATGCAGGGTACATTATACAATACAATATACAGTTGAGGAGGGCTTGTAGGGGAGCCGGTATTTTTGCAGCGTCATTTGGTCGAAGGATATTATTTCGTTTCATAGACATTTCGTCGCATGGACATTTGGTTGCAAAGGCATTTCATCGCTTAGACATTGGGTCACAAGGAGTGCAAGAACATTTCGTTCCAAATTTATATTTATTATCTCTGGATTTTACGTTCCCCGTTTATCAGCTGTCCAATGATGTAAAAAAATATTCTCCATTTATTATTGATATCTTTGATAAATTGCTGCAAGTGCAAGGTAATGAAACTTCAATAATGTAATATTATAATAATATTTACTGTATATTACCCTACATTTCATTTGTTTTCTATGTACGCTATAGAGCTGTATGATTATTTATATTTTATACAAAACAATTCTCAAACAAACAAACAAAAAAGTTACCCATTTTTCATAATATGAAATTATTAACTTTGAATTAATTTAATAAAAAAATGCATAAATAAAAAAAAAATATTGAGTGTCCTGTTTTAATTGTTCTGTCTGATGTATTTTTAATATCTAATATATTATTATTTATTTAATTATGAAAATTGAAAATAAACGAGAACATTGGAGTATCGACCTCAATTTCTTTATTGCAGAAATGGATAAGGGGTGCAAAGTTATGCTAACCTGATTTTTTCAGATTTTTTACAGTCCGGGAATTATTTTTAAAAAATCATTGAAAGTCCTTTTCGTGACGTCACGAAGCGCCGCTTCTTAAGAAAAAGATAGGACTTGCCGCCTCGTGACGTCATAAAAAGGACTTTCAATAATTTTTAAAAAAATAGTTCCCGGGCTCAAAAAAATCTGAAAAAATCATGGTAGCATAACTTTGCACCCTCTATCCATTTCTGCAATAAAAAATTAAGGTCGATACTCCAATATTGTTGATTTTTACACATATTTTTTTAATACAAAAATGATAAGTTAAATATTTTGCGGTATTTTAATACTTCAATTAAATGTTACTAATGCTGAGGGAATTTATCAGTTTGGCAGAACACCATATCAGAAACTGTCCGATACAAATGCGTGGAAAACTGTCTATCACCAACAATGCCCTTTTTTTACGAGCGTGTGTTTTCGTCGCCCAGTCAAAATACCAGCAGTTGTTTTTCTACGGTAAAGTTATTCTCATCTTCATTTTTATAATATATATAAATAGCACTGATTAGAAAAATTACATCGAATACAATTATTAATTGATTCTTTTGATAACAATAAGACCTGAACTTGTTTTGTTACATGAAATTAAAGCATAAATAAATATTATATTTATAGTATTACATTTCAATTTAAATATTATGTACATGTACAGTATATATTTATACACTATAATTTATGATGCTGTTCTATAATTTCATTTTTATTAAAGCTTTTACAAGATATTTTTAACAAGCATGCAAAAACCATAATTATAATTGTAAAAAAAAATAATAATAATAATAAATAAAAAAAAATCAGTTACATTTTACAGAGCACCTGTAAGGTAGGTTACTTATAGTTCGCCTCTGGAAAATTCTGGAAATTATTTTCCTGAAGTACCATTTTTTTCTTGTATATCATATATTATCACATTAATTTCAGATTCAAGAACTTTCTGTTTTTTGTGAGGCCAGAGGTAAGTATAATTATTAATAATTAAAAAAAAAATAGTCTACTCAGATCGTTTTAACGTAGAACTAACTGGTTTTCTAAACGTAATTTGTCTCTCATTTCAACAATACCGTTTAATACAAGAGATATTCTGTATAACGCTTTGTCGCGCGATCTTAATTTATTGTTGTTTAGCATGACACTGGCTTCTATATCAACACATTGTATTTGTAACTTTAAATGCTTCATATGTCGATGGATGCATTGCAGTTAAATAATAATTATGGGTCAATACATAAATATTCTTAGAGTATCGTATTACAAAAGCCATCAAAAATATATATCAATTGGAGTTTAAAAAGCTTGCGGAAAAAGGAACACTTACCAAATTTTATTATAATTTCCCTTAGCCGAGTCCAATTTATAGGCGGGAATTAATTATTGTGCGAATTAAATTAAACATATCTTGTGCTCATCTGACCTGATCTACCTACCAGCTTATAATATTGGCTTGCTGTATTCCACTTCCGGAAGAATTTATTACACGATGGAGAAAAAGGTGAGATTGAAAATTTTGTGTATGTATTATTTATATATATATCATAATTCAAATCAATAATAATTTGTAATAATAAGAAGTTAAAAAATATTTTAAAATTATTTACAAATCTCTACCAAATCATTTCAGCTCAGTTGGTTCGGCGCGGTGAAGTTTTGTAATTCGCACAAGATGGTACTTCCATCTTTGACCTCAGCAGCGGAGAAACAACGAGACATTGTCGCAGTACTTGCAAACATCAGTGAGTTTCTGAGACCTTGACCAACAATTGGACTCTGTTTCATTCAATGTTTTTTTTTTCCGTATTCGGGGTTAATGGCACCATCCTTAGTAGATTTTTCATCGTTTCCATCTTTTCATTGTACCTTTTCAAAAAAAAAAAAACAAAACAAAAAAAACAAAAAAAAAAAAAAAAATTTTTGAGAACA
Source organism: Siphlonurus alternatus (assembly GCA_949825025.1). NCBI lineage: Eukaryota > Metazoa > Arthropoda > Insecta > Ephemeroptera > Siphlonuridae > Siphlonurus > Siphlonurus alternatus. The sequence goes on from OX463780.1 coordinate 39,846,936, forward strand.
TGAAAAAAAGGCAAATTATATTATATGTACTATACTGGCATATATATACTGCATAACTGCATGGCAATATTGAAGTGGAAGCACCAAATTAAAACAAAATACATTAGTCGATCACAATGCTCACCCTAAAAAATATATCATTAAATTTCAGAGGTGAACTGGTATGAATATAATAAGCCTTATATAACCTTTGTAGAGTTGCAGAACTTTATTTCTTTCAATTTATGTACAGTTTTAGAATATAGAAGTGTAACACTTTGCTTTGTTTGTGAGCTCGAGTGAAAATCAAGGCCACGCCGTGTAATGCAAGATACGGCAACACTGCATACGTATGACACATATATATATATATATATATATATATATATATATATATATATATATATATATATATATATATATATATATATATATATTTATATATATAAACACACAGGATTATATATTTTCAGATCCTCATTAAATTTAACTAACTGTAAGTTACATTATAATTTACAAATATTTCCTTCCCACACAGCCTTCTTCTCCAAAAAGAACATCTCAGTGTGGACTTCTGGCACAAACCTGGCAGCAATTAACACGCGCCACTACTGGGAGGACTCGGGGGCTGAAGTGACTCTGAAACTGCCCGGGAATTCAAACCGCACCTCGTGTCTCAAACTTGCAATGTAAACACAATCTAACAATTAAGTATAAAGATTGTATATTATTTTATAAATATTCAAAATCTCAGCAGGAATGACAAGCGAGTCACTTCAAGGTGGCTGGAAGTATGCAACAATAAATATCAAGTGATCTGCGAGATGCCACCAACTTGTTTTATACAGCGTTGTGAGTCTGAAAGAAAGGTAATGTAAAAGGTTTAGGGTGTGGTAAGTTTATGTACATATCATACGTACGGTTTTCTCACCTGCCAAGATAAAGTGTTTAATTGCGTCATGTATAACAAAAAAGTGAACAAAATAAATTGTCAAAATTAAAGTCATGCAGAAATCACGAGATCAATGAAAATTCATACTTTCATAAACTGCTCTATTAAGTTTTATTGTATTTTTTTTATTTTTATGTGTATATTTTAAGACAGCAGGTCATTTCGCACCCATGCTTGTGACTTGTGACTTTTAGATCCCTATCGGTATGACTTTGAGTTTGTGACCGGAGTACCAACTGACATCTCAGATCCAGAGCAGAGAGAGGTCAGAGCAGGAACTGCGAGCTCCACACATTTCCCAAACGCAAGGTGGATGCCCGAACACTGGTCTGTAGCAGATCCAAAACTTTCAACGCACTTATATAGCCTGCTCATGGGCCAAAGTTTCCCCAGAGTCTTATGCACCAGTAACCACACCTATATGGTAATAACCAACTAGGAGTTCACATTTGCATGCAAGCATTTTCAAATACCACATTAGAAAAATCCGTGTCTTACGTCCTACCGCCTGTGACTTTTTTCTTTTTCACACCAATGTCGCACATACGTGGCACATATACAGTATACGTATTACCCGTGTCAAACTTTTAATTAACCAGTGCAATAATTCTAGCCATAAAGGTGCGAGCCATAAAAGATAAAGGGACACGTTTCAATAACCTCGGAGTTGTATCTCAGCACGGTTTGAATTTTTCGAAGATCTACGAGCCAAATCTAAAAAAAAGGCCTACAAGTGACAATACCAATTATTGTGATTAACTTTACTTATACTTAATTTTAATAGTAATGTCAGAATGTTATTCGTTGTTTGAGTTCTAATTCCATTTAAAATTTATTCGTTTTAGATCGAGTCGGAAATTAAAATTCAAGAAAATTCCACAAAATATGCTGCAGCATTGTGTCAAACTGCCTCTTGCCGAAAACTTCCTGTAAGTGCAATTTTACTTTTACCACTCAAATTAAAAGAAACAACAGCAAATTTAATGCTTGTAACAAAAACTAAACTGCAAATCAAAATTTCATTTTTTTAATTAGTTAATTTTGCAATCTACAGGTGCTAGCATCAAAAACATTAGAGGATATCAACAAACAGTTTGGTAATATTTTTTTTCCTAAGTTAATAATAATATACTTAAAATATATTATGTATATAGAATATACATTATATAATATAATGCATAAAATTTTACATGTAATTTTTTTGTATAGGAACTACAACATTAACTGCACTAAAAGCAAAGTGTGGTTCAGAATATTTCATTACTAATATAAAGGTAAGACATACAATAATAGCACAAATAATACAAACGACCACCATATCTGAATATAATTAATCGCGTCAATATGGGTTCATAATTTTTTAAATATTTCCATAATTTTTACTGTGATGAAGTATTGAATTAAGCCATTTGTTTTATGAAATATTGTATAATTTTAGCGTATATCTGTAGTAATCCTGAGTGATTTGAATTAATTTATATATTTTTTATGCAGGTGACGTACGAACATGCTGCTAAATATTGCTGTACACAAAATATGAAGCTACTGAGTCTGGAAAGTGAAAATGAATTCAAATGCTTCGTAAGATATGTGCGAGGTAATTATTGTCCTTTGTTTCTTAATATTCAAAACGTAAAATTACATTAATTAAAGGTTAAGCATCTAACTTGAATTAATAATATTGATGTATTGACTTCGGTCTATGGATTTACATCATCCTAATACATGTACTTAACTTCTTTACACTATATATTAGGATTTTTTCTATTTACAATGTATGATTGATAAAGTTGTTCATCCTTTCGGGTTTGAAAATTCCACCCTCTCAGTACTGCCATTCCCCAGTGATAAAAGTGCGGCGGAACGGTCCGGAACGCCGTTCAGGTAAAAAAAAAAAATTAGGCGGAACGCAGTTCCACCTGGAAGAGGGTGGTTCGAATTGCAAGAAATTTATATTTTATTTTTAAAATATAAAAATAAGTCAAATTTTGTCATTAAGAAAATTTAAAATTTTGAGAAAAAATTGCTCGCTTCGCTCGCATTTCAGAGATGCATGCATGGTCTTCTTCTTATTATAACGATAAAATGCATATACATCATCATGTGTAAATAAGAATCCAAGCGCCATGAGTTCAGAAGGCTCTTGTAACCGTAGTGATTTTTTTTTCTTCTTATTCTTCTTATTTAATATTATTTTTTACAGTGATATATGGGGAACTTAAAAAAAAAGCATATAAAATAGCGTAAATTTATAGCAGCAGCCCTTATGGGAACATTAAAAAAATGTACATAATATTATTTATTTATAAATAATATGTTGCAATGATGCTACCACATGCACATATATAATTTATTATATATATGCTATAAATTTCACGCGTATATATATACTATATTTTATTTAATATATTATATTATTTGGTAAATTCGCGCGTGCATTCATTAATTGCATGAACAAACACCGCAAACACGTTCTTGGTTTTTGGCACACCAAATAGTCAAATTGCTGCAGCCGGGGTCTTTCAGAATGCAACTGCATGATGGTACATTACGTTTTATATTTAAAAAAGCATAAATTTACATTGTTAATATTATACTTTCAGCAAAAAAATATTGGCGTATTATTTTGATTTACGCCAATAAATCTAATAAGAACTGAAAAAAATAAAAGAAACACCAGCTGCATGATGATCGAGCTATTCATTAAAATAAATTTTTGTTGCATGCATGTATTGTACTCTCTGTACAACAAATTTTTAATAAATTAAATTAATTTTTTCATTCCTCTCAAAATGCTAGAGACGTGTCCATATAACAGCTAGCAACTGGGGCTCCTAAGGGACCAACCTTGATTTTTTATAATTTTTGGACCTATACCAATCGATTCAAGAATAAAAAATGGATCCCAAAAACTATTTTTGAAAATTCAAATAATTTAAATTTAGATTTTAACTACAACAAGTTTGGGGGAGGGGAACAAGTTGAGGAAATTATTTTCTGTTTCGTGACAAACTGAATGGATTTTAGATTACGTTGCAAAATTAATTCGAGGTCTTCAATTCATGTATGCATTAATTGCAATAAGAAAAAAAAATCATGCAGGTATAGCATTCAAATTTTATCTACTAGCTACTTGTTAATACTTTATATTTTATAGTTTTCAATCGACGAGATATTGTTGCGCATAAAACATCAATGCATCAATCATTTGTAAGCTGCAGATATTTATCAAATTTTCAACTGTAATTTCATGATTTAATTGTACCAAATATGTAATTTAATTGTAAAAAAAAACATAAACTGCCACGCCCCTTTTCCAAAAAAAAATCGCGCCTGCGGCGGGGAGCCCCCCAGACCACCCGATGTGTGTCCCAATCCGTACTTAACTTGCGTTCCGGCAAGAAAATGAAAACACTTTTACCACTACTATCTACTACATATTCATAATAAAAGTATACTAATACTAATCGTATTGACTGGCGATCCGTTCATCATACAATTCCCCATAAAACATAAAACAATAATCATCTCCACTCTCAGCAAGGCCCATGCTCGGAGACTCGTTCTGGACGTCCGGGATGCTGGTCGGCAACACCCACGCCTGGTGCGCCACTGGCGAGCTGCTGGCCAAGACGGCGGTTTGGAGAACTAACCACACGAGTCCACCTGACCACGAGTGCTTGGTGCTCAGCGTCGACACGTCACCACTTGGGGTGACGGGTTTTTTGGACGTGAACATCACCAGAATGGAGCAAAGTGGACTGCAGGGAGTGCCGTGTGACACCGAAGCCACAGTCGTCTGTGAGGTAACACCGATTATTATCGTTTCAGGTGTCACATTTTCATTTTTACATTTATCATTCACATTTACTCTTGTTGTATTAATTGTTACATGTTGTCAGCACTTTGGTGGTAGTAATATCACGCAGACCGAAGCGATTGCACCTCAAGATAAGTGCATAGTCTCAATTTGTCCCAAATACATTCAAGAACCGGCAAGTATAATACAATTCAATTCTTTATTGGTCATTTTCAAAACATACAGACACAAGATGAAATTATATAAATTAAGTAAGAATTTAAAGGTTATTATTAGACTAATTTAGATGCAACTGAATTAAGATAATATAATATTAAATATTAGATATATTATATAATATATTATATTAAATATTAAGATCAATGATCAACTCCCGTTACAAATTTACATTACTAACAATAAGCATAATATAAGAAAAGCACATCAACATAATAATAAAATCTATTAACTTTGCACTATAAACAAATACAGTCTGCATTATGATAATTAATTCATTGCTTCACACTTTATGTAACCAAGAGAAACTGAGTGTAATTTTACAACGTTGTATAATTAATTGTGTAAGGGATAATATTAATAGTATACAGTTTAATTAGTTATAACTAACGTATTGTCATCAATAATTAATTTTAGTAATATGTAATACGAGGGTCGTATGATAAGTTCCTTAAGTCGTATAGAAAAAAATCCAGCAAGATAAAATTAACAACTGTACCGACTTAAGTGATATTTCAATAGGTCAGATACAAATTTTTACCCCGATATCACTTATATTAATTTCTGGGGGTCAGTTTTCGTGAAGCTCCCTCAAAATTGACTAAATTTGAACTTTGAACCGGTATAACACCCACTGCTGTGATATTCCAGGGATGTTTTTTTTATCTTTGGTATTGCGCCGTGATCCAATGATCTATTCTGTGCCACCAGACACCGCAAATAGTTTGAGTATTGCTTTAAAAACAAGCAATTATGAAATTTCATGGACCGTCACCACCCTTTTTTTGGGCCTTAAAAAGCTCATTTGCGGCACCCCTAACGCGGCAAGTTTTTTCGTCGTAATTTTTCATTGGAGATGTAATATAATTATATCATTAGAAAGCCCATAATCTCTGCTATTTGCTGATGTTACATAAGACTGTCTGTATTCAAAATTTTGTGTATTTTTTTAATGAAATCTTAAATGACAGATGATTTTGGCCAAAAAGTGAAGGGTACACTTCAGTGAGGCATATATCCTATTAAAAATTTAGGTAACAAATAAACAGCACTAGAGCCTGATAGAGTAAGGTTTTCTGATGTTTTCACGAGATTTTCATGAATTTCCCATGCATCAACTTTTTTCTGCAACAGATATTGAAACTGGTAAAAAGAACTAATTTTTGGTCAAATTTTAATTTCCCGACCGTGCTTCACGAAAACTGACCCCCAGAAATTAATATAAGTGATATCGGGGTAAAAATTTGTATCTGACCTACTGAAATATTACTTAACCTGGTACAGTTGTTAATTTTATCTAGCCGGATTTTTTCTATACGACATAAGGAACTTATCATACGACCCTCGTATGTATATATATATATATATATATATATATATATATATATATATATATATATATATATATAAAATCATATATATCATACGCATATTATGTATACATAATATGTCAATGCAATAAAGAGCTATGAATTTGTTTATAGGTGTTTGAAAAGCCAGGTGTTAAAGCAGGATTAGCAGCTATACTAAGTAAGTGTCATTGTTAAGTATTTTGCAGCATTTTCCCATATTTCTAATCCAGAAGACAATATTTATTGAGTGAAAATATGAATAATATATAAATATGCTTTAACACGAATATACATCAACCAAAAAACTCTTCAAGCGTCTCAATATAAAAAATAGCGCTTTAGCCAATTTACTACAACATACATAATTAATATGATGATGCCATCTTAGATTATGTATCAATAATTACACCGAGAAATTTCGAAAAATCTGCAAATTGTGAATATAGTTATATTCTCACATTTCACAACATTATTGAGAATAATTGAGATCAACATTAAAATTTTTGTTGTTATTGAAAATTTATGAAATTGGTTTTATTAGCATTTAGCTTAAAAGTTTATTACTTTTAAAACATGAGTTGACATCTAAAATAAGGTCATTGGCCGCATCAATGACATCTTGACAATTATTATAGTTCCCTTTATTTAAAACTCGTGTCGCCGGCAAATTGAATTATATCAATATTTTCACTATTTGTAATTAAGTCAATATCATATTTATATTAAAAACAAAAGTGGCCCCAAGATTGAACCCTGCCCAAATCCATTTCTTTTAATTAATAATTTAGATTTTATTTCTTCGTTTATTGAATCAAGTGTAACATTGTTTCCGATTGCTAAGAAAAATTGAAGTAAGTTAAGAGCTGTACCTTTAACACCATATTTATCAAGCTTAGCAATTAAAATTTTATGGTCAACACAGTCAAAAGCTTTACTTAAATCAATAAATAAGCCAAACATATTTTCAATGTTATCCTCACCTTTAAGTGTACTTTCTATGTATTCAAAAAGAGCCGTAATAGTTTATTTATTACTTACAAATCTGTGCTGACTTGTGTTGAATTGACTTGTATTTATTTATGCATATAAACGTGGTTTTGTATTATGTGTGTTTAAAAGTTTGAACAAAAAAATTATACTTTTTTTTTTTTTTATAATTTTACAAATATTGTCCAGCAAAGATTAATATCAATTATCTCATTAGCTGGTGTAATATTTTACAAGAATAGGGAATTGACCGGAATTCTCCTACATTTATTTCATTTTTTTTTTTTTCAGATGTTCTTTGCCTTGAAACTAAATGTCCCCAAACAAACAAGTTTCAATTTTCAAAATTGGAGACATGGGAACTTTTTAAAAAACTTCCTTCTTTTGAATTTAGCGCCAAAACGTGACGTAGAAACTGCCCAGCAGGGCTATATACTCCTATAATAGGGGGTATAGGCGCCCCTGTCTGACTTATGGTGCTAAATACTGAATTCTGATTGGCCTAAAAGTGGATATTGGAATTGCCCTGATTGGCTTAAAAGTGGATTTTGGAATTTCTCTGATTGGCCAAAATAAAGTTGTTGATTTTTTTTCTAATTGGCTGAAATTTTAATTGTTGGAACTTTCAAGTGATATCATTGGTTAAAGAATATCCACTTTTAAACCAATCAGAGAGCTGCAAAAAAAATTTTTGCCCATAATTTAATTTTCAAAAAGACTTTTTATATTATGAAAATTATTTAAAAAATCAAAAATGGTAGAAAATAGTGTTATAAATTGTTATATTTATTTATTTCAAAAATATTAATTATTTATACATGGACCAAGCGCAAAATTTCAACAATAGGAATGTGCAACTGAAAAATCAACAAACTCTGATCAGCCAATCAGAAGCGTCCAACTTTTAATGCTTCAAAATCAATGATTTCACCACAGTACAGGAAAGATAGTAGCCAAACTCCCATACCTGCGCTACGGGGGAGCTGAAGTCAATTTTTGACACTTTTTGAATATTGGGTTAAGAGCTTACTTTTTTTTTGTAAAAAATACTAGATTTTTTTTCTAATATTTTAGTGAAAGTTCCACTGTGCTAGCTTTAATAATTTCCGAGTTAGAGCAGATTATAGTTGATTCTCCTATACCATAACATTGCAGGATGCCCCATTTGGTCGTGCCCCTTTCCTATGATTTTAACATTGCGGCGGACAAACATGCCGTTGACGCGAGCAGTTTTCGACTTCGATTCTAACATACGACTTTCTCTACTATCTTCTCTATACTGTGGATTTCACTGAGTGAATGTCTCCATCGTCTCAAAAATCGTTCTTTTCGCCCTTTAAAACCCCTTGGTGCATTTGGTTAAGAATGTAAATCCTCTGGAGCTCCAGAAAAAGTATCGAAAAAATTGATTTTAACATTGAGTTACGTATCCCCGACGGTGAAAATATCCACTTTTTCCGATGCGCTTATACCGGATAACAATAGAAGAATAACCCTGCTGCCCAGCAGGCAGAACTCTCTTGCAATAAATTTATATTTTCGATTATCACTCTTATTAAAGTAAACTGATATTAGGGACAAAACTATTGATACTAGGGTAGGAAAACCCGCTGATTTCGACCGTGTTAATAAAATTTATAGCCAATCACTCCTTGACGCTCAAACTATGATATCAGGCAGTTGCTGTGTGTTAACTAGGGAGTTTCTACGTCACAGTTTTCAGGTTTGCGCGCGGGTTGCATACTTTGCACTTGTTCTAATAATCCCTTCCGGGTCCCCAAATTTGAGTTAAAAAAGTTGAAACTTTAGTCAAACTTATTGTTAATATGTACCCTATCATAATATAGTAGTTAAATTAAAATTTGAGTTTTAAGAGAATTCACCATTAATTTTTCTTCAAGTAATAAATTTCCAGCAAACAATTTGAATTCATATAGTTCATATTACTGATGTTTTTTTTTTTTTTTTAATATTCGGATTCGGATAACAGTTGTTTTGTGAGTATTATTTTTGCAGGTACTGCACTTGGCGTTCCTCTGTTCAAATCTTGTGGTTGTGAATTTTTCTTCATAAAGAAAAAAGTAATTTTTTTTATATATTGATATAGTTTGATATATTTTTTTTAATTTTACCATATTTTTTAAATAATAATTTGAAAAGTAAAACTATCTTAAATTATTGACAGTAAGTATAGTAGGACTGCATGCAGAAAAATTTAAATAACCACGCATGAAGAAATGTTATAATATATGTATATTTCTAATTTATAATACAACATACAGTAGTTATATTATATTATAACTAATGATAACAATAGTTGTTGCAATAAAGAAAAAAAAAAGCACAAACAACCCATTAGCGATTAATAAAGTATTGACCTCATTTTTTTTATTGCAGAAATGGATAGAGAGTGCAAAGTTATGCTATCCTGATTTTTTTTAGATTTTTTAGAGCCCGGGAACTATTTTTAAAAAATGATTGAAAGTTCTTTTTGTGACGTCACGAAACGCCGCTCCTTCAGAAAAAGATAGGACTTGCCGCCGCGTGACGTCACAAAAAGGACTTTCAATAATTTTTTAAAAATACTTCCTGGTCTGTAAAAAATCTGAAAAAAATCAGGGTAACATAACTTTGTACGCTCTATCCATTTCTGCAATAAAAAATTTTGAGGTCAATACTCCATTCACAATAAAATATGATTAATTCTTCAGTATACTACTTATAGTTACAATATACACAATGGACTCTAAATATATTATGGATTAGAAAAAATTAACATAGCAAAATGCTTGAAGTTACGATATCACTATTGGGTTCGTGTATAATAGGCTTGATTTTCATTCGTTAATTCGGTTAATTAATTATAAGTTATTGTTAAGGTAGAGATAATAATACGAATCAGCTGTTCGATGTAGTCCCCTTTGATTAACATGTAAACTGTAAACCTTAGCAAATTCACAAAAATTCTGAAAAAAATTTTGAGAGGCAGATTTTAGTGCCTAAATGCGCCGTACAAAATATTTCAAAACAATTTAACGATCGAGCCGATTTTTTTTAATTGAATTTTTTAATTTACAGCATAGAGGGCTCTCCCATGGAGAGACAAAGAGAGACAAACTAAAAACTTGATAAAAACATTGGCTCCTTAAATTGTTTTGAAATTTTTTGTATGGCTATTAGGCACTAAAATCTGCCTTTCAAAAAAATTTCAGAATTTTTGTAAATTTGCTAAGGTTTACATGTTAATCAAAGGGGACTACGTCAAACAGCTGATTGGTATTATCTTTACCTTCAGTTGCATTTTTTAAAAAAATTATATTTTTTCCCCACCTCCTTTTACGTATTTTTAGCAATAAAAATTATTAAGGGGCATTCACAAAGCCCTAAGGCCACATTTAGGGCTCGATAATTTAAAGCCCGATTTTAGGCATGCTTTTTAGACCCAAAATTTCTGGTCTTAAATTATCAGCCCTAAATGTGGCCTTAAGCCTTTGTGAATGCCCCTCATATTACAATTATTCGTAAAAAGATACTGACAACATTACATTGTTTCTTGTTCCGGCAGGGAACTTTTAAAGAGGCTCAATCCATTTGCATCAAATCTGAGCTCAATCTTGTGACGATAGACTCGGAAGTCAAAATGAACTGCATTGAAAAGCTGCTCAAAGGTGCGTCATGGCAGTAGTTTTTTTGTGAAATAATTAAAAATAATCATATTTAATTCCAGTTTTATATGTGTAAATTAGTGTCTGCTGACAAAAATAGAAAATCAATTGAAACCTTCCAAATATAGTTAGAAATGTTTGTTCTTGTTTCTGCAAACGATCAAAAATTCAATGAAATTTTTGTTGTACAACAATTGACTTTTTAAGTTTTTTGAAAGTATCGGAAATATAATATATTAATAATAATAATATATATTATAATATGTAGGGTTCCGGGACTTTGAAAACCGGAAGAGCGTCGACATTAAATCATATTATATAAATGTTTATTTTTTTATGGTCACGCTCCCATTTAGCGTCACAGCCATACAATATTATCTTCATTTATAATTATCTTTAGGAATGGTGCAAAAAGGGGACTATTCGATCCTTACTTTAAACTTTTAAAAAAAATACTTCTATTTTTTTAAAACAGTTAATTATATGTATACATATAATTATGATATGTTATACAAATACCCTCTCTTCGTTCTTCGTGCGCAGTAAATTGTTTGCAATGTTTATTTTGGCGTCATAAAGTTAGTGCGCCCCCTAGTAGTAACTGCTGGAACTACGTGCGTCTGGCGAGGATTGCTGTATATGATTAACATTGTAAAATCATGTAAATGCTCTATCAGTAGTCACAGCAAAATTTTATAGAAATGACAACACCATAATTAGTTGTCAAACACTTTCGGACAAATGTAAAAAAATATTTCAGCTTCGTAAGTGATTTCTTTTCTATATATTTGATAATTTTTGTGATTCTCCCCATGCTATAGGTATCAAGGGGGGGCGACTTTCTAGCTTCCTAATGTTATAGTGTGTTGGTCAATTTCAAGAGTTGCATTTCTGTGTGACGTCACAGACGCCCTGGCTCTTATAGCCCTCTGATTCGCTCTCTGTGATCACGTGACGCAGCTGCTGCTATACGGGTCTTTCACCATACGTCACAAAACAATATGACGTCATAATTGTGTAGGCAAAACATTGTCAGCGGCATAGCAAATACGTGTTAAAGTTAGTATTGAAATTTATTTCTCCTGACGATTCATATCATTTCTCGTAGAATTTTCTTTCATAAATGGTAACAAGAAGAACCAATGCTAATGAAAAAAAATATTTGGCGACCGAAACTGTTATGAGAAAAGAGGTGTAGTGAGTTACGTTAACACGCACAGCATAGGATTTTAGGGTTTTCTGCCTACATCCCGAAGCTCTTCGGGCGGCTTCGGGCATCTCCGTGCTACCCAAAATGTAAACATGAAATTCCCGTATAGCAGCTGTTCATTGTACCAACCTACAGGTGTCAAATTCCAATAGAGTTAGGGATATTTTTTTTATAATTTTTATTCAACTTCATTTTTCATATAACGTCTACCAAATAAATGTTGCTTACAATTACAATACCCATTAACCTGTTGTTATGCTTATTTTGCTACTATTCATTGTATTCAGCGTAGTATTGACTGATCAAATTTAACATTGTTAGTGCCTATAGTGACGTCATAGACGCCCGTTTCAAACGTCAGTTAGTGGAACCGCGCTCGGCGAGGCTACAGCGCCACCTACCGGATAGCCTCTCTATTTAATATTAACTCTATGATAGGTATTGCCGTATCCTCGATGCAAAGAGCAAAATTTGCAGACGTCAGCGCCATCTCTTGGTCCTTATGTTCTCTATAGTGCAATGGAAACAGAGAGAGTTATTTCAGATGTCCATTATAATTTCATTGTTAATTTTAACATTATTTGATCAATTTTTTTTTATTGCTATCATTTTCAGGTGGATTTATTTATAAATATTTTATATTTTAAAAAATAATATCCCTAAAAATAAAAATAAATATCTTGAAACAATTTTTAATTAATTTAAAGTATGAATTACATTTTCAATGTTCACTTTTTTAAAAAGTAACTAAACCTTAAGGGTAAAATAATGTGACATCACCAATGTTAAAAAAAAATCCACCCATGAAAATTATGAAACATATATATCTTAAAACGTTCTCCTCTACCCTCTAATATCCCTTATCAGTAGCTAAAATATCAGGTATACAAATTCGATCTATAATATTTTAATGAGTTATTAATTTTTATAAAGTTGATTAATTTGACATCAAGTTCCATGTTAAAAATTCATAACTCATATAAACTAGATCGAATTTGTATACCTGATATTTTAGCTACTGATAAGGGATATTAGAGGGTAGAGGAGAACATTTTAATATATGTTATAAAATATTCATGTTTGGAAACATTTTTAACATTGGGCATTATTATTATCTTACCCTTAAATTCCAAATCAAATAATAAATTTAAAATGTATTGAGACGAGAACTTGACATATGTGTAATGCTATGTTATTGTTTTTTATATCTAAAATGTGTTTCCTTGTTTTTTTTATTTAGGCTTAAGGCGGGTCAAACACTGCCATCGTATCGCATCGTATATATGGTATCGTTTGACTTCGTATGTAGAATCGGTTCTAGTGAGAAACGTACAATGTCATGCGATACGAAACGAAGTTGAGTACACCGGATCGCATCTGTTCTTAATTTTTTTTTTATCATACCCTGCGATCGCATGTGATCTAGTGAGAGAAAGGCCTTATTTTCTACTACAAACCAATATAATTATGCCGCTGTAGAAATCATTTATAAAGTGATAGAGTATAAAAAGAAGCCTTACCATACATGACATGTTACAGTTCAATCTAGAGCATCTACAACGTACTGGATCGCCCCGGTGTACAATGACTGCAAGAAACAGTTCTGGTGGTGCTCCCGTAATGCCCCCCTTGATATAACATATGAGATGTACCAAATTCCATCAAGACAAGTTAATTCAAACAACTGTGTAGTGCTTAAACCTGACGCATCGGGCTTCGGAAGGAGTAACATTCAAGTAGTAAATTGTTCAGAGCCGCATTACGTCATTTGTGAGGTATGTTGTATAATTATAATGTTATAATTATTTTAGTTGTTGCTATACTAAACACAAATCGATTACTGCGGTGATAAAACTGGATATTTTAAGTCTTGATTTTGTCAATAGAAATAAACAAAACGTAGACATACAAATAAGTCAAAGAAATAATCACAAAACACAGTTACAAAAAACATAGTAAGAAAAACCCGTAAGGGACACAGGTTAAAAATTTGCGAGTAAATGGCTGCACCGGGGGCATATATGACCAAAATGTGTCAATTGCCCCAAAATACCAACCAATCAATCATTAAGTCTTGATTTTAGACTTGATTTTTTTATTGTTACCAGACTTACCAGTACAATTTCATGGAGCAAACAATAATAATATAAGCAATTTCTTTGTTTTGATATCTCAATTTATTTATGCTTAGTAAGTTTGAAATTTAATTTATTTAATTAACGTGAACAATTTTTATGTAAATATTGTAATTAATTGGTAATTTTGACTTATCTCGTACCATATATGTGCTGTTTATTGAATTTACTGAATCCTATGCAAAAGAAGCTACCTACTATATACATAAATATATAACAGTAGTCTGTATAGGGCAAATTAATTAAATAAAAATAAACGTTTTTTCAATCGTAAAAAATCGAGTCCTAAATATATTTTATCGGTTTGTGAATGACCCTTACATAATTAAATATATCGGCATCTCAGAATCTACATTTCTGAATTTCTGAAAGCTGATGTTTCTTTTGTTTTGTTTTTCATCAGATTAATACTGCATAATATACATCAGGGTCTGAAATTAAAGTATAATTTTGTAGTGTTTATAACGAAAAAATAAATAAAAAAATAAATGAGATACTGATACATATTGTTCAATGTGAAACTACAGGATAACAACCACTTAGATGTGTTCTGGTATTTTTATCCGCACCCTGCTATATGTTTTGCTATTTATATAATATGTACTCTGTCTGTGTTTCTCTTTTTGTCCCCCTCAAGTTTCGATGAGTTTTTCAATGACCTTACTATTCAATTTAAGCAAATAATAGTATATAACTGTATAATATATTGTAATTTTATCATGTAACAATTCTTTAATGAAATTTGTTTTTTCTCAATGTTTTAGAATGAGGTAATGAAGCTTGAAAGCACGCCGCAGCTTGAAAACTGTTCACACCCAAAATGCCCAGACATGAATTGCGTCACAACCGTAAATAAGTGCATTGTTATTTCTCGAATAATATTAATTTATTTACTAGCGATGGACAACATACATGAAAAAAATTTATTACAGAAATGAATAAAGTGTACCAAATTATGCTACTCTGAAATTTTTCAGATTTTTTTGAGACCTGGAACTATTTTCAAATAATTATTGAAAGTTCTGTGATTTCAGTTGGCACCTCTGAATCCTTAATAAAAAGGATAGAGACTGGACGCCTATTGACGCTTCCAGGGGGCGTGGCCACACTTTCAATGATTATTTAAAAATAGTTTTGGGTCTCAAAAAATCTGAAAAAAATCAGAGTATAGCATAATTTCGTACCCTTTATTCATTTCTGTAATAAAACTTTTTCATGATGTATGTTGTCCATTGGTAAAGCTACTTAATATTTTACATGATTATCTTTTTTTGCACAATTTTTGTTTCATTCCTTTTTTTAATATTTATAATGAAGACCTCTTTCTCATGATAATGTACTTTATTTTACTCCAATTTGTAGGAAGAAGTATTTTTTAGCAACGGAACCCAAAATAGTGAGTTAAACTAGCTACTTAAAATACGATTTAGTATAAATATTATTTTACCCTTTAGGTTAGGGATTTAAAATTGTTGTAATTAGAAAATTCCTAATATCATAATATGTATGATTGTAGTAGTAACTGTAGTAATTGACTTCATGATTCTATTTAAATAAATATCAAAGTTACCTTTCTTACAATATAAATATTAAAATTTATATAATACTCTATAATATTAAGTTTTAACTGAAACATTGAAACCCTCCTACCCTCTCTGTAGGCTTACACTTTATTGTGCAATTAACTGTTTGAAAATTCACATGGTTGTTTAATTATTCGACAGTGCCGAGTCTATTCAACCTTTTGAACAGTTCTTGTGAGAAGAAGAGCATTGTGAGCACTTACCAGGTAATAATTGAGAAAATGACATCACACATAAAGTTTATTAAATCTTTACATTTAATTTTATTAAATTGCTTGTGAAATTTTGATTTATTTTAAGTTATAAAAATTATATTTTAGTTCCAGGGCAGGTAAACAAAAAATCTTAACAAATTAGTAATCAAGTTTTAAAATTGTTTAATTTATGCTATGCAAAACAAATTTCATATTGTCTTTTATACAATTTTTTTATTAATTTCGGTTCATTTTCAAACTGAAACAATATAGTACCTTGAGTCTGCATTTTATAATTATATTGCAATCACGCATCAAAGAAGTTCATATTATTCTTTATGTATATTTTAATTAATTTATTAATGTAAAACTGATGTCTTCTCTCTCATTTTTGCAGTCAGTGTTCTCATTTGCGGTCCAAAGGTGTTGCAGCCTTGGGCTCAAACTGATGTCAATGGAAACTGTGGTGGACCGGGAATGTGCCAGCAGGCTTGTAAAATGTATTATTATAAAATATAATTACATTTAGTATCTATTCTAATTCATGTTGTGTTTGCTTAAAAATCAGTCGTAATTGTAATGTTGCGTTCTATTCTATATTACTAAATTGTTCATCTACAGCATTATACATTTATGTCCTATTCGCAAAAGGTTCATTGTTTCGCACTAAAGTATACTCAAATAAAATAAAAAAAAACAATCCGTATTATCCTGTAGCTTTTGTAGATGATTTTTGCAGACAACCAGCAGCTGCCAGGGTCCATGTGGGTGATCGCCACCGACCTGGGCTGCGAGGACCACTGGGAGTGGTGCGGGGGCGGCAGACTGTCAGACGACCTCTGGATGGAGAACCAGCCGGACAATTTCCGCGGAGAGGAACACTGTGCAGAAGCACTCAGCTATAATTCAATTAAGCTTAATGACATTCACTGCAATGAAACGAGATTTTTCATTTGTCAGGTAACGTAATGAGATATTAGAATGTGAAAATTTTACTGGCTTAATCGAAAGAAGGGGTAAAAATATGGTACTGTGAATTTTTTCAGATTTTTCTGAGGCCGGAAACTATTTTTAAAAAAATTAATGAAAGTCTATTTTGACGACGTCACGGGCGGCACTCCTTAAGAAAAAGGATAGGGCAGTACCGCCCGTGACGTCATAAAATAGACTTTCAATAATTTTTTAAAAATAGTTCCCGGTCTCAGAAAAATCTGAAAAAATTCACAGTATCAAATTTGTACCCCTTCTTTCGATTAAGCAACTAAAATTTTCACATTCTAATATCTCATTCTTTATTCCGTAAAAAAATATGCACACGTGCTTCCAAATTCCTCCATCAGAGATACTCTGCACGTGCATATTTGTAACTGTAACTACTTATAGCTGTACAAAAACTAAAACTTTAACGTACTTACAGTTAGTGATCCAAAAACAGCAAACTGCATGCCTTTTTTTAATTTTTTTTTGTTTGTTTGTTTCTTTAATTAAAAGTTTGCTTTTATTATTCCAGGAAATTTAAATGGATTACTCGAAACAAGATGATATTATTGACTATTATGAATTATAATAAACTGTAATTACAATTAGGAGTAGGACACAAATGTAATTACTGTACACGTTTTATAGAATTTTGGTGATTTGCAAGTTTTCCTTCTAATTCATTATATGTAACACAGAGTTAAAACATATTATATATTATATCTGTGCAATAAATTGTATGACTATTAAATAAAATTAATAATTTAGAATAAGTTTTACATTTCTTTGTTTCAATATATATATATATATATATATATATATATATATATATATATATATATATATATTATTATGTTTATATATAATAATATAACATAAACTGTATTCATCCAAAAATATTGTTCTATAGAAGATATAATAAAATAGAATCTCCATACAAAGTTTAATTTTATATTATACATTGCTGTGTAGTGATTTATAATAATTGCGTTATTATTTTAATTGAAATTTCTGATTTGAGTCCTCTTTTGACTGACAGTACTCGAGATGACATCAATTAGGTATGAATAATTATAAAATGCTAAATTAATTTTTTTCTAATGTGAAAAGGCTGGCAGTATGCAATTAGTACTTATGAACCAATGTTAAAAGATTGAAATCAGAGATAAATAATGGAATGTTCTAGTTTTACATTAAAATTACTTCATTTAATGACATTCACTGCAATGAAATCAGACTTTTTATTTGTCAGGTAACGTAATTCTTCGTTTACGATTAATGAATTTTATATTATTTTTTAAACTCTAATACGATTTTTGCGTGAGAGAGATACTACAAAAGAATTGAGTATTGACCTCATTTTTTTTATTGCAGAAATGGATAGTGGGTGAAAAGTTATGTTACCCTGATTTTTTCAGATTTTTTACAGCCCGGGAAGTATTTTTAAAAAATTATTAAAAGTTCTTTTTGTGACGTCACGTGGCGGCAAGTCCTATCTTTTTGTTAAGGAGCGGCGTCTCGTGATGTCACAAAAAGAACTTTCAATAAATTTTTAAAAATAGTTCCCGGGATCTAAAAAATCTGAAAAAAAAATTCAGGGTAGCATAACTTTGTACCCTCTATATATCCATTTCTTTAATAAAAAAAATTGAGGTCAATACTCCATTGAAACATTCAATATCTCTGCATCTGTATTTTTTCCAACTTTTATAATATAATTTTAATATTCATATATCACACAATAATTAAATAAATGTCAAAAATGTATAATTAAGCATTCATTTTTCGACTATAATTATTTCTCAATTTAATTTATAACAAAACGTACGTATCTAGGCATTAAGTATCATATAATATTACTAATAACAGAATGTTTACTTTACAGGAAATTTAAATGGATGCTTCGAAAAAATACATTACATCAATGGTGTGATCATATATCAGATCAATGAGATATTAGAATGTGAAAATTTTAGTGGCTTAATCGAAAGAAGGGGTAAAAACATGGTACTGTGGATTTTTTCAGATTTTTCTGAGACCAGGAACTATTTTTAAAAAATTATTGAAAGTCTATTTTGATGACGTCACGGAAGGCACTGCCCTATCCTTTTTCTTAAGGAGTGCCGCCCGTGACGTCATCAAAATAGACTCTCGATAATTTTTTAAAAATAGTTTCCGGTCTCAGAAAAATCTGAAAAAATTCACAGTACCATATTTTTAATACCCCTTCTTTCGATTAAGCCATTAAAATTTTCACATTCTAATATCTCATTACAATCAGCAAATGTAACAATTACTTTACGATTTCAGTACTACAAATTGTTAAAGAAGTTCAATTTTGTAATGTTAAGTATTTTTAATTTGCAAGATATGAAATATGTTATAATACTGAGCATCATTATGGAATGATATCAATATGAATCACGTGCATTAAAAAAAATATTTAATTGATGTCAATAACAAAATAATAACAACAAAATCAAGGTTTGAACCCAGTACAATAAATTATGTTATGTCACTGATCGAGAGTTAGGACATAAAATTACAATATCTCATGAATGTTGCACTAAAAAAAGTTGAAAAAGTAACACGTGAAGATGAACTAAAATGGTTACTGTGTCTTATGTATTTTGTAAAATTTAAAAGAAAATGGTTTTCAATGTTAGTAATTATATATTTTTTTAAAAAATTTAATTATATTCAAATTCAAATTCAAATTCAAATTTTTATTTCGATCATAGGCTGTACAGCATGGATCACGTCAATTATTACATTAAATATGTAACATACTTAATTCTAATTAAAATTAGCCTAAATTTAATAAATTTAAACACATATATATAAACACATATATATGATACAGACGAATAAAAACATAATATTTCGCAACCATTTGTGAGTAATCAATTGTACTAAATAATCTAAATATTCTCTATAGTACTGAATTTTGTAAATTTTCAAGTATATTCTATTTTCGTCTCATCATTTTTTTAACGTTATAATTAGGTAGATTAAAATAAAGTAGTAATTATGCAACAAAAATAACAAATCGTGACGAAACGTTATTTTCATTATAAAAATGTAAATTAGATAGGATGTAAAAGTACGAAGTTAAAAAGTTAGGTTTTAAATCCATAAACTAGTCTTTTATTAATAAATACAATTTTATGTACAGTACAATCATTTGCACAAAAAAGAGGACAAACAATTTTAATGTCCAATGGAGTACCGACCTCAAAGTTTTTTACTGCAGAAATGGATAGAGGGTGCAAAAATATGCTACTCTGAATTTTTTCAGATTTTTCTGAGACCAGGAAGTATTTTTAAAAAATTATTGAAAGTCCGTTTTATGACGTCACGGGCGTTAATGTCCTATCCTTTTCTTAAGGAGAGGCGCCTCGTGACGTCATCAAAATGGACTTTCAATAATTTTTTAAAAATACTTCCCGCGCGGACTCAGAAAAATCTGAAAAAATTCAGAGCATATTTTTGCACCCTCTATCCATTTCTGCAATAAAAAATTTTGAGGTCGGTAGCTCGGTACTCCATTGAAGAACAAGAAGTGAGAATTTTATCGTTGCCTGGCTTGCTGCAGCTCTAAAAGATAAATAGATGCAGATTATTTTAAAATTAAAAGGAAGATTTTTTGATAATTTGTTGTGTCAACTTAAGTGCATCATGGCCTTTACGCCATGTGGGAGTGTTTATTAAATATTAGAATTCAATGTGTGGATGTGGTAAACAATTGCAGTATGCTATCAAAAAGAGCTTCATAAGGAGATAAAAATTTATGTATTGTATTACATAAATTAATTATTACAGATCTATATGATTTGTTGAGAAAAAAAAAATTTTTTGTCGGTTACTAATTATCACAATTTTTCATTTCATATAAAAATTTCTTTACCGTCTATAGGCGTTGTTGGTCAAATGGTCATCTTATAACCTCACGTGCGTACCACTTTACAATTTGTTAGTAATTTCTACAAACTTAAAATTTGACAATACCACAATATATCTATATATATATGACTATATGCATTGTATATTTTAAATAAATAAAGTAAAATTTAAATTCAATTTTAAAATAACAAAATTTAGTTGTTGTATGTAGCACACAAAATTAAAAACGGGAATATAATACAGTGGTGTAATAAATATTTTGCTACAAAATGACCTACTGTATAATATAACAAATGAAATAAATCTATGATGATCGAGTATAGTGATATTCTTATTCTACTCAATTATAGCAAAAAACAATTTTGGTACCTTCATTTCAACGTAAATGTTTTATGGTGATTTTCAATTAAGATAATGACACGATCAATTCTCGCAACATTCAGCTCTTGTGTCATTGGTGTCGCATTGATAATCATGTGAAGTGACGGTCTCAACACGAACCTATCTGAAGCAAGAGGTAAGTTCTCATCATGCAGAGCGGTCTGAGGTCTTTCTTCATATGGTTTAAAATAATATAAATACAACATGGTAAATTTATTAATTAGTTTTTTAAGGATAAAAAAAACTTTTAAATATGATATGATAAGTTGGATGGCCGCACTTTAGAAGCTAAATTTTAATTTTTAGAAAATCGGTAAACTTGGCATTTTTTTTAAGTATACATCCTATGATATTGGGTTTTGTATATGTTTATTTATTAATAATTTCACTCCAAACCACTGTCCAAACTATGTATTTTTGTAGCCCAATAAACAATTATCATTATAATTATGATAATTTTGAACATTTGCACTAAAAACCTGGCCTTGTAATTTAATTAACATAATTATTAATTTATAATACTAGCTATTACAGAACAAAATAATAAGTAAACAAAATTATACATGTATCGATGTAAATAGCATTGTGTAAAAGAGTGTTGACAGGGGTTTGAAACTAACACTTTACTGAGGTCCTAGGTGCCATGAACTGCTACCTGACCGAGCTGGGGCCTCTGTTCGTCGCCATGAAGGTGCTGGGGTGGATGCCCTTGCAGCGTGTCACCAGTGACGTCACGGGACAGTCAAGACTGGAGTGGCGCCTCACGTCGTGGCGCTCACTCTACTCTGCTGCGATGGTTTTGGTACACTTGCTGCCCATGTCCTGGGCCCTCTACCTAGGCTTCCAGGTACATTTATTAATATAGTTCTGGGAATAAATTCCTTATAATTTGAAATCATAGAATGAATATTTAAATTCATTTATTCTAACGCTGTCTTAATTTTTTTCCAATTTTACTCTAGTTGAAAATTTGAAATCTTAGTTTAAATTATTTTAATTTAATTACATAGCATCTATATTTGCTAGCTAAATGACTTAAATTACAATCATAACAATTTCTCTATAATGTTTGTGTAAAAAAATGTACATAAATTATTTTGTACGTTAAGCATATGGTGAAGAAAAATAAGCAATGTTGAATGCTGAATGATGTGTCAGAAAGCTAAACGCCAAGCACCAGGGTTCCAGTTCTTCTCGTACTTCTACCTGGTCAACATGGCACTGCCGATGTTCATCCCAGTCCTGATCATCACATTTGACCTGCCATCTTTCGTTAAACTGTGCAATTCGTGGTCAACATTTCAGGCAAGCAACTTATGTAATGTGTGTTAATATATTTCTTTTTTGGAGTTTCGACCTCAACTTTTTTTATTGCAGAAATGGATAGAGGGTGCAAAGTTAATATGCTACCTTGATTTTTTACAGTCCGCGCGTTGGAACTATTTTCTAAACAAATATTGGAGGTCCTTTTTGTGATGTCACGAGGCGGCAAATCCTATCCTTTTCTTAAGGAGTGACGCCTCGTGACGTCACAAAACAACACTTTCAATTTTTTTTAAAAATAGTTCCCGGGCTGTAAAAAATCTGAAAAAAATGTAGGTAGCTTAACTTTGCAGTCTATCCATTTCTGCAATAAAAAAATTGAGGCCGATACTCCATTTTTCTTATTTTGTTCTCGTTTGCTGCTGGTTCTATGATTTCTCAGGACACTTTCTGCGCTCGAGTGTCTCGCTCTCCCCCGCGGCTTGGCATCTCACGCTGGTGTAGAGGCTTCGTGTGCGTGCTCGCGATTATCAACTTACCGTTCATATTTGTCAAGCCGTTTTACCTAGGCTTAAGGCTCTCTGTAGATGACTTCCTGCACATTATGGGCATGAACATCTCCTTCGTTCTACTGGCCTGGTGGTACGCCACGTGTCGTGCCACGTGTCAGGTCTCACACACCCTGTTAATAAGCTTCAAGGTATGTTTGAAACTGATATTTGCATTGGAAGCGATTCAAGAAAGAAATTAAACAGATTTCTCATGCGCTATATAACCACAGTTGGCGAACAATAATTTCTTCGTGAATTGCGCTGATTTAATACCAGAGAGCTAGCTTATATTAAATTTAAATATTAATATATATAAGCTCTCTGATAATACATATTATATAATATAGTTTCAGTGTACACGATTATATCATTTATCAGTATTATTATATAAAATGTTGTGGTACTGTCGACTATGTTGCAGATATTACGTGTTGAAGATGGCATATTTAATATTGGGATAAGTGAGACGGCGCTTGCCATGCGCTTGTTGTGGCTTCAGCTCCATTGCCTCGTGCAAAATTTGGGGAACGCGCTCGCACTCACCTTTGGATTTGGTGTAGTGGTTAACTTCGGAGCGATGCTTTTCTCCATGTACCAAATGTGTCTGCAAGGCCAAAATGTCTTCTTGGCATTCTCAACATTCACTATCGTGGCAGGCTTGGACCTTTATGTCGTTTGTCGCAGTGCACAGCAAGTCCAAGACGGGGTAAGTTTCGCAATTGAATTAACTAAATTATAATATCCTCTTGATATAGTTAATGAAGTTTTATTCAAATCCATTGTCTTTAATAAATAATTTAGCACAAAATGGAAGCTGTTTATAATTTTTTTCTTAACTGAATTGAGTTGTAGGGTATGACCGGTTACAACGTTATGCACATTTTTGGGGATCCGATCTAGAGTATAGCTTAGGATTTTTTGGTTCCTTTATTTCCAATTTAGGACGGCTCTGACCAAGCAATCCATCTCAGCTTTTGACTTTGAGCATTTTGACTACGAGAATCATGGAAACGCCAGTCAGGATGGTTTAATTCACTTTTCTTTCTTTCGCAGGTTTATCGTGACTTCCTAGAGGTGATAGATACTTTGAAGCAATTACAAACTGACCTTGCAACAAAACAAAAAGTACGTAGTGAAAATATTCTTTGATAAATTAAAACAATAAAAACATGTTTTTCTGTATATAACAGATGCTGAAATTCTTTGTACACCTATCTCAAAGAAGTCCAAAAGTTACGTTTAATGAATACATGACAGTGGGAAGCGCTCTGCTAGGTGCCGTAAGTATCAAGCTATACCTAATATAACTAACACTATCCATGGAATTATTGTTAAATTAAATTCTAAATTTTCCGCTTCATTAAACGAAACGTTCAGTCATTGAATAAGTTTAAAAATTAAAATATATATTTTTTTTCATTTTTTTTTTTTTTTTTTACCACGCTGCATCACTTTTACATAAGACAGGCAAACAATCGAATTTATAAACCATTGCATGTGAAGTTAGCTTTCTTATGTCGCTTCAAACAACCTAAATATACAGACAGGCATAATGAGTTAGTCTTTTAAGCTGGCTTGACAGCCATTACATCAGGCACTCAGATTACATATTTTATATTAGTAAGAAATTTAACACGTTCGATGAGAGCAGGAGTAACATTCTGACTTACATGAGTGTAATAAGCTCATTAAATCATACATGCCATGTGACTGGTTTGACTCAAGAATTATATACTGTGAGAGGATGGCCTAGGACGTCAAATTGAGGAACCTCGGTCGTCGTACGTGATGACGTCACAGAGGGATCTAACATGGGGCATGGCAAGTGGCATAACAAGTGGCAATAGCGGCCGTTTTGAATTTTAGGCCATCCTCCAGTAGACAATCGTTCAAGGGTTTGACAATGCTTTTACGTCAGATGTTGACGGCGCTCGTCACGAACCTGGCCGTGCTGCTGCAGCTGCAACTGACGCAGACGAGGCTGGAGAGTCTGAACGAGATCGTCGCCTTCAGTGAAGTTACAGTCAAAGACGAGTGACGTAAACTTTGAGCTATTGAAAAACTAAATAAGTCACAGTAGCAGATGGTTAGATTGTTACCAGAAAACACTTGCCTGCATGCTGCTAATGTAAAAACGTCTTGGAATAATAACAACGCAAACAAAACACGCAAAAAAATTACAAAAAAAAATTAATTTTTCGCAATTTTGCATGCATGTTAACATGAAACTACTTGCCCAATTTAATTTTTGTAGCAAGTTTTGAAATTGACAAATACGGAAATACGAGGCTTTCTTTTTATGTATACTAAATGCCAATTGCTTTTTATTTTAAACCTTTCATTTGCACTTACAAACGCATACGGAAAATATTATACTATCGATCTATTATACATAAATTAGAGAAAACGCTAGAATTATTAATGAAACCAATACATAATTCAATAACATATTTTTTATTTTCTTTCAGATTCTTAATTTTATATAAATTTTATAGTACTGACACACATTGCAGAATTGCGTTTCACGTGCACAAACACAATTATTTAGTTTTATGCATAATGAACTGCACTAACAAAAAGCAATATCTAAAATATAACCACGAACAGAATTTGAATTTAATGTTACAGAATAAAATAAAGGAGAAGACCATTTAATTATTGTATTTATACTTTACAACACAAATATTTTTTTTTTTCTCCATTTATTTAGGTGAACAAACTATTATTTTACTTTTCATGCATATTATAATCTCTTCTAGTTTAATATTTTAAATTATATATGCTGAAAACTGAAAAAACACTTGAGATAAACTGGAATATTTTATTAATAAATTTATGGGTGCATGACATTACAAAGATTTATTTAATTGTAGAAGGATGATGAGGTAGCTGATGGAGGCACTCAACACCTGCAAATTTTCAAGTCAGTATATTGTGTTCTTTAAACAAACGAAAAATATTCAGAATTCATTAATCATTATATTATAACCATTAATTTTCTGCATGGAGTATAATTTCAATAATTTAAAGTATATAAAACATATGAAACCTAATGATCAATGCAAACTTTAGATATCTAATATATAAAGTTCATTCTTGCTTGTAAATTAAAAGATTAAATATGATTTTTTTAAAAATATTGGCTCAAGGTTCAAAATAGGAAAATATAGATTGTTCTCTGAAAAAAAACTAGCACAAAACACTGAATTTAGAAAATAATGAGAATATCGTATATATATAGTAGATTATTCAAGATATAAATTATGCTGAAAATTATAATTTATTTACCGAGCAAAAGAACTCAATTGTGACGGTAAAATATCCAAGTCCAGTGATGGCTTCCAGCTTGGCGCCTCCCGAGAGTCTCGTGACGAGGACTTGCAGTGCGGAGCGTGAGGGTCCAGCCTTCAAGCCACCACGTGACACCTGTGACACGCTCACCACGCTGCGGCTCAGTGCCAGGCTCTGCAGAGAAATTATGTATCTTGTAACTTGTTTTACTTTTCAGTAAATATGAGTCTTTATTGCAGTTTGAAAATAGTAGGAACAAAATAGACAAGACAGCATGCATAAATGGCTCTAGACACCA
Organism: Siphlonurus alternatus; assembly: GCA_949825025.1. Classification (NCBI taxonomy): domain Eukaryota; kingdom Metazoa; phylum Arthropoda; class Insecta; order Ephemeroptera; family Siphlonuridae; genus Siphlonurus; species Siphlonurus alternatus. The sequence continues at coordinate 39,873,694 of OX463780.1, forward strand.
CGAACTTTACTCTTTCTGCGTTTATAGGCGTTACCAAGCTCCCAAGCTGTATATAAATTGCAACTCTGCATCAGACCCCTCTGTCTATTAGAGCTGAAACTCTAGCAAGTGAGGCAGGAGTAAAATTCATGCTGTTCAGCTATGTACCTTCATAATATTGAAAATATAGGAAAATGATAAGTGATAACTTACTTGATCTACAAGTGCTTGGCCAGCAGTTGCCATTATGAAGGCTCGAATGAGATGTGCAATAGCTTTTAATATAACTATTATCCTAACAGACCGGTCGGGGTTCTAAAGAAAATTAAATTGTAAATTAATTTATAATTTGATATGTCATATTCAAATGGACAGTGAATAACTATAATTATATTGTTGCATGGTAGTTTTTATTGGTGATTATCAAGCAAAACAAAACCTTTAAAATTAGATAAATAAAGTTATTTCATCTCGCTAGATGAAAACCATTGTACCTATTAACCATTGTGTATCCCTCCTTAATCATAATATTTACCGTAATAAACATAAAATTGTATGTTATAATGTTCATAAATGAGGACAGATTTATGAATAATATGAATGGTCCCATTGTCTTGTTGATTAATTCCACGATCCTAAAAATAAACGGCAGCAATTATTAGTACTTTTTTAAAACTGTCAGTGCAAAACTATGAATATTAAAAACATTCAACTATACATTATATTACTTACTTTAAGTAGTGCTGGTGGTACTTGACCCACTCTTTGAAGAGGACGCTGACTTTGCCACGGGTTCCGGGCAGGAGCGCTCGCGGGGCGGCTCGTGCCAACATCGCAGCTCGCTCGGACGCGGCTAACATGAGCGAACACGTGAATGACTCGGAAGAATTGACGATCCCAGTGTACATTATGTTCCAAGCCACTGCAAAATTAACATACCTTTGATCGATTTTCATTCTGAGTTTTTATTTGTTTGTATTTGTAAGCAACAATATAATTATTATAAAAATAGCGTTACAAAAATTATATTTAAAAACAACAACATGCAGAATTAACACGTATATTTTGAACACTTTTTTCAATTTACATAAATGTTAACATCATTGTCCTGGGTTATACCTGTAATTTTAACATTTAATTATGTTAAGGTAAGTGTACGTGCCTATTTTTCAATATTTTATTTTTTAATATATTTAATGATTTATTTATTCAATTTATTAATTAATAAAGTCATATTTAAAAAAATGCTATTTTGCTATTCACCGCCAAAAACAAAAATTATATGGCTTTACTATTTACGCATATTATAACACTATTTAAGTATTTACTATATATTATAGGCCCTAAGTATAGGCTCTCATATTTCTTTTCTATATATTTTTAGGTAAAAAAAAAATAATAAATTAAATACTGCATGTACAGTATGTCGTCCATGCCCTTGTAACACGTACAGCATATTTATTGATACAAAATATTGTGAAAGAAATATATATAAAGCCTTAACTTGAGATAAAGAATATATAAAAAGTGCACCATATTACCACCTTACTTTGCCAAACCATTATGACGTAGTAGGACGGAGCCTCTTTGGGATCGCTCGGCCACCAAATATTTGCAATTGTTGGAGGAGCTATGTCATTGAAAAATAAACGGCGTAGTACACTAAAACAATTTATAATCGAATGTTTTACTTTATTGACGTAATTATTTTAACTGAAATACCTTACCTTATAGTAGATAAAACTCCCACAAGAGAGACATTGTAGGAACCGTATAACAAGATGAGTTTGGTAAAATGTTTAATGTTCTTTGTAGAACGCAAGTGCATGTCAGCATCCAAACGATTTAGAAATTTGGATTTGCTTTGCACGGGAGCTAGAACAGTAAATACATTCTTTATCAATTTTACAAAATGGGGAATTCTCTTACATTTATTTTAATTTTTTTTCGGATGCTCTATGCCTTGAAATTAAATGTCCTAAAACAAAAAAGTTTCAATTTTCAAAATTGGAGGCATGGGAATTTTTTAAAAATCTTCCTTCTTTTGAATTTAGCGCCAAAACGTGACGTAGAAACTGCCTAGCAGGCAAAATTTTCCGGCAATAAATTTATATTTTTGATTATCACTCTTAAAATAAACTGATATTAGAGAAAAAACTATTGATACTAGGGTAGAAAAACCTGCTGATTTCGATCGTGTTACTAAAATTTATAGCCAATGACTCCTTGACGCTCAAACTATGATATCAGGCAGTTGTTGTGTGTTAACTAGGGAGTTTCTACGTCACAATTTTCAGGTTTGCGCGCGGGTTGCATACTTTGCCCCTATTCTAATAATCCCTTCAGAGTCCCCAAATTTGAGTTAAAAAACTTGAAATTTAAGGCAAACTTCCGTTAACATGACTCCTATCATAATATAGTGGTTAAATTAAAATTTGAGTTGTAAGAGAATTCCCCATTACTATGAAAAAGAACAAAAATTTACATGGTAAAATTATTACATTTTAAATTAATGAAGTATAATACTTTATGTTTTAACTTTCAAGTCACGAAAAAATTTTTTTATTAAATGATATTATATTGTGACGTTATAGGTGTCTTGACAAGTGAGGCCTGGAGTAACAAATTGACCAGAAGAATGTCCAATAATTGTTTGAAAAATAGTTCTTGTATTCCGAAATATCACAGTGAAAATCAAAATTAAACAAAACTTTTCGTGCTTTTCAGTGTTTTTATAATACTGTAGTGTTCATATACAGTAGTTGTGAATATAAGCAATATACGTTAAAGTATGTTCAAAATCAAAGACTAAAATTTCTCGCCTTAAAATTTCCTTGGTAAATTTAATATGAATTTAAAATTTTATGAATATCCATTGAGTTTGTGGTAATTGAAATTCATCAAAAAATAATTTGCCTTCTAGCTTTAATATTCTCAAAAGAAGAAGTATTTCAAATTTGTATATATAAGTATAATAATGTTATCAAAATAATTCCGTTTTTAGTGTTAAAGTGATTTAATTTTATATTTAATATTATGAAATGTTAACTTATCTTGTCCTAATGTGTGAAAATTTGAAGTTATTTGTACAGACACAATTTATTAATATTCTAAAATCTAATTTTGTAATGTTGGAAAACTATTTTTATTTTTTCCCCCAATTTTGTCAAAATTTTATAAATATGTGAAATTGGATTTCCTTATTTACGATTTTTCCGAACTCTTTTTCCGAAGTGTATTGTAATTTGTAAAATTCTATGTACGATATCATACTTCTGTTTTGTTTTTTTTTTTTTTTGTTTTTTGTTTTTGTTTTTTTTTTAAATAAACAATTTTTTTAAAAAAAGTAACAAATTCTATTAAGGGTAAGATAACTCCACCAATGTTAAAAAAAAAATCCCTCACACAAAAATTCTGAAAAAAATTTAAAATCTCCTTTACACCCCCTATCAGTAGCTAAAATATCAGGTGTACAAATACGATCTAGTTTTTGAGTTATGAATTTTTAAAGTTGTCTAATTTAACATGGAGAAATGAAACATCCATGTTATATTAGTCAACTTTAAAAATTCATAACTCAAAAATTAGATCGAATTTGTATACCTGATATTTAAGCTACTGATAGGGGGTGTAATAGGAGAACATTTTAAATTTTTTTCAGAATTTTTGTGAGAGGGATTTTTTTTAACATTGGTGGCGTTTTCTTACCCTTAATATTAAAGTATAATATTTTTTGGTAAATATTTTTTAAAAAATTAATTATGAAAGGTACTTACTGTTAAGAAGTTTCATCAACACTTCAAGCTCGTCCTTCTTATAAGCGAAATAAGCTTTTCTAACTATTGCTCTAAGAGACGCAAATAAGTAAAATGAAAACATAATTGCTCCATTAATGTTACCTAAATCTTTGTAAAAATAGCTAGCAACTAATATATCCAACAATGTAAAAGGCAACAATGTTAAAATGAAAATTAATTTGTGAACTAGTTTATTTTCTTGGCCAGGAAATATAAAACCAAACCTTTTTAATGCATTTATATTTATCTGCATCTCCATTTTCACACAGTGAAATGAAAGTTGTGATATAAGGTGGTTATAAAGTAAAGAATCAAAATGAAATGCTGTATTTTCTTTTATGGATACTTCTTTTATACGAATTTTTAGTGTCAGTTTTACAAAATATGTGACAAAAAAAAATACTGTATTCTACGTACATCATACATAGATTTTTGTAGGGAAGGTTCTGAGAATTGAAGAAATTATTAACATGCAATAAAAACATGCACATGCAGGTAGTAAAATACATATATGAAAAAGAATACAGTAGGCGTTTGGTAGCATATATAATATTTAATAACTGGTAGTACTTTAGATAATAAATGAAGAAGGTGGGCTAGGTCCACAACTCTTGTAGCACCGTTCACCTCTATTTCCTAGCCCTCAACCAATATGAACACGATTTTCTTTACTTGCTCTAAGTAAAAAAAAAAACTAAAAACTCTAAAACAACAGATAATGATACTCTGAAGGTATGTTTCTTTAAAGCGGGGAGGTAAGATATTTGAAATTTTGCTCAGAATAATATTATATTAATGTTCCTACTTCATATTGATAAAAAAAAATGACTCGTATTATATTCTTTTGTTTGTGTGCATGCTAAGAATTTTGACGGCGTATTTTACTACTTGTTATTTTCTTTGTTTATCTTTCAGTCACGCGTATAATAATGTCACTATATAAATATATGCTATATAGTATTTGCGTATACAACTTTGCTCATATAATTATAAATATTATTGATTTATAATTAAATATACAGTATATTGATTGAAAATTCTTATTGTCATATTTTAGCTATGGCTATGTATATTAAGTATACCGCGCGTACATTGCACTTTATAATATATAATATATGGTTATTATATAATTATATTATATAATATACTTATATAAATATAGTATGATTCCAATATTTACTTAAAATAATTTCAATAATTAATTGAATATTAGAGCGAATTAAAGAAAACTACACTAACATTTATTATATGATTTTCCTCTTTTTTTTAAGTCCTCAGTGACCTTACAATTGTTAGTCATAGAACAATAGACAGTAAGATAAAAGTATAAAATTTATGATATTATGTGCTAGAGATAATTATATCCTCGGTAGATAGGAATTATTTTGAAGATTTGAAGAACCTAACTAGTCGTCGTTGGCCAATCACGAGCTAAGTACTCCCGAGCATACACGATGGAAATTTAATAAATACAATTTACTCAACTTAATTACTCAGATACATCAGCTGACATTCTAGCTTTTATTCAATTGTCAAATACATTAAGTTACATAAAATATATTGTTTGGTTGCAATATATCATTATTCAATATATTTTTACTTCTAAAATATACAGTACATGCAATAATTTATATAATTAACTTAATGAGCAAACTTACAAAAACCATTGAATATGAGGATACTTTATTTTCACTTACTAAATGACATAATTTACCTTTACATTATGAATCAATGGAAATCTCTCAATTTCAATTACATGACACACAAATTGATGTTTATTTTTATCTCTTTTCATTCAGTGCGAAGTTCACTTTTTCTTGTTCAGCTCCAGCATCACAAGCAAATGGCTAAAAGAAGCGCTCAAAACCTGAAAATAATTTACAGCGAGTTAAACGCAGACAAATTATGCTGTTGCGTGAGTGAATAAATTCATTGCTTTCCTTAAATAATGTATATAGATGATTAATTTTAAAATATAAGACCACGACACAGTATAATTATATAACATTTGCAATTGAGTTAATGTTCGACGGAAGGAAAATAAATAGCTTTTTACCAGAAAGTAAAATTAACTTAATTGATGTAATTCATTATTAAAGCTTGAGTTTTCGACTATGGAGCAGAGATATTATTTATACAGCATATTTCACACAACAGTTTATTAATATAGTATGATCTATTTAATATTAATAAATTCAAGTTATAATATTATGTATCAAGGACAGTTAACTGACAGTATACAGAATCATTGGATATATATAATGCACTAATAATGCTATATATGTTGTTAAATTTTTTTTATCCATTTCATCGTTAAATGCATGTCACACAGAGACGAGACAATAGTTTATAATGCAGTGTATTATAATATAATTTCTTACTGTCTCTATTAACATGTTTTGTACTAGTTTCTTGTATGTGTCCCCTCATTAGATAGATTTTGTAAATTATAACGACGACATACCGTGGAGAACATCTCGATGCAGACGGTGAAGAAGCCGAGGCCGTTGACCTCTTCTGGCGCTGCACCCCCAGAGAGGCGCGTCACGAGGATTTGGAGTGCAGAGCGTGCGGACCCAGCCTCCAACCCTCCTTGGGACACCTGGGCCACACCCACTACAGAGTTGCGCAGATTCACACTCTGCAGTAAATACAAAGTCCTAAGATTATAATATGTGACACACAATCATGCAGGTTAATTTTAAGAAAACAATAATACCATCTGTCTGTATATTTTATAGAAATATTTAATTTATATTAAAAAAAAAATGACCCTCAGATTCATATAAATTTTAGAACCATCCTTTCCTTACCTGATCCAAGATTGTTTGTCCAGCTGTTGCATAAATATAGTGACGAATGAGGAGTCCAACCAAGTTAAGAAGTATACGAAGTTGGAGTCCAAAGTTACCGTCACTCTATATAACAACAGGAGAAATGTAAACATTACATAAATAAACAATTAAAAATAATAAAAATAAAGAAACTAAATTTAAGAAGATAGTAAGATTTTTTTATCGATGTGTGTTGGTAAGTCAATAAAATTCAAGCCATGTTAATATTATTATTCACCTCAAATTATAATTATAATGATGTTGAATTAAAAAAAAAAAAGAAGCATCAATATTTTGATATTTTCTTACCTTTTGCATGTAAAGAAAGCTGTAAAGTACAATATTCAGTAGTGAAAAAGAATATGTCATTAATATGAACATCCCCATGGTGCTATTGATGGCCGCGATAATTCTGAAATGAAATTCTCCGTAAATTTCATTTGATTGAATCCCTTGCAGACTTTTGAATCTGGTCACCTCAAGTAATGCGCGTGGTACTTGATCCACTCCTTGAAGTGGATGGTGACTTCGCCGTTCAGTCCGGGCAACAGTGCCATGGGGGCAGCTCGGGCCAGCATGGCGGCTCGCTCGGACGCGGCCAGCATCAGTGAGCACATAAATGCTTCAGGTGTATTTGCAATACCCAGGTACATGAAATCAACAAACTCTGGGGGGAAAAAACAAAGTGTAATTAATTGTTTTTAAAAGAATCCAATATGATGCTCCAAACTATATAAATTAAAAGTTTAGTCCAAACTCCAAAGTAATATTAAGAAGCTGTCAACCAAAGATTCCACAAACAAAATAGGCGCAATTTACGAAGGACCACGATTAGCGTCATGAAACCTAACGCAATGATATTAAAAGCCTGCTTAAATTTCTGGATAACTCCTTCTTAAATCAAGCCCATTGTTTGCACAACTGAATTTAGTAGAACATAAATTGCTTTCAGAATCGTCATTTGGGAATTTTATTTTTAAAATACACTAAAATAAACTTATAACAATATATAATAGAATGTAATATATATACTCTCATTGCATCGAATTAATTACCTACTCTTTTGCCGCTGAGTTCAAAATTATTGAGAGCCCTTTTTTTTTTTTTAAATGTGTTTATTCAGAAATAAAACATACATTTTACAGTGGAAATAAAAATTAGACCCCAAGAGTTTAGAACTCGTAACCGGAGAACGTTAGTATGTTATTTATAAATCTCGAACAAAATATGGCAAAAATAATATATATATAATATATAAACATGTCATGTACATTTTGTAAAAATTAATACATATAACATAATTAATAAAGAAATTACATGACAAAAAATTGAACAGGTACTTACTTGTTAGAGACAAATTACTAAATATAATTTATAAAGATAATACATAAACAAATTAAGTAATTAAAAATACTAGGATATATTATTTTTTTTCTTTACAATTTGAATTTAGATGTAAAATTTAGATCAGAAGAAGACTGCAATAAATTCATGACATATATGAATTAAATTTTTTGTGAGAGGCTGATTTCAATAGGTATTGAGTTGAAAAAGATATAGCACCTCTGTGTAAAAGTGCAGCTTCCATCTAAATACGTTATCCACACAATAGTCGCGTACTTACGCTGCCAGAACACCAGTAAGTAGAAGGTCGGAAACTGCAGCTGGTCACCTGGCCACCACATGTTCAGCGGTAGTCCTGGGGATGTCTCTTGGGAGATTCGAGCGACGATTCTATCTCAAATCAACGTAAAATTTGAAGCACAAGCTCACACTCAATTTTTAGATGCTGAATTGGTTTCAGTACGTACTTTATGTCAGTACAAAATTGCTTCAGTCAGTACAAAATTTCTCCAGTTTCGTCTTACATCCAGCACTTTTGACCTATAAGAAGAAACTGGAGAAATTTTGTACTGACATAAAGTACTGAAACCAATTCAGCATCTAAAAATTTAGTGTGAGGACATCACTGTCTATTGACATACTTACCTTGATCCAAACACATAGATCATCAGAAAGAAGTTGACCGACGTATAGCAAAACAGCAGTAAAGTGAAACGCTTGATGTGCCTCGCAGAACGTAAGTACATGATCGACTCCATCACGTTCAGTTCCTCGGAGTCGCCACGTACTGGAGCTGGAAATAAACATAAAATTATTAGATCTGTTCATTAAAATATAATTACATGATAAATCAAGAATCAGATTTTCAGATTTATGTTATACCTATGCCATTCATGAATCAATTGTAAATTTAAGAACAGAACTAACTTTGAGATGAATTAAACTTCTTTAGAGTACACTGGGACAGGTTTTACGAACAGATTACGACTTCAAGCAAACATTATAAACTTGAATTTGACGTATATAATCAACGTAAAAGTTACTTCATCTTCTTATCTCATACAAAAATTACATCATGTGTTTTGATCAATATTTTTTAAGCTTTTCCCGAATTCGAGCTTGGTGCCAACGTGCCAACATAAAACACTTTATTTGATTAAACCAGTGAACATCTTTTTACAGATTTCGATTTGTAAAGGGAAGTAAAACAATTTACATCTGAAAACATAATTTACATGACAATTTAACAAATAATATTATTTCATCACGTTTGCTAAGACTGTGAGAAATATCCAGGAATGAGCAGAATAATATATATTTCTGTTGCTCTAAAATAATTTTATTTTATATTCATGAAATACGTGCTGATAATATTTTTGTAATTGATAAATTTTTAGTAAAATACTTACTTTCAATGCATTTCATGAGATTTTCCAATTCTTTTTTCTTGTACCAAAAATACGCACGTCTAAAAATCGCTTTGAGGGTAGCTAAGGTATGAAAGCTCAAAAGAATAGCAGTGCCAAAGTCTTTATAATTAATAAAGTTGTAAGTAATTATCAGTGTGCCCATCAACGTACAAGGTGCTAACGAAAATACGGAAATCAGAACTCGAGATGTTGATACCGCCTTGTGATCTGGAATAATGAAACCAAAAAACTGCATTAACCTTAAATTGTATTTTAATTCCATTTTGAGTTAATATATAATAACAAGACTGCTGTTCAAATTGAAGTGAGCTGCTATACCGTCAGTGCTTCACCTTTTATGCTGTAGACCAAAAATTTTAAAATAAATTATTCAAGTACAAGAAAAGAGGACTTTGCTTTTTAATGACACGTTTTTTCTGTTTAATGTATAATTAAGAAGATGTTATACAAGCAACGATTACATAATTAAAAAAAAATCAATAATAATAAAAAAATTATTTTAATATAATCAATATGACAACTTTTTCACTTTGAATTAATTTTTTTTAAGTGCTTCAGTCATGCAGTGTAATTATTTTCTTCAATACTGTTGAACCATGTTATTTGTTTCTTTGCTAAGTTCAGGTAGTAGTATTTTCATCGCCGCAATAGATTATTTTGACTACAATATTTTTTTGCTTAAAATATTATTGCTTATTAAAGTTTGCAGTTTACTAAATGCCATTCAGAATTATCACGTCCTGGTTTTTCGATAAAAAAATATATTTAAAAAATATAATATTATAATGAATGTTACATATTTTGTCTCAGTATTGAAATATTTATAAATTTTATCATTAAAAATATGGCACTGAAATTATTAAAAATATAATTATATATTTTTACCTCAATACAATATTTCCTGTTTGAACTTTATACGCATTTCAAACACGTATTTCAATTAAATTACATTACAAAATAAATATCATAGATAGGTATAACATTGTAAATTTATAATTTAAAGAAGAGTTTCTTTCGTTCCTTTCTCTCTCTCACTTGTAAGTTGTAAGTTAAATAATATGCTTGAAACTATTAATTATGTATCTGCAATCAGTAAAACTTTTAATAAGTTATATTATATAAACTTAAATTTATATAATGCTATGTACATAAAATAAATACAGTGTATATTATATTATATTATATTATATACATGCTTAATGATTATTTAATTTTATAATAATTAGTACCTAAGGGTTTTTTTTTTTTTTTTTTTTTTTGCACACAGCAAAATTGTTGTCACAAATATGAATATGAATTAATGTATATTACTGGCAAAGTATGACAAAATAAGCATGCGGTATATTGTATAGTCTATATATTATTATACCCTGCTAATGAAACTTCATGCATGCATGAAACTACAGTATATCATGAAAATAAATATAATACAAGTCGGATAAATCAATAATTGGGTATGCTTCATTTGAACATTGTATTGAAATGAAATTTGTTTGACTCAATATACATACATATTTAAATGCAGTCTCATTTTATTACAGTGCCTATTTTATTAAAGAATATTGACACAAGTTTCAACTTATGTGTGGAGGCAGACATGTTGTTGAGACACTACAAGTATACTTTTGATCAAGTAAGTGTCTTTACTTAAGCTCTTTTCATAAATAAATGCACATTATCAAATTAAAATTAAGGATTTAGTCCACCTTTTCCTGCTTGCGTAGTGAAAAAAACAACTCTACTGCTGTCGCGACGCAGTGAAACTCAAGTATAATTATTGCGGACCATTGATTGTTTAAATAATAAGTATAAGGAATTACTATATATTTTCTTCTTCTGAAATATCAATTACCAATTACAATTTTTTTTTTAATTAAAGTAGAGATAACGCCGGCCAGCTGATCGACGGAGTCCCGTTTGATTAACATGTAAACCTTAGCAAATTCACAACAATTCTGAATTTTTTTTGAGAGACAGATATTATTGCCTAGAAGCCATAGAAAAAGTTTCAAAACAATTTAATGAGCCGATTTTTTTAAATTAATTTTTTAGTTTGTCTCTCCATGGAAAATCTCTATATATACTGAAAAAAAAATCTAAAAAAATTTTCAGAATTTTTGTGAATTTGCTAAGGTTTACATGTTGATCAAAGGGACCTACGTTGAACAGCTGACCGGCGTTACCTCTACCTTAAGATATTGTGATTATATTTCAGCCTTGATTGCTATAGGCAGCAGCACTTTTTCGGAAAATCCGTGGCAGGTGTTCTTCTTCTCATTGGTCTTACGATAGCTCAAAACAATCAGTTTTATTATTTAGCACCGGTTGATATAACTATGAGACCAGGATACTATGAAATTATGCAATACTATGTATCTGAAACAATAAATCAATATCATCAGGGAGACAGACGCTATATAACAGAGTGTGGAGAACGATATTCACAACTGCACTCCCCTAGCTGCAGTCCATACGAGGCCATGGTGAACAACGCGTACCGCCGCGAGCTGGGCCCGGTGTTTCTGGTCATGCGGCTGCTGGGTTGGATTGCCGGCCGAGCTGCGGACCACGACGCCTCCATTATCGTGCTCGGCTCTCGCGAGCTGTTGTACGCGGGACTTGCAGTTACTATGCAGCTGGTAACTGCCCTGAGAATCACATACCGAGGACTGCAGGTCACTACTTATAAAAAAGTGGTGCCTTTTGAGTATGTAAAAATGTTTTTTACAGGCCACTCTTCAACTGGAAAATCACCTTCACTTTATGTCCTACATGATGCTGGCTGGAGTGGCAATCCCAAATCTTCTGCCTCTTTTTGTTCTGATACAGTCTCGATCACAAATTCAATTCTGCAATGACTTTTTTGATATTCAGGTAAGTTAGGGAGGTATTAAACGTTCAGATAATTTCAATTTTGTTTTTCTAAAAATGCTTTCGTATTTTATTCTTATCTCCCTTTACTATCTGCTTGCTATCTTTAAGTGTAAAGATAGTTTATTTCAATTTATCTTGATGTACCATCACTCTTGTCATAAGGAGGATATTGAGGGGCTCGTGACGTCACCCGGTCCCATGTCTCTCGGCCAAACCAGACTAGTGCGCGTATCGCTCGCCTCCACGCTGTTCCTCTTCGTGGCCCAGATGAGCGTGCGGCCGTTGGTGCTCGGCAGGGTGTCCCCCAACCCCATCATGGACGTACTCCTGTCCCTCGGACTCTGCAACGAGTTCCTGCTGATCATCTGGTGGGTGTGCTCGTGTCGTGCTCTCAGCACCCTCTCGCACCGCCTTCTACAGCAATACAAGGTGCGGAGCTCCTGTGTTAAAATCTATTTGAAACTATATAAGTTATGATTTCAATCTGATAGTATAACATTATTCTCATATCAAATGAAAAGGTAGTATTACGATGAACCAAATCTTCCTAAACTCGAGATGTTGCAGTCGCTACGCCACTGCCGCGTTTCAGAGAGCGCAGTGCTGGCGTGGCGGCTGCCTTGGCTGCGGCTGACCTTGCTGATGCAACGGGCTGGGGAGTGCCTCTCACTGGCCATGACCACCCTACTGCTCTTCAACTTCGGCCTGCTGCTGTACTCGCTGTACGAGATGCTCGGAGGACAAGAACTCTTGCCCATGATCTTCTTCTCTGTGTTCGTCGTCCAGAACGCTACTTTTATCACAATCCAGTGCCGTAGTGTGCACGCGATGCAAAACAAGGTAATTAAAAACAAGACAGGGTATTGAGTATGAATCGTAATTTTATATTTATAGCACAATTTATATAATGCAACATGTCACTTAATTATAATTATAATATCTTAAAAAAAAAAAAGAAAAAAATCAGTTCATATACATTTTAGTAGAATAAGTGTAGAACAAGTTGCCTATACTCCAGGATGAAGTAGTTTAAATAAAATGGAACGTATTGTATAAAGTATGATTACTATATAAAAAAATTATAATAACATATGAGCTACTTAATATGATAGTTACACGTGTTTTTCGTGTTAGAGCACTCAAACAACTATTATATATGAATATAATTATACATTATGTAGAGTTGATTGCGCTGACGTCATGCCCCTGTAAGTCTGCCTTATGGAGAACCAGAATGCACAGACTAGTATATAAACAAATTATAAATTGATTTTTTTCCACTTTATTTCTAATGCCAGTTGGACCTGCACTTTCTCTTTTCTACCCCCAACTCCCTCTTCTGACCGTCCGTATACCTGCTATGCTATTTTCCCTAGTAAACATAAACATGCAGCAATCAGCGCTATATATATACCCTACAAAGGTCTTGCTTAATAATCTCGCTATGTTGTACAATTAAGCAATTAGCTTCAAAACTGGGCCTTTCAAGACATTATCTTGCCTCGTAGCCTGTGTAGTACGTAACAAAATGTAACAATCATGCTGAACAAGTTGCCTAACCTCGCGGCGACTTGTCGTGTTCAGTACCAGGTTTCTTCTTACGGCGTGGAGGTGAAAAATAATTGTTTTAATGTATTATATTAGAATTCAAATGTGCTTTTACATCATCTGGTTGCACCATATGAATGCAATTAGAATATTTTCAAAGAAAAGAAAAGTTTGGTACCGGGAATCGAACCCGGGATCTTACTGATGTCGGCTGCTCTTCCTCTGAGCTATTGCCATTGTGACAATTTATTGCAGTGACCGTATATATTGTACCGGCCCGCCAGTGTTCAAATAAAAATGAAATAAAAAAATTTAATTTAATTTGTTAAGATAAACGATGATTTGCTGGAAGCCATTAACGTCACACCAACTGTTCTGTTAACGAAGAAACTGCAGCGCCAGGTCAGTTATACTTGTTTGTTTCACTTACACACTTACTATACAAGTACATATATTATAATTATATAGGTAATCACCCCTTTATAGCTTCAATCTATAATATCTATTCCCATTTTGAAGACGTAGAATCTCAGAATAAATTAGAAATCCAATGTTAAATTAAAAAAATAATTAATTTTTTTATAATACTTTTTTACAAAATATAAAAATTTGAGTTTCCGTTCCAGCTCACTCACTTTAAATACGTTTATTTTGCCGATCAACTTATAAAAACAAGAAGTATATTATTATATATTATTATAATATATGTTGTGTTCATTAATACAGATGCACGGTTTCCTCATGCATCTAGTGCACAACTTTCCACAAGCATCATTCAGCGGATACATTGCAGTGGGGCGACCTCTGATATCAAAGGTATAGAAGATTGCAGCCTGACTGAGGTAACCTCAGCTCACAAAGGTTGGTTCAGATGTTTCAGGCCGTGGCGGTGAACCTCGTGGTGCTGCTGCAGCTCAAGATAAACCACAGGTCACTCAGCTACCAAGACTTCTTCCTCTTCACTGCTTAACTTTCATTTAATATGTTTAATGTTTATGAGGTTTTATATACAAAATCCTTGGTTTAAATGTTTAAATTATGCAACCACATGTATATACTATACGGAAGTGAGTCAAAAAGGAACTATATTATAGATTAAATTCATAAAAATTACAGATCACACATAATCATATATTATAATATAATATATACATTTATATTATAATATAATATACATTTCAGAATAATATTTATTTAGTTCAGTTAAAATTTAAAAGTAAAAATTAAGTGGTGATTGTAGAAATAATTAGCTATAGTTTGACCTATTGCCACTTTTCTACCTTTTAGAATGAATTTTTAAAATCGAAAAGCCGGCTTATGCAGACATAGATTGCCATAATGATTTAAAGATTTTAAAGATTCATGTGAGATAATAATAAAATTATGTGAATATTATGTTCTCAATCTTCGTATAATATGTGCAGATTTTAATTTAGCAAATACCATGCGTGACTATAAATTAATTAGCTTATAATCTTATTATACAGTTAGTTTTTTTACAAATTATACAGTATATATAATAATATAAGTAAAAAGTATGTAATTATTTTAATTTATAAACACAATAGAAGCTATTATTATAATATCATTACTTTTTCTTCAATTTTCCATGTGTATATTAATATAATTATACTAAAGTTAATCAAAAAATATAATTTAGAATATAGACGTGTTTTGTAGTTGTTTTATTCTACAAAGTTCTAGGCGGTCATATTATATTTACAAAGTTTCAAAGTTATTATTTAACTAGAATGTTCACCCTCGTATGACAGACACACAAATTTTGTTGTTGACCCACAAATTACTTCAAACTCGCGAGACTTAGGGTTCAAGGCTAACACAAGGGGAGTGAGGGGAAATTATCAGTCAATAATGACCCACCACATCTTCCATCGCCTTCCAATTTCTCTAGAGAGACGTGTCTGCTCGCAAGTAGTGGAGTCGAAAGTCAAGCAGATTAAGTTTTATCAGTTTTAAGGGTCAGCAGACACTGCAAAGATTCACCATTAATTGGAGCAATTGCGTCGTCGGATTTTGGTAAGTAGATGCTTGTTAATTTATTTAACATACATAGTAATTTATATAATTATATTTATACGAGTTCAAAAACTAGAGTATTAATTATTTACATTGCTTTTTGTTCTAATAATATTCATTAAAGTTTAACAATGATAAAAAAAAAGCTGCAAATTAAATAATGCATTTTGCTGTAGGGAAAATGTGTTTTATAAATTATTTGTTAGTAAAATTCAATTAATTATAATTACGCATGTCAATTTATAATTTGCTTTGCATAGATAGAAAATGTTTTTACATATTAATTTTTCATATAAAAAAGGGAAAATATTGCATATTTTAATGGAAAAAAATAGTTTTGCAATTATTAATTTTATTAACACACAAAAAGTTGCATCTCTTTGACAGGAAAAAAATTAAATTCATGGGATATATGATTATATATTATATGAAGTTACGGATTCAGCAGGTCGAATTGCTCAGAAACCGCTTTTAATTGTCTGTTAAAATGATTGATGCATTGTTTTTACTAACATCAATCTTTGCACGTCTGAGATATAATTATGCAATTTCAATAATCGTTTCAAGTTATATACTGTAAATTATCTATTCTGTATTCTGTTTGTGCATGCAGTTATAATTTAAGCTATTATTTATTTTTTTTTTCTACATAAAATCTTTTTGTCTTATGCATTATAGCTGACAGAAAAAATCGTCGCATTAGCATTTCTTTCTTTTGATGTATAAAATAAGTTTAGTGCCTGCTTGTTAGTATTTTATTTTTTTTTTTTTTTTATAATTTCCATTTTATTAATTCATGCATTTATATAGTTTCAATTTATGAAACACTTGAAATTCCTTTTCTTTTTCTCATTATATGCTGATAAAAAAGACAAATCAATATTTGAAAAATATAAATTATATTTATAAAATCATATAATATTTATTTTTAATATATTATATTATTTCACATGTAATGGAAGACTGAATATTAAATTTTCATTTTTTTAAATTAACTTTTAATTTTAAATTCTATAATATTTATAAATCAGATATTATTTATAATTTTATTTTTGTTTCTTTCAGATAATTAATTGGCATCAGCATAAAAAAAAAGTGTGGAGGTGTGCATGAAAACAAGATCTTCGCAAATATTTAGAGACGTAAGCCTGCAGTGTATATTTTATAACACTAACAAAGAACAACAAAAAAAGTTTTAAAAAAAAATTAAACCAAAGGTGAATTATTTTGTGCAGAAGGAAAAGAATTTTCTATACTTAAGTGTAGCGGGACTGTAGCCTTATCATGGATGCTTCGAATTGTAATATTTGTAAAACAGGCCATGAAGATTATTCTGTGTACATAGAAGACACTAGAAATTTCGATGAGCTTGTTGAAGAAAGTAGAGAAAATGTAAACAATAACAAAACTAAAAATAGCTTTCAATTAGATAAAAAAGGAATTTTAAAATGGTTGCTGGAAAATGGAACTAAAGTTTCAATATCTGAAGAAAACCTTAACTTCATTTTAGAAAAATGTGATTCTTTTGCAAATAGACAATTTTTTAATGTGTTCCAAGAATTTGGAGTTGTTATTGACCAAGGAACTGCATTGCACCGTGCAGCCAAGCTAGGATTTGCAGAAGTTATCCAATGCTTGTTGGACAATAATTTCAGTATAAAAACCAAAGATCTTCAATCAGCTACTCAGATTGCTGCAAAAAATGGTCGTCTCAATGTTTTGACTGTCCTTGGCAATAACGGTGCAAATATTAGACTCAATTCTAACAATGAGAACTCTGTTTTAAACATTGCTGCTGTTAACGGACATGTTAATATTCTAAAGTGGCTTGTGTATGAAAATAAATTTGATATAAATATTAAAACAGATAGTGGTAGAACAGTTTTACATTTTGCATTAGAAAATAATCAATTTGAATGTGTTGAATGGCTAGTTGAAAATGGGGCTGATGTTAGTGATTCAGATTACCTTGGCCAAACTGCTGTTCACATTGCTGCAAAATTAGGCAAACTTGGAGTTCTTAAGTGGATAATTAATTATTTTCAAAATTCTGCTGATTTCTTTGCAAGGAATGATGAAAGAGAGTCACCTTTACATATTGCAGCAGAGCGAGGGCATTTATCTAATGCTCAATGGTTGCTAAAAAAAGGAGCTGAAGTGAATGAAACAAAAAAACATGGGTTTATTCCATTACATCTTGCAGGATTAAATGGTCAATTAAATATGGTCAAACTATTATTACATGCTGGCTCAGTTACAAATGCAAGAGATACCCATGGTAAGACAGTTTTACATATGGCTGCAGAATCAGGCCATCTTGAGATTGTTAAATTACTTTATGAACACGGATGTGATATTGATTTAGTAGATTTTAATCATAACACATTACTACACAGTGCAGCAAATTTTGAGCATATTGTTTCTTGGTTACTGGAAAAAGGATGTGATGCCAACATTAAAAATTATAACAAAGAAAGTGCATTGATGATAGCTGCTTGCTTCAATAATCATGAAAGTGTAAAATTGCTATTAAATCATCAAGCAGATGTCAATGAGTTACATATGGGAGCTTCAAAATGGATTGAAACATCTGCAAAGAAAAACAATTGGGAGATATTAAGAATTTTAGTGAAAAGTGATATCAATGTTAATAAAAAAATTAATGATAAAACTTTGTTACACTTAGCAGCATGTCACTTTGAAGGTGTTAAAATTTTATTAGAAAATGGTGCAAATATAAATATTGTAGATAGTGAAAATAAAACTGCATTACATTTAGCAGCAAAATCAAATGAAGAAGATGCAATAAAAATGTTAATTGAAAATAATGCTGATTTAAATATTAAAAACATTTATGATAGAACACCATTGCATTATGTAGCAAGCAATAAAAATTGGAACCTTGTTAAACAATTTATTGACTTAGGGGCCGATGTAAATACAAAGGATATTGATGGTTATACTGTTTTATTTCATGTTACAGAAAATGTTGAGATATTGAAACTTTTGGTTGAAAAAGGTGCTGATTTGCATGCTACAAATCACTTTGGTGACTCAATTCTGTATAAAGCTGCAAAGGATGGAAATATCAATGCTATAAAATACTTAGTTGAAAATGGTGGTGACATATATGCAAAAGATATTAGAGGCTCTTCAATATTAGATGTAGCTTCTAATTTTAGGAAATGGGATGTTGTGGATTATTTGATTGCACAGGGAGTTGAGATGACAAATCATCTACACTCACGACTTAGAGACTAAGCTTCTCTGTACATAATATAAAGGCAAAATATATAGAGTATAAGCTTATTGTCATTGTCATATAACACTGATATCATTTTGTTATTATTAAGTAAATAAATTTAAGCAATGTCCTATATATATATATATATATATATATTACCTACATAATTTATATTCTCTGACTATATAATTATATAATCATTCTCTAAAATATACACCTGTATTGAAGTTTTCTAAGAGTATAATTTTTTAAAATATAATGCCAGGTATTCTTTATTATAATAATAATAATCTCATATTATATTATATTACACATGATATAGAATTATATATTAAACTTTTATTTTTTATTATATCCATATATTATGTTATTTACTGTGTAATAAACATTAATTATCCAGGAACTTAATTAATATGTAATTATGTATACATACTTCTATAATATTATAATCAGATTAGGAAACTACCTAATTTGTTTCAGAATATTAACAAAACGTGCAGTGAACATGTATAATATATATTTTATTTTGTAATACATAACAAAATAAAAACCATATTTACTGTCATGCATGCCATGGTTATATACTCTTCCCTAATAGTAATAGTGTGAAAATTATGTTTATTATTATAATTATACATTATTATATCAATATATATATATATATATATATATATATATATATATATATATATATATATATAATATATAATAACACAATTATAATAAGGTTTTTTTTCCGTACTGAAATAAAATATATTGTTATTATTTTATTTTTTTTATTTTGCTGTGTAGTATACAGGCATAAATAATATCTGCTTAGTTTTTTTTTTTTTTTTTTTTTACATCCAGAATAGTAATTTACACATATTACATATTATATTATCTGGAGCGTGGCACGCAGCTGTATTTACACTTAATTTTTACTACAATTAAGGGGGTGAACATGGCTTTTACAATACACTTACTGTACAAATGAACATTATATCATATAAATGAGACATCAAATTGGCGGTGGAATACTTTCTTCTTGTACAGACTGACTTCCATTTTATTTCACTATGCCTATAGCTATAGATTACATGCTTGGACTGGATCAATTAACCATCATCTCTCTCTTTTTTTTTTTTTTTTTTTTTTTTTAATATTTGTATTTTTAAATCCAGTATAAAACTACAGTTTAATAAGTATTTAGTAAACTGGTTTTAAGCCAGTCCATTCATATAAAGTTAGAGATATTCAATTTGGTAAAGTCTGTGTTTCATTTATTATAATTATCATAATTTAATTTTTTTAAATCATTATTTAGCACTTAAGTTGATCAAATTAGTAAAACTAATAGTTGAAAGCATAATATTTGGCAAAACTTTTATTTTTGAACCAAATTTGCTAACACAAACTCACCATATTTGAACACTTTCTTAAAATATTTATATATATATTCAGCAGGTACATGGTTTTAAAACATAAAATGACATACAATGACATTTTTTTATACATATTTATATTATAATAATATATAATATTATGTGTGGTTAACCTCTTGTTAAACATCACCTTAATATAAATGGCACAACCAACAGCCAAAAACAGCTGTTTTAATTTTAATGTTATGTAAAAGCACTAAATATATATCATATTTAATGGTCAATTAATTAATATTGAAAAAAAATGGCTATCATGGGACTCAATACACAGTATTTTTAATACTCAAAAGTGCAGTACGTTTCCATGATATTTATGAAATTTTGTGCAAATGGGAGCCTGTAGTGCACACATAAATAGTTTCAAGTATTTAAGTTTGGCGTTTACGAGATACATCAATCAGTAAAATCTGTCAACTACTGTACTCTGTAGACTGAAAAAAACTTTCACGGCTTGGCAAATTCTTATTAATTGAGTAGCTGATGTCAATTTACATTCAAATTTCTCCAAAATTTTGCCCCTTTTTAAATATGAGATTCAATACCAAGGTAGTATATTATATAAATGTTTTTGTGCTATTTTATTTAAGTATAATTAAAAATACAAGTGAAAATGCTCCCTAGCTAGCTTCTTCTTCTAGCTTCTTCCATGGTCACGTAAGTACAGTACAGGTATTAAACTTCAATAAAATAATTAAGCTTCTTAATATAAAGAGTAACACTGAGAAAAAAAAACTATGGCGATGGGATACACATCAAAGCGTATTATGAGTGTTTATATTATATTATATATATTATGACTTAATTATAAAACAAAATATTATCCACCTAAATATTTATTATAAAACGTCCAGCACTTTTTTTTTATATCTTCTTCTAATCTTAAGTTTTAAGTTAGGAGTTTCAAGCAACAACAAGAAAAACAACAACAAAATTATATGTGTTTTTTTTTTAACTTAAAATTATAGTCTGGTCCATTTTTCTTAATGCTGTTGATTAGTTGCAAAAAATATATTGCTTGAATTAAAATCTTCATTTTAATTAATTTTTTTCTTGTATAAAATTATTAAGTAATAATAAATAGCCTCCATGCTTTCTTTCCACCCCGCTACATCACCTCACTGTTACATGAATCAGTCTTCTTTGGTTGCTGGTAGCCCAGCCAGGGCCGACGGTGCTGCCGCTCCTTGCAGCTGCTGCAGTTTGTTGTGCTTGCCTTGATGCATGCTGGTTGGGTGCTCAGCTGGTGCCCGGCAGTGCAGGAGTGGCAGTGCGATGCCGCCTGATGCGATGGCACTGCAGACAACACTCATCCTCCTTGACTGCACTACGTCTGCGACACACTGGCCGCTGACAAGTCTTGCGAGTGCATGTCACTTTGCCAGACTGGAACACAGAAAAATGAATATGAAAACCTTAAACTCGAGTCATTCAAATTAGTACACAGATATTTTATTATATAATATATTTAAAAATCTATTGAATAATATGGTAATTATTATATCATCAATAAATATAATTAATTTTGATAAAAATTAATATTAAATAATGTAAATAAAAAATCAATCAATCCCATAAATCATTACCATGAAGGCAATAAAAATGTGATGTAAGCAAGGTATTTCTTGTTAGAACTAGTGTTTGACTTGCATAGAATGTAGAGACAAGTTTTTATTAGCATTAAAATTTCCTGACACTGATTTAATTAATATAGAGAAAAACATTTAATTATTATATAATGGTTGGTATTCACGAAGTTAAGGAGCGTTTTAGGGAGAGATATTTTAAGAAGCGTTTTTTATACCAGGTAACAGGTAAGAAAAATGCTTCTTAAAATATCTCTCCCTAAATCGCTCCTTAACTCTTCGTGAATACCACCCATTATATGTTTAAATGACATTTTAACATTTTTAATGCACGATTGCTTATCACCTCAAAATGTATAATTATGCCTTATAGTTATGCTTTGATGTAAATATAGACTTCACAAACAAGTATTATTACTTGCATTAACTAAATGAGACAAATAATTCCAATTAATGCTTGCTACACACCTTGCATCTGCAGGAGATACATTTATCAAGGCCGTGGGAACCTATGCGAGGGTGCCACTCCTGACCATTGGTGTAGGCCTCCTTACGAACGGCACACCCGCCCTCATCCAGGATGTCCTGGAGCGTCTTAGGCGAGCGTGCGTCCTGCAGGTCTTCGGGCTCCGAGAGTGCTGGTGCTGGCGTGGCGGCAGGACATTGTTTGCAGCAGGATGTGCGTTCGGCTCGGAATGCGACCTTGTCAGAGCAGGACAGTGCAGGACACATCACCGAGCTGTACTGAACCTCCAGGGTGTGAGCCTGCAATACAAACATTATATGTCAGCATGACAATATTGTTTCGGATAACATTCTGGGTTCTTTTCCATTAATATTGTGAATTAAACCTATATAATAATATTTTACTATTAATTCTTTTTTTTTTATTGCATCTAACCTATTTTTAACAAACTAAGTAGACGCTTATTTCATTTAATCACCATAGCGTCATAATAAAATAAATAAAATATACCTGATTTTGTTATAAAACTGATATCATTTAATTTATATGCAAGCACTATCAATTATAAAATATTAATTAATAAACTCAGTAATAAAAGACAGGAAAAAAACATTTAACTACAACATAATTATGATTAGATCTAAAACAAGAGATCATACAAACTATTAATACATTACGCGACATTCTATTTCATTATCCCTGACAAATATTTACAGACAAATATTTGAGGTCATCGACCAAATTAGTTTACGATCAGAGGAAACTCACGTTGCAGGTACACACGAGGCACCGGTTGAAGCCACTCGGAGGCAGGTAGGGGTGCCAGCTGCTGCCCGCACGGTAGAATACGCCCGCGAAATAACAGCCGCGCGTCTCGCTTACGTTACTCTCGGCCGGTGACGTCGTATCTGAGAAAAAAAGCATCACATGGTCAGGACTCAAGTTGCGCTCTTTGCGCAGCACGACATTTTTTCGGGCACTCAAACACTGCAAACCGCAACACAGAAGAGCTAAAACAGTTGCCTACTTTATAGGCGTCTCATGAATACGCTGCTTGATTATTATATTATAATATAAATTATAATTAATTATAAAGTTTGTTATGCAACTGTAAAAAATTAAAACACATGAAATTATAAGTAACACATAGTAAATCCGGCATATTTATTCGTACAAAAATTCAAACAAAATTCAATAAAATATACATCAGCTTTACTGTAATACCCGCTGACACAGTGAAAAAAAATCTTATGGCTTTTTGGTTAAACACACCACAAAGTTCTTATAGTGTATAATATATGTAAGTTTACACATATGAAGCTTCACTTTACTGCGTACTTACTGTAGCAAGACGGGCAGCAGTCCCCGGGTAGGGCGGTCGGGTTCGCACAAGGGGCCGACGGGCACACCACGGGCTCGCACTTAACGCGACCATGCTGGCAACTGCACATGGAGCACACGTCGCGCTCCGAACGCCACTGGACGCCCTCTTTGTAGAAGCGCGACTCGTGATAACAGCTGCGCTCGTTGGGGTGCACGTCATTGGGCGTCATCAGAGGAAGATCGTTGTCCGTGTATCGAGGTAGGCACGCGGCAGGAACGCGAACCTGCTAGCACCAAAACGTCAGCCCATCTCTCCAAGGGTCCCCCAAACCATAACCTCTTATACACTCGTCACCTTGGAAATTTTCTTACTTGCAGCCTTGTTAATCGCAATGGCACCGTATTATTGTTACGGGCCATGGTGATTACTGGTTAACAAGGCCGCAAAGAGAAATTTTCCGAGGCGACGACGGTACGCCATCACTGTGGACTAAACGTTAGTCGACTAAATAATAAACCCTAAATTCACTAACGCATATTATTCAGTTAGTTCAGTTACATTTCAACTAATGTAATTAATGTAATTCTTTCGTACAGATAATACTGTAATATGAGATGGAATTAGCATTTATTTCTCTTATTTCACATTTAAAGCGAGTAAAACAATTGACACGATAATTGAATTAATTAGCAAAAAATAAGTAATAATAAGTTAATAATAAGCGTGCAAATCGAATAAATTACTACGTATGACAAAACAAAGCAATATTAGAGAAGTAGCACATTTAATCAAACTGTAACGATTCCTAAAATAAAAATAATAAATAAATAAAAAAAAAATGGCTGAACAAAGCATGCTGTACGACGGACTGCACATCTACCTTGTCAATCCGCGAGCGCAGCAGCGAGGTGTTGGTGCGAGCGTCCATCACGTCGAGGAAAGCGACACCAGAGTCGATCCTCGCCAGCTCGACGTCGCTCAGACCGATGGCAAAGCCTTCGAGCTGCGAGCCGAAGAACTCGACGAGCTTGCGCCGAGAGACGGGTGCCCCGGGAACTAGGATGGGCAGGTCCTCGAGGTAGAGCTCGAGCCGCCGCTGATCTCCCAGTCCAGACAGAGAAATCTATACACAAAAAATAGCGTCGTGAGATACTGACCAAAATGGCACTTATACATGTATAATATGGACTTTTCAACAGAATAGTGGCGACAAAAACAAACAAATAACGAAATAATTTAGTAATTAATTTAATTAATTGAAATTAGTTAAAGAATTTAAATTACTATTATTATGATAATCTGTATCGTGATCGTTAATGCGACATCCAACAAGTAAGCATATGAACATATATATTATCTTATGTATAGTTAAAAATGTACAGTATTTACTATAATATGGTCATGTACTCAAAATGATATCTCCCTACAAGGAATAAATAAAAAATATTTTATCTATTTGATATACTCATTAATTATTGGAATTTATTGCTTTTTAAAACAAGGCAAAATGTAAATTTTTGCAATATAAAAGTGGGTACAAATCAACATTCTCGGTAAATTTTTATTGGACTCACCTCGTACTGCAAGCTGCACTCGTTGTCCACGGCCACCCAAGCAAGGCCCACGACCGCTGCTGGGCTCGTTAGATCCGCTCTCTTCAGCAACAATGGAGAATCTGCTAGTCTTGGGTCCGCGGCTGGATGAGCGGTGAGGCGACCACGAACCACGCTGTCCCGCTCGGCGCTAGCCACGTTCACACTCAGCTCGCCAGCGTACAGCTGCTCTAGTTCACGTGGACTGAGCCGTTCTAGTGACCCGTTGGCCCAGCCACTTCGGAAGCTCGGCGTCAAGTCCTCGAGCTCTTGTCGTCGTCTCCCGCGACCCGAGGAAAGCGACAGTCCGAGCAGGGGCACGTCCAGCTCGTCAAGACGTACGTTATAGAGCAACGAGCCATCCCGAGCGAGATACATCCAGGCAAGTCCTGAAGTGGTGGTACTGGAGCCGGTAAGTGCGGGGACAGCTCCCTCGCCAGCCTCGCTTGCTTCCTCAGCCTCCGCGACCGAGAGTGAAGCTTGAAAGAGGTCACAAGCCACACGTGTCGTCACATCTCCGTGCAGACGGAATTCAGGGTGGTGGCGGGACGACACGCTCAGCTGTAAGCGGCCACGGGCAAGGAGACGAAGGTCCCCGCTTTTCACCGCAGAACGGACCTCGATCGTGTTCAGCTCCTGTACAGAACATCCTTCATCAACGTCGAACACAGAAAAAGTGTCCCTTCCCCGATGGTTAAGTTCTCGTTATTAAATGGTATTGTATCATGCATGTATGTTCTGTCTTATATTTTCTAGTAGAAAACGAAGATTCTGAGTATAAGGGATTTAAAAAATGTGTATTCAAAACAAATTATTATTTGGAAAATATGCGCATTATTATAAGCATTATTAAAATAAAGAATTTAATTCAAATAAAAAGAAATATTTAGTAACCGTTGTAACGTCGTCTCTCAAATCCACAGTGGGCGTGCAGTAAACATTGAGTGAAATAAATAGGAGACTTAAATGCTTGCAAAAGACAATGAACACTTACGTGGCTCGGCTTGTGCACGCGCACCACCTCGTCCAGTACGACGTGTTTCTCCGAGGCGAGGCGAACGCTAATGGGCACGTCAGCCACGTCATCAGGCGAGAAGGCTCCGTTGAACACCACGCTCAGGTGGATGCTTGGCGCGCTCGAGGACGCCGTCACGATGGCCGTGCCGCCCGCACCTCGCGATGGGTTCTCGGGGGCCGCCTCCAGCAATGCGGAGAACAGCTCCGTGTTCAGACCCTGTACAAATTATCATTATTTTTAATTTTTAAATAAATCACTGAATGTTTTGAAATTATTTTCTTTGCTTTATGTAGTAAACTTAAGTAAACTTCAAGTAAAATATAATGGGTACGATTCACGAAGCAGTTATCCAGGTTTCTAACCACGTTTAACTATATCTGTTTTACGTGTTAAACCACCTAGTTAAACGTGATTAAGCTAAACGTGGTTAGAAACCTGGCTAACTGCTTCGTGAATCGCGCCCAATAATAATAATATACTGTAGTACACTGAAAACAATTATTTTATAAAAATTTATAATATAAAACTGCGTGTCTATACCTTGCAATTTTCTCTCGCCTTGAGGATAGGCAATTTGCTTAACACATTAACAGAGCAGGTTGCATATGCGGCAGGAGCAATGGCCAAGCCAACGCCATCTTGCCCCTGTGGTATATGTAATCCGCTCTGTCTTAATGCTGAAGACGTTGCCTAACTTCACGGCGAAACATTTTTTATGGCGATAATTTTAAATTGTTTGATTGTATGAAATTAATTCCTATTGAATTTACTTATTTACACTTAAAACAATTCAAACAAAATCCCTATATATTTTTAATGATTTATCAACTTTTTTTTTATTGTTATAATATATTCTTTTCTAAGAGTTTCATACCTTATATCTAGCGATAGATCCTCCAAGTGCTCGTGGTTCATCTGCCATTCCCGGAGCTGCCGGTGCGTCTGTCAGCAAAGCCACGTGGACTCGCTCGTCTCGCAGCAGCTGACGGTAGGCCCTGGGCACGCGCCACCATACGCCACACGATTTGCCCGTGGCGTTACGATAGGCACTCTCTCCAAGCAGCTGCTCCTCCAAAATGTTGCCCTCGGCGTCGAGGAAGTGCAGTGCACGGGGACGAGCCATCTCTCCCGAGTGCACCAATGAGTAGTAGAGGTTCTTCTTGTGGAACGTGAAGCGAGCGGTGGCCACGGAGCGAGTGTCAAGCTCACGCAGGGAGGTGCGACCGGTCAGCAACGCTGCGTAACCTGCAAAATTAAGACAAACACCTGCATTTCAGAAAAACCTGCACAAGTGATATTTTTTAGATTGCAAAATTAGTACATCTTGTAAACTTCAGATCAGCTCGCACCCCGGTAGTGAAAATTTTCTAGGAGTTAAGACTAAAATTCAAACTTTTCAAAGAGTTGATTTTAACCATGATACTTCAATGTATTTTTAAAATTGATACTTGGTCAATGTGAAGTCACAAATAACTGCCAAAATTTTGATGCTGTAGAAGTTATGGGCCTGCTACAATTTATGTGTATTTACAGAATAATATATCAAATTGATAAAAAAAAACTTTCTAGTATAATAATAAAAAAAAATACTGTTTGGATAGTCTATCAATAAATGAAGGCTTCGTATATTATTAGCTAAATAATGTTTGTTTATAATTGAGTACTAGATACGAAAGTAATTTATTGTGTACCCGTACATTTTTTTTTCCTCCTATAGTTTGTCATTAATGACGCGTTACTACATAGACGCTCGTTGTTTCGCTCGACTTTCTTTGCAGTAATGCGGCAAGCCAGCATCAGTACAACATCTGCAGTGAAGCCAAGTGAAAGTAGGCGTGCCTATTCCTATAACACGACACAACGTACCATGCCACGTATCATAAAGTATGCATAATAAATACGCCATCACAATAGTACAAAAGTAAAAATTTGCAACCATTAATCTCATATACCTTGTATATAAATATATCATATAAATTAGATATAGAGACAGCTGCAACAATAGTTGGCAACATAACAATGGCATATATCTCGTTCATATGGAAAGACCATTGAAAGCAAATTTAGTTTTGAGTCCCTCTCGAATCAGCGTGAGTGATATTATGCTGTCACCCCATCCACCGCATCAGCAAGACTCACGACGTAGACAATGCTATATAATACAGCCACAGCGTGAAAAGTGCGAGTTGAACCATAGCCAAGACATCGCTCAATTCGCAACAAAGCTCAGACTATAAGAGTAAGAGATTGTAACTCCACACGAGAGAGGATGAATATTTATGTGTCATGTCACTCCTTCATTGGACAAAGAGAGAAGGATGCTTCAATTTTAGAATTTTCTAATTTATTATACTTCTCATTATTTAAATTAGATAGATGCAAATGGAAGTTTGCTGTTTTTTGAGAGTAAGACATAGCTCACAAATTTATGACATATCTTTAATAATATTGAAAGAGCCTGCAACTAAATAATATTATGGACCGACGATGCTGGTGACCTTGGTGTTCCTTCTCGCTACGACGACATAACGTGACCTCATGCACCATGTCACTCCTATGAGAAAACTCCTCGGTGTGATATACCTCCTATCTTAATGTTAACGCCTACTACACTCATCATCACTATTATGGTGTATTATACCTGAATAGCATATAATATAAATCTTATAAGGTAAAGGGACACGCCATTATGACAACTCTAACGTAGGTTTATGTTTCAATCTTACCCGGCCATGACTGCAGCGTTGTGTTCTAATCAACTATATAACTATTATCTTATCTTTAACATAACACACACATTATATATATTATATAAAAAAAAATTAAAAACTTCCAGGCTGTGATTGATGAAGTGAGCTTTTGAACTTTTTTTTTTACCTTAGTGTTTATATTTCACATTATCTTATATCTTTATCCAAATTTATATATACATATAAAAGACATCAGATATGTGTCCTAATTTTGATAAAGATACATAATTATGTATTATTATGTTATGTGTTAATAACATAGAGTATATAATGAACTTGAAACTTTGTTTTTTTATTCAATTTGAGGATTTCAATTAATGTTAATTGCTTGTATTGTATTAGAATAAATAGAATAAAATAGAAGGTATATGTGAGACCAAAGAAGCTAACAGATATAACAATTAAATTATATAATAATTTTAAGTATATAATATATAACAGAACTGTAAAAGCATCATGCAGCCACCATAGGTGTGTAAACAAACAGCTCAGCCTCATGATTGGCAAAAGTGGCTAGTGCTATTCGAGCGGTGGTGGCGTGTTGATAGCTTTTATCAACGACAACACCGGAGATGATAAGAGTAGTGATCCTCTGGACCTGTCAGGCCACCTTTCGAAGGAGCGTTTAGTAAACTCAGGAGAAGCCAATTAATATATCACTTCCATACATATTTTGTACATGTATTTGTAATCTGTTATGTGTGTTTATTAATTTGTGATCTGTTTAAATTAATTTGGATGAATGAACACAGCAATCCTTTTCATTTGCCCATGGGCTGTTTTTTTTTTTTTTTTTAATTTTGACTATAATATTATATGTTATAATATTGTACAGTGCCCATGAAAGAGACAATAAAATAAATAAATGAACTGCAACCATGCTGCATGCATGCACGGGCTTCAAAGCAAATTTAAATATTTATATTAATGTGAACAAAAATGATCAATTTACAGTTTTTAAAATTTATTTTATAATTTAAAATAAAATGAAACATCAAAGGGGGATACAAAATTTATGTAATTTTAAAAACATTTTTCATATTATGTATAATGATAGTTATGATTTGGAAAAAAATTGCAATAAATTATCCATTTAGAAGAACGATTATACTTAAATTATTAAATAAAAAAAAATACTGGCCATATTAGGCTGATGAAGTACATTAATAATTTATATTTTATTTGAACGACCATCAATGTCCATTGTAAATTACTCGAGTGTTTTGTGCATTTTTCTTGACTGCCGCATGAGTCAAAGCACTAAGGAAGTCTTTGGCTACCAAAACATGCTTTCTAATAATCAGGCAGTGACCAATATCTAAGCGAGGTATCAGATGAAGGCGATCGAGCCTCACGCCCGCAAGGCAAGATCGAACCACGGTCAGCTACTGAGTCAAGCAACAAAACACAAACACCAGTATATACCGGCACAAGAAAGCGTCTCGTCTATTACTTAAATTGTTTACACGCAACAAGCTCATGGAGTACCATTACATGTAGTAATTTATGTTGTATTCTCTCAGTCACCAATAAATCAACTTGTATTGACATTTTGAATAAGTAGAATATAAGATAAAAATTTCTTTAAAAATTTCTTTTCCTTATTTTCTATATAATCGTATATTATAACATCAACATCGTGATTACAAAATTACTGCCTTGGAATTCCACGGGCAAGTACCTGAGAAAAATATAATGAAAACACAACACTTATCCGTTTTAATTCTCAGAATCGAATTATAAAAACTCGTATATTAATTAAATCTATTGACGCACTGGAAACTAAAGAACTTGATGTCTGATGAAGATTCTTTTACCCCAGTTTCTTTCATCTTTTCCGAAATTTCTAGTAAATAATTAATTAATGTGTTATCTTATGCTCTTCTTATACCAAATTCCTTCATTTTAACTGAATTTTGGATAGAATTTTTGCTCATTTTCAGATTTCAAGACAAAGCGTGCATGATTTCTCGGATACTAAGAATTGATATTATACCTCTATAAATTTGAAAGTCCTCAATACAATGTATACAATAGCAATGGTTTAATTTCAACAACAGCTTTAGGTGATTTAGGTTTATATGGCATGCACGCGGGGAATAATTAATACATCGAATTATTCATGCACCTTTTGTGAACATCAACCCTATAGACTCTTGCTTTTATACAAAATAACACCACGCGACTCATTATTTTTACTTAATAATGATTTTGAATCGGACATTCTTTTATTTAGCGAAAAATGAACATTGGAACACAAGCAATTGCTTTTGGTATTTTTTCAATGAAAATACTAAGTGGTACCAATTAATTTTTCCACTCTGTTGCGGGCTTTAAAACAAAGCATGTGAATCTCAGTAAAACTTGTGGGATCTCTGGGACACGCTGGTCGGAGGCGGGGGCGGAGGCGGCTGGCAAGCGGGCGGGCGCGTGCTCGTCGTGTGCCGGCCCTCCTCCCTCGCCACCGCGGCTGCTAGAGAACTCGCCCGCTGCAGCAACCGGTTTGGGATGGCGGGCGGCTAAGGCTGGCAGAGGTCGCAACTAGGTCGTGAGAGCGCCACTTCTGCTCCTGCCCGTTGCCTGCTGCTGCCCAGAAGAAAATAAAAAGAAGCAGGCAGCAGGCACCATCACGGCGCCGTAAGAATCGTGCGACATTGGCGAGTTACGACGACGCCTTTACTACAACGTAACCAAAACATCTGCTTCTAACCTACGATAAAACTCAATTCCTACTTATATTAGGTTGATTTTAAACGTGTAAACAGTCCGGTGATGATGTCATGGCAGTTGTTATGTAGGGTGTGGGACGAGAAGTTAGTTTGGCGCGCAGCTACGATTTAAAGACGGGCCACGCCCGCTTCTTTAAAGCGACGGTTTCACGACTCTTTGGGTACACATTTTGAGTACGCTTGGTTTATAGGGTGGATTCAAGGTGGTAAGTTGGTACTCATGGTTCACGGTAAGCAGCCCTTACCGCCACAGCTGCAACTAGGGGCGCTGCCTGGGTGGCGCTGACCCCATGACCTTGATGCCAGACAGATTGCTACAAGCCGCGCCTGCTTGCTCGCCGCCACTCTGTTACTTTGTCAAGCAGCTTAATATCAGCCAGCACGTCATTTCGTATGTAAATGAGTAAGACTTTGATGTGTGTGTGTGTTTTTCTTTTTTTTTTCTATTTATATGGCATGCTGAATAGTATGTCCATACTCTATACTAGGCTGGCACACACAAATTAACCAAGAGGTTTTTGGGACCGTCACACGAGTGCAACAGACCGCTGAATAAGCAACCGTGGAGGCTTTGGTGACAGCCCGAGAGAGAGAGAGAGAGAGAAAGGTCGGTAACCTCCTTCAAGCAGGCAGACTCGAGACACATTACCGCTGCTGCGCGCTTACTTTAACAACCAGATAGAAAATAAAAATAAAAGATCGAGAGTTTTATTTTATCGGTGTCAACACACCCAAGAACCACACTATAAGCAAACACATAATGTGTTTCTCACGAAAAGCTAGATTTAGAGGTTTGGCAAATCACTGTGACCTCTCACGCTCTGACTTCTATAAAAACTTTAGTTTCCATCACTTTGTTTTCTACCGATGTTCACTCTGTATGAGAAAAACATGCAACTAGCTAGTCACGTGCGCTCACCTTTCATGTTCTTCTCAGCCTCCTCATTGGCCGCCGTCGAGGGAATGTCCTGCACGATGTCCGGGCCTGAAACAAGAGAAAGAGGGTTCATTCATTCATTTCATCATGCAGCCATTCAAATTTACTGGCAACATTTCGTTACGTCCATGCATCACAAATCAGCATAAAAAAGTAACAAAATAACAAAAGAGCAAGCAAGGCAAAAATACTGTATATTTATTTAAAATTTAATATTAAACATTCTAATTTCCTATAATTTTTAATATTTTTGGTTACGATTTTATTCAAAAATAAAATGCATGGCTACTAGCATGTATTATTGCAATGTTTTTAAGTTTGATTTAACGATAGATTTTGAGTAAATTCTTAATATTTTAGTCACGCGATAATCGCAATTATCTTTAAATTGTAGAATTAGTATATCATCACTTTGATGTGGTATTATATTTTATTGTGAGCTACACCTTACAGTAATCCCGGACCTATATAGTCTGATCAAGTCCTTGGTTACAGAGCTGACAATCGCATGGCGCGCCTCTCAGCTGTGCGTATTATCTATAATGTCACATCTGCTTTGCTGTTATATTATACATGTCACGGCTGCACTGGTGGGTGACTCATATATATGAACGCACGGGACGAGCAACACTGTAGCTTTTTAATTACAATCCCAACACTAGTCTACAGTTGCATATTATATTCAAGGCTTCGTTTCGCTTGACCAATATAATTTCCACCCCCCTATTATGACTGCACTTGTAATATATTTATTTATTTATTTATTTATTTATTTATTTATTTATTTATTTATTTGTTTGTTTGTTTGTTTGTTTGTTTGTTTGTTTGTTTGTTTGTTTGTTTGTTTGTTTGTTTATTTATTTATTTATTTATTTATTTATTTATTTATTTATTTATTTATTTATTTATTTATAGACCCAGCATCAGCAAATCTCTCATTAAATCTCGATTATTAAATAATGTAGAGGCATAGAGATGCATATTTTTTTATTATTAAAATGTAATTTATGTAATTATTTGAAGAATTACTTACTGTATGAAAGAATAAATTCAATAAGAAGAAATATTTTTTTGTGACAAAAAAAAAAAACAAACTATATTGCTATGCCATGTGGATGGTATATAATTATACAAACATAGAGCGCAGTAGGTTAATGTTTGCTACAAGTTGCATGGATCAAATTATACTGTTCCCAGGTCAGGTCAGCATTATAAGATATTTTATAAAAGGCCTACATAAAAATGAATTATACAATGCAATATTTTAATGTTTGACTATTTTTCAAATTGAATTAAATTGAATTTAATCTACTATTTCTTCAAAGCATTTAAAATCATCACTTTAAGTTGAAACTATATTTTAATTACAACGAGTGTTATCAATTTCCAATATTCCAGCAATTTAATTCAGTGTCACTGGTGCCTACTATTGACATCAAGAATTGCTGTGTTTATACACACGACAAGAATTCTCGGCGAAGGTGCACCACGCCATGCAGCAAGGAGGGATGAGAAACTGGCGGCCATTGTCACGCTCAGATGTGACGTGCCATCTGATACACGAGCGAGCAGCCTTCGCAGCACGTGTGGAGGGCGCGCCGAGCGACCTCTCAACACCACCACTACAGTACCTGAACCTTCCAGAGAGAGGGCGCGCCAACCATGCAGCATTGTTGGGAGAGAAAGATCTTTATCTCAATCATGCTAAACTGGTCCATGTTAATTTATGTATTTTTTCTGTACTCTGTACATTAAAATAAAATAAAAAAAAAATTGTTGCAGGTACAATCTGCGTGCTATAATAATAAGATATTTTGGTGTGCACAGTTTGATGTTGACTTACTACTGTGATGGTCTCCAGGACAGAGCTTGCAGCAGCGACCCGGTAGTAGCACGGGCTCCTCGCAGCTTGGCTTTGGACACTCGCTCTTGATGTTGCGACACTGACTGCGGGCAACGATGCGCCTCTTCTTCTGGACCTGCAGCACACAAACAGCATTGTTATCACATGGCATTATTGAAACACATCATCAAAATAAGCTAGTCTAAAAAACATGAATCTGAATTACACTTGGTATGTCACCTGAACAATTTACTTTGCATGTCTTATAGATGAATTCCATGCAAAAAGCTATTCCACTAATTTTGAATTGGTCAGTATAATTAATAATTATGCATTGTAAATAAGATCAAGTTACTCAAAATGCTAAATAATATATATATACCATATGTATAATAGAGAATACATGATTTCAATGCATTCTCTATGATAATGTTCAAAATTTACACATAAATTAACTACTTTTAATGGCAAAATAATAATAAGATACATAATAATAAATAAATGAATTAACAGTAAGAACAGTTACTTATTAAAGTTAATTAATTCTTCGATAATATTTCTACATTATAAAACTAGGATGTAATTATCATGGTACATGTAGTGAGAGATACATTGATATTCTGCCCTCGCACACTGCAGATGCAATGCTAACTATATGACGCATCTATATTTACACATTTACACGCTGAAGGTAAATATGAAAATATTATTGGTCTAATCATGATTGCTTCACACAAGATTCTCCACGTCCTTTAGAAAATTTCTTACATATCTGTGTTGCGCGTTGTTTTCTTTTAAAACATAGAAGCTTCATAATCAATGATGCAATTTTCATGTTCAGGATATGATAGTAAAATTAAATTTCAAGAATAAAACAAAATTAATAGTACATATTATTTACTAGTTTCCTTTTAAACTATTATCCTTGGAATTGACTCACATAAAAAGATATCATTCATTTTAAAATCCATGCAGCGACTGTTATACGAGTATAAACGAGGGTAGGTGGTAATATTTTCAACTAAAAATATTAATGTAGCCAACACGTAAGTGTATTTTCAGCATTTCAAAAGCAATATTATTAACTTCATGACATGTCTGCTTTAAAATATCATAATTTAATTCTCCAGTAGCAGAGGATGGATTTGGGTCAGTAGCGGCGAGATGGTGTGTGCAGCTGCTGCTGGCCACATCACCGCTGCTTACAGCCCTCCGAGGCCTCCACTTCTCTTGCTATAGCTACTTCATTTCCCTATAACGCCCCCGCCAAACTATGGATACTTTTAGTAACTTGTATGGACGCTAAATATTAATTTGTTAATAAGAAATCAGACACGTAATAATTAATTGATAGACATTGAGAAATAATTATGACTAATATGTTAAAAATGGCGTTTAAGTATTTATTTGCAATAAGAGAAATGGAGGGAGAAGGATATGTATATAGAGAAAGAGTAGGGAGAGAGATTTAAGAGCAAAAGATTTGGTACTGGAAAGGGGAGAGGAAAGAGGGAGGGAGGGGGGGGGGGTCATGTGTGAGATGGAGTGAATGGCAATTAAAGTCAGGTTTGGCGCCAGCTTATGACGCCACTGTATGGCGCCACCACTGTTGATGTCTCCAGCACTGCTTCTGCTATCTCGTATAATAATGTTGACCTGTGGAGGTCGTGAGACGACATGTGAGTATAGACAAAAAGTAAATGACGACGTCGTCGCCAAGATAAAAGTTTAAACAGCACGCGACTCGAGTAATAATAAAAATCTAGACATAACTTGAGAATACAAAAGATGACATAAAATAAGGTCAATAACCCTTCCTGTTTGTTTTTTTTAAACTATGATGTATATATATATTTGAAATCACGTAACCTTCCCCAAGCAATCACAAGAAAGCTAGTGAGCGCCTGGTTAACCTGGCGCCGTGTGTGTGGCATATTAAAGCGCCGTGCTACCATAACAACTCGTGACGCCGTCTGACAAACAACATTCGTGTTATTTTCAAAGTGTGAGCAAACACCACAGGAGCAGGAGGCTGACGTAACCGAATCGTGTACTACTTCTATATCATTTCGTTGCATGGCAGACATACATTTAATTATTTTACATTTATTTTAGACCTTTTATACTTGTTTATTGTATCATTTGAATCCAGTACAGAGTATATTATATAATATTACAGTATAAGTACGGATGAAATCAAAAAGAATTCATAAAAGTTGTAACTTTTGATAAGAAAAGAAATACTGTACGTATTTCTCAAATTGTATGATATTCTGAACATATTAACGTCATAGAATTAAGATGGTCTCAAATTATAGGTTTAAAAATGCATTTTCTACGTGTTGAAAATTGCTAGCAGGTTAGATTTGCATGTGTTTTAGAACTCAAAGAAAAGAGGGTTGTGAATACCGTTATATTATCACCTGAACTTCCCCCCACCCTTCCATCACCTTTTACCTAACTTATATTCCATTTTGAATTAGTGAGTTATAGAACACCAAAGAAAGCAGAAACTTCCATTACATTTCTTCATT
Source organism: Siphlonurus alternatus (assembly GCA_949825025.1). Taxonomy (NCBI): domain Eukaryota; kingdom Metazoa; phylum Arthropoda; class Insecta; order Ephemeroptera; family Siphlonuridae; genus Siphlonurus; species Siphlonurus alternatus. Next base: position 39,910,981 of record OX463780.1, read on the forward strand.
TTCAAGACACAAACACATAATAATAAATATAATAGTGTATAACAGATCGTGTCAATTGAAACCGCAGTCAATATACGCGAACGATAGAAATAAAAGAGAGGATGGTGGAGTTTTTTTTTTAAGCCTTCTGCCATCACGTATGTATAGTGGGAAAGATTTATGGCTAAGTGGCTACGAAGACCACGACGAGTAGCAGCCAGCTAAGCTGCGGATGACATTTCAAGCCGGTCTGCTGCTGTGGTAAGTAACATCAGTAGCATCCTTATTGATTGAGGAAGAGAGAAGAGATAGATCTGCAGGCTCGTTCTTTCTCATATCCTCCTCCCACGATATATACACACAACGTTGTCGTCGTCTCGTTACGAAACTTGAAGGAGGCAAGTACAGCAAAAACATATAATAATATAAGCCTGCAGTATAATAAGACTTTTCATCTCACTCATACAAAACACTATAAGCTGATATTGCTGATGCTTATGTTACTTTTAAAGCTATTGTACACATCAGAATAAATCAAATAAACCTGATATTATAACTTTATATAAATATTATTTATTATAAATACCATAAGCTTGTATTAAGGCTTAACCTGAGAAATTTGGACGAAAAATTCGCTACAACAGATTTTCTTCAAATTAATTTGGTGGAATCACAACAATCGTCAAATTAGCTCTGAATTTTTTCGGAATTTTTTAACCGTTGGTTTAATTATAATTAATTTATTTAAATGAGAATTTTGTATCCTTCCAATGTTAAATTTGTTAATTAGCATTGCAAAAAAACTATACAACAGATTCTTTTACTTTTTTTTTTACTAAAACCTAATTTTTTAGACTATTTTTCTGAATTGTTTTCATATATTTTGAACCGTGGCGATGATCGTTTCCTGTATGTGATGAGAAATGTGGCAACGTTCTCAAGGACTGTTGTCACCACCCTCTCCTAAAAATTTATGCGCACTCCAATGGAAACAGTGTTGCCACTATAGCCACGCCTCTTGACCTTGACAGACAAATTCTCAGGTTATACCTTAAGTGTAAAGAAAATGTTATTGTATTACTATTCTTTCGTTAAAAATGTAATTTAGATTTTATTTATTTAATAAGAAATTAAGAGTATTATAATGTAGTCTATTATAAGGAGGTATGATGAATATGGTTTTTACTTTTACTGTGGTAAGTTAATTGACAATTTAAAATTTGCATGTCTGTGCATGTCTCTTTTCTTATTGGAGCTGCAGGGTTATATTATAGAAAATATATTGTATTTAAATTATATATTACAATTAATTACAAATAATTTTTTAATGTTAAAATGTCATTCATCATGTATAGAATAAAATTAAAAACACTGCACCAAAAATATGCTGATATAGAACTTTTCATGATCCGATCATGCACACACTTGAATACATGCAACAGTTGACTGAGTTTTATTGGATGTGTATGTCATGCCAATAATGATGTGTACTGGAGCAACGGACTTATAGAGAGAGAAACAGAAAAATTACCGTAATATTACTGTACTGATCGTGCATGCATGCAAATTTTGAAACAGTGAAATCACATAAAGCCTTTCAATTGTTTCAATACGTAAATTTTATATGCATCATGAATATTAGAGTAATTTTTTATTTATTTTTGTTCGTTTTTAATATTCCTTCTGAGCATTAAGGTAGAGATAATACGGATCAGCTAGCCCAATGCTAAAAAAATCCATTCATAAAAATTATGAAAAAAAAATTAAAATGTTCTCCTCTACATCCCTTATCAGTATAGGTAAAATATCAGGTATACAAAAACGAGCTAGTTTTCGAGTAATTAATTTTTAAAGTTCTCTAATTTAACATGGAGAAATGGAACTTCCATGTTAAATTAGGCAACTTTAAAAATTAATAACTCGAAAACTAGCTCGTTTTTGTATACCTGATATTTTACCTACTGATAAGGGATGTAGAGGAGAACATTTTAATTTTTTTTTCATAATTTTTATAAATGGGATTTTTTTAGCATTGGGCCAGCTGATCCGTGTTATCTCTACCTTAATTGATTCTCTGAATCCTTCGATCAGTACCTAGAAGACAAATCAATAAAACTTTTGGTACTACTTTAACTTCACAACTAATTTCTAATATTATGGAATAGTGATTTTTAATTATATTATGACCATGCGTGAGGCTAAAATAATGTGTAGTATTTCGATCCGTTCTATCTCTGTACGTCTAGACTGTGACGGACCATTAATATTATACAGAACAATATTTCCTTTCAAGTTATCATTTAATTACTGCAACATTGCATGCATCAGCATTAAAGAAATGATGGAGTGTACATGTGCGCCGGATGAGGGGGAAAATCCATGTTCCCTATATAGCAAATCATATGCAGCTTACGATACCGCGTTGCTTTGCGACTATAAAATTGGGTTGTCAAAAAATTGATATTTTAATATTGTAATAATATCACTGCTGCATACAGATAATTCCCAGTCAGGAAACAGGAAATGCACGTGTAAAATTCATATCGCTTTAAAAACTATACCCATGAAAATATATTATACCATATAATAAAGTATTTCTTTTTATTGTATCTTCAAAATATTATACTTTGCGAATTTTGACAGAAGGAACTGTAATTTATGATATAATGTGATGATTTATTGACATAATTTATTATTTATGGATATTTCATATTATACTACTCATGATTAAGTGTCGAAACTAAAACAATTGCACATCAATTACACAATAAACAATTGAAATTGTCTCATCATTCATGCAAACTAATCTATACATTACCTTTTATGATCAATCAGCCTTAAGTACCAATCAAAATGATTAAACACATGCAGTTGCCAGGCACATGCATCATAAGTAAGTATACTGTAATCATGCTATAAAAGCCATATACACGTATACCATAATATTATACATGTGATATTTCCACATCGAGAAAGTGCTGTCATGTATGAAATCAAAATTATAGTATCCAAAAACTTCTAACCGCTTTGAGCTATAATAATTTCAATTTTTATAATTATTCCTATATAACTTAAAAACTAAATAACTTAATTTAATAGTGCACTATGAATTTAGCTATATGAATATTTTTATATGATTCATTGTGTCCTTAGCAATGGGACTACCTATATATAGCCATGCAGTATATAATATGTATAATCATTATTATAGTCTGTTCTGAATAAATAAATAAAATAAAGAAATTTAACAAAGATGCATGATAATTTATCACTCTCACTCTGAAAATTTTACCAAACCTTCCTACAGGATTACGTAATATTATTAGTATTTTGGGAGTATTCTTATAACAGAGTAGTATGGAATCCACATCAGGGATTGGGCTTATAATATGTACACACTTAAAAATAATTATAAATCTAAAACTTGTTTTTCTTTTAAACAGTGCAGTTTAATTTCAAAGCGGATTTTAGCAAGCATGCAATCACTTTAATCGTACATACCATTAATAAAACTCTACCGTTGATCATGAGCAGAAAAACTTAGGGATGAGGCATTGAATGAAATTCTGCATACTGCCATGTTCAATAGATCTGTCTCAATCCTGCATTATATTATATATAAAACTTCATATAATATTTATATTATAATATTATGGTTGTGCTTTGCAAAATTTTCAGAGCTAGTAGTAATGATGTTATACACTGAGGATTGTAACGACAATGATTCTATAATCATCGATATAAATTACCAAATTACCAAACATTAAAACAAATATGCAATAACACGCCCCCTTTATAATGTGCAAGACTCGTTTAATGTGGGTGTGGTTTTTTTTTCTTATTGATTGCTTTAAAAAAAAATTAAATATTAAATGAGGAACGTGGGATATAGAATGGCAGTACTGCTACAAACAGGCCAGGATGACGACGTAGATTGAGGCAGCAACTTTGCATCATGCTCGTGTGTGTTCCGACAACGAGCGGCGGCGGCGATTTTGCATCTCAAGTACCGCCAAGCCTGAGGCTAACCAATTATATACTGTAGCGCCGTTTACAGAGGCGGCTTTTATTACCACAACACACGAGCTCTCGAAGAACACCGTCGATATTATATAGATTGGTTATATCTATAAGGTAGATGTACGACATCCTCCTGTACATTATAAAGGTCGAGCTAAACGAATTTGCATTAATACTTAAGTCAAGCGAACGCTAAACGTAATTTGTAATTAGATACGGAACCAATAATGACTTAATTCTCTTCATTTTTAAATAACTTATTTTTTTTTTATTTCCTTGCTATAATATAAATGGAGAACACTTTTGAACTGTTAATACAAATTGCGAATGTCACCTGATCGAGAGGTTTTTTAAGTTTCCTTTTTTAGTCATGTAAATAATATTATGAAACAAAAGAGACATTGCGGTGACAGTGCATGGTGTTGCAGCGATGATGGCCAGTTTGTTACATCCTCTAGCATCACGCTATCCCACCACCTCATCCTCCTGCTACCTTTGCAGCCAGAAGCTAGCAAAGACGGGCATCACAAGAGCCGCGGTGTATTATAATACATGCAAGCCTCTCGTGAATCCGCAAACCTACAATAAAAGTTAACACAAAAGTGCAAAAATTAATATAAAAAAATAATATTTTTATATTATTTTTATTTATAATATGACGAAGAACAACCAAGTCATGTAGAATTTTTTATATTTTTATATAGAGAAATATTCTTTTATTTACATAGATATGAGGGAATCGAACCCGGAACTAGCCAGTTAAAAAAATCGTGAGAGAGAGAGCAGTTGAGTGAGAGATACAGTAGAAATAAAGAGAGTGCCATTAAGTTAGTGATGATGTTTGAAATCCGGTTTGGGAAAAGCCCCGAAATAACATTAACTAGGATTATAAATAACTATATTAAGCAGGTACAATTAGATCAACATTTATTTTAAAAACTATGTACATGAACTAACGAGAAAATTCGACTCTTTCTCAAGTACTGACGCACGTTTGTGAGTCGTGACTTAGTATTTATAGAAAGTTGACAGTTAAAACATCATCAAAAATATCAAGGTATATATATAATTAGCCAGCATGCATGTCAAATATTGAGCAATCAGGGACATTCTGGTGAAATTAATGAACTAATTGAGTGTCTTAAGATCTTATAACTTATATACACTGATGGATTGCTATACAATTTAAGTTATATACTTAGATTTTTTTTTCTATACTCTCGGGAGACAAAACGTGGTATTACAATCGTTAATCAGTTCATTACTTCGGTCTCGTTCTGATTAAGTCAGTATCTTATGATACATTAGGTGCCATTTGGCATTTATAAGAGAGTCACTAACGGGATAAGAGCTGACTCCCAGCATCAACATCGGCTGCAGAGAGCGGGCGGCCGCGAGCAAACCGCGGCTACCTGGGAGGTCCCTCTCTCTCTCTCTCTGTGTCTCGGCCGGGCAGCAGCAGCAGAGAGTAGCAAGCAGCACGGTGAAGCCGGCGGTCACAATTAGCGGTGGTGGCGGCAAGACTAGTTGTGGATAGAGATGAATACGAAAGCACGCGAGGCCCGTCAGGTCACTCAAGGACGTTGGATATATTATAATAGTTAATACTGCTGCTCATGTTGCTGCTGCATGCTCTGCATACAATTATTAAACAACATCATAACATTATATCGTCTGACATCTTTATTTTCTCCTGTCACAATTACAAAAATAAAATCATGTCCCATTCCTTGAATTTTATATATTCATATACATTATACGTATAATATAATATATATATATATATATATTTTTTACAGACTTCATTTTTCTTTCTTACTATATTTATATACATGATATATAGCTTAAAGCAATTCGTGTATGTGAGCTGCAAAGAAACAAACACGGTGTATTTACCTTTATAACTAGGTACATTACACAGATCTTGCATCACAGATAATCTCTAATAAAGCAATTATTTTTGTTCATGCATATTTTTTTTTCATTATTTTTCTTTGCTGGTGGGTTGTGATGGCGGTATAGGGAGCTGACTGCATGCAAATGTGGCGTGTCGTGCCTCGCTTGGCGTGTAATCATTGTTTCTGCGGCGGCGGACGCTCGCCCGACAACGATAATCGCCGCAGACGACTCAAGAATCGTTTTGCCCAAGGCGCCTCGTTGGCATCCATACTGGGATCCATGTAGTTGTTTTCACGTTGGTGGTCTCAATTTGTTCTGCTAGACCACCAGCTGATGTTAACCATACTATGTGGATCTTACTATATAGTTCTAACGTTGGCGGTCACTCTTTAGAAGTATACTCACAGAATATACCAACTCTATAACGTAGCTAGTTTGCCGGCTTTCTGATTTGTTACACAGCTGATTTTTAATTAACTTATTTCTTAACTAAATGTCCAGTCAAAGAGGTCTGTATATGGTTCTATTAATTTCAAGGGTGTATATAATTATACTATAATACAAAATACAGAGAAAGTAAATAAAAAAATAGCAATAATAATAATAAAATGGCACGCAGTGTAAATAATTTAAAAAAAATAAAGACGGCAATTTATTAAACATTAATATTGCTTTATATTGATTGAATTGAGCTTGCAAGACTTGAATATATTATGTATCAGAACTATCAGAAGAAACGTCAAGAAACTTATCAATTATCAATATATGGTCTCATCGCGACAGAGAAAGCAAAATTGTTTACTAGTGATACACTTTTCACGTGGCTGCGATTTGTAAACGGTGATATAGACAAGGTAAATAATAAATAGAGAAATCTTGGGCCGCCATCATCATGCAATACTTAATAGACTGTTTTATAATTCGTGCACGTTTTAAAGAAAAAAAATTAATCACTGGCATACTTAATTTTAATATAATAGAACTGCAATTTTTTTTTACAATAATTAGGTGTTAGTTAAATGAGCAATATCTTACTTAATATAATATTCCTCCTTGCGAAGTGATAAACCCGAGCCAGCATGCAGCATTATAAAGAGTTGCATTGCAAGTTGCATAAATCTGTCTGCTGCAGGGGCTGAGATGTCGCGTATCAAGAACGAACAATATTTTTTTTTTTTATTATTACTAACGGAAATTGCAGCACAAAGATCGTACTTGGTTATGAAACTTTTCATGACATGTTGGCTTTATAATTACGAGTGACAAGTGGAACTGCCACGAGCCAGCTGATCTTGCGGTCAAAGGGGGGTGGCAGCGTGGCGCCATAAGTGGAGCAATCATCATGCTCAGCTGATCTTTAATCAAACGAACGTTTAATATTCTGCATACAATTCATAAAAATAATATAAAAAGTAATTTGTTTACATGCCTTTTTTTTTGTCAAGGTCAGTAACGTGTTAAAAAGCTATATTTAGCAAACTATTATGTATACAGCAACAGCACGTCAACAGAGAGCACCTGTGCGAGTCTCGCTTCAGGTTACCTAAAGTACCACTGTGTGAAGCCAATGGAAATGAAATAGCATCGCTGGTGGTTTTGCATGCAGATGGGATTGCTTCCTCCTTGTGCTTGCTCGCTGCTGCATCAGTCAAGAAATAGAGACCAAGAGCCTTGGAAACCAATCCTCTTCACAGTATCGGGCTTGCATGCAGCAGGCAGCTAGCGAGACCATGCATGCAGTATAAGGACCATCCTTCCGTATTAATACATGCAGTTATCCTTTTATATTTTATGAATAACGTATATACATTTACAATGACGTGATTAATAATACTGTACACTCGGTACCGGTATGTTCTGCTCTTCATTCGTAATGTATAAATTTTACAAAAAAACACAGATCAATAACTTTAATACTATAATATATAATTATATATTGTACCACATGCATTGCAGGATAATATAAAATAAAAGAACATAATTTTTTTCTTTTCTCGATAAGATCTTATGAAAGAAATTCAATTCTAATACTCAACACAAATCACTCATACTCCAGCAGTCTAAAGGTGGATTTTCATGGGCGGCAACGGCGACGCGGCGCGATTTTAATTTAAAAGCTGTGAAATCCTATGCGGTGGCAAATTCGCAGGTAATCGCGTTAATTACGATGCTCTTTTTCTTTTAATCGCCCAATATGGCCGCCAATGGATGTTACAGCAAGTGCGCATTATTCGCGTCGCGTCGCATGGTAAAAATCGCCATGTGACTCCACCTTAAGCCATGGCTGACTGGGGAGGCGAAGGAACTCACCGAGACGCACTCGCAGCGAATGCAGTACATGACTCCGAAGGGTGGGCCGAGGTCCGCGAACCAGCTGGAGCCAAGCTCGTGCAGCTGACGACCAAACTGACACTCTGGAACACAGGAGGGACACATCAAGTATTGCACAAATATACTATAATATAATTAATTTAGTGTCATGTAAAAATTATTTCATTACTTTTTTTCTGTCGAATACAAGCCTGTTCTATATAATATAGTACATAATTATACATTCAAATACATTTTTAATTTAACCATCAATCATCAATGTAACCAATAATCTAATTAATAAATTATTTAAGTTTAAAATAAAATAAAAAATAAAATAAAAATAAATTATAATGATTGGAAATTTAAAAAAAAGTACGCGTCATCTATATCGTTATTTTAAAATAAAAGATGATTTTTAAAACAAATTTCAAATTTTCAGGCAAAACACGATAAATTAAAATATTACTATGGATAATGAATTTTAATTGTTTCAAAAGAGTTACATTGCATTTATAGTGACGTAATCAAATTCAATGTATAATTTGAACTTTATTACCGACGTGGGCAAAAGGAACTTCTAACTTCTTAAAATATTATGATGTTTTGTTTGGATGAATATCACATCGGTAGCAGCGCGATCTGTTTGTCCGAGAGAGATAAGATCTGCACATATAGTCAGATCGGCGAGGCGACACTTTTGCAACATTTTTGTAACTAAAAGTTTCAAGCAGTATGCATTTTAGAAAATTTAGAAGTTCCTTACGCCCTTGTCGTTCCAAGCGATTACATGTAGTAATCGTACTCAAACGATCGTGTACCAGCGCATTATATATTATACTTCTACAGTATAGTGTAATATACATTGCAGTTGTAAGTTTATTATAATAATCTAATTACACGACAGAGCAAAAACTCGTTTTTTATTATTTTTATTTTATTTATTATTTTTTTTCCCCTTTGCTTGTTAAAATTGTGTTTTTTTTTTTTTCAGATTGCAGAGTAATATTTCAATTTGTTGTATATAGACGTAAATATATTTATTTTTTATTATATATAGAAGCTTAAAATTTAATCTACTGTTATTTTATCACATATATCCTCATTTGGCTCATTTTGAGACGACCTTGTGAAGAAGACAGTTACCGTTCATTCACGGTAGGGCCACAAAAACCACAGAAATGTTGCGTCAAAAAAAGAGACGGGACACAAAAAAATGTCATAAAATTAGAATGGAATGAGGACGGAGAGATAATGCTAGACAGTTAGAGAAACATTCGTAGGCTTCAATTATGCGATAATATAGTGACTCAATTGAGTGTCTCAAGTAATTTGTGTTACATATTTGCTAATCTGCCAAGTGCCTAAAAAAAATTGTTCCTAAATAATAGAATGTAAATCCAAATAAGAAGCTTGCGTCGTTTTCCATCAACGTTGCAATTTACATTTTGTGTTAAGCATTTATAATCCATTTCTGTAATGTATTTTTTGGTACTGAAATAATATAAATAATATATCATACTGTATAAAATATATAATTATATATTTATAAAAAAAATAATAAAATATAGAAATACAGTCAGTGTTGTTAACCAACCGCCTATAAAGTTGATAAAGTTATATAGGGGAATGGGGGTTGCGCGGACAATGGATTTTCATCTGACTGTCCTGTAAAAGGAGAGAAAAAAGTTTGCTCTCTGAGAATTGGCGCCACAAAGAGCACCATGGCAGCAGTGGAAGCTGATTGAAGATTGTGGAGATTAATTGGTGGCGCCATACAGTGGTACACAGGCAGGGGGGTTCTTCCATTGGAGCCGCTTTATTGTTAAGCCCAAGGAGATCGTGCCTGGCTCTCACGCTATACAGCAGCAGGCGCTTCCTGCGGCGGCATTCCGAACGGCTCCTCTCTCCGCCATGCAAGGAGCCGTGGCGCGTACGTAATAACAACGTCCTCTGCTTTTGGCCGCAGGGAATCTCAAGGTCGACTCTTTGCTGGTGCTCCTCCACAGACTAGACTGAGATTCCAACTGGTGTACTGTGTACCTACATCGCACATCTCAACATAGCTTTATATTATAATATATAATAAACATATCATCCTTCAGATATTCGATGTCGATCAGCATCGTTATTGGTTATTGGTAATTCGACAATGCTGGGCAACCTGCATGATTTTTTCTTTATTGCAGAAATGAATAGAGGGTGCCAAATTATGATAGTCCAGGAACTTTTTTTTTTAATTATTGATCCTGCGGCCACGCCTCCTGGAGGCGTCAATAGGCGTTTCGTTTAATGGTTCCAGGAATAATAATAAAAAAAAAAAAAATCTGAAAAAAATTTTTAGCAACATAATCTGGTACCCTCTATTCATTTTTGCAGTAAAAAATTGCCAAGCAGGTTGTTCACTAGCAAATTTGAAATATTCTTAACTATTATATCAATAATTTAACGATTGCATGCTTAATTATGAATTCAAATATAATTCATGATATTGTGCAATGTGCATTTATATCAATTAGTATAATTATGGTATATATTAATCCGTTTTAATTAATTAAGACTGTATGTCCTTTTAAAGCGGATTTTTTTTCTCGGTTATATTTTTCGTGTCGTGCATGGTATGACTGAAGTTGTTTCCTATAACATGCACATTTTTCACAGAGTTACGATGATAATAATAAAATTGATGGATAGGTTGATATAATAGAATACTTCTTAAGAAATTAACAAGCAGGGTCGATCTTGACTGAAGAAAAAACATATTAGGTACTTCGACACCTCACATTGGTCACTAGTTTCATGTCGAGAAGTAATGTACATTGTACATTAACTGCGCAGTGGACGTCGCCGCGAGTTTTTGCGATCCTCCAGCAGGCACAGTATAGAGCAAGCGAGAGCGCAACAGTTATATACTTACACTGCTTGCTCTGTACACCGAAGTAAACCATGAGCAAACACTTTGCTTCTAGCTAATGGCAAATAAGTTAAATATCAATGGGCCTATAAATTATCATAAGTGGACTTGTTTTCAACCATTGCCCCTGCGTCATAAGTCTGTTGCTTTAAACTTTTATTATTTCTTTTCTTAATGACAGGAACGTCCAACAACAAGACTTCTAAAGAGAAAATTTAAATCTGCTCTGCTATAATGATCAGTATACAATATGTTCATCAAAGCGTATGCAAAATTGTAAAAAATATAATAAAATAAATTATATTAATAATAACTATATTAATAAATATTATTATATTACAGCCTATATGATCGAAATAAAAATTTGAATTATTCTATATTATACGTAATTTATGCTGCATGTAACATAATAACAAATAACGTTAATTATTTACTTTTTCTTCCAATGAACGATGCTTTTTTTAACGATTAAGGTATTTATAATTACATGACACAATATTTCATTTAAAGTGCATAAAAATTTCATCATTATACCAATGTTATATTTGAATGTTATTTAACTACTTGATTGACCTACAACAACAATTAAGCCTATAATTTTGACGCCATGAAGCCTCCTCCCTCCCTCATTATGTTTCAACAGTGCGGATGGATCTCAACGACGTACACATTGCACGAGGAATTACGTCATACCAACCACCATGGGAAATCTCTTTTGACACCTTCGTACTATAAAAGTGTGGCCACCAGCAGCATGACAGTTAGTTCGCCAATCGTCATCAACATATATATAGAAGAGGTCATTCACCCTTCTACTGGTCATCTGTCATCTTCAATAATCATCACACCTCTTCCATGATATTAATTGAAAAACACTGTTATTTATATTTATTTAAATTCCATATGAAATCAATTATATATATAAGTTATGTTTTATATATAGTTATAAGGTGTTTCACAATAAACGCGAGGAGGAGCGATTGCCTGGTAGGACTGGCCAATTAATTACCAAACACGATGTTGATACGCATCATTCATTAAGGAAAGTCTGCTTGCCGGCAAGTTTGGAGGGGGGCGGGGCGCAGCAACTGGTTCTGTCTGACGAGCCTCTCTCTTGCTGCCGCGCGCCGCCGCTACCTCCTCCTAGCGAATACACAACACCGCCAATTTGTCTTCCCAGCGCGCGCCACCCCTGCCTGCCTGCCTGCCGCACTTCTAATATGGGTCTCAAACACAAAATAACTATAAATGGTCATGAGACCATGGCATGTAGTGGATACATCGATTCTTAATATCATACCAAACGAAAACAACTGCAATGTTTAACGTTTCAAGGGAGTAATACAAAAATAATTATTTTTATTTGCGAATTATATTCAGAAGGTTGTAATATTAATGAGACAATAAATTTAAAAAATATTGAAGATTTTTATACTAAAAAAACTAAAACGCAATCAAAGATTTTATAAGTTACCCCTGCACACTAATTTTTATGCAACCTGCGCAACTTGCAAAGAAACAGTATGATCACATATTGAGTGTGGTAAACAACATAACATGATTTTGCATAGTTGCAATAATAAATAAAATTGAACGTTTAATGGATAATAAAACATTAGCACGCTTTATGTGTTTTTGCAGTATTACAAGCTACACTTACTGGTCCGCGTAATTATAATACTTTATTACTTTTAAGGTGTATACTTTGTATACGTCTATGTGGGAACTCGCGAAATGTGTCATCCTTCATAATAAGAAGGGGATCACCATGGTGTCGCACTAACCAAGTTTGCCGTTGCTTTTGTGCACAACCATCAAGGTTGTCTGCCAGATCCTGCCTGGCCTTTTAACAGGAGGCAAGGCCAGTCCATCGTGCTGCCGGGGCGTTGTGTAATGAACAGAGCATGCGAGCACGGCAGCAGCAGCAGCCGCTTCACAAGAAGGAGGAGCGACAATTATCCTCGCTTCGTTTGCACAGAAGCCGCGGGCTGAACCCGTTTCTAGTGAGCCACAACAATACTACTATAATATATAGTGAGTTTATATTATACTATATAGTAATATCGGGCAGCAAACGGAGGGCGGTCCGTTCGCCAACCCCCCTGTAATTTGCGAGATAAGCGGAGCCGCGGCAAGCACGAGAGGACACCGCCTGCTACCGCTCTAACCAAGTCGTGAATCAACATCAAAATAGACAACTTGGTACACACCCATCTAACCACATAGGTGCAAAAATTAATTCTTATTTAGCATCACTGTATTTAAAATATTAATTAAGCAGAAAAAGAGATGAGAGAGGTTAAGAATGGGTGCATTGCGGACAAAGTGTGACGCCATATCCGTGGTGCATGTCACTAAGCGAGCAGATGGCGCCGCGCCAGAGTGACAACAGCCAAAACGTAACCACATTATGTGAACAGTCTCATGCAGGGAAGAAAAGTTAATGGCAGCTGTATGTCTATTACTACCAAGGTTATAGCTCACAGACCTAATACACATCAGTTGGCTATTTCTAGGATAATCTATTAGCTCTTATTATTATACATAAATGTGTTTTTTTTTTATGTAGTAATCATTAATACCATTATGAAGATGGTGTTTTTGACCTCATCGATAAATTGCATAAGTAATTTTTACCTATTAGTTGTTTTAAGTAGTAAAAGTCATGAGGGCACTTAGCAATCACTTAGCGAGTACACGCTGGTAAGCAAGCATGCAGCAATAGCAGGGTCGGACGACAGCAAGGAGGAGATGTTTGTATAATATGAGCTACTACTAGTAGGCTGCTGCTTAGCTGTCGTAGCGACCTCTCTCTAGTGCGGCTAATTCGCTTCACACGTGACGTCACAGCTAGCCACAGAGCGTGCATGCAATTCCAAGTTGTCTGCACCATGCCATGCCAACATGGTTCAGTCAGACCACTAGGCCACGTGACTATTGCCAGAGGACAAAGAAGAGATTTTGGCGAACCTCATTTATATACCGTCATTTCAGAATGTAAAAGTCCCAACCACGACGTTTCGATTCAAATATATAGACGTTATTATACATTTAGCATAAGGTCAATAACTAAAATAAAACCTTGTGATGCTTAAAATATATTATAGGGCACTTAATTCCGCATGAGGCGACGATGATGTATTATAAGTGTGTTTTTTTTTAGACAACTTGAATAATAAAGTATGAAATATGAAAAATAAATAAAACCAATGGGTACATTCAGTCTTGTTAAGGTAGAGATAATGTCGGTCAGCTGTTTTTTTAGCTCCATTTGATTAACATGTAAACCTTAGCAAATTCACAAAAATTCTGAAATTTATTTGAGAGGCAGATATTAGTGCCTAATAGACATAGAAAAAATTTCAAAACAATTTAACGAGCAGATTTTTTTAATTAATTTTTTAGTTTGTCTCTCCATGGGAAAGCCCAATGCTGAAAATTAAATAAATTAATTAAAAAAAAATCGGCTCGTTAAATTGTTTTGAAATTTTTTCTATGGCTTTTAGGCACTAATATCTGCCTCTCAAAAAAATTTCAGAATTTTTGTGAATTTGCTAAGGTTTACATGCTAATCAAATGGAGCTAAAAAAACAGCTGACCGACATTATCTCTACCTTAACTAACAAGTTAGTAAGAAACTAATTACTGAATTTCTTAAATGCTTTATGCAGACATTGGGATAGTCCTGGTATTATGAAAAATGCATATTAATGGTTTTATCTTTGCCAATTTAACATTAATATATAAGCATAATAATATATAATATTGAAACAAATGGGCTGATAAATAATAATAAACTGCGTTGAGGACTGAATGACCACAAAATACATCAGTCGGTTTTCAATTTTATCTTATGAGCAGTGGATGAAGAAAATTGAATTATTGTATCGATATAACAGATGAACTGTAGACTATAAGAGAGAATGAATTAATTCCGACGACAGGTGCACGTCTGCCTGTACCACAGCTGTCACGGCGACACCGGAAGCCGCACAAAACACAGGCTGTTGCCTCAGCATGCAAATAATAATCTTGAGAGGCCATCCTTTTGTCCTGTTATAACAAGAAATAATAATACTTTCTTCTTCCTCTAATTTACGTCATTAAAAGTGCAGGTCATGTAATAATTATTTGCCACGATGAATGGTATTCAAGGTCATACTTTTTATTTGCGGGGTCGTGTTGCTGCATAATCAAGTGCAGGCGTGACGGCTTGCCGAGGGGGGCGTGGTGTGCGTGACGTCACCAGGGCGGAGAGAGCCTTTGTTCCTCGCGGCGCAGAGAGAGCCACGCTCCAGCCAGAGAGAGATTGCTCTCGCAAGCTTGTGTAAGCACCAAGTTACATCAGAACGCAGCAAAGAGGACACTTTTTTACTCTAATCTAATGGATGCATGCATGCTGGTATTTGCACTTGCAGTAATTTACTGATGAACATTTTATTGAGGAACAAAATAAAAATTATTACGAATACATAAACACTAACTGAATTATTTTAGGAAAATGCATTATGCATATAGGGGGAAAAATAACTATACAAAAATTATTAAATTTTAATTTATTGTATGATTAAACTTGAATTACTAATTACATTAATATATTATTTCTGCTCGTTCTTCTGATGCAATATTATTATAACTGTGTAGTATTGTAATTATATATTATACTTTTATACTTTTCAGCTTTCTACAGAGATGTAAACTATGCATGTAATCATAGGACAATGACCCCTTGATTGTAGAAAACAATTCTCTGTTATAAAGTTGACAACATCATCATAAGTTACGTGGCTATTATATAGATAAAGGATTGTGTCATTCATTCATATATGTATAAAAAAGTTATTACTTTTTGTGAACGTTACATCATGACAAAGATTAGATAATATATAGTGTACCGTCTCAGATCAACGAGGTAAACGTCCGTCTCTTACGTAAATCAAATGATATTTTTAATCCTTCATAATCTTTCCTGAGTCATTTTATTATATACTGTGTAAGTGTGTACATAAATCATTATATTATATAATATGAAAGGTTACTATCAGCAAAAGAAGTCATGATCAAAACATCATATAAAATATCATAATTATGTATTTTTAAAATATGTAATCAAACCGGTGATTTGAATATCTTCTATATAATATATATATGAGAAGTATTGATACAATATTTTTAGTTAAAAAAAAAATTAATATTTTAAAATAGCTATGACTTTGGTGACAACGGTCATTTATAACACCTGAAGTGATGAGTGCACCGAACATCAAGCACACCGTTCTGACGTAGGGTCTATGTCAGCTCCTCCTCTAACTGGTGAACGTGGTCGCGGCCGCCGCCCCGCGCACCATCTCTACTCCGCTACTCTGGTCGGGCTCGGAAATAGCCTGCCTTCCTGCTGCCGCCACCTTTATATAGCCCGCCGTGCTCCCGCTTGCTCCCCGCGCGCGCGCGACTGAGCAGTGAGAGAGTGCATACACACCGTCGTAAGACTCTGCAACCTGCTGGTAGAGACCACTTGATGCAGCCACGCTTCAGGAGTATTCATTCACGTGGAGAACCTTTTAATTTGGTACACTGATATATCAAATAAAGTAGTTGAAAAATTATATATAAGTATGGATATTATAATGATTTAATACACACAGGTGTTTTATCTATATTCCCCGCCTTCTATTTCTTGTATTATAAAAAGAAAGAAAAAAAAATCAGCCTTATTTTTTTTTTCTAAAATTTTAAATTTAAATATTAAGTATGTAAAGTGTGAACTAAAAAAAATATATAATTTGATAAATTTATTTTTTTAAATTTCTTAAAATTGCTTATAAATTCACAGGTGAAAAATAATGGATGGTACATGGAAATCAAGAGTCATTTAAAATAATTCTGTCAGTACAATTTAAATTAAGCTTTATAAGATTGTCGTAAGCTTGATATTTAATGTAAGATAAACAGAATCAAATGTTAATTAATGCATGCAATTTGTGTTGCAAGCTGCTTGTTAATTTTTAAACTAAAAATGCATGCACATCCATAATGTTATTTTTGGAAAACTATTATGATAGATGTATAATTTTTTAATGAAAATTGTGCAACACAATTATATAATTAGCAAAATTTCATTGTTAAAAAAAATAAAAATTTGTTAAGATAATTAAATTGACACTCAGAACGATCCTATTACTTTAATGAATTGTGTTTAATTATTGTTTAACATGCTATTTTTTTAAACGGATAAATTGCATCAGACAGGTTATTTAATTTGTGAGAGTCAACGACGCTCGTCAGCCACATGTGACGTGATGACGCACTTGCTACACCACGGCAAGACGAAGTGCGGTGTGATAACTGTCCGTATGTGTGTGAGAAATAATAAATTATAAAATGCTAAATATTTTTAAAGGAAAAAGTTTCAACAGGCCACCTTTTTATTTTTATTATTATTTGATTTTTAAAATAAAATTTTATGAGCATCCGACAGTTTTAGGTTAATTTTAGACTCTTCCAACTTCGTGCTGTGATGACACCTACACTACACTTTTTAAAATACACTCCAGTAGGAGACCAAGCAAATAGAGTCATGACTTTTAGATTATTTTTCTTTTTGCTATAAAGTTATTTCAAAAAATCTGGGTGATCCCATGTAGGCATGCATGATTTCATAACAAGACTCTTACATTGCTCTATCAACACTCCTGTTATCATAATGTACGATAATGTTTACATGGTAAATTGTAATAACAAGACACGGTCACATTGATATTCCCTGACGTTTTACGGCAGCAGTATCGATGGATTGTTTTTGTAATACCAGCAAGTTTCAATGGAAAGCAAAAAGATATTTCAAGACTCAAGAACACATGAAATCTTTACTATATACGGAATGATGAATTATTTTTACAGACAGTTCACAATTCTCGAATCCCAATGATGGCAAATACCTATTTAGTACTGACCATTGTTATTTAATTATCCAATATACTTATTATACTGCACCATCATCATGTATACAACGCTTTTTTTTAATTAAGAAGCATCTGATTATATCATAGAAAAATGTAAGTTCCCTATAACATAATCTCTGCTTTCCAAGAAAATAAATTATTTTTTTTTTTTTTATTATTTACATGTTGAATGTTGAACAATTTTAGGGGTGCCTATTTCCAGTGTATTGTCTGTTTATCAGAGGTCAAACTGTACCAAAGGCAGGTCAACAATGCAGATGTACTTCATTATAAGAAGCACCGGCAACCTAACCCGAGCCTCCGCGCACCACTACTCGTTGGCAGCGTGCGTGGCCACCTCCACCACCGGCCTGGCCAGCCACCTCGCTACATGACACCTCTTCTTCAGATGAGCTCACGTAATTAAATTGTCAAAGAATATCATCATGATGAATGGTTGCAATATTGAAAGTTTGAATACACATGACCAATCTCCCTCTCTCTCTCTCTTTCTCTCTCTCTCTCTCTCTCTCTCTCTCTCTCTCTCTCTTTCTCTCTCTCTCGGTCTCTCGCTCCTTGCTAATTTACAATCAGTAATTATTAAATTAAAAAAAAAAAAAAATACAAAATTTCTTTGTAAACTTAACTCAAATTTTACACAATTTCAGTTTATTACCAAATCATATATATAGCAATAAAAATTTATATATAATTATATATCTATAATTTTGTCCATACCTAATGCGGACAAATCATAATCATGACAAGTAAAATGATGTTCTGTAGATTTACAAACCATACCGCCAACGCTCGACAAAGCGCAGGAGATCGTTACTGATTGCACTCTGCTGATGCTGGAGAAGATGCTTAGGGCGACCCAGCGTGCCCCCCCCCCCCCTCTGTCTGGCGGTCTCACACTGTGGTGACGCCTATGAAATTCGCCACGCACGCTTCACGCTCCTCTACCCACACCTACAATCATCCAAGCAAGCAGCAAAAGAACCTGCCGGTCGGCTCCTCCTTTTTATATATTGCTGTTATAATATATATTATACATAATATATATTGAAAAATTATTATAATACATTTTTAAAACATCGTGTGCCAAAACTATCACTTAAAAGCGAAGTGTGTGAAATGTCGTTTTATGCGCCATAAAGCGAGTAATTACGGCGGCGTCTCGCGTGTCTCAGGTAGAGAGGTATAGGTGGGGAAGAAGCAGACGGGCGCCGGCGGGGCGAGATGATGCCGCCACCACTGCTAAGATCTTGCCTGCCCAGCCTCCTCCCTGGACCATAGCCTTGGCCGTGATCCCCTCTCTTGCCGTACGAGACAACAACACACCTCTACCAATGCTCAAACAAATTTAAAACCTATTTGCATGTTGCGAAATTTCTTTTCAACACATCACATACAAAAATAGACATTTTTTTATTTACTAAATTAAAAATGGCACTCGCGAGAAGTTATTGGGTGATTTTGGTTGGACTACGATAGTTCGGTAATGAGCAAGGATGGCGAGGCGCCAAGAACTGACGTAAGCGCCGAAACGAGACGACACAAACACGCTTGAGAAACAAGGCGGCGGGGGCGACCAAGAAGCCTCACATCCACAAGTACACTTCAACACGGTAGCCTTGTTCACCACATCTTCAAACCTACGCTGATGGCGACTTTCTAAATTTTCCACCTGAATTGTATAGCAGTAAATTTAGTAAATTATCAATTTTATATCCATGCATAACAAATTGCAATAGCTAAAAAATATTGTCTTTAACACCTGACAAATAATAAAAATTTAATCACGGCAGCCAGACTAAATTTTACTGTTTTCTCCCACACTTTAACGACAAGCAGTAAAATTGAGTACTCATGTTGCAGTTTTCAACCATCACATGCAGTGCAGTAAACGTCACGCAGTCATGTGAATTTTCTATAGCATAATATACATATTAAACGTCTCACCCTTTCCCTCAGTCTATATACTGTATATATATTATATATATAATATATATATATATGTAATTCACTATCTACAAATCATGCATGTGCTCTAAATATTAAATTTAATTTATAAACAAAATACTGTAGTAGAGTTTGTACGGACGTTATGCATTAACTTATTAATCTTATATATTATTCATATAAATTTGCATTCATTAAGATAGAGCTCCAACAAAAAGAAGAAGTTATAGATCTAAAATTTTTGAGGAAATCTTAACAGCGTCAAAAATCAAAAAGAATTCAGAAATATGAATGTTCCGAAGGGTATGCAGGACAAATTTATGTAACCGGTGTAACCTGCCACGCCCCCTAACTATATTTGAATGACTTCTTGGTCTATTATATTATCACTTATCATTCTTATCAATGATATAATATATTATATCGTTTAGTGTATTTTTATTGACATCGTCAGGAAAGTTCGTGAAAATGCACGTGGCCAAGAAATGCATCACCATCATCACGCGTGACACTATAAAAGTCCCCCCACGGCATCACGCAATGTCCTGCAGCAGCTACCGGTTCGTGTTTTTGCACTCGTTTCCAGCAGCTCCGTTAATTAGTTTGAGATCTGTGCAGGTCTCGCGATTCTGCTCGCTGATCAAACTAATTGCTTTCGTTTAATTCAATTACTCTATATAACTTGTTGTAACGTAAGAGGGGGAAAAAAAAGAGAAATCTAAGACTATCATTATATTTTTTAATTCAAGACAACATTAATTTATTGATTAAATTACTTTAAAAATTACTCCAGCAATTATTTACTTCTTTACTGTATATAATATGTTCATATATACTGTATAATATAAACCTATTAAATTTAAAACATGGTTTAATTTTTTTAAGTGCTCGGGATTTGTTAAAAGTTGTTAAAACTATAAATTAAAAAAAAATATATAAATATTTTAAGTTCAGAAAGGAGAGTTACAGAGTTAGATTAGGGTTAGGATACGAAATTTTACAGCTAGCACATATTTCTGATGTTTTTCTTCTTTTACTTATTTGTATAACAATATAAATTTCATTAGCTTTTGTATATAGTTGTACAAAATTTTATCAATATTTCGTATTAATAAATTATAATTATATATTATGATTATATACTATTTTAAGTAACTTATATTGCATGATGTGTTTGCAGTTTACCAAATGTAAAAAATAATGTCATTATCTTGAAAAGTAAAACTCCTCACTGAATTCGTACTTCACGGAATGTAACTGAAAATAATTTGTATTTATATATACGAGGTAGTTGCAAAAACGGTGTTTATCTCTTGTCGTGCATGCATGGCTAAAACCAGTTCTTTTGTTTCCAGCACTAGTTACTCTTCGTCTAAAACTTTGAAAATGTATCCCTTTTTTTTTTTAAATGCCTACAAATATTTTTATGTAGACAGGAAAAATTTATGTAAGCAAATTCTGCTCAAATGCAACAAAATGTTATGCAAAAGCATAACATTTGTTAAGAAATGCTTCGCTTCTTCGCTATAATGAGCTAATTTTATTTAATTAAATTATTGTTGTAAATATATGGGAGATTTTATTTTACATAAAATAATAATATGTGCTATGGCTAGTTTTCTATTTATATAGTGCTGCATGCATGCATGCTTGCATATTTTTTTTTTTTTTTTAATTAGACAAAGAATACAGAAAACAAAACCAGACCAATTAATACATGCAGAATGGACTCTTGGCTTCCCCAAAAGCATGAATACTTAATACTTAATATAATATATAATTATATAAAATAAAAGGTTATATAACGCTATAGCGGTGAGGTGCCACTAATTTGTTAAAAAAAAATAACAATTTATAACAATCAAATTATGCGGCTTTGTTAATCAAACATTTTTATAGTGTTTTAACCATGATGGTTATTTTTATATATTTTTCTTAAAAAAATTGAAAAAATTATAAGAGTCGAGGTTGTCACAAAATACTTACATCAATATTAAACGATACAAAATATATTTTCTGAAATTTACAAAATAAATACATATATAGAACTAAATGGTCGAAAATTCGAGCAAAAAAGGTTTTCAAGGTGACAAGCCGCTATATATATTATTATTCTGTTATGAGATGTACCTTATTTGACTCCTTAACATTATACTGGATGTACCGCTAGCGCTTAATTAGAACGGACGTGATGCTAGACACGTTTTGCACGGACGAGTCAGGCACACTGCCATTGTCACGCATATGTTAGATGGTTCAACGTGACGTCAGAGGCAGTGTTATAGAATTGATGGTCTTCGTGCCAAACAACTACTGAATAAAAAAAAAAAAAAAAAAAATCTCTATTAGCAACCTGAGAATGCAAATTTTAATAAATATAGTGAAAAATAAAATTTAGCTTATTACTTATTAGCAAGAACAAAAACATTAATTCTTTGCCTCTCAAATTTTCAGTACCAAAATTTGTGGGAAATTAGATCCAAATTATTGACAAAACATTGCAGCATGCAGCAGCAGCTAATAAAACCTATCTATATACGAATCTTATAAAAAATCATCTATAGTATGACAATCAATAAATCCTATATGTGGCAATACTCGCATATAATTAAATATTATAAATATACATCAGTTACTTACACAGATATATACGTGTGCATCATCAAAGGGTCAGTATGTAATTAATTGGCTATGAAAAATTTATGGCACCTTTGTGACATAAAAACACATACACTTAGAGAATTTTTTATCTTTATTGGATGAGAGCTACTCAATTCCGGGATAAAATTTGTACCTACCACGCAGAAAGAGATAAAAAGCTATATAAACGAAAGATAGGGTACTCTATTGCTATAATATTGTGGAACAAAAACATTGAACTTCCAGCTTTTTTTACAAGCTTTTAAGTTTTTTTTTTTTTTTTTAGTCACTATAACTATACTGAAAATAAAAAGGAAATCCGCTGAGCCAGTACCAATATCACGTCCGTCAGTTCACAAGCGCGTGCATGCGCCTCTCCAGCATCATGGACTGCTGATAAAGTAATCTGATAAGGACGCGGCCGCCACGTTTTATCAGTACACCTAGTCACTACATTCGTACCAAACTACGTACACGCTCCAATGTTTTTATTATTTCATGTCTTCAATAACAAGTGCTTATCTATAAAAACTTGCATAACACAAAAACAAGGCCAAGATTGGCCAACTTATTATATATTATAATGTTATAATACATATCTGCAGGTGGTGATAATGTTTTGTAACTTGTCCTCATTATAATTAGACATTTCATTGATTGTAATTAAAATTTTATTATTTTGAAAACAAACTTCATATTATATGATAATTCCTACAAGATGAAAATATAAAATGAATTTCATTTTTGGTATAATGTACAAAAATACCATATTAATTAACAGAAATTTACATATAAATTATGTCCACTATTTGTTTCACAAAATTCAATTTTTTTTTTTTTTATGATGCCAGCACCCCCTTTTTTTCCCCGTTTGTCTACAAACGGTTTATTAAAGGAAAAAAGCAAACTACATTTTGTATTTTATGGAGTAAATCGATTGATTGATTGGTTTGTATTTTCAGTTGGGGCAATGGACAACATACATGAAAAAATTTTATTGCAGAAATGAATAGAGGGTACCAAATTATGCTACTCTGAATTTTTCAGATTTTTTGAGACCCAGAACTATTTTTAAATAATTATTGAAAGTGCTGCCACGCCCCCTGGAGGCGTTAATAGGCGTCCAGTCTCTATCCTTTTTATTAAGGCTGCAGGGGTGCCAACTGAAATCACAGGACTTTCAATAATTATTTAAAAATAGTTCCGGGTCTCAAAAAAATTTGAAAAAAATCAGAGTAACATAATTTGGCCTCTCTATTCATTTCTGCAATAATTTTTTTTCATGTATGTTGTCCATTGACACATTTTGGTCATGTATGCCCTCATACAGTAAATCAATATAATATTCTTGTACATATATATATGATAGCAGCCAACGTGATTATAATTATTATAATTTCGATACAGACAGTTTGGCTGAGAATTCAATTTTGTTCAGAATCGACAGAATCTCTCATTCCTTCGAGAGACACGTCTGTCAGGAAGACTCTCTGGGGAAAAGTAGCTTTCGCGGGCCTCCCGAGTGTCGCGCGGTGGTGCTCACCCCGCGCTGTTCCAGCGGCGTGTTCGTCTCGCGCGCGGGGACATGCAGACTTGTTTATTTGTGGTCCAGGGCCACGCAGCCTCTCTCCTCGCCTTACATGGCAGGCGTCCAGGCACAACAGCACGCGTACAAACCGATGACCGGTTGCGCCCCTCCCGACCTCGCACCCAGCTGCTCCTCTTCATCCCTCCTTCCTCACTGTACGCTACTTACACCGAGAAAAACTAGGGGATATCTTCATATTCTTTGTAAAATAAGTCGTACTGGAACGTTTCACTCAGATTATTTCATAATTTTTTTAATATAATAAAAAAATATATTATTTAAAAATATAATAATAACAATCATATCGAATTGACGCGAGAATAAGTCGGCCTTGGAGAACATTTCTGCTCAGTCGTGCGTTACGTCGTGGCAACGGCGGTAACTTATATATCCTTCAGTTGCCGCTCATGCAAGCTGACATGTTAGACAGTATAGTGCCCAAGTCATTACGTCATTGAAGGGTGTGAACGAAATCAAGTGACGTGATATAAGAATACTTCCCGAGTATTTTTTTTTTAATTTTATACTCCAAAATATAAAGGTAATATAATTTTAAAATAAAGAGTATATAGGTGACCGCAGGTAAAAAAACACACAAAAAGCACTATGAGATAAGAGAAGCGAGAAGGACAAGATTATGGTGAGATACGGTCCAAGATGAAGCCGTGACAAACATCCCAGCCTCCACACCTCTCAACCAATCTTACCTCAAGCATTAGTCATTTTAGAGCCTCAGTGATTTCTATATAATACAGCATTATAACTTATTATTATAACAGATATATATTTTATTATAATATATCTTTTTGTACACAATAGAATCATTAAGTATATTATATCTTATTATATATTTTAATATTATATATTAAAATAATCCGATGTTGTTTGTCAAATTGATGAGAAGGTATTCCTCACATTAACTAACGTTGTCTGCTATAAGTTATGTTGTGATAGCACAAATTCACGCCTACTGCCACGCAACTGACCACGTCCCTCGCTGCTTGAGTTATTTGCGCCTCGTTTGTAAGGCCTGGCAATTGCTTATACTGTAGACTGGCTCGCGTCCAAACACTTTGTGTTCACCGCCCTCCTCCCGCTGGCTGCCCGCGCCCCTGCCGTGCTCAACCCATACCTCTACAGATAACAAGTCGCGAGTTAATTGAGGTCAGCTAATAAAACTGGGGTAAACTAGTGATAACATTTATTTCGTGTTTCGATTGCTTGTTTTCCTCCTGTCTTAATACATTATTTTTTTATTTATTTTTTTTTTTTAATTTGCTGCAGGTGCGAAAACAGCGTGTGCGAATTTTAATATAAGAGGAGAGGCGCCGCGTGCCAGCTGTGCATGTTTGTCTTACATGAGCTGCAAGCCATATATCTATATACATAAAAATATTTATAACAGAGAACTGTGAATGAGACAGACGGATGTTTTTTAATGTATGTAAAGTTCTCACAGAATCTATGTATGTATGGGAATCCCATCACCCATTATAATATAAGAGAGAGCATAGTACGTAGCATACGTAACGATTCTTTAACTTTGCAAGTACTACACGGGTAATTTGTTTTACTGCTCCTCGCGTAAGTATCATATACGTTTAACGAGCATTGCCCTTGTGCGGCGAGGCGCCTCGCGTCCTTGCCTTATGGACCACGTTATATACTCGGTTCCCACGTGTGCAAGAGTGGTTTTGTCAACTCATTCGCGGAATTCCTGAGGCATGCTGACCAGTACATGTGACCCCCGTGGTGACAGTCTGTCTACCGTCTGTACCTTTCCTCAATTAGTGAAAAAAACTCTTAGTATAAAAAAAAAAGTAAAATTACAATTTTTCTTCTTGATGTTTTTTTTTAGCTGTCACATAAGTTGAATGTAGTCAGCAAAAACTATTAACTTGTTAACATGGGCAGAAATTTATTCGAGTTGCAGAAATGTGACAAAGTCAAAGGCCAGTGAAGCGATTGATATGCAAAAGAGGGTAATGGGGAGTGTTGAAGTAAGCAGACGGCGGAGGTTTCGCGATGTCAGCGAGGGCATGGGATACACAACAAAGTTGCTGTTGCTGCTTTAGCATATA
Organism: Siphlonurus alternatus; assembly: GCA_949825025.1. Lineage (NCBI taxonomy): Eukaryota > Metazoa > Arthropoda > Insecta > Ephemeroptera > Siphlonuridae > Siphlonurus > Siphlonurus alternatus. The sequence continues at coordinate 39,937,318 of OX463780.1, forward strand.
ATTTACGGTGGCACCCGAGCAGGCGCCAGCCACCGAGCATACTTTCTCCGTTCCCACGACTCCTGACCTCGCCGGCTACTGATCTCGCGGCGGCGCTAACACAGGGCCAACCGCACCAGTCAGTCAACAAACTGCATGTATTCGCTCACCAATATCACGACATTGGAAATAATAGCATGGAGTTTCGAGCTTACCTGCGGACATTGCGGGCCTTCGCCTGGTAGTTTCCTCAGCTAGTAGAGGACTTGTTCGCCGGGCAGCTTGTACTGTAGCAGCCCCACTCGGTCCCAACACTTGCTGTACCCACGGACATATCAACACAAACACCAATAAACGTGCAGCTAAAGCACTCGCCGCAACGCTGGTGCGGTGCAGCATTGCCACGCTGCTATAATCTATTTGTCTATTAATGTATCACTATTATATAAGAACACCACACTAAATTAGTCACTGTGATTACTACACTGTTTGTTACACTGACACTGCAGCTCGCAGATCGCGGAGAACATGGGATGCGAAGAAGGCTCGCGCCGTTATATGAGCTGCTGCGAACAATCGTGTGCTCTGCTGTTGCTGCTGCTGCGGCTATGGCTAGAGTGGTGGGAGACTACGACGGTGGGAGAGAGAGAGAGAGAGAGGCTGGAGAAGAGGGGGGCTGGCTACTCCGCGTTGCTCTGTCCGTAGCCCCGCCCGCCGTTCATTCGCACACGCCGGCAGCGCGCCCGCCGCGAGCAACCCCCGTCCGAGAGCGTGCTGCTGGTCACCCCCGCACGCGTGCACCTACACCACGTGCACCGAGGCTGCTAGGCACACAAAAGCATAGCTGCACTCACACGAGTTACATGCAAGAAGGGAGTACACTCGCGCCCTCTTTAGCTTTTTTTATTATTATTATAGTGCTCTCTCTCTAATCTTACTTAGTATAGTTAGTTAGCCAACACTCATTAAATAAAATTCGTTAAGACGTCTGCCACCTGGCGGTGGTGAAGACAAACAAGTAGGAGACACTGAAAGCATTGCACGTTTTGCTTTTTATTGTGCACATTTTCCTTTTTAGCATTAGCCTTATGGAGACACAGACCCCCACAAAATTTGGTTCTGAATCCGCACGTGCATGGTTCTGCATATATAATATAACAAAATTATCTTATGCATGGATGGTGTATTACATAAAAAATATCAATTAACAAAAATATGAACGTTTTTCTTTTTTCCATATTTTTTTTTCTTGGACTCTTATGTTAGATGCGGTAAATCCTGTCTTGCATGACCGAAGGAAAAAAAAATGAAATTTGTTATCTATAATATTATTATAAATAAAATAATATTATATTATATTATTCGTTATATATAATAATAATTAAAAAAAAACAATCTACAGTATAATTCTATATATATATATATAATATGTATATTATATATATATATATATATATATATATATATATATATTATATAATATTCTCATCCAATATGATATTCGATTAATTATGATATATATATATATATATATATATATATATATATATATATATATATATATATATATTATATAATATTCTCATCCAATATGATATTCGATTAATTATGATATATATATAATATATGACGAATGAACATTCTCGTGTGAAGTAGAAAAAAAATAGTGATATTTTTCAGCTCCTTTTTAATAAAACTAAGACTATGCATGCATGCATTTTTTTTTATATATATAATTCTTGCCTATGCAAAGGAATATAATATAAAAAAGTAAAAAGGGATGGTTATATTACTGGGAAAAAAATGGTTTTGCGCGATTAAGCGATTTGGAATTATGGATACGGTGTGCAGTTCATTTTTTTTTTTCTTATTTACCTCAACAACACCACCTCTGCTTAATATTTTTACGTCTATATATTGGAATTATTGGAAAGATAATATAGAATGACGTGCACGTACGATGAATAAAGGTTTATATATATTTATTTTATATATAAATGCACCATATTTATTACATTCTGCTAATCCATTTTATTTTTTATTGCATAGACCAAAACCAAAAGAGAGATGACGATGAGTTCAATACTAAAATAAAATTATGTCCATGAATACAGTTTCCCGAACAATTAAACTATAAATATTTTAAGTACATTTCCTAAAAATAATCATTGTGTATAACATTTAGTAGAGCTAGTATAATTAAATTATATTTTTAGATGTTTTTTCTAGGAACTGATGTTGTTTGTTTTGAGGTATGGTTTCATTGTTGCAATCTTTTTGAAACTGCACGAGCTGCTGGTCTATTGTATTGCTATATAAATAGCGCTGATTTGTTCAGGTCTACGGTTCCAGCCAAGCTCCTTCACATTCTTGCGAGTCCCTCACATTGCAGTTATAGTCTTCATGAGTACCTTTGTCCGGTCGTGATTGCACCATCTGCAGACTATAGCCACTGCATGATATATAATAAAAAATATTTTATTTCCAAGTTCTTTTTATGTTTTTAATATCTTAATATAAATTTGATTATTCTTCGTCTTTTTTTTTTTTTTTAATATAATGTATTATGAGGGGCTATAAGTATTAAACAGGAGTGGAAAAAAATAGCTATAATTCTATACTAATAATTATTTACAAGCCTATGATGTTCGGATCTTGTTTTTAATCTGCAAAGCTTGGCGACGCGCACGGCTTTAGTGGTTAAGTTTTAATAACCTCTCCGCTGATTGTTATCTATAAGTCGACCTCTAAAATCGCACGGAGTAAAACGGACGGCTCTCTCTCGCTATATACGAGGTGGAGGTAGAGAAGAGGTGTCGGGCCGCTTTGAAAGCAACTCAGGAGTCTGCCCCTCCCGCGTTCTAACTCGATGTAGCTCGATCTCTTCGCGTTGCGTGAGTCGCGACCGCCCGCCCGCCTTGCCGTCTCGTCGGGCCTGCCCAAAGCTTCCAGTCTTCTATACTGGCTTGCCTTTTTTTTTTTTTTTTTTTTCTTTCTCTGTCTTTTTCTCCTACCCACAACCCACAATATAAGAGATATAAATATAATAAACAACTAATATGACGAATCGTTATAAATCCTTTTCACCTTTAATAATATTCCGTGTTAAAGTGAGTGCTTGTATATAATAGGAATAAAGTATAATATTAAATACATTAATATTTTAAAAAAAAAATGTTAGGGGAAAAAATATGGTAATAAAATTTATTATAGTACACAATTTTTAACGATGCATAAATAAAATAATCTCCTTTAGGTTTATGACAGGTGTGTTAAAATGATGAAAGCATGTGAGGACGGATGACTTCAACCTCCCTCGCTCAACTATCTCAGTCTTTGTATCATTACATATTAATTATAACGGATCGCAGCTTTCTTATAATTACCACTGCATGCATTGGTGCCTATATAATACGATGCGTTTACTATAATAATGTGAACATTGCAGTAAGCTGGGTTAGATGGAAGAGTGGGCCTAATCACATCAGTAATCGCTTAAATGGCTCAAATCCTTATCTCAATAAAGACGTTGAATTTGTCGCCTATTGTAAAACAAAGTGCCATGGAGAACATTTTTGTGATGAAATTTTTGTCATGCTGTTGTTTGTAGATAAAAACATTTTGCAATGCACTTTGATGCACTACCAGAGGAAGTTTTCATCAGAATCAGCTATATAGAAAATCATAGAAAATTCTAAACAACAAAACAACACAGGTGTCGGCAGTCAGTTTGCAGGTTTGATTTATATTTATTATAACTTCCAATACTTCCATAATCTCATGTCAATTTATTTACTATATCTATCTATATCATGCAGCTAGCATTTGATAAAAAGAATCATATCGTTTTTCTAACAATATACTTAAAAATATATTACTGTATATAACGGAAGCATGCGTGTATAGTGTCTTCAAAATATCACATCATGAAATTATGTCATCCACATCGGATAGGAAAATTATAAAAAAAAATGTACTTCTGTTAGATTCTTTTATTACGATATTTTAGCAAATAATGATGCCTCTTATAAGATAATATTTATATTAAAATAAACTTAGAGGATTAGAGGAAATAAATTTTGCTATGAAAATCCCATTGTCATCTCAAGATTGTAAAAATGCTAAAACATAAAACTTACTAAAGGAGCGTCTAAACCACTCCTCCAAAGTAACCCTTTTTGTTGTTAGCTGTAACTCCATAACAACTTAATCGCCCTGTAGAAATCACTGACTTTCCATCATATAATAGAAATATGACCCCTTTACAACCTCCATAATATGACAACAGGTAAAAAAACGTTCGTACTGTTATCTCTCTTTCTTCTCTTATATGTGTGCTTTATGTCATTTTTTTTTTTAAGAGAACTCAAATTTTTTTCAATGAAATCTCATCTCAACAGTCATGCAGGTCCAGCGAAGAGACAATTTTAATAATTTTATGCAGAAGTATCACCGTCGTAATGCTCTATCTGTAAGTAGCATGGAGAGGAGGGGGGGGGGGATGGAGACTCATCACCAGTTCAAGTACTATATATGTACATATTTTAACAACAATTTTATCACGCGTGCTCAGAAAGTATTGTTATAGACAGGTATGCGGACGTACGGTTTCGTTCGCACCTGGCTTATTATTTTGCAAAGGTGCAGGTGCCAATACATTATTGTCAACGTTTTTCCTCTCTCTCTGTATAATAGAGTGCACGGGAACTGGCTTGTCTGCATGCCACACTGCTAGACTGCGCGGCCCCTAGCCCACCATCTTTCCTGCTCCACACACCTTACCTAGAAGAGTCCATTGAATGGCAGAAGAACCACGGTGTACATTGTTAAAGGCAAAGCCCAGCACACAGACTGCAAGGCTCCACCTCGAGGCTGCTCCTAGACTGCGGGACGCTCAACTAATTACCTCAACTTCCTCACAGCTATTACTCGCAACTTCTTTATACACAAGCAATACTGACAGACAGAGTGACTCCAGTATAATATAATATGCAGGAAATGTTGGACTATATCACAGGTGTAGTTCTGTTCAATGTATGTTTTATTTTATTCAAAAAGATTCTTTTTATAGACTGTTTTTATGATACAATTTCAAAGTATCATCTGTAATCCGTGGTTCAGTAGACGATACAAAATTGTATCTCCAAGCACCCCCCCCCCCCTGAAAAAAAAATAGGGAGGGCTCTTGGTAAACATACTAAATATTAAAAACAGTTAAAAGTGTATATAGTAATTGAAAGTATTATATACCGCCCACGCCCCTCTCCCCCCCCCCCTCCCTCTCCCCTCAAATGTCCCTCATTTTAAATACGCGGATATACTCTAATACTCTAATACTCTAATACTCTAATACTCTAATCGAGTGTTCCAACTCGATTAGAGAAATAATGTTATTGGGTTCATTCATAATTTTACTATAAAATTATTACACATCTGTAATAATATAATATAAAGATATTAATAAAAAAAGAAAACAAAAACATAAAGATTACAGAGATCATACAAAATTAGAACACTCATGATGTGTAATCAGTCGTAATAAAACACCGCTTGACCTCTCCATGAATATTTTGACTTGCAGACTTCCCGTCCTTAATTGACGCCTGCATTGGTGCTAATTGATCTTGCTGTACTTTGTGAACTTGGACCGTGAGCTTCTGATGATGATGTGATGCTCCGTCTGCATGCTGTGATCTCACTGCAGGATGCTTCTCTCGAGTCAGAAAGTTTGCCGTTACGTACCGTGATAAGCATACGTCAGTAGTACAGTACCTTGGCTTACGTTCAGAAGACATCCTATAATGTATTTTAGAGAATATTATAGAGCTGTAACTAACGAAATTTAATTTTATGTATCCGTATATTTTTAAATTACAAATAATTTGTGCATTGCTTTCTATTACTGAAAAATCTCCATTCTGATTTTAAGATTTGATTTTAACACATAATACATAATTGATATATTAAATATTATCATGTAAACAAAAAATATAGTTAATTTTAAAAACCAAAACAAAATCTCTTTGAAATTTAATATATTTATCTACGTCATGATAATGCAACATGAAAATTAAGAAATTCAATTAAAATTTTCTTATTTTTTAATTATTTAACACACAATGTAATTATTTTTTTTTTCTGAACGGATTGTAGCTTATAAATCATAATAGGAGGCATTCATAAAGCCGCGGTGTAAGAACACATTTAGGGCGCCCTATTGCCCCTATTATATTTAAAATCTTGAAATTGGTGTCTAAAATTGAGCCTAAAATCATGCCCTAAACAGGTTCATTAAAAATGTGACCTTATAAATCGAGCCTTTCAATGTTGTTACCCCCCATAAACTGTTTTAATGACATTTTACATTGATATTTATATTAATATTAAAATAACTTCAAAATATTATTCTAAAATAATTAATACATTGCATAATAATAATAATAATAATAAAATCGTCTTTATTATTGCTGAACTTAATATTTACTATTCCGTATAGACAGTATTAATATAACACCTTTTAAAATTGTTACAGCATAATAAGTAGATAAATATAAAATATACATTATTAATATGGATGTTTCGTACATCTGATTTGCGTCACACATACACACATTGAACTCATGTTCAACAATGCATATATTAAGGACGGACTACTAAATACGATGTGACATTACTATGACGTAATCAACACTTATCACACTTATACGTGTTTAGTGACCCCGTCGGGGTGACACCACCGACACTGTAATACCATTGACCAATGGGAAGTGTGATCATTTACTTAATATACGTCGTGCTGCTTCTTATAGTCAACAACGTTGGAAGAAATTAATGTACTGTTTTATAAATTACTCGGCATCCACTGCAGAGTTATACTATAATAATATACAGCAACATTATATTTATACATAGGCGTCTAATGATGCATCTATCACGCCTCGCTAGGCTCACGTCTCGCCGACTGATGGCGCCAAGCTCGCCCCTCTGATCTCCTGTTTCTATACGTAACCACAAATCTAGGAAATCTGAGCCTATCAAGTAGCCAACACGCCTATAGTGTTTGACTCCTGTATTTTTTAATATTTATTATATATATATAAAAAAAAAAGGTATAGATCTTTTTCATCTCTCTTCTTTTTCTTCTCGCATTTCTGTGATGTCCAGTTGAGTGGGCGCGATATTTCCCTGTCATCAAGCGTCTCTAACGCTGTCGTTCACTGTCTCTCTGACGTCACTCATATACTGACAGTGTCAGATTGAAACTAGACACTTTATACACCATGATGATATGCTTTAAATAATGATTAACATTAATTTTAGTCTTTTTCGTATGTGTTTTAAATTCATCACAAGGTGTTATTTTTAAATTGATTGAGTTGTACAGTATAACATCGTATATATTAATATTTATTTTGGTTTGGGAGTTTTTTTTTTTTCAATTCTATAATTTTATTCATTGGAATTTGTTATTTAAAAATAAAAACTGCAGTAAAAAGTCACATTTTCATGAAGAAAATCAAATAATGTTAAGTTCTTCATCCTTTCAAAAAACGATCAAATGTGTATACAAATATTTACATATAATTTATTATCGGATTTTTTTTTTAATTCTATAAACTCGCTGCCAGGAAAATTGTATGCATTTTTATATAATATATTTATTATTTTTAAAAATATATTATATATATATATATATTATAATTATATATATATATTTTATATATATATTATATATATATATACATATATATATTATATATATATAATTATATATATTATAATATAAACTGCACGCTTGATGACAACAAAATGCAGACAGACTTTGACAGTTATTATATACACCTGAAGTGTGAAACTATATAATATAATAACTTAATTATTTATTAATTATATTTAATCACTTTTCATAATAAAATATATACAAGACCAAGACTGTCTTTATGCAAACAAGTGTAATATAGCAAATATAAGATAATCTGAGCAATCTTATATTTAATTAATAGCGATATATAATCTTGGAAACATCTCTTGTTATAAGAATATATTAAAACAAATCAGAGTTATTTCTAATACATAAATGTATGTATTATGTCTTATAACATAATTATTCTCCATGCACCGTAGTCAAGTGTTTGCTCCCCAACACTCGATCACACTGAGACTGCATCAACAGTGCATGAACAAGCAGAGCAGCAAGGTATTATAGAAATATTATACCACTGTAATAAATTAACTATATTTATATCGATGTTATCTCTAGGTAAATAAAGATATCTCTACACACAGATTAATATATTATATTCAGGCTTATATATATACTACTTCTTATTGAACTTATATACTTACTCCGAGCGAAAAAAAAAAAAAAAGTAAACCAGACATACAAACACAATTTCTCACTTTAAAATTTTATACTTAAATCGTTACTTTATATCATTAGCAGTTAAATTTTATTCTATTTAACATGTTAATAGTTTTTAACCATCTTAAAATAAACGATGACCTAACTCTTAATATACGCTTATACATTTTAAAGATATAAATAAAAAAAAGGCGTACTCGTATATTATTCTCTATATGTTGATTTTTTTTTTATTTAAGTTATTCTAACTGAGGTGATAGTTAAGATTAGAAAAGTGGTTTTGATGGAAATAAAATGACAAGAATATAAAGCTGTTAAAGTATGATGTCATCGTTCAATATAATAAATTGTCATATATATTATAAAGTAAAAGACCACCCTTCACGCTAAGTTAGAGGCCTCAAAAAATGTAGTAATTGCCACATCGAGCTAGTCCACACTGTGAATAAGCACGACGCATAATATACCTTGGCTTGCTACGAGTTTTTCAGATTGGAAAGTTCGTTTCCTTGGCCGGTCTAAAAGGAAGGCCTCGCCCCCGCCCTGTACCTTCTGTTCACTCAGGGAATCCCTTGTACAGCAGTAGCAACAACTTGAATTTCTATATGTCACTAAACACCTGGCTAATTTGCTATAATGTAGCCTGGGGCATCTCGGCTTCCAGGAATTGACAAAGGTGTTCTCTTGTCCTCTCCTCGGGAGGTAGATAACGACATGGTCCGTGCGAGATTGTTGCAGCAGAAGCAAGTGCTGCTGGACCGCTAGCCCGCCTTCTTGGCTGGTTGCTGCCATCTCCTTCTCCGCCACACGCGCGACCAGCCGGCGCCACACAACTTCTTTAGGCCGCGACCTGTTTACTGCTGCTGCTCGCGACTTAGCACGACGTCGAGCGGCCCCCGACCTCGCTCGCTCGCGCGACGTTTGCTGCTCGTGTGAGTCGCGTCGTGAGCGCCTCCCCCCCGGCCCGGACGTGACAGTAAATGTAAGACCAACAGTCGTGCTTGCTGCTCGTCGTCTACATATACATGCATGCAGACGCAACAAGTCATTTGAATAAAGTGACGTGACAAAAAAAAAAAAAAAAAAAAATGCTCCTCTTATCATGTGATTTATTATAGTTTCACTTCTATTTAACATACCCCAAAAATTCACATTAATTGGCTTTTTACGTGAACTTTTTTTCTTCGAACACTTATAAATTATAATATTATATTATATTGCAGCAAGATCTTATCTAACAAGATCATAAATTAAAAAATTTTATTGAATTATTAATATTAATTTGAACACTTTAGAGAATTAGATTTTTGCAAATTACTATTATTAAAAAAAAGGTTAAAAGTTAAAACTAATGCCTCATGCAAGATTATAAGAATTCGTAACCCTTTAAACCTTACAAGGTCTTAAAATAGCAAAGTTTTTTGTTTTAAAATAATTTTAAATTTTTTATATGGGCCTTTCTGGATTGCAATATTTACTAACATTTTTGTAATTTTGTATAATAATATTATATATTGATAATTTTACCTAAATAAAATATACAATATACATTTATACTGCATACTTATGTATGTATAATTATATAAAATACAGTATATTATACAACACTAATTAACGTTATTAATGCCATGATTGTTTAGTGCTTTTTCGCCATCTGATTATTGCATTTGTATGTATATCAGCAGAGTATGTAGGACCCTGGTATACCAGTATCAAACCATTTTGGAGAAAAATGGTTTGATACTGGTATACATACAAATGCAATAATCAGATGGCAAAAAGCACTAAACACTCATTAATCATTTAATTTTCGTCATCGTGATCGTACAGAAGTAAGAAATACGACAGAAAATTAATAAACTAATTAACGTCTCGTGTAGTCTCCATTTTTTCTATCATTCTATGTGTATTAATTTACGTTTGCCCTTCGTTATGTATAATTTGCATCCTAAAATTTGGTGGCAAAATAAATTATTTGAAATTTGAAAATAAGTGGACAAATTTATAATCTTGGCCGTCGTCATCAGTGTTTTTATTTTGATGCATGCATGTATTGGCTCATTTTTTTCTGCAAGTATAAACCATATATTATCCATATGCACTTATTTTGTCATAACTCATTTGTTTAGCAACTAAATATATAGCAGCAATTTATAACTAAAAAAAAAAGAAGGAAAAGAAAATCATTATTACATGATGATTCAGTAAACTTAAAATGCAATTTGACAATTTTAAGAATGAAAAAAGTAAAACTTAATAAAATAATTATGCATTTTTGCATGGAGTATAATTTTAATATAATACAATATTATGTATAAAACTAAGAATAGCAGTATATTTATTACATATAATGTATATTATATATAATACCACATCATTATAATTGTTATACTGTATATATAATAGTTGAGTGTATATTATAATTTATACTGTCTTCTTGTCTTCATCTCATAATTAAAATTAAATTTTCCATGCTATGCAGATAGCAAGTATATAGCATCGTCAGATACACATCCATGTATAGGGGTGTAAATATATTATGTATATTATACTGTAAATACATACTATCATAATATATATCGTAATTTGATTGACATAATTAACTATAATGCAATAAAACTTTAAAAAAATAATCTATTAGCCAAGACATATAAGAGATATCGGCGCTTCAAGGCAGATAGTTTATTTTGAGAGTATCATGGACCATTAGGAGCCATCATCATGCATGGTGTATAAATATATACGGGCAGAAGGAAGGCGCTTGGTCGTGTTAGACTGGTCTCCTCCTCGAACTTACTGCGCACCAAGTCTGCAAGGCCACGAGGTGTCCAAACCTAACATCGTCGTCGCCCAAGAACAGAAAGAGCTGCTTGCCTGTTTATAATGTACGGCAACTCAGTGAAGTGATATGTTATATTTTTATTTTGCATATCACGCAGTACGCAGTACCCATTGAGGCCTCTTACTATATATATATATATATATATATATATATATTATTATATATATTAGAGGAAAAAAAAGGAGAAAATAATACAATTATATACAAATAATACTTTGTGCCAGCTATAACGCGTAACTATAATAACTATAGAGTTATAGTTATAGATGCCAAAAAATGAAAAAAAAAAAAAAAAACAAAAAAAAAATCCCTGCAATGCATGAGTGAAAATTTTACTATAGTATATATGCCTTGATGTCTACATCCGCTAGGTCCTATGGAGAAAGTATATTGGATTGGACTGCATGTCTACTTTTCAAGAGATACTGTAATATGTTATTTTTTATTGTGATAAATAGTTATAATCATATGTGGACATTTCCCCCCTTTGAATTTTGAAACTAGAGAATAACAGCAACTTCTATTTAAATTAATCATCATAGTCAGTGTTTTTGTATATTATATATAATTGGCACTCTAATATATCGAGGTTTTAATCACAAGATTTAATGAAATATTATGTTGAATATGTATGGTTTTCTTTAATTTGAAACACAAGAAGAAATACATTGTTCTATACATAAATATTATATAATTATTATTATTATCTTGTGCTATGTATGATGTACAGCAGTTTGCATATCCACAAGGGGCACATGACAATAATGGCCACTACTCTATTATATCATCAATCATCAGTAATAATTTAAACTTAAAACGATTATATGAAAAGCATAATAAAACCTTATTTAATTTCTTAAATAATATAAATTTATAATACTCTAGATCTCTACAGTATATTATACACTCCATGCATCAGTGTATATACACTGATTCATGGACTTGGAGTTTATATACACGATTTTTGATTATAATATATGTATTACAAGTAATATTTTACTGCATGCTTTGTAAGGATATTATATGATATACACATAATTAGAATATTTAAAAATAACAATGATATCCAAAGAGATATGAGGATAGAATTTTATCAAATTATTAAACAGAATGATTGTACATCAATATCATATTATTGTATAGTTTTATGTATATATATTTACTTTGAAAAGTACCTTAAAACTTTTAAATCCACACCCTAATAGTTGGTGATAAATAATCAACATATTAATATAGCTTGTGAAAGAGGAGAGAGACGAGTACAACACGTTGAGCTCACAATGACCTCTCATCACGGGTCACACGTTGTTGCTTGCTTGACGGCCCCGCCCTCTTCCTCTTGAGATGTTTAGCGACTCCACCCTGCAGACAGGCCTGGCGCGGCATTCCTGGGCACTACCTCTGACCTGCACACCACCGCTGCAAATTGTAATGAGTATTACCTGCATGTTGTCTCACCTTTGACCTCGGTCACGACCCTAAGAGTGACTTCAGGCATTCATCATCATGCAGCACTAACATAACATGAATGCTCCATAAATCTATATCTTTCAGACTGCTTCAAATTCATAGTTTTTCTTCAGAAATTCTGAAATAAATTTCATTAAGCATAGAACACTTAAAAAATACTTGATTTTTTAAAATTAGAAGTTGTCATTGCATGCATAGCAGAGAGCAAATTAATTTTATATATAGATTTTATTTATTTATTTATTTATTTATTTATTTATTTATTTATTTATTTATTTATTTATTTATTTATTTATTTATTTATTTATTTATTTATTTATTTATTTATTTATTTATTTATTTATTTATTTCGATTCAAGATAACCGCGGTATATACCCCTACTTTTTTTTCTTCTATACTTTATACGGTAGATACTTACGTTAGATGGCATTGCAGAACTTTCGTATACCATAGTACGCAAAGAAAATTTAGTTAAAAATAAAATCCATATCATAATATGCAAATGAGATTTTTTAATTTTGAGGGACGTATACATGAATAGTGCGAGTATAACATTCAGACTTTGCCCTTGTGTACTTCTTTCGAAACCTCCCATCACCCACACCTCGAGATGGATGTATATATAAAAATACATATAAAAATCCTATAAATGTATATTGTCCAAGCACGTCAACGCCCCTCACGTAGTTCCTTGCAGCATGAGAGTCGTCCTCTGATTGTGAGTGCTGCTGGCTCGGTACAGCAGCAGCAGGATATTGAGTAACGAGCGGGCGCAATGAGTTAATTGCTGTTGCGAGCTCCGTCATGCAGCAAGCCGGCCCCACCCCGCGTGATGTTGCATGAAGTACTACCTCGTAGACTGTCAAGAACCGTTCTTCCGCGTGACGTAGGACTCAATTTTGACAAGCCCGTAACCATCATGGCGCATGCCACCTGTAATTTCATTCATAATGTTATGTGAGGCGAGGCGCAACATTTTTGTGAATGGACGAGAGAATTTGAATGAAAATCCAACTTTATATTATATTATGCGATCAATGGATTTTAAGTATTTGTTTTTACAACATATTTTCACTATTTTCAGACACCTAAGAATGATGTTTTTCTGTTTCTTCGTCAACAAGATGCAGTGTTGGTTATTGTTAATTATTCATGTAAGTGTCAAATTTTCTTTTCCACGTAATATAAAAATAACGTTTGATTTATTATTTGGTTTTACTTTAGCGCGACAAGACTGTAAAAAATTTGTCATGTGTATTTTTGTTCTATATATATTACTTTCATTTCTTTTCCTTCTCAAAGTTTTAAATCGTATTTATTAACTTTCGCAATGTACACGCACATGCTAATAATTATTTATTTTACAGATTTAGAATAATTGTATTTAAAATAAAGTATAATGATTTATAATTTTACAATTGTTTATAAAATACGTATATTTATTTAATTTTTTACCTGTCGCATTAAAATTTTACATGATGTACAGCCTGTAACAGTGCTTCATATATTATGCAATATAATTTCAACAAATATAAGCTTACATGCATTCAATATGTATTTCATGTTTTCAGAATGCTCCCAAATTGAAATTATAGTAACTTTTTTTTTAATTTTCATGATATATATATATATTATATATATATAATATTTGGTCTCCCTTATTAATGCAATGTATAATATAAGACTCATATACGTATATAAACTTAAAATGATAAGACTACTATTAATATAGTTAAATGGCAAAATAACTTATAAAATGCAATAAAAAAATACTCTTATAAAATATATAATATAATATTTTATGATAAAATGAAATTAACTGGCTATAGTTCCATCATAGGAATATTCCAATAAGATATTGGCCCGCAGACAAACGTAAAGTGGTGCTCTCAATCAGTTCCGGTCGATCGCGCTACCGGTGACGTAGTCGTGTAATAAGCCGCCTATATTGAAAGCTTACTATTACGGTCTAAGGCTATTAGAATTAGCAACAACAATCCATTGTTCCTGGCGGAGGACGAGATGGCGTCACGTAACCGATTTACTCATGATCCGCAAGCAACGACGTGCATCAGTCGGGAGGGGTCGCAAAGTAGCGAGACTCGACCCATCAATTTATTTGTGCACCAAAGTTCATTGCTACCGTCACTCGCGATCAATTGCTTAATATATTTGTATATATAATTATTATAATATATATTATATAATAATAATATATCGTCGCAGCAAAATTGTTGTACAGGAAATTTCAGCCTTATAATAATAGTATATCAGATGAGAAGATGAGATCATTGAAGGGCTAATATATTAAAAATCCAGAGCACAATTTTGTTTGCTTTAAAGGTGAAATTTTATTTACACCAGTTTCCATATATAATATATTATGAAATAGCTTCAATAGGTGGACTCGTCCACTGCCTACGTTTTTTTTTTTTTTTTTTTTTTTCCCAAATTGGGGGAAAGGGGAGTTAATCCTAGAACCCTCTACGCCCCCCCCCCCTATTTTCTCTACTTTAATTATACATGCATTGTTCTTCAATATAATACGACCCACAAAGATTACATTGGTTGATCCTGCTGTTTAATTAATTGCATATATATTAGATATTTCTATGAATTGTGGACATAGAGTCGCAATATGGTTTTGCTTGAATCAGTATGTCACACTTACGCATGGTCCGCACGTTCTTGTGCAAGAGAAAAGACGACGACGACGCGTATACGTGCAGCCCCACGCGTGCGTGTGTGCGGGTCTGCTGCCTCCACATTTCATCAGCATCTCCACATTATCATACCTGCATGATGTCCTGTCACCGCCTGATCAACATACCTGCATGCTGTAAATTTAACTACCGTGCTGGACAATATCCCAGCAGACCAAATTTACATATATTGTGCGATACTTCTAAGTTATTTCTTACTTCATTTTTTTTTTAAAATATATAATATTATTTTAAAAATGACTGCATGTCATTATTATTTCTTCGTGTAAAATGTAAGCAGAGATTTTTTGAAATATTTTAAATAGCCTACATGTTGCCATACCAGTCAAAATTTATGTTCTACATAAAAATATATGGACTAAAATATGCTATTTTTAAATTATTTATCATCATGGTAACTCTAAAAATGTTTTTGGGGCATTTTTTTCACAACCATTATTTGTAATGGGTTTTGTAATTTAAAAATTATGCATATTTTATCATACTAAAAAATAAAACAGTAAGTATATATTATGTATACAATAAATATATTATATGTAATACGAGAAATAAAAAAAAAATATACATATTATTGTTAATTCCTCTGAAAATATGAAAATATTTCATGCAGTCACAAAATTCTAATAGTATACATCATATTATACGTAATTTAAATTGATAAATAATTTATATAAATTAAAATGATAGCGCAAGAGAAACAGTCACGTGACGGGTTAAAATGTATCTACTCAAGACATGACCTTTTCACGCCCTTCTTAACATTATTATAGACATGATGACGTCACTAAACGTCGACGTAATGCGGTCATAAGATAACGTGAACGAAATAACGCGCGGGGATCGATTTACTCTCATGCAATACATTTTGAATGTTGCACTTGGACCATTGTGGGGCAGGCGCGCCCTCAGGGAGTGGCAAGCAGGCAGGTCGTAGTACTGTCTCCGTCAAATTATTCACCTCTCTTCTATATCATTTTATTATGATAATTAGACGAACTGATGAACTTTCACATGACATGCTTTTTTTTCCTTCTATTTTATTTTCATAGAATAATTCAGAAAAAAAAAAAAAAAGGCAGAATGTATTGTATATTTCTGAAAATAATAAAATCGAAATATTTTTATTCAATTTGTTGTCATTTTTATGCGGTTTTTACTATAAAAAAAAATACAAAAAGTCTACTGAATTTATAAAAAATTCTAATATCCATGAATACATGAATACATCTGTATTCGTAATATATTGTTTGTCCTATAATATATAAAGCCACTCGTGCAGCATATTTTAATTATTTCTTAGCATCTAGTAAATAATTAAAAAAACAAATGAATAATAATTAGCCAGTTGTTATTTATTTTATATTCACATTCTTGAATATTTGTAATTTTTTTACTAAGGTTATGGATGAGGCTTATGAATGACATGGCTTAAGAAATATCAGAGAATTTTGCTGCACATAGAGGAGTCTGAGAAAAACATTCTGAGACACATGTCAAACTCCGTGCTGTGATTACAGACATATTATAACCTCACCCCCGCCAGTGCGGCGCCAGCTTGTGGAATTTGGCAGTTCACAGTCGTGCCTAGGAATTTGGATTACCAGGAAAAAAATAATTATGCCTTTTCACGCGTTCTGGGGATTACGTTTTTGTAACGTTTCCACCCTCATTTCTTCATTGTGTATCTCCAGTAAGTATCACATTTTTGCATTCTTGCTTTTATAACTTTTCTCGTTTTGTTCCAACGTCTTAATGACTTCATTTACCTGCAGTCTATAGAGCTTTCCGAGAAATTTATTATTGTTAAAAATCAAGTCAATAGATAAACATCTAAAAATAATATAATTATTATTAATTTTTAGACTTCTGAGAAAAAGTCTTAGAAGAAATCATTAGCATCCCATTGATAAAGAAAAGCTGTCATATTTGTAGCCATTATTTACTACTTATGTCTGGTAAGTGATAAGTCTAATATATCGTTACAATTTTTTTTTCAATTTTAAAATTTATTTTTACATTTTTTTTTTAAATACAAAATAATGTTTTTCCAAGAACTTTTTCAATTAAGAATTAACTTTTTTTATTTTTTTCTAATATATATGAAGGTATGCATGAATATTACTTGATGTATATACTAACAGTTAAAATTCGCTATTTTATAAATGTTCACACATTATATTTAGAAGGAGGGGAGCAATAAAATTTGGATATTTCTATTTGGAGATGATTATAATGCCCCATACTAATAATAGTATACTATCCTAATACGCGCATGAATGGACTGCTCACAGCAATATTTTTCATTTGACCCGTCGCGGCTATTATTTTAAATGTTTGACTATTACTATAATATATTATAATGATTATGATAATGTTATGTAATATTATATACATTGGCCATGAAAGAGATAATAGGTATGTTCGTAAATGCACAATCAGAAAGAATCGATTATTACGAAAAAACCTAATAAAATAAAAAAGAAAATCCGTATTTATTCGAAGGGTTGAGAGCTAGCTGCCTTATATTTATTATATTGTGCTTCGGATTTCCCTATAGTTCAAGCCGTGCTATGCTATAATCATTTCACTATAAATAGCTCAGAATTAGGAAGTCAGAGATGGCTGCGTATACCTACTTTTATTGTTTCAATGTTTGTATATGCGCACTTTTACTCAACAACAATATATAGGTTAATGAACCATTTCAGTTTAAAAATATTATGTTTGTAGTCCAAGAGTACTGAACATGTAAAAATATCATTGATGTATGATTTCCATAAAAAAATATTTATTTATTTTTATTTTTGTGTGTTCATATAATATACATTACACGTATTTAAATGGTCAGAACGATTACTGCAAATTTTCCTCCTCTGGTCGCATATTTTCATGCTTATATATATATATATATATATATATATATAAAAAACTATATATATACGTATGTATAATACATAACCACGTTCCTACATACTCGATCTGAACAACGTACCCCGCGACAACTTTGTATCTTGCAGATGTTGCTTGCTTGCTAAAGCTGTTCCAGCAGCAGCAGCAGGCAAATGATGGCTTGCTCCACAGATACATAAATCTCCGAGCTAACTCCCATCTCACGCAGCGTTATACGACGTGCGAGAGAGCCTCTGTCGGCTACAGTTACTGCCGCGACAAAACATTAACGCTGAAAACGTTGACCTCGCGGCCAGCTCTTGTATAACGTAAAAAGTTGTGACCTAATAGATTGCTCTCCACGCCCTTCACAACACTTTTCACTCGAGTCACATCGCGCCATACAGCAGTGCTTGAACGCTTGCAGATTCGGTTTCAAAAATAAACTTAGTGTGTGGACCGCTCGCGTCGCATTCTTAGGTGGCTGCTGCTATAAGCTGGCAGTGATTTTTTTAGTATAAGGCGTGGTTGGCGCCTTCCTCCTTTACTTCCGTTGCTGCTGGCGCTAGCAAGCTCGTCTCGCAACAGGCACCAGCCACCAGGCGCTATATTATAGGTGGGAGAACGGCCCACGCGCCAGTATTTCAGCACCAACTGCTACTCGCAGCGTATGAGTAAATAAACGCACGTGTTAGCACAATTCAAAGGGAAATACATGCTGGACACTTCTGGACACCAATCAGTGCGATAATCTTATAAGAAAATAAACAAGAATGTAGTTCTTATGTTCCATCATGATGACTTATAAGCGTTTATTTTTTTAAATTATTATTATTATTGTCATGCATATACGCGAAAATCCGAGTGGATTACAAAACATGGACGTCACAGACGTAAAGGTCTCTGATAATGATACTAAAAAATTAACACAATATGGGGTATGAATGAATTCGTGAGGAATGTGAGGTGACCATTATTTTTTAAGCTAACTCGATTTTTTTAATTCAAATTTATTTATTTATTTTTTCTTTTTCTTTTTTATTTCTCTTTTTTTTTTTTTTTTTAATGAAACCCTATTGGCCCTATTGGGTACTTCTATCACACTTACTAATTATAATAATTATATACTACTTTGAAACCCCCAACCTTCCGAAACCCTTAAACCCTAACTTAAGCGTTTCGCGTGCTCTTCTGTGGAACAGGGGCTGCCATGGCCTTGCAATCCATCCCGGCATTTGCCTGCGACTGACAGTGAGGGAAACGTGGAAACCTCAGCCAGGATGGACGCTGCAGATTTTATCAATGAATGATGCAATGGTCCAAAGCCAGGGGAACCACATATTAGTGAAGGTTCACGGACGAAATGTATGGTATATAACATAAAACAGTGAGGAGTCGATGAGATCGATACTTATACCGTTTGAGAGCGTTATAGCAACAAATAGTGCTACGTTTACATCGTATATCTTTGTAAAATGTAAACACTAATAATCGTTGGCTATATTATATACAGAGCCTGCATGCTGCTCCCAAGCAAGTCATTCATCGTTCTTCGAACGCTACACTTTTATCGAATAAATAATAATAATATAATTACATAAATATTATTATTATGACTTTGGTGGCCTTATTCAGTAACAATGAAGACATTAAGTATTAAAGATTGAATACTGTAACAATAATCTATTTATTTATTTTTTTATATGAATGACTCAACAAAATATTTTCCACTATATGACACCATAACAGTCTGTATATAAGCTATTCTATTACCGATTCCTGTAATAAAAAAAAAAATAATAAATACAGTTGTGTTAGTATTAGAAGCATGTAAAACATATAAATATTAAAATGTTATAAAGGTCAAACTACAGTTTAAATGGAGAAACAAAATACAGATTTTTTTTATATATATATTTATCGTCATGATGGCAGTCCAGACATGCATATAATAATGTTGTTTTGTTACGTATGGAGCAAGTTTTATGTATGTGTGGGTCGTCCTGATTTCATTCAATACACAAAACTTGTTGAGTGGATTTGTAAAGTGCTTTTTATGTGTCACCATTCACAAAAACAATAATCTCAGACTCCGATTCATAGAACTTTTATAAGTAATAAAATAATATTATAAGTAGTAAAGATAAATTTGAGGCGTTGTTTAATGGCCTCTTGACACCACTATATGTGGTCACGTGACTCCTTGATGTGTGACACGCCCGCGACGAGAGGGAAGGGGGGGGGGGGGACCAAAATGTCACACCTTTTAGCTAACATTTTACCTGACATGCACACAGGTCTTCAAAGTTGAGCAGTCCTCATTTAATATTTTTTTTTACCGTATTATATGTTTATAATATATATATATATATATATGGCTATATAGAACTTTGATTCTATTATCCAGTACGCATCTATTTATAAATATATATAAGAGCATCCAGGTAGGTTTCAAATGACAATGTGTTAGTTCTCAATGTTCTCATCCTCATCACGAAAACCGCTTGCCAGCATGAAAATTTTATATTGTCATGATGCCCACTATAGCAAAATATAACAGTCAAGATGGATGGAAATTTTGTGAGACTGACATACGCGTAATATAATTATGCAAAACGCTAAAGTTGATTTTTTAAAGTAGATGGATAGTAATAATAATTTTATTTCGATCGTTGGCTTTACAGCATAGATCACGTCAAAGTTGTTACATAAATCATACATAACAAGTACTTAAATCTAATTAATATTACCTAAAATTAACATACATAGGTATATATACACAAATGATTTTAAATAAATTTAATAAATTAATTAAAATTTATACTAATAACATAATAATATATTATTCATTATTATCTTATTATCAGGGTCTTTAATCTTGATGTTTTTTTTTTGTTTTTTTTTAAATATTTTAAAAATAGTTTAAGTTTTTAAAATCACTTTCACTTCCTTAATATAATTGATTCGTTATCGCCACATATGATTTCTTGATGCACTATATAGTTCACACACATTAACTCTATGAGTTCACATAACACTTTGATCGTCAAATATTAAAATATGTTTACTGTCTTTATTTCGGAGCCATAGATAAAGATAACATTTTTTGTTTATGTTGATATATATGAAAAAAAAATATATATCTCCATCTGCACAATCTGCATGTCTGCATTAGCGTCATCATACAATCACATATTATACTCAGTTATGAAAACCTATGTAACCTTATATAATAGGTTAATTTTATTATAGACTGCAATGTGTTATTCTAAATTAATTTATTTTAATGAAAATTTTTTATACTTACTTGTTAGAACAAAACAAAATTGTGACTGAAAGTCAATTTATTTTAAACAACACTAACAACATGCAGTTATAATGTTAAATTATTTTAAAATGATAAATATAGCTTTTTCTTTCTTTAAACACACATATTAATTAGAAGTCAACATTTTCGATTCTAAACAATATATGGTATAATAGAAACTAAACTTGTTTTGCCAAATTTAATTAGTATGGTTTTCGTATGATAAAAAAAAAAAGAAAGTATGGAACGAGATTGAATCAAATTCTTTTACATGGCTACTCCGCTACGAGAGGGCAAAGTTTATCAGTTAATGCTTCATGCATCTTCATGTACTGAGGAAAAATTTTAAGTATCATAAAAATCTGTACAGTACAAAGTTCGTTCTCAATAATAAAATTTAAAACAGTGTACTTAGAGGAATATTGTTGATTATATTGTATACTATACAATATACAATATAATTATAATTATTATATATAATATACATATGCTATATAGATCTGAGAATCATTAAAAAAAATGTGGCACAATTAATGGAGCTTTTTCAGATATACATCAATGCGTTTTTGTTTTGTTTTTTTTTTGTGTTTTTTTATAGAAAATTAGAAAAACTATAAAACGACCGAAAAAAAATCATACACACTCTAGCTGCATGGTGATATTAAAATTTATGGTTTATATACATTTTAAATGATTTTAATATAAAAAGAAAAAAATTGCAACTTTATTTCAAATGAATGAGAGGATTGAAAGGCATTAAATATTAATAATTTTCATATAAAAATTAGTCTGTATAAATTTGTCATAAAAACGTGCTGTGAAAATATTATTCAAATTTAGTCTTGACATTTCTGTCTAATAAGTTATGATCAATGAATAGACTGAACAAGCTTGTTATAGTCATATACATGTCGCTTAAATTTTCAAGTCAATAGACAAAAATGTTTTTACTATAGGAATGTTTTGAGGAGCATATAGAGCTCCTAAAGGATGGTAATTTTGCTCTCTGCGTGCTAGTGACTAGCATTTTAGACTTAGCACGGTCTGCCTGCTTGTATGCGTGCACCGCAGGGATTACGCAGCTCTCCGGCGCCGCTGAACATCTCGAAGCTCAATATACTGAAGTTGATGAAGCGTGCATGCTCCTCTCTTTGGCCCTCGGATCAGCCAAAAAAAACTCAGCAGCCTGTATACACAAACACGAGTAAGAAAATGTAAATATAGGCCATTAAACTCTGAGCGTGTCTATTAATACACCTATAAAAATATTAAGCTTAATTTAAACTTATATCTATATTTCTAATAAAGTGTTTTGATGATTCTTGGACATTTTAACGACTCAAATATGTACTTCATTAATCTAATACTGTGTTATACAGTCGCATATAGCCTCTTCCAGTCATTTCAAAATCTACAAAAGTTAATCTTGAAAGATGTTATATATTCATGCTTTAACTTTAAATATTGCCTCAAGAAACTTAACTTTAAAAAAAATAATAATAATAATAAATATTTAAATTTTGAGTTAAATTTGAGTTAAGTAGTTTAAGTTAACCTGAAAATTATTACACATAAATAGATCTCGATTGCTACTGATAGAGGGTAAGCGGACCTAATACCCCCGGACGAAATACCCCCGGACCAAATATCCCCGCCCGGACCGGACGAAATACCCCCGGACGAAATACTCCCGGACGAAATATCCCCGGACGAAATACTCCCGGACGAAATACCCCCGGACGAAATACCCCCTTGTAAGTGGAGAGGGGCGGGTGACCAACGCGGGAGGGGAAGTTGACTTTATTTATAAAGTCTGTTTTTCTGTCGTTTGTCTGACGTCACGCGCGTCGTATTAAAGAAGGAAGTTAGCAACGTTAGGCCAATGCATTATGCATTAATTTATATCATATCATTCATATCGAATTAAAATTAATGTGTAATATATTTTGATACGATACATTTTATGCATGTTAATTATTAGTGTTTATTGCATTTTTTTTAGATTTTTTTTAAACTAAAATTTTTCAAAATCGTCCCTATATAACTTTTTAAATTAAAAAAAAAATAAGTAAATTTTTTAGTGTAATTTTTTAATTCTGATTCAATTGGTATAGGTCTAAAAATGCAATATTTTCTATTGTTTTTGGTCCCCCGGTACTATATTATAGGTGCCGTGAACACTTAACGTAGCATGTGTACCCCTCCTGAAGAAACTTAATTTCTTAATTTACTTGTTGTTCTATTTATTTCCTTATTTATTCCTTCCTTTATTTATATATGTTGGCACCAAAGCCCGAATTCAATGCGCACATCTAAGTGTGCCCCTAGCGATTTGAGCATAGCCCGAATAAATTAACAAATATTTTGGGCTTTGCTCATATAAATTTGAACATTTCTAGAAGTGCTCAAATCGAAAAAAGCAAACCCCGATGAGAAGTTTTATTTCGGGCTTAAATTTACTCATTTAAATTTGACCATTTCTAGAAGTGCTCAAATCGGAAAAAGCAAACCCCGACGAGAAGTTTCATTTCGGGCTTTGCTCACTGTTTTGATCATTTCTAGAAGTTCTCAAAGCAAAGTGAAAAATAATAATTGTATGAATTGTGCCGTATTATAGTAATAATTTGTAATAAATAATTAAAACAATAAAATATTGTGAATTTAATAATATTATATTTACATCAATTTTTTAATTAAGTACCAAAAATACAAATTTAGCATTAGCTTGTATATTATTTTTTTATTAAAATATTTCTTTCTGTTTTATTCAATTGATACTGAAAAATACGATTTTGTCACACTTTTTATATTAATATTGTATGTTAGTTAATTTAAATAAATTTTTTACAGCTGATATATTACAAAATCATTTTAACTTAATTTACAGAACTTGCAAAGAAGCAAAGAGCTCCTCAAGATAGTACCAAACCTACTAACTTAAAATAAATAAATAAATAAATAAATAAATAAATAAATAAATAAATAAACAAACAAACAAACAAACAAATAAATAAATAAATAAATAAATAAATAAATAAATAAATAAATAAATAAATAAATAAATAAATAAATAAATAAATAAATAAATATTATACCTGATTATTACCTGATCTTATTATTACCTGAACTTGACTTATTTTTGCAGGGATTACTATCATGGCATTTTAAATTTCATCTAAATTTTTTCTTTGCACAACATGTTTTAGATTGACAACCTTTCTTGTAGTTGCAAAACACAAAACCTTGCTTTGAATTTGCTAATGCTGCTGCTGATCTGAGACACTCTTTTCTTTGTCATGATGTGTGGTACGTCGTCTGAACTTAGAAATTGTTCATCTGCAACCTGGAATTCATTGCTAGGGTATATAAATTGTAATCATACCCTTTAATTATAAAAAAATGATAATAAAAAAAAATTAAAGTGTCTCTCAGTGTGAAAAAATCGTATTTTTTCAATCTGACTTGAATAATACAGAAAGAAATGTTTTAATAAAAAAAAATACTATATACAAGCTATTGATGTTAAATTTGTATTTTTATCAATAAATTAAAAAGTGATATAGTTAAAATATTATTAAATTTACAATATTTTATTATTTATTGCTATAATACGGCACAATTTCCAATAATTATTTTTCATTTTGCTTTGAGCACTTCTAGAAATGATCAAAACAGTGAGCAAAGCCCGAAATAAAAATTCTTGTCGGGGTTGCTTTTTTCGAGTTGGGCACTTTCAGAAATGAGCAAATTTAAATGAGCAAACTCCGAAATAAAACTTCTCGCCGGGGATTGCTGTTTTCGATTTGAGCACTTCTAGAAATGTTCAAATTTAAATGAGCAAATCCCAAAATATTTGTTAATTTCGGGCTTTGCTCAAATCGCTAGGGGAACACCTAGGTTTAAAAACCTAAAATCGTTTAAAAACCTTCAAAATCTTGCTGCAAAACGCTGAGACAATTTATAATTGCCGCACAATCAAAGTAAGCATAGCATATACAAAAATCGTTTGTTTGCGGCACAATTTTGAGTATGTTTTGGTATAAAATTAAAGACGCAATTTGAGATCTTGATACGGCATTAACTATAAATATACTTTGAATATTATATGATATATATTTGTTGTGAGAAATGGCGTTACTAACTTCCTTCTTTAACGACGCGCGTGACGTTAGACAAACGACAGAAAAACAGACTTTATAAATAAAGTCAACTTCCCCTCCTGTGTTGGTCGCCCGCCCCTCTCCACTTACAAGGGGGTATTTCATCCGGGGGTATTTCGTCCGGGAGTATTTCGTCCGGGGATATTTCGTCCGGGAGTATTTCGTCCGGGGGTATTTCGTCCGGTCCGGGCGGGGATATTTGGTCCGGGGGTATTTCGTCCGGGGGTATTTGGTCCGTGATTCTGATAGAGAGTCGAGCATTTTTTTTTTTTTTATCTTTGGCCAATTAACTGACAAGTGAGTGAAAATATCATATATTGATATAAATTATTACTTTTCTTTGTCTTTGTTAATAATTAACTATATTATTAATTATAATATAATTATAATTATAATAACTATCTTATTTGCAGTGAAAAAAAAATATATAAATAAATTTTATAAAAAATCAAAAATAAAATAAAATTAAAAAAGGCAATTTTGATAACTTCATAACTAAATGTATAACAACATAATATTTTTAAACGATAAACATTCTATTTCAATTTTTGTTTTCAAAAACAACAACTTTTACCGTCGACTTGTATTAAGGTCAACGAGGAAAAGAGAAAAATATTAGAATATTTTTAGATATATTTGACTGTGTTCGTATTATATACGTTAGTAATTACTTACAACAAATTCCACTCAAGGGAAGTAAAAAATTTCAGCTATTTGAACACATACATGCCTGCCAAGCGGCGTCCAATAGCTAAAGCTGTCACAAATCATAACTTTTTTCATGGATCAAGAGAGATGTGAGTTATTTAAGTATTTTCTTATAAATAGAAAATATCTTATCCACAGCTACTTAAAATTTTTGGCAAAAAAAGTAAAAAACGGCAAAAAAGAAAGAAAATATACGCAATATCTAAAAAAAAATGTACAAACTCTCATGTAAAATGTATATAGAGCATGTAAAATAAATTACAATGAAATTTTACGAAATAAAATACCTAGAAACAAAAATATATTGCGTTTTTTTTTTTTTTTTTTTTTTTTTTTTTCCAAATACAAAATTGTCTGCAAAGTTGCATCGAATATAGCGAATTCAAGTACGTACGTTAAACATAACGGTATTTTTTTTTTTATTATTTTTAAGTCTCAAATGTAACTGAAATCTTTATTTCGGTTCATTGCACTACATAATTCATTAAAAAAAAACAATGTAAGGGGAGTCTGAAAATATATCCCTCTGCGATATCGCTGATGGTGACTTGAACGGTTGCAAAAATTTGTCAGTTTCGAGCACGCGCGTGACGTCAGCGACAGAGCATTTGCAACATGATATTCGAACCATGTGAAGTATGAAGGCTGGTTCAATTTAAAAATCATAAAGCAGTGTGTCTAGTTATAAATATACATGAAACATTACGGTTGGTTAGTTGGTATTTTGGGGCAATTGACACATTTTGGTCATGTATGCCCCCATGAAACATGAAACATGAAACATTACATAACATGAAACATTACATAACTCGGAATTAAAATTTTTCAATATTATTATTACATTGTAAACGTTGTTACACTGTACTCTAATATTAAACTCCAGTTTTTAAATTTAAAATTGCATTTATTTGTCTCCAATTAAATGAAAATTAATGCATTTTTATAACAATAAATTACATTTATGATTTTTAAAGAATATCCGCATAGCATTTACTATACAAACACATAAACGAATCACACAAAATATCATGCAAATTATCAATAAAATATTTCTTCAAGTAAAATATTTTAACTCCTAACACTATAATATGTGAGTGTCTTATTGTTTATATGGTGTTGAATTATTATTTACATTTCAAGTTACGATAAATACAACAAGAAACTTGTAACAACAATAGAATAATTTATATTACTATATATGCTTTACAAAGACATTTAAATCTTGCATCTATAATTACACATAGTATTTTATACTCACTATTTTTTTCTGTATTAAATGACACAATATTTATTCCATA
This sequence comes from Siphlonurus alternatus, assembly GCA_949825025.1. Lineage (NCBI taxonomy): Eukaryota > Metazoa > Arthropoda > Insecta > Ephemeroptera > Siphlonuridae > Siphlonurus > Siphlonurus alternatus. Next base: position 39,965,057 of record OX463780.1, read on the forward strand.
AAATATCCTTTCATAAATATATATTACAAATAAAAATATCTATAACTTTCCAAGTTTATCTCGCACAATTTATTTATTTCCTTGTTCATTTTATTTACTGCCACATACATGCCGACTCTTTTTTTTTTCTTGTTCATTCATTTACTAGTGATGTGTAATTTCTCTATTATCTAACGTTGATTAGTGTTATAACTGACGTTAGGTGATGCATCACCACGTAGTCTAGCCGTTTTATATAAGTTACGTGATGAGAGCCCGGGGCAGTACCGCGGTCGGTGAGTCAGCTTCTTGTCTGCTGGCTGCTGCTGCTGCCACCACCGCCGCGGTAATGTCCGAGGACCATGAGCGAGTCCATCAGCCTCCGGCTAATCATATGTGCTATGTTCATTCAACTTTAGGTAACCACATGTTTCAAATTTACGTGGTTACAAGTTTATAATTTAAATTAATATAATTTTATATAATTAAAATTAGACAATTTTGTAATTATTTTTTTTTATGAGTAAATAAAAAATCTAAAATTAGAAAAATATACTTGTAATTAAAGTGTAAAAATATATTGGTGATACTTTACCATTTTGCTTTTATAGATATCTCTATTTTCACTTACAATATAAAACACAATTTATGTTTACATATTTTATTTATACCCTAGCTGTTGCATGGTATAAGTTATTATTGTTAAATATATTTTAAAACAAAGTAATACTATTACATAATAATTATTTGTATTTGTATTTATTTATTACACATGTAGAACCGTAAGGTACAAAGTGCATGTTTACAATATTTTAATATTGCAATACCTGTAAAAGAAACATAAAAATTAAAACATATTATCATCAGTTTTATATAATAACATATATATATATAAATGAACTGATCCATCAACTTATTATTTAGGTTATAATGGATACATGGATATATGGACCTTTCAAATTAGTGCAGGGTGGGGTGGAGGTGGAGGGGGGGGGGGACTATATTCGATGAAAAGTAAAGGGATGATGGAGTTACCTTCTAATATATAATACATAAATCTCTCCTTAATTAAATTTTATATTTCTTTAATATGATTTTAGGGGAGAATAGGGGATTAAAATATAAACAATACTGGTCAGTTTGAAGGCTCACTTAGTACTTGACTTTTTGAGAGGATAAATAATCTATTATACTGGTATATATGTCATATGAATTTAAAGGATAACTGTGTTATACTGTCAACCAATTTAAACTTATATTTTGTGACAATATTATACCTATATTGAGCCTCATTTAAGTATATAATTATATACAGTACATATACATGTAATGCCATGGCATTAAATTTACTTAGCACTATACGAGATAGGCACCTAAATGGCAATGACCTCACACAAATTTTCTACGTTCTGATTTGTGTGGGCCAAGGCAACTAACCAAGTAACTAATTGTAAGTAAGTGCCATTATAGCTGCTGCTGTTCCATCTCCCACTGCTATACGTATAATATCCTCAAACCCCATTTCGTCCAATACGTCACATAAAAGAAGAATGAAAAATATATATCTATAAAAAAAAAAAAAGAATAACGACGCATAGTGATGTAATTTAATTAATAATTTGATTCCAATACAATGATAATATTTAACTAAATGACTTCAAACTGTCACTTAAAAGATGATCGATGAACATGCATGCACGTGTCATAGAATTTAAAATATTTGTATAACTTTCTAAACATTTATACTTTTATTTATTTTTCTCTGTCTCAATGAATATTTAAATTATATTGTAACAGATGTTTTTGTTTGTCTATTATATATGTTTAAGGGTAATGTAACATGAATTAGCTGTTTTTTTAGACCCATTAGACCTTAGCAAATTCAAAAAAATTCTGAAAAAAATTCGAGAGACTTTTAGTACCTAAAAGCCATAGAAAAAAATTCAAGACAATTATTCAAGCCGATTTTTTTAATTATGTTTTTAGTTTGGCTCTCCATGCCATGGGAAAGCCCTATATGCCGAAAATTAAAAAAAAATTAATAATAATAATAAAAAAAATAATAATAAAAAAATAATAATAAAAAAAATAAATAAATAAAAAAAATTGGCTTGTCTTGAAATTTTTTCAATGGCTTTTAGGTACGTACTAAAATCTGTCTCTCAATTTTTTTTCAGAATTTTTGTGAATTTGCTAAGGTAAAAAAAAGATTTACATGTTAATGTTGTTCTAAAAAAACAGCTGATCACGTTACCTTACCCTTAAATGGAATTCATGCTATCATAAAGCCAATAATGACCAAAGTAAAAATTTGAATTTATTTACAATAATTACTTCTCAATGTAATGTATTTTTGTATCGATCAAGTTCAAATAAAAATATACAGAGCATTAAATTTGTCCTTGATATACGGTGTACTGTATGCCTGGAATGGTCATTATTTGTAGTATTGGATATATGCACGATATGCAATGTTATGTTATATTAGTACATGTTTTATTATATTTTACGATAATGTTTCAGCAACACCATCGATATATAATAATATAACATGCGTATTCCAACGCGAGGTCGGTGCTTCGCTTCAAGTCCATGCAAAGTATATAATATCGACGAGGCACTCACTCACTGCCTTTTGCAAGCAGGAGGTCAGCGGGGAAGCCCAGGGCTGCTGCTGGTCGGTGGCCACCGTCGCTGCTGCTGTGATTGCCGTACAAGGAGGCCCCGCGCCAGCCCACTTTCCTTTGCTCTCGAGCCTGTCTGTGCCGCCGTGACCGTCGCCGTGTGCTGCTGCAACGTCCCATTGGTATATCGGGGCCAGTTTAGGGTTAATTCTGTATACTACAAGGAAGTGGACTTGTCAGGAAAGAAGAATTTCTTCCGATATTTCCACTGTAATCATCGCTGCATGCCCTTGATAGATTCTGAGGAAAAAGGCGCACCTCTTTTACAATGATTGACAGCATGTGTTTTTTTCCTGCATGTAATGAAACTCTCTATATCTATACACTAGACACAAATTATTAATTGCATTCCAATGATACGTTTCCTCTTCTCCTATTGTAGAGGTATGGTGTAAGGGAGGGGATGTTTATTTTAAATATATAATATATATAGATTAAATAGCAATTCAAAATCTCTAAACTGCGCATGAAATGAAATATTTTTGTTGATTTCTCATGTTGTGGCCATGCTAAAAACGTAAAAACTAAATAAATAAATAAATAAATAAATAAATAAATAATTTTCATCCAGATTTGCATGATAAATTGTAAATCCCTATTATGCTCATTTTAATTCCATTCATGTTGTTTTCTGTTTTGTATAAAAAAATTTATGTTTATATTTTATATGTTTATTGTTTAACGATTAATCTCAGTTACTTCGGAATCAAAGAATATTTCCTTGCAAACGAATCGAATGAAATAAATTTCAAAAAATCGAGAATGTTCTAAAACTTAATCGCTTATGGTTTGAGCAAATTCAGTCTTGCAGTTTTCTTACAACAGCTCCATTTCCAGTTTTCGTCCATAAGGCCAATGTTAAACTTCTACCTCAGTTTTCACAAAACTGATAAGACGGATTCGCTTCAAAATTTTTATGCCACCTATTGATAGGGAGTTCTAAGTCCCCTGCAAGTCTTGTTGCATTCAGGCGGTACGATTGCGAGATATCAACCTACTGAAATTCATCCTTAAATTTTTATTTTTTACTCCATATCACCGAGTTTAAACTGTTGCCACGTATATTAACGATCTAAGATGATTAAGATTTTTAAAGTAAAATTAAAAATATCAGGAATATGAACGTGTTGAATTTGAACTTTATTTGCAGTGGAAGCTATATATATATATATATATATATATATATATATATATATATATATATATATATATATATATATATATATATATATATATATATATATATATATATATATATATATATATATTATTATATATATATATATATATATATAATAAATGCAATTAGCTTCCTTCTTAGATAAGATTCATTTATTATTTGCTATAGATAGTCTGTTTGGCTGTCAAGCATAGACCTGGTCAATTTCCTCAGGTTATATGGTCATGTAGTTCGCAACCTTCAAGTGTAAGAGTCGATTATGGGACATTTTCTAATTAATTAAGAGTTTTTTTATCATGCAACAAAGAACATTAATTTTATGTATTGATAATTGCACCAGAACGTAAATTTGACTTGTGTGGAAATGCAGCTACGATTCAAAATTATGGCAAGGTCGTCGTTCTCAGCAACTCGCACGCAGCAGCCCGTGGTTTTATCACCCCAATAATACACTGCACGCCAAACTGTATAGATACATATGATATGATCAAAATACAATTTTATTGTTTTGATATTTGGGAGGTCTATAAATTAATATATATATAGTTATATAGTATTACGTTTGTATAATTTGGAATCAAACAGGAATTATGTCTATAAAAGATGCGTTTTCACTAAATTCGCAATAATATTATATTAATATGCCATGGTCAACCATGCTGGATAACATCAAGATTTGATATGCCAGTAAAACAATACAGTAAGCAAAAAGAATGAATATTATATATGTAATTACAATACATAATACAATTATACACATTAAAACATTTATAAGAAAAATTTGCTTTTTTTTCTAATTTAATCTTTTTGCACTTTTTTTTTACATTAGCTTCTACTAATTTAGGCCCCAAAGCATTATATACAATTGTACATAATATATGTATTATTATATTTATATATATAATAATAAATGCAAGTATATGAAAAATTGCTGTTATAAACTGTACATTGCAGATTATAATTAAATAAAATGTATGAGTTTGCCCGAAGAACATTATGTCCATGAGTCCATGCAGCAATAAATAAAGACGTTTCACAAAGGCTGCAGGTAAGCATGCACTGTGTGGCTCGTGCGGGCGTGGTAGGCATGCATGCAGTCAGAAGTGCTAGCTGTCAATGTCGCAATTCGCCCCGCCCGCACCTCGTAAGCCACTCTGTCAATGTCGGACCAAGTTCCTCGCAACTCTCTTGCTATATATGCAGATTACAAAGCCTCTAATTATGGACCAATATCTCGTGTGCATGAGTATAAGAAGCCACTCCCAGTTTTGCTTGCTTGCTGAGGTGTTTGACCCGGTGTGGCGCCGACAATGTTGTTGGTTCGCACCGTGCCATGGTGGCGGCGGCTGAGTCAGTCAGCTTTACATCAGGCGCGCGACACCGCCACGTCCGCTCGCCAAACATGCTCGTACTTATGCTCTTTATCATGACCTATACTTCCACAAAGGTAAATTAGAGCATACTGCATTCAGCTCATACTGCATGAGGGAATATTTTTAAAAATAAACAAAATAAGAAATATCTTCTGCTGCATTTCGATTTTTTGTGATCTTTATTTTCTTTTATAAAATATTAAGTTTTGTAAATGTTAACATATTATTATAATATATATGTATTTATTGTATTATATATATTCATATTTATGTGATACACATCATTATATCCTACATATCATGATATTGGGATAACTGCCACTTTTATAGTGTTTTGGTGCCTCCACTTGGCGCTTTTGTATGTTATCCCCACCCTAATTTAGATTTCTGTTTAGATAACAATTATTCTTGAATCTATTATTTGTATTGGGTGAAATAATAAATAAATAAATAAATAAATAAATAAATAAATAAATAAATAAATAAATAAATAAATAAATAAATAAATAAATAAATAAATAAATAAATAAATAAATAAATAGTATTATATAGCAACAATGCATGTGCCCAGTAACCCCATTCAGTAACAGATCATAAAGGTATAGTTTGATTGGTTTGGAAAAAATGTATTTTTGTATTGATATATACAAAACGACTATTATAATTTAAATATATTGGCTGTACAGTACATTACCATTCAGATATTTCCCTCCTTCCTCCTTATTTCAGAAAACAAATACAATCATCTATTTAAAAAAAATCATATTATATATATACTGAGTGTGTGTACAAGGCAAAAATTCAAGAAGGATATTGAAAAAAACAAACATTATATCTTCGATATGTCTAATTGTCTATATATTAGATAGAAATTGTTTCCATAATATTCATAATTTTAAATTTCTCAGTTAAAATGGTAATTGTGTAATATTACTAATATTATACTTTAGAATAGAATATGATTTCATTCAATAACCATGCTCTTTTTTCTTTTATAATGAGAAGTTTCACTACACAAATTACATTTTTTTTTTATTATTTTACCCCATTTGGAGCATAATTTGGAACAGCATTGACGTTTTTTCAAAATGAAATCTCCCAACTAACAATGCAAAAACTGAACTCATCAACAATTTGAGAGAGATCCGTATATAACTTTGGTATCTTTTTATGGGACATGCAATGCATGCAATATAAATTGCACTGAGCATGGTGTAATAATATACGCACTACAGCTCTTTTGAAAAAACATGACATATGATGGTCTAATTCTATACTACCCAAATAAATATTATAGATAGAATACATTTAAGTGCGTAGTAAATATAAGCTAGAGTGATAAATTCTATCATGTATATAAAACAAAATATATATATTCTATAATCTTTTTTAAGAGTCATTCATCTGCAGCACATAAAATTTTCTACATTAATGCATACTGTATAATATATACATATGTCATTAACAGCAGTAAGCAAGCAAGCAGGCATATTATTATTATTATATTATTATACCAGTAGTAGTAAAGATTATGAAGAAATAATTTTGTTATATTTTAGAGATTGGCAATAAGGAGGCAGCAGACTGTTATTTTTATGACGTCACTAGGTGGCGCCAGATTGACGTCTGGTTATTTAGCAGGCGCCTCTTCTAACACCGAATAACTATGGTAATATCAGCAGCATAGAGTGTGTATGGTAATATATGTTGGCGTCCGTCCGTCCTAACTCAGACGGCGGCGGACCAATATCGAGAAGAAGAAGTCAGACGAGGAGACTGGCCGGCAGCCAGATGACCTTTTTGACCTCGCATCTCTACCTAGCCAGCCACAATCTTGCAACACCACCTCTAACGTGTTTAGGTTTCACTAACTCATTCCTATTACCCTGTCACAAAAAATAAATTGACCTCTTCCAACATTATATATATACTATATATATTCGTTATATACAAAGAAAGCTGTCACACCTTGTTTATATAATATATATATATATATATATATATATATATATATATATATATATATATATATATATATATATATAAGTATATATGCATGATTGGAATATAAAGAGAGATATATAAAAAAAAATCACCTCTTCTTTTTTATCCATTTATATAATAATTCAAATTTGTATTCTATTGGTGCTCCATTTTTATCTAACAAGAAAAAAGTATTTCAGATATTATTTATTTTTGAGTTTTTACAGGTTAATTTTTTCAAATTATAATATGCACTGTTTAACACTTTTATATTCAGTTATGTTATCTGTATTAAGTGTATTATTAATATTATTATGCTTAATTATTTTCAAAATTGCGTGCATTCATTCTACATTATATAGCATTCGAAAAAATTGCCTCATTTAAATAAAAAGCAAGCTATTAAAATCAACTTCTATATTATACTATAGAAAATATAGAACATTATGATTATTATTTTTTTTAAATGTGTTTATTCCAAAAAACATATTAATTAATGACACTTTACGTAGATTATTACAATAATTAAACCCCAAGAGTTTGGAAAACTCATAAACGGGGAACGGGGATTTTTTAAATAATTCAAGGCAAGATGGCAAAGATATGACAAAAAAATTTGTTGTACAGAAGAATAGTTTTTTGAATATTAGCAACTTGTGACAATAGACATATAGAATTCTGGTTTTCACACAATAGACATATAGAATTCAGGTTTTCAATATTATAAATATTTATAAGTAAAAATCCATGATAAAGACATTAATGATGAAAATTAAAAGAATTTAATAAGATAATTAAGAGTGATATTACAATATGAATTACCATTGGAGAACATGCTTTATAGGAATTAGAAAGTTTTATATCAAAACATCAAATAAATTCCAACACGTATTGATTTACTTGCATTGCATTACAGTGTACTCAACATGAGTCTGTCGAGTATTTTATATAAATATATAGCTTATATATAAAGTTAACTACATTAGTAATTAACAACATAGACTATATTATAGGGATATTATCTACATATATATCTCGAATCGTGTGTTGGAAATTATATTATTTCCAATATACTGACAGTAACTGTTTTGTTATGCGAATAAAAAAAAAAAAGACTTGAACGCGCGTATATATCACATGTGTAGTGTCACCACGTCTTCTTATATATTATACACTTGTCTTATATAATAAAATTATTCTTATATATTATATATATATATGTATATATTATATAATAATATATAATGTACTATTTGAAAGAGACTAAAGGTCCTACAAGGAAAACGCAAAGGACAAGATTATGGATTATGGAGTGAAATATTATTTGTACTTAACACTTAAAAAAATATGTATAGGCATGATAGCACTTTGAGTTTTATTAATTGTCTTACTTATTAGTTTATTATATAGAGCGATTTGTAAAATTATCTTACGTTTTAATTTTTAATGCATATGTGTAATTTTGTCATGAAATCAAAATAATAATTTTATTATTTACTCGTTCACGTAAAAATCGAGAATGTCATAAACAAGCAACAAAATTCAAAATAATATCATGTGTCATGTCTCATGTCATTTAACTGACGTGATATTAGTGATAATTAACGATTAATGCATGCAAATTTTGATCTCATCATATCACACTAAATCTTAGAATCAAAAAGTAACAAAAATCATGAAATTACCTTAATATGATATATTTCATTAGTAAGTAATAATATTCTGTATTATATACTATTTTACTTTTATACGTATATTATGCTTTTTTGATCGATAACAATAATAGCTAAAACATGCATATTTCTTCATCTCCCGCTTTTGTAGCCTGTAATGCAGGCAACTGTTTGAAAAGAAAAGCTTTACGGGTTGCCTGCATAGAAGGGGCACACGACATAAGGCCAATCGTATCACAACTAATACTGCGTGTAATATATGTTGCAAAATATCCTCTTTCTTTTTATTCCGTTCTTTAATAAAAAATAAATGTCAACGTTAAAAACCATAAATTTTCATTTATTTACAAAGAGGCATTTTTTATGCTCGTATACCAGAGTGTGTATACATACTATTAATATAATTATATTTTATGACTATAATACAAGTATTTTTCTTTTTTTGTTTTTTTTTTTACCCTTATTTATTTTTCATATTTTAATATAAAAAATGTAAAATTGCCTCTTAATTAATCAGCATCTTACTTTATAACGTAATTTACGCAATAGTCTATTTGTTGTAAATATTTAAATTGTCACCGTTTTTTTTAATTATTATTGTATCTCTACCTTTGTTAATACTATAGTAGTGCGAAGATTATTATTATTATTATATTTTTTAATAATTGATGATAAACTCAGCTGGAATTATATATTGAATATTTGAAAAAGAAGCTGCATTCTGTAAATTTTGCAATGAAGCAGCTAGCTTAGAAAGGTATGTAACTTAGACACCCTAAAAGTTATATATCATGGATATGTTGAGTCCAATTTAACATATGGTATACTTCTTTGGGGATCATCAGATCAGTGCCAAAACAATTCAATATTTAAATGTCAAAAAAATATTGTACGTTGTATGGTTAGAGCAAAATCTAGAGTAAGTTGTAATAGCTTTGGCAAAAACTAGGCCTACTAAAATTTTCCTTGTTTATGCATATTTTCCATGCATGATAATGTTTGTAAGGAAAAATATTGACAATTTTACGACAAATGAAAAAATAACAGGCCATAACACAAGAAATTCTCAAAAAATTTATGTAGATGTTGCTAAATCTGAACAAGAAAAGCGAAGCTTATATTTATTAGGCCCAAAGCTGTACAATAATCTTCCTGATATCTTAAAACATCTATACCTAGTAATCAACAGTGGATATGCGGTGTCATGCAGGGAGGGGGCCCGCTCCGCATTTCTGTGTTCACAATAAAGAATTAAATTGTATTTTCTGAAAAGAGATATTTAGGCTTTTTAGAGTATTTAGCAGAGTATTTATTAGGAATTTAGCTATTTTTCTTATGTAAAAAAATTGCGGCTGTTTCAGTTTTCCCACCGTTTCCTATGTAATGGAAGAAAAAGGTTAATAACATTTTTAACAGCCGACGCCATCTATGAGGTAAATCTTATCGAGTTTAGTGAGACTCCGTAAGAGGGCACTACAAGGCAGTCGAGTGAGTTTTTTCCTCCGCCGCTGTTTGCGATGAAAGCGACAGATCTTGGCAACTGCAACGAGCTGAAGAAAAACGTGTCTGTGTTGTTGCCGCTGTGATCGAGAGCATCAGGATCGCTCATGTGGATACTTGCTTTAGTGATGTGCATTTAGTGAGAACAGTGTAGGTGTGTTAAACAAGAGTAGAAGTGCATCAGTGTTTTTTGTGCAAGAGGAAAAATACCCTGGAAAACTGTCATCTGTGCCGGTTTGTACCTTTTTATTTATTTTTCTTGACATTTGTGCCTAAAAAATAGCAATGTACCGTCAGGTGTGTTGTTTCTAAAAAAAATTTAATTAAAATAAAACACAGCTCTCACAGAACGTAAACTTTTACACAGTTGCAGCAACATTTTAAGCATGATGTTTTCTGTAAGATTAATTGATTATTATAAATTATAATGATAAATAGCATAATATATAACTTTAAAAAATGCGAGCGTTCACACTTGACCCCACGCAACAGGTGTGTTTCTTTTCATTTGCATCTTCTTTTTTTTTTCTCCAAATGAAAATCTTGAATAACTGACAGTTTAGTAATGGTTTCCCGCTGTTAGGAATTCAAAAAATGTTGATAAGCTGACATTAAAATTGTGACAGCTTTCCCAACTGTAATAAAAAAATTACTGTCAAAGTAAGTAAGAAAATTGATAAGAAATAAAAGAAGCTTTTATAAAAATATTCTATCGATGACATTAAACGGTACCTATATGCATACCTATACTATAATAAGTAAGTATACCTGTATTTGATGCAGAGGAAGCTGCCGCCGCAGAGTATTTTATATTGTTGAGTTTACCAGAGACTGGGAGGTAAAGATCTCAAGGTTACGGTGGGAGGTCGGGCGCCTATGTTACTACACGTGCCGTCTGGGGCAGGTGGCTTTTGACTGATGCCGAGATCCGCGACTCAACGGCAGCAGCTGCAAATTGAATCAAACCATTCTGTCACCTGCGAGGACCATATGCCTGCTCATCTGCTGCCCCAGTTTATAATGCACTTTCGTGCATCTGCTGATATCTTTAAGGCTCATTTTCCCTTGCCGCTTGGAGAAACATTTGAAGTTAAGTCGGTGGGTGGCTGTGGTGGTGCATCATCAACCACAAACCGCAAGCCGATGACAAAAACTGCATTGGAAAAAAACAAAGAAACAAAATGTCATTTCGACATTAATTTGTCAATTCACTTGTACGCTCGTGAATCAGTGATGTCGTTCTGTCTTCGTCATTTTAAACTAAGAAATTGTGAAATTAATACTTGATTACCGTGCATATAATATATAAAATTTATAAATAAGGCCTAATTCATAAATAATAATAAAATTAACGCGGCAAATGATAAAAGATTATTCATTATTGTACGATACCTTTCCTCGGTATAGCTTGTTATGAATATTCATCTCCAGTTTAATTGTATACCGGTAATCACGGAGAAAATGCGTGCATAACAATTAATTAAGCTAAAGAAGCCTATAATATAACAAATTAATAATACATGTTTTTTTATCTTTATTTTAATGCACTGTCTACTGTAATAAAAGGATTCGAAAATGTTTGAACTGCAGTCTTTAAAAAACAAAAAAATCTTATTAAAATTATATACTATTATACTATAAGTACAATCATCATTCTTATTTCGTTCTATTACCTGTCAACTACATACATTGGATATCATGGATTTTGCATGCTATAAGCACGTAAGGAAGTACGTAATTCATAACTCATGTTCTGGATAGTACTGAATAATCCTGCACTATAAAAATTTCAACTTACAAACAACTACGATGGAGCTTTCTGAAGTTTTATTTTAATTATAATTTTTGTATTTTCCCGTGTTAAAATATACGATAATGGACTTACTGTACGTTTGACGTTAGATAGTTCGTGCGTGGTGACACTTGATACTACAAAGAGGGGACGCAAGTACGTATACGTGATGTCTGCTTATTGTTGTATGCACGTCGTCGGTGATCACAAAATGCTCTGTAGCGCAATAACGACGTCTACTATATGTTTCAAAAGTACGTACCTTGAGGCGGTCTTGTTATTTAGAATGTTGGTCCAAAAGTAAGCAGGTGGTCCTCAGAGGAGGCTGCAGCTGCACACCGTGGCGGCGATCTCTGCCCATTGATCTCCTGGACCCATGGATCTTCGAGGTCACCTCAAGGTGTCCGTATCAATAAACTCGTTCAGTCACACAATTGTGTACGTCAAGAATTTAGCATTCTTGTGAATGTATACCAAACATTTGTAACTTTTTTTCTAATTTACTGTACAGTAGTAAAAACTAGTTTTAGTACTTTAGTAGTTAAATGTGGCCGTTATAATAAGTTGACTGAAATTTGCCAATCGGTTTGGAAAAAATAAGTATCCAGTATAAAGGATGTGTAAAACTATTTCACACTGTTTGAAATTGTACAGCATGTGGATTTTGTTCTTTTTACAAAGATTAATATTGTCTGTCATAATAATTATGATTATTATTTTTTGTGAGACAGAGCTCTATAGAGAAAATTATTTCACGATTTTTTTTTCTATTAGGTTAAAGGAAAATAGAAGCACTAAGTATAGAGATTCAATTCAGATAAATCAATTCAGTTTCCACTCACTGTACCCTATAATTATTTATATTTTTTTATGCGTGGAAGCCTAACATAATATTGAGGCCTGATGCTCCAATATAGGAAATAAACAAGTTTAAAAAAATATTATCTTTCCAATAACGACCTTTATACCATAATGGTGGACTTATTATGATTTTTTTTTTTTTTTTAATATTAAACTCAAGCTAAAATGTCTGATTCTGAAAGGGCTTTAGGTCTCTCTAGCCTTTTCCACGCTTACTTTGGTGCAAATAACCCCCAGATTTTGCTTGATGACGACGGTAGTTTGACGAAGACCGTTCGTTGACGTTTGTTGGGGGCGGAGACTGACACGGCGGTATTATCACAATGACGGACTGCAGCGATCACGCCTGCCTGACTCACTGAGGTCGCGCCTACAATCGTGTCGGGCAAACCTTGCCGCAATATTAACATTGTCTATATATGAGAAGTTAAGACAGTCCGACCAATTTCCTTCCATTTGGAAACTAAATTAACCCACTGATGCGTTGCAACATTGATTGACATGGAAAATGCCAGTCATAATTTTATGTCACTCTATAACAAAAATGATTGAAATTATTGTCCTACAAATAGTTCAAATGTGATTTTATATTTTACCTATTTCTTGATGTGAATTAATTTAATGCACACAATTACGTGATAAAAACACACAAAAAAAAAACGTGATAGGAGTGCATTGCTTACATTTAAATATATAGCAACTTTTTATTTATGACATTTGTAATTAAATCGTGGTTCTAATGAAGGTTCTATATATGCAATCATGCACCAGAGACCTTATAAGATCTGGATCTCTACTACTGTAACTTCGTTTACTTTCCGTATAGACCACTAAATCAAATTGGTTTGGGTGATAGAAAAAGGTAAATTTGGTTGTTCCAAACTTCAAATGGAGCGTCTGTCATTGAGTCGGGGTGAATCACAAAGGAAGCCTCGCAAGCGCCACACCTGCATGTACAGTGAAAGTTAAGACCGCCGGCCGGGGTAATTTCAGACTTGGTGAGATACCAACAAACAGCAGCCGCCCCAACAAGGCAATGGGATTAATTAGACTATAACAAGTTACCCAAATACAGACAAGTCTGCAGTCTCAAATTTGGTCATTCCGGCTAACCTGTTAGCTTAAAAGTTGCTAATTATTATACGACTTTAATTGAAATAGAAATTTATTTTTTTGTTATCCAGTTTGGAGCTAAAAATGAAATGTACAAACAGAAATTTTGACAATTTTAGTAAAATTGCATGTTTAAAAAATTATGTAAATTTATGCAAATACTTTCTTTATTCAATGTTATTACGAGAAACGGTGTGAGTATTCTGATTTTTATATAAAATCATCGATAAGAAAAGATACAACTTTTGTTCTGTAAATACTGTAAATAGTTTAAAAAGATTGCTTTCATGTAAAAAAATAATGAATAATAAGTTTTGCTGTAACTATAGAATAAGACCCAAGTAACGGTAAAATTAAGTGCTGTGTTTACAGAACAGGTAACAACATGTAAGCGAGGAGGAGCGGTCAGCATCATTGTGTAGCTCCTCAGGAGATCCAAAGGAAGCGCAAGAACTGTTTCGTTGTCACCATTATCTTCTATACCCGCTCAGCAACAACAATGTACAAGCCTGATAAGCATTATACAGTAATCCACAGAGAAACATGTATGTATGTATATTATATATTTTTAATATTTTTACTAATTATATATGTAAAGTTTATTTAATATTGAATTCAGTTAAATACAGATAATTTTGAACGCATGCATGTGAAAATAAAAAATTTAACACTATACGCGATTATTGAGAAGAGTTCGTTTACTATAGTAAATACCTAATAAATACCGCTAACAGAGAATGGTGTGTTATATATAGTCTACAATGTAAGCCTATTTGTACAGTATAATACATGTCATACTTTTGCAACACTAATAAATAAAATTAAATAGATACGAAACGCAATATAATTATTATCCTTGTGAGATGCTTTTTTGTTGTAGTAAATACAGTACCTTTTATATATCAATCGGTCAGACTTAATAATCAATGGGGAATTCTCTTAATTACAACTTAAATTTTATTTAACTACTACAGTATATACATTATTATGATAGGTGACATGTTAACAATAAGTTTGACTAAAGTTTCAAGTTTGCTAACTCAAAATTGGGCTCTAAATGGATGATTAGAATAAGGGGTAAAGTATGCAACCCGCGCGCGAATCTGAAAACTGTGACGTAGAAACTCTAGTTATAAACACATAACAACTGCCTGATATCATATAGTTTGAGAGTCAAGGAGTGGTTGGCTATAAGTTTTAGTAACACGATCGAAATCAGCGGGTTTTTCTACCCTAAGTATCGGTAGTTTTATCCTTAATATCAGTTTACTTTAAGCTTGAGTGATAATCGAAAATATAAATTTATTGCATGAAAATTTCGCCTGCTAGGCAGTTTCTACGTCACATATGTTTTGGCGCTAAATTCAAAAGAAGGAAGATCTTGAAGATCTCGAAAGATCTTTGAAAATTCCCATGTCTCCGATTTTGAAAATTGAAACATTTTGTTTTGGAAAATTTAGTTTCCGAAAAATAATAATAATAATAATAATAAATGTAGGAGAATTTCACATTAATATTGAAATATATTTATATAATGACTATTAACTATTATATATAATTATATTATATAATATATATCCTTCAGTGCTTTTAACTTTCATTAATTAAATTTATTGTTATTGTTTAAAAAAAATTATTATCATTTTTATTGTTCATTGTTCATTTGAAAGCTCAAAAAAGCGAAATAAATTTGTTAATTTTTGTGAGCCATCTATACTTTTATAGTCTGCATGTTGTGTATTATCAGAAGTCCTATATGGATGGAGAAATGTATATATGCCGCTGAAACAGTCAAAACATTTTTGAAGAGTTTTAGTGGCTATTACTTTAGTGCCGCCAAGAGAGGTAACATAACCACTTGAAATATATATTATGCCTGTGCAGTCTAATACTTTTTATATACGATACAAAATCAAGTGGCCATGACCATATGCCTTTTTTTTTATGAGAAAACTTTTCATATAAATCGCTTTTGTTATATGGCTTACATAAAAGACTCTTTGCGACAAGTTTTTACTCTATGTATTATTTATTTATAATATATATATTTTTTTGTATTATAGCACGGCTTTTCTATATTATGAAGATAACTTATTATAAAAACTTTTATTTAGTGGAATTGTTGAGGAAAAATATTTAGCTATAAATTTTTCATCGTGTCGGTGGTGCTACATGCTATAATGAGCGCGGAAACTTTTCATTAATGATCGCGTCTACTTCCTGCTGCTTGCTGCTGCGTGACTCCCAGATGCTGAGACTCTCCCTGCATAACCGACCTTACGCTTCCAAGTCACCTGCTTTATACACTGTGTTCCACCCCAGCGTGTCACACCGCTCTATTCCGAGTCCCACCCTACCTGGCCAGGTGAGTCAGCGGTGGCCTTGTTGAGGTGCCGACAAGACGGGGCTGCTCCGTGCATGCCATTGTCACGGACGGCTTCAAGGCTTGCTTGCTACTCGCGTCACGGATCGCCGCGCACGCTGCTTGCTTGTGGACGGACGCCGCAAAGTAATATCCGCGAACCGAGCTCTGTTACTGGCGGGCGGCTTGCTTGGAGGTGCAAAAATGTTGTTGCTGCTGGAGACAATGCATCTCTTGAATGTGTTACCATTATACAGATGGTGCTGCTCTCGCGAACGTAATAATTGATTCTATACAAAATCGAGGATCAATTTAGACACATTTATTATATTGTCTTTTAGTTCGGTTCCTGTTACAGCGACCTGTGGAGGAATTATACTTGTTAACTTTTTATTATGATTGGACCTCGTTAGTATATATAAATATATTATGCATGGGGATCAAACAGGTAAGTTTGTTGCCCCTCCCCTCTTAATCTCGATTCTATTGCATCTGTTCAACACACTTTAGTATAAGAAGATCGATAATAATATTTTCGTTAATAATAACAAGACTGACTCACTGTCATCGCAAACAATTTGTTGACAAAATAATGAAATTCTTTAATATACTGAGTACATTATGTAGCTTTAATTTACAAGGCAAAAAGATTAAGCATGCCGTATACTGTATACATATTTTACAGAGTGTACAGTACAGATTTATGTAGTTATGATACCGGTATATGAAGAGTGGGACAAAGTGAACGGTGAGATGCGTGTATACTGTCCCAAGTCCCAACTATATTTGACTAAAGCTGTACTACCAGTAAACGTAGTTGAAAGATAATTAATAGAAATTAAGAACAATTACTTCCATACTTTAATTCTTTAATCACGCTATAACGCATAATTTTTATTTTTCATCACAGGTACCGACCGTTTTAATGTCGTACAAAAATTTCAAGGCCTTCCTTATCTTCTTATGTAAATTTAATGTCTTCTGTGATGGCCTCATGTTTCGCGTACTTGATGCTAATGTGAAAACAACTGTGAGATAATATCCCGACAACATTTTGTGCCGTCATTCGAAAACAACCCGCGCACTGCCGTAACTTTTCTGTTTAGTGAATGGCATATTTGGCTGAAAGTGACATTTTTCTGAGAATTTAAACCACAGTAAAATTATATAAAATTGTTTGGATTGGAGATTATGTTCCTTGAACGTGAGAGTATTTGAATAATCACACATAAATATCGAAACTCGGTCTGAAAAAAATCCGAGAGAAGAGATTCCCATTTCATCATTTCTTGTTATGTGTCTGAAGATTAACTCAAACCCCTTCATAGAAAAAATGTCACCTCTCTGAAATTTTAGAATGATGCCGAGCACCTCATATCCAGAGAGAGAGAGAATGTGGCCGTGCCCAAAGACTATAACAGTGTACTGTACAGTATACATGGCGAGCGTGACCTGCGGACTGGTGTGGGCGTGACCATACCTCCGTGATCACGTGAATCTGTCGATCGTGTTGCCACTCGCAAGGTGTCTGGACTCCTTGTGTCCAATGCATGCGCGACATAAATAATAAATAGTGTTGATCATACCGCATTTGAATTTCATTAATTTCAGTTGAATGCAGAGTTATCACTCTGATCCTAAATTCATTATTAAGCCGGCATTACATGATACAATTTTTCTAATTATTGCATACAATTTTTGCTTACAAGAAAACTTAAACTCCATTTATTTGTATGGAGATGAAATTTTCTTGCATGCAAGGAAAAATTGTATGCAAAATTGTATCGTGTAATATACATATAGGCTTTAGGTATTATTATTCATTATTATTTATTATTATTTACCCTATTTGCTCTTATTTATACTATTAGGGGTTGAATTAAATTATTACGAATAGAATCGATTTGATTTATACATATATATTTTTTTGTTCGCGCTGTTTTGAATGCAACAGCAATCTATCATTGAGATAAGGAGTGCAAATGCATGCTTTTTCCCTCATTCGTGATATATGACCATGTTAGTTTTTATTAGTCTCCTCCACACCACACCAAGATGTATACTACTCCTGCACATGTTACAAGAAGTAACGGTCGAGCCAAGTAATAAACACGGCAGTAAAGAGCCCAATGGTGTGCTGCAGTTTCTGTAATAAAACCAAGTTAAATTTATTTGTATCTCCACCCGCGGGATGATAATATTTTAATGTTGCGTGGTGACCTCGCGGTGGGTTCAAACAAGAAGAAGGATGGGGCCGGGGCAGGCTCAAGTGGGGCCGCAATGTCGCGTCAGGACCGCGGGTACATCAGCAGGCGCTAGAGACTGAAAACAGACGCGCTTGGCACAGAAAAACGTGCATGATATGATGTGACCAAGAGGAGATGAGGTCAGGCTTTATCTATCTGGACCATAAGTAAAAATGGTACACCGTGGCCGGGGGATCTCATTTTTATATAACCACTTCGAAATGCCATGCATCATGTATTTTAATCTAAAGACAATATCTACAATAAATTATATATTATACATCTTGGATGTGATAATTGTAGGAGGAAGTTTATAAATTGATAATGGACAACCTGCATGAAAAATTTTTATTGCAGAAACGAATAAAGGGTACAAAATTATGCTACTCTGAATTTTTCCAGATTTTTTTGAGACCCAGAACTATTTTTAAATAATTATTGAAAGGGCGGACACACCCACTGGAGGCGTCAATAGGCGTCTGGTCCCTATCCTTTTCATTAAGGATTCAGGGGTGCCAACTTAACTTACAAAACTTTCAATAATTATTTAAAAATAGTTCTGGGTCTCAAAAAAATCTGGAAAAATTCAGAGTATAAGCATATTAATTTGATACCCTCTGTTCATTTCTGCAACAATTTTTTTTTCATGGAGGTTGCCCGCGTGTTTTTTTGTAATGTCGTCAACTGGTCATAAGTGAAAACTCATTTCACTATAAATTTCATATAGTGTACCTTTATAAAATCATTATGATAGGATATAAATAGGTATAAAGTGAATTATTTTTTTATACCTCTGATGTCTCTAAACTATAATATATTTCTATATAATATTAAATTATGTAAATATGTAATGTATGCAGCTGGTAAAGACTATCATTCGAAGTCTGTAATTATAATAATAGTGCACTTTATATTATTATTTGCAATGAATGTAATATATGAAATACGTATAGAATTATTTAAATTTGATACCACCAGGTGCTAAATTTTGACATTTATTTTCAACGTTAAAAGATTTTTATCAAAGCTCCTTATCATGCCGAAAGTACACGCAAGTGTCTGGTTTTGCATCTCATGGCTTTATGATTATTTTCTACATTTTTTCAAGCACGTACGGACGCTTGATCTATAAGTAGAGTTAATTAAATATAAAATCTTTCATCTCATTATCACCTCTCTTTGTGTGTGCCATGTTATCTGTATTCTATTAAGGCTGTTTATAAATGTTTTATATTATAGTCCGGGTATTTGGATCACCGCGGTCTTGCATCACCTGTTTGCCCACAGGTATGCTCTGCAGTAAAAAATAAATTCAAGAATGAACAAACACATAAGCTGTAAATAATACTGCTGCTCTAAGCGATGTATTTACATAGCCCATTTAAATATAAAACAAGGAATGGCATCTTTCTTATAAATGGATTTTATTATATTATTTTACATGGTGTATTTTAAAACGCTTGAGTACGTTTTTTCATCATCCACCCTGATGTGAATATATTTCAATCAAAATTACAATATTCAATAAGAATATTAATTTATATTAATTTGTCTATTTATTTCAAACAAGTATTAAACTTTGTATGAAGCGATAAAAAATTAACGAAATATCGTCCCAGCATGACCAAATTTTGTCTTTGGCATCAGGAACAATAGACTTTATATTGTATAATATAGAATCAAGTAAAAGTTTAAAATAATGTTAATATTGAATTACCTTCTTATAAATGAAAGACAAGAAATATGTACAGAACTTCTTGCCCATTACTTTTTGTAGCAATAATTTAGAGTTTTGGACGATCACTTTCAAGTCAAACATTTATTGTAACGACGAATCAGTGGTTTAAAAAGTAACAAGGTACAGACTTGGTCAAAATAATAACACAGAATCAAGCGCCTACCTAAATTATTGTCATCTATTTAAATAAATTAAGAATGTATTTTATTATATTGCTTGATTTTAGCAAAGATCTCCAAAATTCAATATATACATTAATATAAAATGTAACGGTCCGCTTCTTTTGTTGATAACTGATAAGAGATTTAATAGTAGACTGCTCCGTTATTGAATAAACGATGGTATAAGATAACATATTTAAAAAAAAAAAAAAAAAATCTAAAACCATTATACCAGTACCGATCAGAAACTAAGAAATGTCTATACACAGATCTTATGAGTGACATCGTATATGAAAGACGTTATTTGACATCGAGGTATTACTGAGAAAGCTATGAGGCATTTCAACTGACCTTCTCTGTACATCGTTGCCATCTTGCCGATAAGTTGTAAACAACTAGACACTTTTTAGTTTCCTACGGGTTATACATCACCGTATATAATATAGATAATATACTCCTGATTCAAACTGGTTGTTTTTTGAAATTGCCAGTGACATCATTTAGACTTACCATACATATTTTTTGATGCAGACTTATTTACACAAGGCGTCTGTTTGTTGGTGAGGATTGCTTGTAAATCAAGCTGGTGTACAGAAATAGCTCCATTTGTCACTTAACAGCCCCGCTTATACTCATCATGGTACTGTACGTGCAGCAGCCAACGGGATAAAAAACTAGTAATGATGATATATATCAGTGTGTGTGTGGCCACCGCTGTGTGAGAAAAGTCAGAAAAGTAACGTTATACTATTCATCTTATTCGTCTTTAATTATTTGATTTCATGCTATTCTAAACGTAATTAATTATATATTATATGATTTAAATAATGTAATTAATCGTTAACGATCAACGTCATGCGTATATTATAGTCTAACTTTTATATTTTTGTTCGTTAATTTTTAATTACAGGTATCAATGAAAACATAATATTATATAACAGTAACATATAATATTGTTCCAGTGTTGCTCAGATTTATATGCAGTTGCTGGGGTGGATAATTTTATTTTGAGTGCGGTGGCCGGCCGCGTGCACGGATGGGGAACAGACAGAAACCATGATGGCTTGAGTACACATAATGTGGTCACAACAATGTTCGGAACGTTGCCCTCCACTCTTTCTTGATGTCTCGATCATAATAATATTTTAGAAAATACACCAGTAAATTTGGACTATCGTATATTACTTCCTGCAAGAAAAATTAGAATATGTACAAATGTTACATACTGTATATTGTTAATTGTGCTTGCAACGGAGTATTGACCTCAATTTTTTTTTATTACAGAAATGGATAGAGGGTGCAAAGTTGTGCTACCCTGATTTTTTTCAGATTTTTTAGAGCCCGGGAACTATTTTTAAAAAATTATTGAAAGTTCTTTTTGTGACGTCAGGAGACGCCGCTTTAAGAAAAAAGATAGGACTTGCCGCCGCGTGACGTCAAAAAAAGGACTTTCAATAATTTTTTAAAAATACTTCCCAGGCTCTAAAAAATCTGAAAAAAAATCAGGGTAGCTTAACTTTTCACCCTCTATCCATTTCTGTAATAAAAAAAATTGAGGTCAATACTCGCATATCATCGATAATAGATAATAGTAGCTTTAAATCACTAACAGTTCTAATTGATGCTGATTATTATTTTTTAGCCAGATTAGCATTGCATGCTTTTGCTTGCAGTAGTGAGTAGATGAGTATATTATAGTATAGATATAGTTAGCGCTTCTTTTAATATCTTAATATGTGCATGTACCATGCATGCAAAGCATTTATGATGGGTATATAAAATTACATGTATTTAGAACTATATAAAAAGTCAGTACTGTATATGAGTTGAGAATAGAGGGAATGTTAAAAATATATAATAAAAAATTATTACATGATACATCAGGCCTTCAAAAATCTATATTGCACACTTCGACAAAATTTTACTTTACTTCAAAAAATTAAAACGAAACATCCTTGAAAGAAATTAAAAAAATATTGTTATGTACGTTTGGTGCCGTAAATACAGAGTTTTATATACTGTGCTGCTGCTGTGCTCATCTTTCCCATGCAGCTGCAAGGAAGGGTAAATTATACTGCATACACGTCGTATAGTAGTTAAATTATTATGAAACTTCTTTCAAAAAGCTGAAGGAGTATAGCAGGCCTTAACTGCTTCCTTTTATTTAGTCATCAAAAGATCTTAAAATATAATTATATATAATAATATATAATTTACATTTTATCATTAATTTTTCAAATCAAATTCAAAATGCAGACGGCATCATTTTGAGTTACTTACTTTATCGAAGTTAACGTGCAACTTTTACGTAACAACATGGAGGATATATGTGGACTAATTTGCCTGGTCGAGCCCTCTGATCCGCGTAGTCATCAGCTTGCATCAACAGTTTTATTAGCTGCTTTATTGTAATGCTTACGCACGGCATTTTCCTCATATGACCCAACTGCCGTCTGTTGGTGACGGGCGAGCGGAATTTCCTCGCCTCGTGAGCACCTGGGCAAGTCTGCATGATGGGAGCAGCCAGCACGACTTGAAGTTGGGAAATTTTTATTAATTTATTTTGAACTATAGACTTGCTAATTTGCTGTTAATCGTATACTTAAGGGATAGTCTTAAATATTTGTTTTTTTAGTTTTACGAGTTCTGCATGACCGGGGGGAAAAAAAAAACGTGCTGTTATTCATAAATTTATAAAGAGGGAGACGAAGCATACAGTGCGTATAGATACGCGCTGTCTCACTAAATTTGACAACGACTGTACACGTAACACTCCATTTGAATATTGAATAGAAATGTCCGTTCCGACTATATTTTAAATAAGTTTCTGACTCGACCATGTTAAAAATTTTAACATACGACAGATATTATAGAAAAAATCACAATACCGAAGAACAATAAAAACTTTTTTCTAATTTTTTTCTTTTCATTGCTCCTATCTTCTTAAGGTAGAGATAATATGTATCAGCTGGCCCAATGCTAAAAAAATCCCATTCACAAAAATTATGAAAAAAATTTAAAATGTTCTCCTCAACATCCCCTATCAGTAGGTAAAATATCAGGTATACAAAAACGAGCTAGTTTTCGAGTTATTAATTTTTAAAGTTGACTAATTTAACATGGAAGTTCCATTTTTCCATGTTAAATTAGAGAACTTTAAAAATTAATTACTCGAAAACTAGCTCGTTTTTGTATACCTGATTTTTTACCTACTGATAGGGGATGTAGAGGGGAACATTTTAAATTTTTTTCATAATTTTTATGAATGGGATTTTTTTAGCATTGGTCCAGCTGATACATATTATCTCTACCTTAACATTATTTGGCCCTCCACTTTCTCTTTTCTACCCCCTCTCACGCTAGAGACCCTATACCGCCTGCTTGTTATTCCCCCTTCCAACGGCTCACGTAAACATAAACAGCAAGCAACTGTATACAAATTTAGTCCTAAAAATCTGAGTTCTAAGTCATTTATTAATATAGAAATAAACATAACTTTGATAACTTACGCAGATGTTTTAGTATTATTTTTAAAAATTTGTCAAAAACAAAAAAACAAAACAATAGAAGAATTTCAATTATATTGGACGATTTACGAGATTCTAGTTTCTTCTTACTAACTTAATGTGCTATCAACTATCATATAAAATTCATACATCCATTATACCAAAAATTAATTGAAGATGATATAAATTTAACATTAGCATGTCGTGAATACAAAATGTATTGAGCAAGGAAGGTTAATACTCAGCCAGTTCTAAACATCTCGGTGCTGTTGGTATGTCATCTCTGCGTGGGAGGGCTCGTCACGCGGTGCTCACCTGGCAAGATCACGCCTCGGTGCCTCCCCTCCCCACCTGTCGTACTGCACCTTACTGTCTACTATATAGATGTTCCTCCAACTCCATGCACATCTGACTGACTCATCTTCCCCCTAAACAGCTTTGTGAGTTCCGATCTTATGTTGCATGAACTGAGTCATTCTTTTTACATCGTTATGATTTCCTTAATTACCTGTAATTATCAACATTGTTTTTCATTGATCATTGTTTTTGTTCATCTTGTTAGTCAAACCAAGAAACCGTGCTGATTGTATTTGCACGAATGACTTGACAAAGATATTGACAATATAAATTAACACGATTACAGGACATTTTTTAGCGGCTATCTGCTGTAAGCGTTTTCCGAGTATTGTATGAACTAAACTGGAATCTTGAATCATGCAGTCTGATTTATATTATAATAGTAGTGTATATAGCATAGCCCATGTCCCACCCATATAGTGAAATTCTCACTAAACGTATATATATATATATATATATATATATATATATATATATATATATATATATATATATAAATATATATATACTTTTGCAGCTCACGCAACGGTGATGCACACGCTGCAGAAAATTGCATAGTTTATAGTCACGTATATACAAAGTGCACTCTCCTATATCTGTCGCTTGCATGGTTGCGTCCGTTGTAACTTTATATAGACGTGTGACAGCTTCCTGTAATTTAGTGATAGCGTTTGCAATATCAAGTTGAATACGAGTACCCATGAATACGACGAGCATGGATTTATTTGCACTTTTATTTGCACTTTTATTTGCATGCCAGCATGATTGAGGTAAAATTATGTCTGCTGAGAAAGTTAAATAAATCATACTATAATAATATTTATAATAATATAATAATATATGTAATAATTTTTTTAGTTTTTAATCAAACCCTATTGGGTACTTCTATTTACTAATTACATACTACTTTGAAACCCCAAACCTTCCGAAACCCTAACTTGAGCGTTTCGCGGGCTCTTCTGGAACGAGGGCGGCCACGGCCTTGCAAATCCATCTCGGCATTTGCCTGCGGCTGAGGGAAACGTGGAAACCTCAGCCAGGATGGACGCTACAGCTTTTGTCAATGAACCGGAAGTGCAATGGTCCAAAGCCAGGGGAACCACATAGTGGAAAAGCGCAACGTTTTACCCCTGGGTGGAAAACGTGGTTTTTGTTGAAAATGGTCACCCATCCAACTACTAACCACGCGCGGCGTTGCTTGACTTCGGTGATCTGCGAGACCCGGTCAAGCGCACTGCGCCACACCTCCCACATATGTAATAATATATAGAAGAATAGTTTTTGCTAACAAATAACAATAAAAAACTGTATACTGCTGCCACTTTATCTAGGAATGCTATGTATAAGTGTTGATAATACCGCGGCGTATATATAATATTATTTCAGTGGGAAATCATCAAGTATTATCCCCGTTACCAGACAGATGACGTCGTCACGGTGATCGCAATGACTTATGTCATACCACCGTCTTCTTTCATGTAGGCTCGTAGATATCAGGTGACGTTTAATCCATCTAAGTTACCTGCCAGCCGCGCTAGAAAGAGCGTGTCACGCCGCTGCTCTGGTTTCACGGCAAGCTGCAATGCACGAATGCAGCTCCAGTTGTCGACCACGCCCCCTTCCACCTTGCAGTGCTAATGAGAAGACTTAATTAGAGGAAAAGGACTAGCGTTTTACGTTTACTAAAAATAGTATAGAAAATTATTAATATTACTATGCATTGTGATAATTTTCATAATCATTGAAGTTATGAAGGGTCCATGTTAAATTAGTCAACTTTAAAAATTCATAACTCAAAAACTAGATCGTATTTGTATACCTGATATTTTAGCTACTGATAGGGGGTGTAGAGGAGAACATTTTAAATTTTTTCAGAATTTTTGTGTGAGGGATTTTTTTTAGCATTGGTGGCGTTACCTTACCCTTAAGACTTTGTGAATGCCCCTTATGATATTTTAATTAAAAACAATTTTATAATTGGGTTTGTAATTTCAGCAATGCATAAAATTATTTATCTTCTGGAACTGTAAGATGCAAAGATATTTTTTATTTTAGTGTCTGAGGCGCATGCAGTTTGAGACTATTAAGTAAACATGAGCTTATATTATAATTACAGTTATTATAATGGTATTATTTTAATACAGCTTTCAAAGAGTTATGATAAACACTTGCAAATTTATTTAGTTTCAAACAATATTAATTTATTGTAGTTATTATTATAATTTATGTAGTTATTAATATTTATTAATAACTACATGGGAAGTTATTAATAATGAATGTTCTGTACAATCAAAACAACACATATTTGTTAATGAAATTATTAAGGATGATATAGTAATTAATAACCCACATGATATTGCTGTTCAATATAATAATTTTTTTGTTAAAACCGTTAAAAATTTAGTCCAAGAAAAATTTAAGGATCCTCTATCTCAACCTAAAACTAATAATAAAAATATTAATAATCCTAAATTTAATATTGAATACACAACAGAAAAAAAAATATTGAAAATTATAAAATCATTACCTAATAAAAATGCAGCAGGACCAGATGAAATTCCATATACTCTAGTTAAATATTGTGACGCTCTATTTGCTGCTCCATTATGCTATCTAATTAATGAGTCTATTAAAAATGGAATTTATCCTAAACAATTGAAAATTTCTAAAGTTATACCCTTACATAAAAATGGTTGTAAAAAAAACATATCAAATTATAGACCCATTTCGTTACAATCAGTTTTTTCTAAAATATTTGAAAAAGTTATACAGCCTCAGTTAAATGAATTTAGAAAATCAAACAATTTAATAAGTGAATGTCAACATGGCTTTGTTGAAGGTAAATCAACAACAACTGCATGTTTTGATTTCTTAAAACCTCTATATAATAATGTTGAGAGCAATATTCAAAGCCTTGGTTTATTTTTTGATATGCATAAAGCTTTTGATGCTTTAAATCATGAAATTATTATTACAAAATTAGATAAATTGGGTTGTGAAGAAAATGTTTTAAATTTATTTAGGTCATATTTAGCAGAAAGAAAGCAATATGTTGAGATAACTTACAAAGATGAAAATGACATTAATCAAACTGTAAAATCTCCGGAATTAAGTGTAGAGTTGGGGGTTCCACAAGGTGCGGGACTATCTCCTGATTTATATGGAATTGCAACAGATGATTTAGAAAACAAATTGCCTGGTGTTGTTTTAGTTAAGTATGCTGATGATAAAAGTGTAATTATATCGGCAAACAAGCATGAAAATTTAATTGAAAAAGCAAATAGTACAATTGAAAAATTTGAAGCTTGGTGTAATGAAACTAGACTTATGATTAATCCAAACAAAACTAAATACATGCAATTTCACAGTGATTATAAGGAGCCGGAGAGTAGCTTACTTTTAAAAATTGACAATACAATAATTCATCGAACTGAGGACATCAAATTTCTTGGACTAAATATTCAGGAAAACCTAAAATGGAATGTTCACGTTGCTCAGATAAGCAAAAAACTTAATTCTGCAAATTTTGTACTCTTTTCTGTTAAAAATTCTGTGTCTCTAGAAACGCTGTTAACAATTTACTATGCATATGCTTATCCTCATCTTTCAGCTAATATTATATTTTGGGGAACCACGGAGAGTAATATTAGAAATGTTTTTGTACTTCAAAAAAGGTCAGTTAGAACAATTAAAAATTTGAAGCCAAGAGAGTCCTGCAAAACCCATTTTGTATCTTTGGGGCTGATGACGTTACCTTCTATATATATTTTTAATTGTATTATGTACAAGAGAAAACATCCAAATTTGTATGATGTATTTCATGATGTTCACCCATATAATACAAGAAACAGTTGTAAAGTTGTTATACCAAACCATAGTAAATCAAGCACAGAAAAGAGCTCATATTATCAAACAGCTAAATTTTATGATCAACTTCCTAGTCTTTTAAGAAATATAAAAAATGAAACCCTTTTTAAGAATTTGTTAAAAAAAGTGTTAGTATGTAAAGAGTATTATGAAGTAAATAATTTTTTTAAAAATGAATTTAAAATAACAGAAAAAGATATATTGCGTCACACCTCTAAAAAGAATATAAGTATGTACTCATAATGCATAAATTTACTTGTTATATAATTTATATTTAAATAAAGGGTCCATTATATGTGTTGTAAATCTGTTACTTGTTTCAGTTTGCTTAAAAGATTGTAGTGTACTTGACGAGACTGATTTATCCATGTGACTTTGTTTTTATGTTATAGTATTAAATTTTTGTATTGACATGACTAATGTTGTACTGTGACAAATTTTTTGGTCACTGTATGTACCACCTGTGGTCGAATAAATTATTCTATTCTATTCTATTCTATTACAAATTAACGTATTCTACGGTAAAAACTCTAGAATGACGTAAATTACCCCCCCCCCCTTCATACAATTTGACTATTCTTCTATCACTTACAAAGTGTTTGGCGGTAGAGTTGCAGATTTACAGTTTGTTGGAAGGCGAAGAAAACAGCTTGTCTAGCCAGAACCAAAAATAAAGTTAGTTCTCCACTCGTTATAAGAAACACCAACATGGGTTACGTACTGTAGAGACGATGGAGCGTGTCGAACGAGGTACGTGCTTGCTTGCCTCTATTTCTCGCGTGGTTTGTATTTGCTGAGATCGAGTTTCTCTCAGACAGCCCGTCTGCAGCTCTTCACTTCCTGGCTGCTGCTGCAGTTTCCCCCGTCGTCTGTCTACATCCCTAGTTCACACTGATGTACTGAAGGCTCATTGTCCCATTCTTACAGGGGTGAGTTGTGACCTTGCAGGTGATATTACTTCGGTGGCTCTTCCTGCTCGAGGCATAGCGCACTTCTAGCGATACTGCTGCTGCTGCTGCTGTCCGCCACACTCGGGCCCGCACGGTCTGGTGGAGACTGGAGTAGTTGTTTATAACTTTTGTATCATAAAGTTTTGTAACTACTTAGATTGTATATTTATGTGGTTGATTGCTTATACTTTTCTAGATATGAGAATCAAGACGTTTCCCCTGACTGCTTTTGTTGCGCAGTATAATAATTTACGTAGTATAATAATTTACGTAGTATAAATTTGTAAATTTTGAAGGGTAGCAAAACATTATATCCGAACCATAAAGATTTAACCCTCTCCTTATGGAACTTATGCTATTCAGGGGTACGCCTTTTTGAATCCGATAGTAACATTAGTAGTATAAATAGGGATCGAGGGGAAAGGAGAGGGGGAATACCCAAACATGATGATCGATGACGATTGAATCCTGCATTTATATTTTTTTTTTATTCAAATTTTCGAGATTTTAGAATTTTTCGTGTTACTTCATAATCATAGTCGTTTGTCTTTACGTTCGTCAGTACTGTACTACCCGTATGAGAAACAAGATCCCCTGTGAATATTCACTGCATATTAATTAAATCTTCACGATACCGGCTAGTTCCGGGAGTATAATAAATACTATATATTATTAGATTTAGAGAGATGTAACCAAATATAATAATGTATTCATTGCATGCGTCTAGTTTTATTGTGGTTGTAAGAAACATGTTGTAACATGTGTCTATATTTTTAAAAATAAAAAGCAATACTTTTCTCATCCATTATTCATTAAAAATTCTAAATGACGCAATGCTGCTGTATCTATATATATATTATTATTTATAAGATAGACTACATGCATGTATAGTATTATAGTGTGAGTGATATTATACAGTACAATTTAAATTAAGTTCTTTAGTTTTGATTATAGAAAAATAATCTCTATTCGAGGTCAAATTGGATCCTTCACCCTGCTGATATTATCTGTCTATATCTGTACATTTGCATGTAGACGACAACTCGTACTGTGGTCTACGTCATACGTCTGCTTGCGTGTGTGGTACCCAATTGAGCTCGCTGCTTGCGGGCAGCTGCGGCAAGCGTTCTTCCCAGCCCTCCCCCGGTCATCTTTGTCTGACCTCTGACCTTCTCTGAAAACTGTGACCTGCCCAAGATCGCTTTATTGCACCATTTCCGTCAGAAACTGGTTTGATGCATGCGAGATTCACCGTGGGCCGGAACTAAAACGAGGTGTTTGTGGACACCATAATCAAGAAGAGAGATTTATTATTATATATAGTAAGAGAATAGCGTGCGTGACCACACTATACTCATTTTCAGGATGTGTGACTTGTTTTTATTACTTTATTCCTTAATTTATAGCTCTATTTAAAAACAAAAAAGTAAATTGCTTTAAATTGTTTTAGTTTACTGGCGTTCTTATAATAGTATAACAATAAATTACGTAAGATCCTGCTTAGAGAAGCAAATAAACTGTGACAGAAAGTGAAGTTAAATGGGAATAGCACGTTAATTAATAAAACTATAATAAGCTCTCACTTTCTTGTGTTACGGGATTTTGAGGAAAAAGGAATCCAAAAAGGTTAAAATTTTACCCAACACGTTTATGATAAAACACTCCGTATAAAAAAGTTCATTAAATTTGCTCTTTTTTGCACAAAGTATGAATCGTCGTGAATACCAAACATATTAAAGTCTGTGTGTACTTAAAACAACTGAAATAATTAACTAGCCAACTTTTTTTCTCATAAACTACTTAAAATGCCTATTTACTTTTCTAAGTTGAAATTATAAATTACACAAAGTGCAATTATATGTAATTACAGTATATAATACACTATATTACAACAAATATAATGGGATATAAATGCAAACTATGAATGTAACTATATACCATTTCAATATGATTTTTTAAAATTAATTTATTTAGATATACTTAAACGTATTGATTTTTTTTCAGACTTTACCTAATTATAGTTTTATATAACCTGATGGTATAAATTTATAAATTAAATTGATGATTTAAAATATTTAAATGCTGCATTGTACATCGGTTAGACGGTGAATATTGTATGTAATACATGGAAAATGTTATTGAATAGATTCTCTATATTAATATGAATATTTCACGTTGTCACAAATATCTTGCTTCAAAGAAGGGTTAATATACGACAGCTCTGTCAGCTCTGAAAGCTATTTCCATATTGATGTCGTTATCATCTTGTGCGACAAAAGCTGCCATACTTTCACCTGCTTATCAGAGATCTAAATACTTAAAGATTATTTAAACATTTCCTATAAGCTTTATATGATACACATAATACACAATGCTTTCAATTCTGACTGTAATATTCTGTTGTTTCAGGTGACCTCCAATGAGCGGCGGATGAGTGGGTTGGCGTTGTTCAGCACCAAGCAGCAGCAGCAGCAGCACTGTGAGGAGGTTCCAGGCTCACCCTCCGCCTCGCGTCGCTGCCCCGTGCTGCATTTCCCACCACCCCCACCGTACCCACCCGATGCGCCCTTCAGTCCTTCGAGTGGCGCCCCCAGCCCGGCACGACGCCGGCACGCGCCGCCCCCACCCCCCAGCATGAGTGCACACCAAGACTACGCGTACGCGTACCACGAGTGTGGTGGTGAGCAGCGGCGCTCTCGTCATAACTACATCACCACTTACGGGGTTGAGGAGAACATCTACGAGGAAATTGCAGACGCTCGTGGTGCCTTCGAGAACCCGTACGACTTTGCGGAGCGCTGTACTCCTCGTTACAAGGGTAGTGCGGCCAGGTACCGCGCCCTCGGTAGGGCCCTCAGTGAAGAGGATTCTTGCTACAAGGAGGCCGGTAGTCAGCAGTACCGGCCGCTCGGTCGGGCCGTCAGTGAGGAGGTGCGACAGGTGCAGCGAGGTCACCAAAGGGTCCTGGGCCAGCTGGACCTCGCCATGGAGGCACTCATCATGCCTGGATCAGATCCTGACACAGCGGAGCAGGACGCCGAGCCAGATGATGAGGTGAGGACTAAGGGGTCATGGAAGAGCGTCAAAATGACACTAGAAAAATAACATGGTGGTTAAAGCTGTAAATAAGTAACCTGGATGATTAAAGCCTTCAATGGAGTATTGTCCTCAATTTTTTTATTGCAGAAATGGATAGAGCGTGCAAAGTTATGCTACCCTGATTTTTTTCAGATTTTTTAGACCCGGGAAGTATTTTTAAAAAATTATTGAAAGTCCTTTTTGTGACGTCACGCGGTGGCAAGTCCTATATATCTTTTTCTTAAGAAGCGGCGCCTCGTGACGTCACAAAAATAACTTAAAAATAATTTTTTAAAAATAGTTCCCGGACTCTAAAAAATCAGGGTAGCATAACTTTGCACCCTCTATCCATTTCTGCAATAAAAAAAATTGAGGTCAATACTCGATTGATATTATATTTTAACAAGTAAACTCGACACTTGGTAATGCTTTATCTTTCTGTTTGAATTAATAATTTATATTATAATTATGATGCTTAAAGCCTTGTATGCATCACAGTATATAATAAATTACTTTACATTTTTTTATTGAATATGTAACTATTTGATATTGTTTCTATTTAGTGCTTAAATTTGTACCAAATTTCAATACTAAATCTGCGTGGGTATATATGGTACTAAAAATATCCAGTTTTAATTTTCAAAGTTTTTTTGGAATACCCGGCCCCTTATTAATATGTAACGTGTCATACCATTCGTACCTTTTGCTGCAAATTATAATGTTAATAAATATGTAAGCTGGTAAATATAAATTGCTTACTATCTTGCAATGTATACTGCTTAGTAAAATTTAACAGAACTTGCACCAGTAAATTTTAGTACTATTTTTAAAATGAGTGGAACATTGTTTTTGCATGTATTTTGATTCTATTGTTTTGAACAAAATGTAATAATTTTGTAGCATGTTATGTTTGACCGACTGGACTTGCAGGTGGGCCCCACGGACGAGCTGCTGACGCCGGACTCTGGCTTCCACTCGGGGTCGGGCTACGCGTTGGGATGGCGCGGGGCCTGTTCTGGTGCGGGCTCTCTGCCCCCACCCTCACGAGACTCGCCGACCACGCCACAAGCACACCGTCGTTCTCGCAGCCTCCGTGAGGAGATCGGACTGTTCGCCAAACGAGGCTGGAAGTTCCCCTCCTTCAGCAAGGGTGAGTACCTTCGCCTCCTTCAATCTTGGCCGTGTAGTGGGAAGAAATATCATATTTGTATACACAAAAAATCGATGGTATATAGAATGAATGGTTTCAGCAACGCTGTTTTATTATTAACTTCGTTTTCCGGGGCAAAAACATAAAACTCTTGTGAAATTAGTCATGGAAATTAAATTCTGTACTCCATTCCTTTTTTTAATGCATGCTGCGAGTAGATATTTATATTTTTATTGTTTTTTTTTTTTTTTTTTCTCTTAACGTAACCCATATTTAAGCAAGTGACGTGACAGTATAATAGTGACCCGACCGACATTGCAGAATTTTTTGGGTCCCTTCGGCTATGATCAATCAGTCCAGCCCAAAATTTGTTTAGTTGAGACTGAGTGAACCATAGAAACTTCACTCAAGATGGTCGGTAAATGATGCCATCAATCAGCTCCTGCATGCAATATTCGATAATCTTTAGATTCCTTATAACCACAATATTATAGCTATAATTAAATATTATGGAACAATCGGGAGGAGACTAACAAAACACAATATTAATAATCTGATATTCTACTTATGGTTTATTCGTTGTTTTTATTATATTTTTTATTTTTCGTAATTTCTTCTGATGAATTAAAACCACAAGGGAAGAAAATTTATACGAAATATTATTATACTGTGCATGACATTATATTGGATTTTGCACGAAAGAAATTTAACCTTCAACGTTTAATCTTCCAAGTTTTTAGTTTTTTTTTTTTTTTTTTTTTTTTTCAAGTATTACAACCCTAAGCAGTAAACTGTGGAGGCCCTCGAATGCCAACGTGCGGTGGTGAATGTGCTTGTATAGTATTCTGGAAACTGAGTTCTTATCTCCAGAGAGCTGTAACACAATGCTGACATAGATAGTTTAAGTTTTGGAGCTCTCTCAAACACGCGCCTACAAAGATGGTGACGCCCTGACAAGCTACGTCGTCGTATCATAATACTACAACCTCCCGTGTGGTTATGTTTTATAATTATTGTACCGTCGAGGCCATTTGAAATGATGTCTTACAATATAAACCAAAGATGATGACAATAGCATGGGATTAGGGTTCAAAGCAGATAAACAAAAATTCAAATTTACCATGAGTTGATGGTATAATGTAATTTGAGCATTATTTATAAATGTTGCTTTGAAAGTGTAATATAATATAGAAAACATGGGTGGAGACAATAAAATATAATCTGTATTGTTGATTCTGGTGGTTTAATTTTGAAGTAAAAAGAATAATATTATACTCTTTAAATGTCTATAATTTTAGAAATGTTTTTTTTATGATGCAATAGTGTTTTTTCTCATTACTTCTTTTTAAATAAGCTTGATCTATTCAACCTTGCCTTTTTATTTAAATGTAAAAATTACCATTCTCCGAGAATTATTAAACAATCACTCACCAGTGTAAAAGCTCCACTCGGAAATTGCAGTTCTCATCTTGTGCATATTACGTTGATGCGGTGAACTCGGGCAGCTGCTACCACGGGGCGGAAGCGGAGGCTCGGGTCACCACCATCCAGCTGGGGGTCCCTGAGAAGTACCTTACCGCTCCACTCCCGCAATAACAATGTTTTGACTATACCTGCTGATTGCTTGTTCAGCCGTCAAGGTAACACCAAAGTGACTTGCGTCACTTGTACTCCATACGCGTGCTTGTAGTAATGAGTATTGTAATATAAAAGCTATATTCCCTACAGCAAGACATGCCAAACGAGAGTAGTGTTCAAGATTCCTATAGGAGTAGTTAGTAGACTATTAGATGAAAAATTGTCAGTTTAATGTGTCGCCGCGCTTCGTGTGTCACAGGGGCTGATACGCAACCCGCCTAGCTCGGACGAGTAACAAGTTGCAGCACTACCCGGCGTTATGTTAATGCAAAACCGTGGGAACATCAGACGAGCGTAAATTACTGAGAGCTGCCGCCTTTTTCTTATGTGAATCTATGAAAAACAGGAGATTTAATTTTTAATATACAGATTGCAATATGAGATTGACCACATGTTTGTACTTTTATAACATAATGAATTTAACGTCATGCAGTCTAACAAGAAAAAAAAAAAAAAAAAAACTCATCTCTTTTAAATATCTTATTATAACTTCTTGGAAAGGTTTATAATAATTATATTAAAAGTGTGTGTAATTTAAATTCGTTTTTAATTATGTATATTTTTAACTAGAGCATTCATATTTATTATTTTTTATTTACGTGTATTTAAGGAAAAAACGATGCTTATATTTATCTCCCATTTTGACATGAATTAAAAACTTTTTATTTCTGAACTCTTTTTTTTGTACATATTTTTAGCTAGAATACTATAATCGAGGTTAGCCATGACTTAAATTAACATTAAATACTGAATGATCATATCATGCACTGTCTTTTTTTTTTTCATTCGCGGTCTTCTCTCGTTAGGCCGAACAATTGATGGGCATTTTGCATTAGCCTTATTTTACAAAGAGTTCTGTCAGTATATAATTCCAATATAATTCCAATAATACAAAATATCCAGTCACGAAAACGATAACTCAACTCTCAAGCTTTGGTGCGTGCGACTGATGCATGGTATTTTTTTTTTGTTGATTAAATTTTTTACCTGCTACCTAATATTTAGTAAGATGGTTACTTATACTTATGCATTATAAGATAGCACGAATATCCCACTACTTGTTTCTAGTTATACCAGTTTATTTTTAGCTTTTTCATTTTAATTTTTTGTGATGAACCATTTTTTCTTGTGTCTGTCGTGTCCGCTAAGCTGTGGTGACGTATTTGTTAAAAATGCCGAGAGATGGCTCTTGTGGTGCGATGAACGGCTCTGCTGTGGCTTTTACAAGGCCGAGGAGCCTGGAATGGTGCTGATGGTGCACGAGCACGAAGCAGCTGGGGAAAAGATGTTGCGAGGTTGGGGGCGGTGCACCCGCTGACAGCCACGGAGAACGGGTTCTTTCTTATCCCCGTACATTCCTCAGCTCTCGCCCCGAGCTATCATGTTGACCTGCCCTCTCGCTGCTTCACATGCAGAGATTGCAGACATCCCAGTGAGCTTGAGGAACACTGCAATGGATATACTGACTTTTTTCTTATCTATATCAATATTCAATAATATAAGAATCTGGTCCCCGGCCGGGGTCATCCAGTCCCATGTAGTTCTGAGGAAAATAATTAAACAAAAACCAATAAAAATAGATATTATTATATTTGTATTTATTTATTGCACATATAGAACCGTAAGGTAAAAAATGCATGTTTACAATATTTTAGTATTGCAATACCTATAAAAAGAAACATAAAAATTAAAACATATTATCATCAGTTTTATATTATTATTACAATTACAATCATACATATTATATAGAGTATTATCTAGTCAGTCCACAATACCTGAGAAATAAAAATTTTATATAAAAAAAAAACAAAAAAAATTTAGAAAAGATCTGAAACTATAAATATATTATAATATTATAAGTCTATTAGGCTACTAGCTGTTAAAATTATCTATGACGTATATAATGCCTTCTCTGACAGTACATTTGTCTGTATACCTTTTAGTTTATATACTGTATTAAAAAAAAATTGTTATCGCAATTTAATCAACAATTTCTATAATCTCATTTTTTTAATGTATGATTACAATCAATCGTGTTGATGATTGTTTTTTTTACAGTCATTGATTTTTTTTTTCACTCTCGCTGCACGCTCTGTTCATTTTATAAAATAAATTTTAATGCGGAAATCCGTATTCTGACGAGACTAATAAAAAGTCTCGCTCTTAATTGTGTCGGGCGGGCGGTGTGATAAGGTGACAACTTTACACGCGCCCTCCCAAAATCTTTTAGTTATAGTCACCAAGATTGAATTTAGGGGATACATCAACCGAAACCATCCCATCGTAGCATTCAATTGCTATATTCCTTTGGCTCGTATTGTGAATGTGAGTCTTTTGAGACAAATTGATCTGCTACGTGATGAGCATGTGAAATTATTTATAGATCTGATGTTGAATTGAAGAGCATCCCCACATAATGTTAAATTGGTGCCAAAATTTTCAAAGTTTTTTTTTTGTTATTTTAGCGACGTATCAAGCTGGATTTCATGATCTAGTACTACAGTAGCTTGGCTGGAAGAGGAGGAGCAGGAGGCTCGTGTTTATTGCGCGGCGTGTCTATGTTGCTCGCGGCGCCGGCCCGCCGTGAGTCACAGCCGACCAACAATAAGCGGAGGCCTTGAAGCGGACAAAGAATAGATTGGAATAAAAAAATTACTGATGGTAGTATAAAAAAATTTATATATAGGGCTAAGTAGTAGATAGAGAAAAAAAAATAAAAAAAAGAAGATAGTTTCTCATCATGTTCATCATAACAGCCAGTGTTTGGGGAACATCGAGCTATAACATGAACTTGTAAGACGTCGTCGCTTGTTCTCCATTACTAATTTCTTCTGGTCGCACAGTGACGTCATCACCCCATATACACCATACATGTATGTAGTAAATGATATATTATGGTGTACCCATGCTTATACGTACTGTACCCACATATATAGCTATAGCGGTGGTGCCAAGCTGCCAGATGGCGGGAGCACGTGGTTCTCGCTATGTAGAGTGCAGCATATAGAAGTTTCTGAAAACGTCACCTGCTTTTTTTTAATTATAATTTTATTTAGTCAAGAAATATGGCAATTCATGTAAAAATAAAATTGTTCATGCATGCAGCTCTCATGATAGTATTGATAATCAGCATGCTGAGACAGCTGAGATAAAGATTTTGTTGGAAACTTTGTACCAATATCATGTTTCTTAATTACATGATCTTTTCGCTTGAATGTTTTGTACTCTAGGCAGTAGCTTATTTTGTTACCAACTACTAGCATTAAATTTTGAATAAAATTAGAATGAAATTTTGTTGCCGTGGGCGTAGACGGTCTGAATTTTATCCCAGCCCAGTTTTTGTGGGCTTTGTCACTGACAATGACACGTGATGTAATTTTACCGATGGCCAGACTGGCTGATGAGTTCTGCATACCTCCCATGCACAAATTTTGTAAAATCGATATAATATTCCTCTTATTAAGCAAATGATCTGTCGAGGATAACGTTTCGATCAGATGTCTCGCGCTTAGTCACATTAAAGTATTCTTTGCATATAAAGAATTAAAATGTGAATAACATAGTATGATAGTGTGCTATGGTGAGATATTGGTCTAGACAAACATGACCCCCGTATTTTTTACGTTTACCACCATGGTCATGCATGCACACTCCCACACGTCTTGACACCGCCTTGAAACAGCACTGAGAGCTTTGTCTTCAAATGTGCACACATCATCCATCATAAGTCACTGAAACATAATAATACATACATTTATTACGCCAGTTATAAACTTGTTTTTAATCATAATATTTTACAAATCAATATAATGGATATTATAACGATACAACGGAAAGTTTTATTATATATATATGTAAGATATATCTTTGGATAATTTCATAATAAAAAGCCTTATGTACGATGAGCGGTATATGATTAAGTCCTTCAGTCATGGTACTAACCGAGACAAGCACATGTTTAATAAGAAGGACAAAGAAATAGACCAAGATGCATCGGAAGTAATATTTTTGTACGCAGTCTGCTGTATTTCCCTCATTGCAGGTGTACTTGTATAAGCAGGTGACTGTGGTGTAACATCAGGTATAATATTGTGGGTGACGTCATCGTACACTTGATGACATCCAGATAACCTTCTGCCACAAGTTGCTCAACAAGATTAATACACGTATAATGTTTAATTGTAATTTATTATTTTTATATGAAAAAAATGTCCAAGCTTACATCGTTATAAAATGGAATTTATTTATTATCTATCCACTGTTGAGGATTAATCTTGTATATTTATATATGGATTCTATATCTAGCAGAATATAATTACTATCCATCTATCCATCCAAGGTTGCCTAAATAGAATGGATTCAATAGAACATTGTATATTTGTATATTATAGCCAAAAGCTATATAACGAAACAGATCTCCACAAGTTGATGATTTAAGACGCACAAAGAATGCTGTCCAGAGCAGTATATAAAAATAAATATTTTGATGTTAAATCAAGGTTTTTAGTGAAGATGACGGTCTATGGGGTGGCTGTAGAGAAGTAAACTGCTTTGAGACTTCAGTTGCAAAACCAACACGTGCGTACATATAATTATAAAAGTCACGTAAAATGCAAAACATAATAATAAGTTTTCTCTCACTGCAACAAAAAATCCAAGATTTTGATTTTTCACTTAATTTCTAGTGCTAAAATTGCATTGATTCTAATTTTGTAATATATATGAATATGCGGGTAAATAATATAAATACACAATTAATCAGATGATAATTTATTAAAATTTCCTTTTGTTACCT
Source organism: Siphlonurus alternatus (assembly GCA_949825025.1). Lineage (NCBI taxonomy): Eukaryota > Metazoa > Arthropoda > Insecta > Ephemeroptera > Siphlonuridae > Siphlonurus > Siphlonurus alternatus. The sequence continues at coordinate 40,005,043 of OX463780.1, forward strand.
GTACAGAAGGTTCATTTGATTAATGAATCGACTGTGCACGAACAGCAGACCTTTTGTCAACCTCTATATACACGGGAATTTTTCATTGGGACATGCGTAATCTAATCGACGACTAGTGGCGCATTTTTAATTTGCAGAAAATCTGAAAATTGAGAGCTTCTTCTCTCTGTTTTTGCATGGCAATGCACCTTGTTGAGACTATAATATATAGCTCAATATCAGATCTGAGATCTCATAACAAGTCATTGCCGTAAGCAAAGAACTGACCGACACTTTGTTCTCCATCCTGAGGCCATTAATTGTTCTCCAATTTTCTCTGTTCTCCAGTAAAAGAATTTAGTTCACTTCTGGTATCTTACTGCATGTGATAGTACACCCCGCAGTGACGCGGCCCAGATATTACATCAACTTTTAATAGCCGTAAGCGACCTGGACACACCTTGTTCTCCAACAACAGTGCCTCAAATTCAAGATTCTATACCGGAAGTAGCTGAAAATACAAGGTTGTTTATCTATTTTTATTTATTTTTTCAGTTTAATGTTTACATCAATTTTTCCAAATTTGATCTTTAATTACGTATATATATGAAAATTGAAATATCCGGAAATTTCATACTTCCCGTGATAACGTTTGACTTTGAGCACTGTAGTTGATGTTTCTCGGAGCTAATGAATAAATGCGTTATATAGAAAGAGCGCGCGGGCGAGAGTGATGCCTCATCTCAATATAACCGTGAGCTCATGCACCTGTGTAACGTGATCCCCCAGCCTCGGTGACGTTGACTGGAGGAGTGTACTTTGTCTCCATCTCCACGATGAGCTGCCAATTATTTTTTATTTATTTTATTTGCTATGTTTTTTTTTTTTTTTCATTTAGTTTAAAAAATTTCCTTCTTTGTTTCTTTAACAAATTTCTTGGTATTGAAAAAATTAAGAATACAGTGTACGTGAATAAGATTGATAAAAAAAAGTATGGACAAAAAAAAAATTTAAAAAAAAAATCATTTACCTCTATAAAATATTTATTGGATTAAAACATTCAAAACTGAATTGAGTAACTAAGTAATTAAAGTTTCGTTAATTCGTATTGATGGAGATCGCATTGCATGTGTGCAGTGCGAGAGCTCGTAAAATGACGTATTATTGGTATTATATCTGATAAAGCCATAGAGCGCGACCGCGGCTCCCCTCTGCTTGCTTCATTTAGCGGCAATGACACTTGTTGCATGCGGGTCCCCCGCCCCCCACCCTGTCGCCCCCTCTCAACGTTGCGCTAAACCGTTGATCCACAGAGATCGTTTGCTCGCTTCTACCGGAAGCCGCCTGAGGGGGTGGCAGTCAGGTACACAACAAGGTAGGGGTTACAAGCGCGCAGGTAAAAGCTCACCTGCCGATCGAACTACAGTGCGCAGGCGCGGCCGGGCTGCTAGCTATAGCTGGCATCTCCTCTCAACACCGCGGCGGCCGCTCTGCTCTGTGACTGCTGCTGGTATATTATTATTGTTGGCGCTTGACGGTGCGTGGTGCGGTTGCCATGGGAGCGGTGACGGACAAGCGAGCGTTCTAGACAAAAGTATTGGAGGCATCTGTGAGTGAGTGTGTGTGTGTGTGTTGAGCCTCCCAGCCTCCGCCCTGGCTAGCGCTGGAGCCAGCACTTACGATCTGCTACTTGCCGCGCGCTCCCCCGCCACAGTCGCGTCTCAGCTGCCACCAGCAGACGGCCATGTCACGGCGAGGCGCACGGAGGTGGCAGGCATGCACGCTAGTGACGAGGACGCCGCCGTGGTGCTGATCAAGTGTAAGTCCCCCCCCCCCCCCATTCCTCCTCTTCTCCCCCCCCCCCCAGATTGAGTGTCCCCCCCCACCTCCTCAAGTGCTGGAGCAAGTGCAAGATCATACAGGCAGGTGGCGCCAACACCGTCGCTGCCTCGTCTTAATCATGCTTCAGACGTGATCCATTGTGCCATTGTGAAAGTGCGTGTGATGAAGGTGTCACGTCGTTATCACTAGTGTTGCTCATCTATATTAATTAATCAAACAAACGCAATTCTGGCTTGCGTTCAATTGGAATCAGGCAAGTTGTGCTCATACTTGGGTGTTGTTGTGATTGTATTTAAATTCAGAGTAGGTCATTGGTAAATGATGCTGGAATGATCATTTGCTAGTTTGCTACTGCGTTGGCAAATTGCCAATATTATCACTTCACTGTGACGCGGCGTTCTAAATGGACTCTGCTGGGATTTAAGTCGTTATAGTCGCAGCTCTAATGAGATGTCGTGTCGTGCGTGAGCAAACACTGCGGATATAGTGTAATCCACTGAGTCTGGTTCTTCATATAGTGTGGCTGACCGGGTGTGGGACTCGATATAGTGGGTCCCACGGTAGCTGCGTCTTCAGAAGTGCGTCGCAGTACGCGCGGTGCAACGCTGCTGCTGCATCAGCGTCTGCCCCCGCGCGTCAAGTATCCAGCTGCCGCCTAAGCGTGCGTTGCTTATCTCCCCCAGTCCTCGACCTCCACCCTTCTGCTGCATCCCTCCTAAACTATCATGCAGAAACAGCTGGTGTTTATCTGAGCTCAGACTCCACAATAAGCCTGTTTTTATAAATTATTATTAAAAGTTTTAAAATTTACTTGAGAAACTAACACAACAAAAGTTTGCAATAATAATTAACCTTCGAAGACAACATTAAAGATTATTTTATATATATATTTTTTTTAGTAGCAATCACGATAAATATCGTTTGTTTTATTGCTCATATTATATATTACAGTCTATACTTTGGCTTATCATGTACATACTGTATTTTATAATCTTGATATCTCGCGCGGAATTAAGTTTTTCCTCGGAGGATATTTTGTGGTCACGAAATTCGAGGCTAATTTGACTGCTCCACGAAGCGCTCCTCGCCGCTGATCTATCTCGCGGCTGCGCTCCACTGGATGCATCATGCTCGCCGGTTTTCCCGACATTCCTAAAGAGCTTCCACCTTGCTGGATGGATGCTGCGTGCCTGTTCCACTCCACACAGAGCGTAATTTTAGCCGCTAGACGACGCTATCACAGAGACGAGGGCGCCGTGGCTCTTACACAAGCGGGCCCTCATATAGCAACATAATTGTGAAAGAGCAAACATAATACTGCAGCACTTGATGCTAAATAGCGGCATTCTTTGTAAATGCAGTAAACTTTTTATTTTTTGCAATATTTTTGATATTGTAATCACTAATTACTTTTTATTCATAATGTCACGTACTGCAGGCGTGTTATAAGTAATAAAAGACACAAGTAAAAGGACTGGATAATTTCACGTCTTTATTTTTATAGCTGGCAGGTTTGATAACAAGTCATATTGTAAGTTGTGTGACGTCACTGGTGCTCACGATGGCTCCGCTTTGCCGCATCTTTGTGTGGCCGCAAGATGCTCATCTGCAGCAACGTCTTGGTGGAATAACAAATACACACCGGCGCAGTAGTCGATCGTTCACGTATTCACAACCAATATGAAACAACTCGTATTGAGGTTAATTAAATTCCTTTTTAGTTCAACATTTACACTTCCTAGTAAACAATTAACAAGCTTTTTTTTATTCCCCTTTTAATTGAATTGATCAGCTGATTCAATTTACTACTGACAATATAAAGAACACATTGATGCCATATTGGCAATGTTATTTTAGATTAATCATCATCGATACAATAAACACCAAGGTATTGAAGAAAATAGAGATATGAAATTGATTAGATAACTACTACATGTGTGAGATATAATATCTCTCAGTAGTTTACAGACTATCGTACAGTGCACTTCTAGTCTTCCGGACTGGTGCATTGTTTTTTCCGTCGACGTGATCGAAACCCGTTGTATAAATAATTCATTATTGATTCCAAGTGCGTACATACATTGTCTCATCGAGGATAAATATAGCTAGTGAACTCCTCCTCGCTCTGCACGTCGTCAGGGCCACGCTAATCGGCGTCTTGTCATTGGTCGGTCAGACGTGATTGACAAGTGATACTAAGACTTGAAAGAAAGTGGAAGTTATTGGGATGCAGTGATCTTTGTTTTGTGCACCGATGGCCACGGCAACTTTTTATGTCGAAGGTGAATCAGACGTGACGTCAGCATGGTGTGATGTAAATCGCCTCTCCCTGTTATAGCTTATATACTGTGCTGTTGCTTGTTTGTATGGTGGCCGCAAGCCAAGCCTGCTGCTGTGTATATGTGATATAGCTTTCTCCACGTATGTGTAACGTGCAGATAACTGATCCTATAGAGTAGTTCAATTGAACCAATTTGCTATTACCAACTGCAATTTGGGGTCACATTTAAAAGGCCAGCTTGGGACAAGTTTCGTCATATGAAAGAATCAAACGAAAAAAACAAACAAAAAAAAAAAAAAAAAATTCACTTCTTTGGTAAATTAGTATAATTGAAATATATAAATATATATATTGTTATGAATTTATTGTCAATTTTATTTTTATTTTGTAGCATTTCTCTTTCCCTATTGTGGCATGGTCTAGTCTTTTTTTATTACTACGTATCCTCTTAGAATTTATTTTACACCTGAACAGGTGTACCTTGCTTTTTGTGTTGTGACTTTTATTGTTGACATTTATTGTTGCATTACAGTATTTATGGTTTACGGTGCCACGAGAAAAAAGTGGCAGACACTCAAAATGGTTTTTAGTTACCTAAAAAAATCTGCATACGTATTTTCTCATGCATGGATTTTTGTTATTTTGTACTCTTGTATCACTGTTTCGTTGAAATAGCTTTGACAATAATTAATGAATAGGTACTTAAACTTAATTAACATTGCCATCAAATTAGAGTCGAGATTGACGTCACACGAGCTCACACGAATTTGCTTGTAGCTATGCCTGCTCATTCACAGCAGAGAGCGGCGCGGGAGAGAGAGAAAGAGAGAGATATTATGTTTGCTGTGCCATTTTTTGCCGGTGTTTTATTCCGTCATCGCCCGCCGTGGCCGCAAGAGCAACAGCAGCAGACTCCGCAGCACCGTCTTTACTGCAGTCTCACAACACAAGTCTGTGTGTGAGGAGTGTTGCGACGATAGCAGGCGAGCAAAACTTGGCAGCAGGAGCCTAAAAAAGAACGCCGGGGAGGTCGATCCTCTATTCTTCACCATCAACGTGTATACCGTAATAAGTTTTACCTGTGTCAACCCTCTTCTACACCTTTTACGATACGACAGGTAACATACGTTGTTTTATTCATTTATTGGTTGCTTCAAACGCTTTCTCACTCAGGTATATTATAGTGCTACAGTGTGATTTATCTACGTATATACATAAGAAGCTACTACGGCCGGCGTGCTGTATGTAACCCTGGTGTGTCAAGTCGGTGTACCGCCTCCCCCGCCTAGACCTTGCCGATATAATTGAGCTGAGTCAGCCACAAGAGATATACGGGCTTGCTTGCACGTGACTTGTGGGCATGCCACTATACGCCTATATGGACATGCCGGCTCGTTTTCTATCCCGTGGTTCTCTCTTTTGCTCGGCATTGATGTTGATTTGATTGATTTACACCAGTCGGTCAGCAAGTTTTCTTCTTCAATATATTCATGAATGTCTTTTGACGTCAAAACTCCTTGTTTGTGATGGACGATACAAAAAAGTATTATTGAAAGTAACTGTGCAAACCATATTTAACTTCTTTAAATGCAAATTAAGGGTATAAGATAACGCCACCAATGTTAAAAAAAAAATCCCTCACACGAAATTTATGGGAAAAAATTGAAATGTTCTCCTCTATATCCCCTATCAGAAACTAAAATATCAGGACCTGTATTATAAATACGATCCAGTTTTTGAGTTATGAATTTTTAAAGTTGACTAATTTAACATGGAAGTTCCATTTCTCATTTTGTTCATTTTCAAGATTTAATATGTATTGTAGGCACATGAGGTCAGTAAAGTTTTTTTATATTTGAATTTAATGTAATGAATTTATATACCGTAGTACGTATTTAGAATAATGCGAATTATATTATAAATTTATTGTATTTTTTTTTAAAAAATATATATATATATATTTCTGAGAACTCTATAGGGTTTCTTCAAGAAGGTTCAGAGATTTCATTGAAAAAATTAATAATATAATAATTATCTTCCTCATAGTAAATGCGTCGTGAGTACACACGCATAAACAATGTCGATGTTTTTACAAATTTACAACTAGAATAACCGCCAAAGTTTTCTTCTACGCATGATTATACTATAACTATCATACACCATCTTGATATCATGGATGTCATTCTGAGAAGCAGTGTCATGTAGAGGGTGGGAATGAAGCTCGTGATTGAAATTTCATCTCGGGCTGGCAGGAAGCGAGAGTCTTTGCATGCCACACACGGGGAGATCGAATGCTGATGATGGAGAAACACGTCCCTCCAAGGCCTGCTGATCAGCTGACTGCAGCAGATCTCCTCGCCATACTGCTAATGCCTTGATATGGAATATCATTACTCGGTTGCCAATTATTTATAGTTTGCAAACTCACGGCCACGGTGTGATATGTCTCGTTTTTACGTCAATATTATAAATAATTTTGTTGATTCAGGTACGTTAAAAATTATTAATTATCTCGAAAAGTCAATAATTTTATGTGCTTAAAATGCGAGTACCAGAAATTAATGCCCGAATGCCCCTATATATTATAATATAAATATATAGTATTAATTATTATATAGTAAAATATAAAAAATAATAATAATAAAAAAAAAACGAATTTGATAGCAATGAAATCTGCACAATTTTGTTGCTTGTATTCCTCAGTTACTATTATATATAAATATATAATTATAATATGAAATATTATATATATCAGTACTATATTTTACTATTTACTTAATTTTCACTCTCAGCGTTATATTGTAACTTTGATATTTGCTTCTTTGTGTCTAAATTTTCAACTTAATTGTTTTATTTGTACTGGAAGTTTCAGTCACTGTTTTTCGTCGTACAAATCTTTCAATGATTCTCAGTGAAGTTATACTAACTTGATGCTGTAACTTTAACATGACATATATAATTAAGAAAAAATATATTTTTTTACTCATGTATATTTATAGTATAGTACTCATGTATATATAGATTAAAAACCATGGTGAGATAATGGACTTTGTTCCTGATATTCTATACCGTCCATAAGCCAAGAGAATTAATATTTTACAAGATATGAAAGCTATTATATACGTAAAATATGGAGCATTCAATGTATACATTATAACTCATTGCAACGGTGTGTACGTAGGCCTATAAATGTTTGATCTTACCATGTCAGGAAACATAAATCACATTCAAATATTACTGTGTACAGTACATGATCATGGTTGTGTATGTTCAATTGATGAACACCATGCATGCGTGTTTAATAATCAGCATATTTTATGCATGTGTATCATATATATATGCGTATACAGCCCTAGGCTTATGTTATTATTTGTTATTGCGTCGCTAGTGCGAGAAAGCATAGCATGTAGATCTTATCTATTCGTACAATTTATTTGTCTGTGGTTTTTAGCTGTCTACATAGATTTAATATGTTTATTGCCGTGAACCAACATGGCCGACCATGCGTGTGATACAATTACATGCAGTATATAACCTGCTACCTACCTTGCTCAATTAAAAGTTCAATAGTAAAAAAAAAAAAAAAAAAATGCTGTAACTTAATATTTATAATCTTCCTCAAATAAAAAAGTTAAAATATTTTGGGATGTGCACAGTATTTTTTAAATTTTTTTAAAGCTCTTGATTTAATGTCATGTACATTCATGTAATTGATAATGCAATGTAAAAGATAAAAAGTATAGTTATGTAATCATTATTATTCCATATACAATTAGTATGTATTAATTATTATGTTCACTTCTAATTTAATGTTCAGTTTTTTAGTTCCCATGGCACAGTCGATGTATTTATTATTCAGTCTCAATAATATTTCACACCTCGACAACTTCAGTCTCAAAACGTGAGAACTTTTATTGCAGTTGAAAAATTCATTCTTATATACTGTAGCAGGCCTGGAAGTGCACTGTTTGTAGCCTTCTTGGGCTTAAAACTAACAGAGTAAAATTATTAGTCTAAAACTATTTTTTTTTTTATTTTAAGGAGGATGAATCTCACTGTCAGTTGATTGAGAATCGTTGCGCCTGAATTCAACAAGACTAGCAGGAGATTTTGAAGTCGCCATCAATTATAGGTGGCACACAAATTTTGAAGTGAATTTAATCTGTCATCAGTTTTGTGAAAACTGAAAGTAGAAGTTTAACATTGGCCTTACGGATGGAAACCGGAAATAGAGCTGTTGTGAGAAAACTGCCAGATTGAATTTGCTTAAATCATAAGCGATTAAGTTTTAGAATATCCTCGATTTTTTTAAAATTTATTTCATTCGGTTCCGTTCTAAAAAAAAATATTATTTGACTCCGCAGTAACTGAGATTCATCGTTGATTCATATATATCCTTTCATAATTATAATTATATTACACATAATTGGTGTTCAGAGTATGTACCTATACATAACCTGATTGGTGTTAATTTTTTCTTGAAAAAAAGATGATTCCTTGAGAAGTACATGTGACGTCACATGGTCTCATCTCCTCCAGCACCCCCATATTGGTGAACTTCACCTGTTACTGCTCACAGCATCCCTGGTTTGCCGGAGGCACGCACAGATGGTGCGCACGTGTGCTCCAGATGACGCAAACATAATATCAGTCCTCTCTCCGTTTGCTTTCTACAACCGCATCGTTTGGTGCCACCGTATAATGAACTGAAACTTAATATATCGATGTGGTTATATTCATTCAGCAAACATAGATCGAAAGTATTGTCATCAAAAGAAACGAAGCTGTTATCTTATTTCAATATAGTGAAGATGGAAATATATTAACAATTATAATGTGAAATGAATAATGAAAGGAGGTAATTGGAAACAGAACGCTGTCAAATCCAATTAATGCAAAATTTTATACATTTTAAAATGTGAAATGATGTTGTATTAGTGCGTGTTCGTTATGCATGGTGTGTGTGTGTCGAGAGTATTAACCAAAAATAAGAAAAAAAAAATAATTATTTACCACGCATGTATTAATTGAACCAAAGACAGATTGTGTTATGCATGCAGAAAATATTAGTCTTTAATATTAATTTCCAATATACGGTATAGTTTTAATTTGAAATAATTAGAAAGAAACACAATTAATTGCCTTTTTAATACATCAACCGTGATCGCTGTGGGATGACAAAATCCATGATTTATAGCTCACATATATATAAACATTATCAGCGAAATGTTCGCCGAAATCAAATTAAAATATTTAATAATTACATGTAAATATAATTATCAGGTCAAGAGGACAGCGCAAGTATAGATTTATGAGATATCTTCAGACTGTTCCGATTTTACTTTCTGTTCTCCAAAAAAGACCCATACAAAGATAAATTGTCTTAGATGCAAAACTGCCGTGCGAAATCTTGATAATTTTATAAATCAACCTGTACGTTCCATGACAAGTGACAGTGTAGTTTGTATTCATTACTGTGGCCAGCTTGTGGCACCCCAGTGACGTCAGCTGCTGTTCTCCAGTTGCAACGAAGCCGCGGGATCTCGAGGTTAATTAGCGTCATCGACACTCATCAATCTTCGTTTACATTTTCTATAGAGTATCGAGTTACACCCCCTTCCAACAAAAGCTACGTATAGATAAATTTAGCTCCTTTTGTTGTTCTTATGTAGTCTGTTAAGCTTGAATACAAATTAGATCATTAATAATTGTTATACGTGTTTACTAAATGAATTTTTAATATTGACAAACTTTTTTTACACAATATCTTGTTATATTTATAAAATTGGAAAATTGTTATATTGTAAAGAAACTTCAATAATGAATCAATATGATATTTCTTTTAATATGTTTGATTCATTAGTTGCATACATCAAACATTTTATGGACATGGGCAAAGGCATGATATTTCACTTTCATTTTTTACATTTTTTTTTTTTTTAATATTTCCACATAGATCTGTTTGACCTTCATTTTCATATCATATAGTATTCAAAACAAAAATTATGCAAGCTCATTCAGAATCATAAAAAAGAGAGATGTTAAACATTTTATTATTAATAAGCCTTGTGCTATGTAAACGTGTGAAGTGGATATAGCATGTATGCAAGAAGGCCTGCTTGGTGTTTACGTTGTTGCGGGGGCCAAGTGCCTGCATGGTGGTCATCCCAAGGTAGCCTGGTACAGCCGCCTGTACCCTGTACCTTCCATATGCTTTGCTTCATCTAATAATACACACGTGACTGATCAGAGAAGCGGTTTTGATTACGTATAGAATTTATTTGAAAATTCAAGAATGTTATTTCCTTCTCCTTAAATGAAAAAACACTGTAGTATATGTTTGCATCTGTCTTTAAATTTTGTATACAAATTTCGAGAATGAGGTCAATTGATTTTTTAAGTGTCAAGTACATATGGGTCAATATGTTTATATAATATGATCGATTCACTATCCGTCTTTTGTATCTAACTGCTGTAGCCAATGGCAATTGAGATATGACTATTTTTAGTTTTTTTAAATTTCATTATGGACTTAAGGGTCGGACTGCTTTGTCAAAGAGAAGCACTTGAGTGTTACTCCAGTCTGCGACACCTCACTGTAAACATGCCGTACTATCAAGGTGAACGCTCGCTCTTATCAAGAGAGAATTATTAGCTGGCTCCATCGAAGCTTTAAATTTATCGCTTTGATACAACGAAATGTCTGTAATCACTAAACTGCTAAACTCTCATTTTTTTTTTTAAATCATTTGAGTAACTTTCGAGAGATATCATAAAATATTAAATATTGAGAAATTGGGAGGTACACTATATTTATACAGTCTTACATGCAGTTACTTCCGTTGTGTTTTAACAAGCGTGTAGTATTGATATCACCGAGGTGTTGATAAGAATTGGTACCGTCTACGACAAAACAGCTGGTCTGGCAGTTCCGCCAGCGTTAATTGGTGTTGGTGCGGGTGTAGTGGAGGGTACAGGTGCCAAGGCCGCGACGTGCGAGGCCGCGTGACTCAGCCGTGCTGTTGCTCAGGTGTGCCCATCAGCGAGCGAGTAGCGCGCGGCCAGTGGGCAAGAGTGCAAGTGACTGTGTGAGCGGCCTGGGAACATACTTTGCATCGCATATCACCAAGACGGCTGGTGTGCACATTATAAGTAATAGATCGATTTGTAAAGTGCTGCCCGTATTGTTAGTTTGCTGTATATAATATTATACTCTACCATTGTTATCACGAATGTGCAAGGAATTAATGTAATAATTATAGACAGTGTCCAGCAGTTTGCATAACCACAAGGCAAAAATGGCTACTAGATAAATGTTATTTTTAAAATGTGCATGTAAAATGATATGCCTACATCATAAAGCCTCTATTATAATATAGCTCACAATAATGCAAGATGTAATTAATGTATGATATTATATTATGATATAATATGACAATGTATATATGTTTACATTTGGTAGATTTAAATGTCGATACACAGTACATATAATTATAAAATAAATGTATATATTCATCATTTATGTATATCGTGGACTCGATCATATATAATAGCTCCCTCTAAATGGTTTTGAATAGATCCTAATCGAATGAAAAAAAAAATTATATAGATGGTTATATTTTTTGCAAATAAGAGTGCATGCGTTTTTCACCATGCATCTTTGCAATCCCATGAATTTATCCATAAATATTATGCATATCATATGCATTTAATAATTTAAATTAACATTATTATAACGGTATAATTATTTATAGAAACGAAGATAATAAAATTTCTTTCTGAATCTTATCATTTACATCTCAATTCGTGCCATAGAGAACTGTACTGCTCATATATTATTATTTATTTATGGACTTGCACTTTGATCTCGAGCATTTATAAAACTACTACGCACTCTTCAAATCGCCGTTGTGTACGGAGTTCAATTATAATTAACTGTTATTATGGTGTAGCTCGCTCGACAGCAGGCTGAGTGGATTGCAATGTAAACAAGGCGCGAGTCTGTGCTGCGGGGTCACGTGGGGTCGCGGGACAGCCTTGACACGGTGCACTCCTTGTCCTAACAAACTGCAGCAGGGGACATTGCGAGACAGTATACAACGTGCTTGTCTTGTGATTACATGCATGTCATTTATAATTAAGGTAGAGATAACATCGGTCAGCTGTTTTTTTTTTTAGCTACATTTGATTAACATGTAAACCTTAGCAAATTCACAAAAATTCTGAAAATTTTTTGAGAGGTAGATATTATAGTGCCTAAAAGCCATAGAAAATTTTTTAAAACAATTAAACGAGCCGATTATTTTTAAAATTAATTTATTTAATTTTCAGCATAGAGACATGGAGAGACAAACTAAAAACTTAATTAAAAAAATCGTCTTGTTGAATTGTTTTGAAACTTTTTCTATGGCTTTTAGACATTAATATCTGCCTCTCAAAAAAGTTTCAGAATTTTTGTGAATTTGCAAAGATTTACATGTTAATCAAATGGAGCTAAAAAGCAGCTGACCGACGTTATCTCTACCTTAACGAAGAAAGTTATTCATTGATTTCACTGAAAAATTAGCAGCTATTTCATAATCCTGAACTTTTAATTTTAATTTTTTCACACTTTGGTAATGTCTGCTGGAAGAGCGTTGTAGCTACTATAGCGCTGTAAGATTGTAATTATAATATGTTTATTTCTCCGTTATGTCCAAAGTGTAATTCTTATGGTCATTGATTACAGTAAATTTGCTTTCTTTTGAGACGCTCATCTTGGCTATGATAAATGGCCCGCCCTCATCCGCAGCTCCGCTCATGATGTGGTGGTGGGAATGACCCGGAGGTCGCGCCGGATGCAGCTACTTGCTGCTACTCCTCCCTCGTCTTATTACTTCGTACAGAGAGGACTTGTGCTGGCCAAACTTGACGTGACGTCACATTGGACGGCGCCATGTGGCGTCACATGTTGCTTAGCAACCAGCCATGACGTGCGTCGTCTGTTGGTCTAGTCCAGTGTCTGCATGGGTGATTCGTTGCATGCAGCAGCAACTTGCAATATTGGATAACTATAGATCGACTTGATTAGCTTGCCATTGTGCTTGAAGTTTGCTTTTGTTGTGTACGCCAAACACTACAGACGACTCTACTCGTTTTGTATCACGTAATACAGGTGTAAATAATAGTATACAATTTCGTTGTTATAGCTTTTTGTTAACATTTCTATTAGCAACCTGGATTCAAGTCCTTTTGATGATAAAAGTTAAAATTACGTCCATACAGAGATTGAGACAGAAGTTTCGAGGTAAATCGATGTGATTAATTATATTACGTAATGCATGCACGCGTGTATACAGGCCAGGCTTTATAGAAAGCACCCTCTAATTATCTTACTTACAAAATATATATTATAAATTTTAAAATTTTGTTATTTCTCTGAAATTTTAAAATAAAATTTAATTTTCAGCAATTTTTGCTCTACAGCGTTACTGCAATGTCGTTACTGCTATGTTGTATTAGGTTATTATGGGTATTCAGGGTATTATTAAATCGTTGTTATTTTATTAAATATAGAATTTTTCATGCTGCATTGTCATCAGTTATATATTTTTAAACTCGCAATTGCTAAATCATGTAATATAAAAAGAAATTAAAAAATTATGTATTCTCAATATTAGTACAGTAATTTGAGGTATAATATGATTGCTACTATACACAATTTCAATCAATTTTTCTTGGACTCATCTGCACCAGTAATTAAATATTCAAATGTTACCGTACAGATTGACTAAGCACTGTCTTGTACGCAAGATCTTGTTCCGATCTTTGTGTATTTGTGTCCGCCCACAATGCACTATGCCTCCGCTCACGTTACGTCTTCCAACATTGCCATAGCGACCGTGCTACTGCTGATCAAGTCGCTCACGAATCGATGACGAGCCGCTGCCTGGAGCAATACAAGTGACTCGGGCAACAAGGTCGCTCGCTACCTTTGGGTCACGTCCCGCCATTGATCGGTCATGCACAATAGACGCTCGAGTGGCGGCCGACGTGATTGTATCGGTTCTCCAGATGCCTCTTCACCTTCTAAAGCCCATGTAATGCGGCCTCGTGGGCCTGCTTGCTTTTTTAATTGAGTACCACCAGGAAAAATCGTGATTCGATTAACGAAGACAATTGTAACGAGTTGGTAAATGTATATTTTATTTCTGTGGGCTTATATATAATTATTATTACTAAATTAAAGAGATTGGAGAAGCAGTTATAAGTTGAAATACAGAAACAGAGTGAGCATGAAAATAATGAAAAAAAAAAAAAAAAAAAAATAGAGAGAAAAATGATAGAAAACTTTATTTTTTAAGGCTTTTTTCTGTTTCTATGTTTGTAAATTAAATCGTTGGGTCGTTGTTTACGCTCGTCATACTTTATGACGTTTGTTGTGTCTGGCTATAACATATTTATATAAGTGAGAACCGGTCGTCGAGATCAATGTGATGCTAATTGTATGGTTGGTGTGCTTGCAGATGAGCCCCGCGCGCGCTCCGGCTCTTGGGACGGCGGAGGCGGGGCGGGGGCGTGCCCGGTGAGCTGCGCCGAGCACGCGGCCGCGGTGCGCCAGCTCAGCTCAGAGGAGAGCTGGGACTCCGCCGCGTCTGACGTCTCCTCGGGGGACGAGAGCGAGCAGAGCAAGGCGCCCAGCAGCCGGGGCTCCGTTAGCAGCAAGTGAGTAAATCATACGAAAATTCATTCTCGTTTCAGGACACATTTTTAACCCAATAATGAAATGTGTATCCCATGCACACTTTCCAGTAACAATAAATGATTCCAAAAATGAACAAAAACTTGTTCCATGCCCTCTTTTTATTTATATATATATATTATATATATATTTGTATTTCTTTTTCCTTAGTTCACATTTTAGAAAATTTGGACAAGATTGCATGTTTCAGAATAAAATTAATTTGTCCTCGCATTGATTGATTCGCATGGGCTACACCATACATAGTCTTCAGTATTTTTCATTGCATTTTTTTTCTTTTTCAACAAAAGTTAATTGTACTTATTATCTAAAAAATTATGATTTAATTATAATTCCTACACCTCTCTGGTGGCCTTGGAGTTGCTTGTCGTATATAGCACTAATGCATGGTGATATTAATTCTGAGCTGCATGTGTTAAATGAAGGGTAAAAATATTTATTAATTAATATTTGAATTGGAATCTTGAATAGTGATAGTACGACTGGTAAATTATTAAACTTGTTTTTATTGTTTTAGTTTTAACATATTGTTGATTGTAATCGCTTCATTGTCAATATTATTGTAATTACAATAAGCCTTATCTATATAAATTACAAGCATGCATAGTTATGGCATTCAAATGAAAACTAGCTCAAAAGTCTAGTTCATTTTGCGATAGGGTAAAAAACACGCGAGTTCGCGAGTAAGTTCACTCATTCTTTATTATACTGTATGTTTCAGTTGCATGTTAGCCTGTAAATACATAATTATATTCGATACTGCAGTAGTGTATATATATATTTTTTTTATTTCATATATTAAAAAGCAGCCTTGTGTTTTTATAGCATGGTGGTTTTGATCTAATATTTACGTGTATAAATTTCAAAAATTGCCAGTACCTGCAGTTTTCATCGTAAAGTTTACACTTAATTCTAATTGTCAATAAATGGGTTAAATAATAAAACTAATCACATGTTATTTTAGTTTTATAATAAATAAATAAATAAATAAATAAATAAATAAATAAATAAATAAATAAATAAATAAATAAATAAATAAATAAATAAATAAATAAATAAATAAATAAACAAATAAATAAATACATCCTTGAAAGAGAATTTTGAATTACTACTACTATATTTCACACATTTGAATAAAATAAGTTCTTTCCTTAAAATTTCCCGACCTTATTATATAAATTATTAAAAAAATGAAATTTAAGTGTATATAAAATGTATTTTTATAAGAAAATATTTCATTTTACATGTATCTGACAGATGCGACTGAACGTACGAGATAAATATCTCACTCTTATCTCGTAACTGTGATTTGTTTGTCGAAACTGTTTAACACTAGCAGCTCAGAAGATTCAACTTGAATATTTTATAACTTTTTATTGATTTGTTATTCCGAGGTCAAGAGCCAAGAACTGGAGGTGCTTTGACTTTTTATTCATTTTATTCTGTCGATAGTATAAAAGTCGGGAATAATAATTTTCCAACAAGGAATTCTATTTCGTTTCAGCAGTGTAGTGACAAGCTCTATTATAGCTATATCGATTAAACAAGGAAACTGTTATCAGACTGCATGTCTGTATATATATATATATATATATATATATATATATATATATATAGTATAGATTTATTTGCTAGTTGATTTTAGAAAAAAATAAAAATATATATTATACTTCCGGCATTCTATGACACCAATTATATCATCACCGCGCCCCTTTTTCTTTGTTTAATTTATTGGAGAACAGCTCGTGTATATAGGATAATACAGTATACTAGTAATTTTTGTACCATTTTATGCCACAAATATTTTGTGGAGATGGGGACCCCCTCCTGTAATAGGTATTGTGGACTAACAGCTGTTCGTTTGCAGCAGGAGCAATGGTCACATCAAGTCTACTTTGAGCAAGGCACTGACGCTGTGCGAGAAGTGGCGAGGGGGGGAGAGTGGTGCGTCGACGGCTCGCGGGGCCGGGGTGCGCGCCAACTCGAACGCCTCGCTGGTCAGTGCCGACACGATTGCTAGCACGAGCACCACGGACTCGGGCAGCGGCCGCCTCTCGCGCTGGTTTTCCATCCGCCGCGGCAACCACTATGACGTGGGGCTGCAGGCTAGTGCGGCCGCCGCCCAACAGCTGCAGCAGGAGCGCGCCTCCAAGATGCCGCAGCTTCCCGAGGAGGAGGAGGCGGGCGCGGGAACTTCCTTTACCTTCCAGCGTCGTCAGCAACCCCCAGCACTACCGCCCCCGCCTCCAGGCCTCACAGGCGAGCAGGTGAAGCGACGACACATCGTGGCTGCCATCGTGCACAGCGAGAACTCTTATGTGGCCACGCTGCAGCGACTCGTCAACGTAAGTCAATCAACAAGCGGTACATCGTCGGTGTCCCTCGATCCTCCTTGCCGTAATAATGTCCTAAAATATTCAGCGCTTAAATTGATAATGTAGAAGTAATTTACGTACGCTACATTTTTACTGTCGGGCTGTCGGCATAAGATTTATATTTATTTATATTTATCTGTAACTTTTAAACATTAACTCTATGCTTTAAAAGCTACTCAGCACATTTCCATCAATCATTTATGCATTTATACAAAAAAAATCACATATGTATAATTAAGATTTAAAAAAAAACTATAGCCTGTATTATATCACGCAGCAATTAATTTTAGTTTTCCAAACAATATAATTTTGTTGTTTCAACGAAATTTCAAGGCTATGAGAAGGGCATTTTCTACATTATACAGTAAGCATGCAATATATAGAAAAAATTATACATCTTCATAAAACTTCACTGTTTTCTACCTAAAATGAAGTGTTAACCTTTTGTTTCCAACATAATATAAGTTAATTGCTGCAAATTGAAACTAAAGTAAAAAAGGGAAATAAATGTACACAATTAAAAATGTATACATGTATACACAGTATTAACACTATTGGTGTACTGCAAAAATATTCTTTTGGTAAGAACCATCTATAATCTAGTATTATAGTAAAAAAGGAGTGGTAAACAGCTAAACACTAAAATATGATAAAAACAACAACAAGTACATAAATGGGTTTCTCTGTCCATGTTAACCTTTCCTAAAGAATAAACATGTGCACAGACTACCTTGAGCTCTGCTTACAAAGCTGTTTGGTGTGCAGGACTTCAAGAAGCCACTTGAGGAGAGCAGTCCTGCCATCCTAAGTGCGAGCAAGATTGGTGTCTTGTTCCACCGGGTGCCGGAGATCCTGCAGTGCCACACTCTGTTCCGCATTGCTCTGGCTGAGAGCGTGCGGGGATGGGATCGCGAGGAGCGGCTAGGCGACGTCTTCGTGGCCTCCTTCTCAAAGGCTGTTGTCCTCGAGGTCTACTCGGACTTCATCAACAACTTCTCCATCGCCATGGACCTTGCTAAGCAGGAGGCTAAGCGAAAGTCCGCCCTAGCAGACTTCCTCAAAGTAAGCTTTAAATTTATAAGCTAGTATATATATGATCACCTCAAAAATGCAAATCCAAAGAAGTTTTCATGCAAGCATAATTAAGTCTTATGTGAATGTAACATAAGGTCTGTAATTGCAACAAAATTTTGGCAAAGGCACTTACATATTGTCATTCCAATCTGTTAATCAACATTTTTCACTTTATGAAGTATACACGTAATCAAAATAATCATTTTTCTAGCTTATAGTTTTAGTACTTCTTATATTATCCATTGTTCATGTAACAGATCATGACTAAATATTCTAAACCGATACTTTTTAAAATTAAATTAATATGATTTTCACATTTTATTATTTGATAAGATTTTAAGATAGTGTGAAGCCCATTTATGCTGCTAGTTTAATTAAAATTAATACTACTTTCTGAATTTCTCATAGCTATTTAAAAGAAAATAAGGTAAAAGAATTGCCCCATAGCTCCCTGTAATTATTTTTATCAGGACAAGTATGGACATGCTGGATGTTGAATGTTGCTGACGTTCAACTCCTTTGTGTCTAGGTGAAGCAGATCAGCGCTCACGACCGCCTCTCCTTCTTTGGTCTGATGGTGAAGCCTGTGCAGAGGTTTCCGCAGTTCATCCTGTTCTTACAGGTAAGTCATTAGATCCCTGACAGACTCATTTGTTAATACTTGCCAACATCGAACAACATTTTTTTTTGTTAATTTAATTTATTAATTTAATTTATTAATTTAATTTATTAATTTAATTTATTAATTTATATATAATTATTTTAAACCCATACCGTGTTTATTCGCCAAGGTAATAAACTACACTACCTTTCCTTTCAATCTATGCTTACTTTGTTATTTTTCCTTTGCATCTTTGTAAACATACATTTGTAAAATTACTGAGTCAGCATTGAAATCATTGAGGCTGTTCTAATGATGTCTCTGACATTGCTGATTTTGTAATTTATTGTAATTTGTTGTGCATCCAGGACCTGCTGAAGCACACCCCGCACGGCCACCACGACCGCATGTCACTGCAGCTGGCTCTGACCCAGCTCGAGTCGCTGGCAGAGATGCTCAACGAGAGGAAACGTGAAGCCGAGCAATTCCAGGCCTTCCGAGAGATGCTGCGGCACGTCAGCTCCAAGTTTGCCGTGCGACCCCTCTCGGACAGCAACCGTTTCCTACTACGAGAGGACAACCTCACCCAGCTGGTGAGTAGGGTGCCTGTAATTAGTCCACAAAATAATTAACAGTGTGAGGACACATCACATGTTGACAATCCCCATGCATAACTCTATTTATTAACATATTAAGCTATATAACTGCATGAACAGAAGTTACTCCTGGACTCACATTATTGTTTCCTACAGGAGTTCAACCAGAGTGGTCTGATGACCAAGTCAAAGGCTCGTCGGCTGTTACTTCTCAACGACCTGCTTGTGTGTGTCTCGGTTGCCCCAAAATCCTCTGACGACTTCGGCAGCAGTGAGCGTCTCAGTCTCAAGTGGACCTACCCCGTTACAGATGTTGAGGTAACGTAACTGCTCACAATAATGTCACAACTGCATTTCACAAGAAATAAAATGGAAATTACCAAATTTGATCACTCAAAATATTTTATTTTTTTAACAATTTATACACAGTAATAAGCTTGATACTCTTGTTTTTTTTTTTTTTTTTTTACTAATTTTAGTAAATATCTAAATTACATTTAAAGCTTAATTGTAAAAAAAAAAATAATATTTTAAAGAAAATGATAGGAAAATAATCATGTTTTATTACATTAAGTATACATTGACTATATTTCATAAAAAAATTTAAATAACAGCTAGCTTTATTGTTCTAAAACTTTGGTCTATATTACTCTATATGTTTAATTTGAACGAGTATTTCACGTATTGTGCCGCATTTTGCAGGTGCAGGACACAAGTGCATCACCCACGCTGAGCAGGTTGCTAACAGCAGGCCTCAGCAAAGGTGGCAGTCTCAAGTCCACGGCAGGTGGAGTGGACAACCTTTGCCAGGAGATGAATGATCTGATGCACGACTACGAGGTGGTCTCTCGAATCTCAGATCTCGCTTCCTCCCTCAGAGGCAGTTACAAGGTGAGCAACTTTCATTGCCACACAATAGGATATATAATCACAGTTAATAACATTCAGTTAAGTGGAAAATAGAATCCTACACAATTTGAAGACTGCGTCACACGTCAGCAAGTTTTTAAACCAAACTGGAGAATTTAATAAAAAAACAAATCAAACAAATTTTAACTAAAAAGAAAATTTATAAAATGAAATACGTTTATTAATGGTTTGCATATTGTTGCTTACACTTTACTGATGAGTGCTTTTGTATGTTTTTGTGCAGGGTTTGACTGTTGAAGCAAGTAGACAAATCCTGGCTAACATCCAAGCCTCTATTCAGCAGAAGGATGAAGAAATTGCCTGGGTGGATTCCTGCTGTCTCCAGTTTTCTGTGCGAACGAAACCTGGTAAAGAGGAGCAGTTTACATTCCAGACGGAAAGCCCAAGCGTCAAGAAGGAGTGGATCACAGGTAACCATGAACTAATTAATATATATAATATATTAGTTTGGAGTAAATTTTGATCATCACAACATTGTTGTTATTCTGCTTTGTAATTTTCTCTTCTTGCTAACTATCTTCAATTATGTT
Organism: Siphlonurus alternatus; assembly: GCA_949825025.1. NCBI lineage: Eukaryota > Metazoa > Arthropoda > Insecta > Ephemeroptera > Siphlonuridae > Siphlonurus > Siphlonurus alternatus. The sequence goes on from OX463780.1 coordinate 40,025,992, forward strand.
GAAAATTTTATTTATAAGCTTATATAATATTGTGTTTTGGAAGTACAGTATAAGAGAAAATTATTTTATAATTTAAGTATACTGTATGTAATTAAATGCTACTGCAAATAAAAATATTTAAGTGAAAGTTATTTTCACATAAAACATTTATTCAGATTGTAGTTAAATCAAGTTGTTCCTTCCTGGGTTGTAACCTAGCATGTATGTAATGTTGTGGTGTTGTCAATAGAGGTGCGTCTGGCACAGCTGGCCCTGGACCCGAGCAACTCCCCCGCCTGGGACATCCCCGAGCAGGAGCGAAGACCCTCCACCAAGATGCCCCTCTTCGTCAAGGCCATCCCCGTCACACGCTCGCAGTATCAAACAGAGGTGAGTTTTGACACAACCTCTTTTTTTCTTATATATATATATTTTTTTTTTCAAACTTGTTCGACTATTGGATGAAAGTTGTATCTTATTGTAAATCTATGACATTATGTGATTAGTATTTCAATTTTTAAAAACTCTTTCTCTGTCTTCTGGACTGAAAACAATAAAAAAAGTATCATAATTTTAAAAAAAATTAAGGGTGTCTTTTATTCTGCCTCTGTCTGTTATGCAATCACCCTAACAAATATAATTATGCTTAAAATGCTTAAATCAATATTACAAATTTAATTCATACTTCAAATTCCATTTATGCAAAATTATAATCTTATAGTGTATTCTATATACAGTTTCGTTGACAGTTTCTAAGAAAGTCTCGTGTTTGGTGCAGGTTCGCTGCGGGTGCTACTACACAGTGACAGTGGTGCGTGGGTCTCGTCGCCCACGACCACAGAGCTTCCTGTGGGTGTGCACCAGTGACGGGGTGAGCAGCGATGTGACGGTGCTTGCGCAGCAACAGGCTGGGCTGCGCGAGCTTGCATCCTTCCACCTGGCAGAGACAAAGACAGCTGCCATGGAGTTTGTGCCAGGCATCATGCAAGGCGTAGGCTTGGCCGGTGATACCGTTTGGCTTGGCACTGACAGCAGGAGGTAAGACAAATATGTGATTACAGATGGATTTCCAGTCTTAAGTAAAATTGTAAATACAAAAGTATTTTAAATTAATTAATCTGATCATTATTATGTTATGAATAAACATATTATACTGTTTTTCTATGAATTGTTGCATTTTTTTCCCCCCAAAAAAGAGGCACACAATTGTTATGCTTCAATTTTGTAATGTCACTTTTTGTTTCTGACACTGAGAAAATACAGCGACAAAACACAACAAATGATCATAATGATACAGTATGTGATATGTTGTTTCTCCCCGTGTTGCAGGCTGCTGCTGTACAGTGCGACTGAGCCTGAGCGGCAGCTGGAGGTAGGCAGCTGCTTGGTGCCTGCTGTGATTCAGCAGATCCGCTACCACTGCGACCAGACCTTTGTGGCCCTGGCGAATGGTTCGGTGCTAATGTTCCGACGAGGCACAGGAGGAGAGTGGAACCTGCTTGAGCCGCAAAGTCTGTTGCTGGGGACTGAGCCAGTGGCAAGCCTGCTGCCCATCAACATCTGCATGTACGCAGCTTGCGGCAAGAAGGTCTGGGTCATCAACGCCCTCAACGGTGATATGCAGGTGAGTTAAGCACAAAGCACAGGGAGGTTGCTGATTTGTGAAGATAATGTTGGTTGAGGAGGAAGTTGTTGTCTAAGATACCACCTACCCTTACACATGTAAGAAAAAATGCTCAGATGCAGACGAGGCAAATAATATATAATGTATTAGATGATACCAAATGAAGTAATAATGTTTATTCTTGGGTCTAAAAAGAGAGTTCATGCTTTAATTTAAGTATACTTTGAAATTTTATTGTTTTGTACAATATTACTACAAAATTTATTATGTTCTCACCATGTTAAATGAAACCATTAACACAAAATACTGCATGTATTCATATTTTACTTTTATACATGATGAGGTTCAAATAATTTTTCTCATTGAATTAATATAATGTAGTATTGTTCTGTTTTTATGGATTTTTTTTTATACTTTTTAAGGCTTACACCTGAGAAATTTGGACGAAAAATTCGCTACAACAGATTTTCTTCAAATTAATTTGGTGGACTTACAACAATCGTCAAATTAGCTCTGAATTTTTTCAGAATTTTTTAACCGTTGGTTTAATTATAATTAATTTATTTAAATGAGAATTTTGTATCCTTCCAATGTTAAATTTGTTAATTAGCATTGCAAAAAAACTATACAACAGATTCTTTTACTTTTTTGTTTTTACTAAAACCTAATTTTTTAGACTATTTTTCTGAATTGTTTTCATATATTTTGAACCGTGGCTATGATCGTTTCCTATATGTGATGAGAAATGTTGCAACGTTCTCAAGGACTGATGTCACCACCCCCTCCTAAAAAATTATTCGCATTCCAATGCAAACAGTGTTGCCACTATAGCCACGCCTCTTGACCTTGACAGACAAATTCTCAGGTTATACCTTAAATTAAAAAAATATTTCATAAATCTGAATCCATTGCTTTTTTTTATTGAAAAATAAAAATAAAACACTTTCTTTTACAATTAAGAGACTAATGTATGACCTGGACGGTTGCAGAAGAGCTTCACTGTTCAGCATGAGCAAGCTGGCTCCATTGGGTTGATGGCACACTCTGGCGTGGGACTGTGGATTGCAGCCAAGAACTCGTCAACCATCTGTCTGTACCACACAGAAACCTTCAAGCACCTACAGGACATCAACATTGCATCCAATGTGCTACGAGTGGTATGTGAGGGACAAGAGACTTCGAGAGCTGGTAGCATTTATGTGACTGCTCTGATGGCCTGTAAGGGACTGCTATGGGTGGGTACTAATGTTGGAATCAGCCTCACCATCCCTTTGCCTCGCCTCGAGGGAGTTCCAATTATTAGTGGCAGAGTCAACATTTCGTACCATGCCCACTTCGGTGCCATCACATTCTTGCTGGCCTTGCAGCCTCGAGGAGCTGGTAGTGATGGACCAAGGCCCTCAGTCAGTGCTAGCAGTTCGAGTGCTAGCAGCAGTGGCGGCAGCACAGCAGACCCTGGGGAGGAGCGCAGGTTGGAGAAGCAGATGAGTGACGGAGCTCTGGTGTCTCCCCCTGCACCGAGACTGAGACACCAGCTGAGCAGTCCCGTGGTGCTACGGCGGAGAGCTCCTCGTGAGGATGCTGCAGCTCGCAGGGCCTCAAAGACATTACCTCGAGGAGCCTTCTCTGCACTATCTGCACTGGGAGGCAGCCAAGACTGTGACGTGTACGGCTTGTACGGTGACCTGATGAATGTGAGGGACTACGAGGAAGATGGTACCAGATTAGCACCAGACGGCACATACGAGACCCTGAGACGTAGTGACCCTGAGCTAGCTGCCATACCTGGCAAGGTGAGCACTTTGGACAGGCGGTTACGTATCAAGAGCAGTCGTCCCAGATCTCTGGACCTGTCTAATTGGTCAGTGGACTCACGGTCCTCGTCTCTCTACACCTCTTCTGGCTCTGAGGACAGCGTGCAAGTACCCAGTCTGCTGATGCCTCCACCAAGTCCTGCCCCAGCCCAGCCTCTCCCCTCTCAACCGAGGCAAGACACCACCCCTGCCAAGAATGCAGAACCGCCAAGAACTGTCATCACACTTATGGGTGGGCGGGGTTACGTCAACTGGCGGAGACCGGCAGGTGACAAGGGAAAACCAGGAGCCCCAAACCCAGAGACAAATAGTAATGATGCTCATATCGTACTGTGGGAAATGAAGTTGTGATAAATATATATTGTTATATAGTAAGTGTATTTTGTCATCATTAATGGCCTATATACTTTATTATTTAGAGAACAAAGATTGTTAAATTGGTGCTCATCAGTAGAGAAAAAAATAATATAAATAAGAAAAAAAAAATCTACTTTAAGATGTAGTTCCTAATTTATTGCATGAATGTTATGTTATTTTCTTCATAATTATATAACAATGAAAATAAACTTTGGATCATGAAAAATATAGTCAAGCATTTTTTAGCATTTTCAATTCCAAAAATAAAATCAGACTGTATAAATATTTATTAAGTTACTATTATGAATTTCTATCATATAGAATGTCTGCATAATTTATTTCATACTCCAATGTTTTGTCTGTTGCATTTAATGTATTATAATTAATTTCACTGAAAACTATACAAATACCGTTATACTAACATTAGTCAGAGCACAAATCCAAAGCTAGCTTGTGAGTAGCAGCCCAACCTGTTGTTAGTTTGGAATGAACAATAATTGTCTTGTATACTGGATTTATTAAAAAAAAAAATGCAAGGAAGCTCATTGAAGATAAAAAGTTACAAATTCTTTCAGACTCTTGTTCTCAGATACATTTTTTTTTTTATTATTAAAATGAAGCCCACTCACCAACAAGTAAAAATTTGTAGAATTCATCATTACTATATTTAAAGCAAATATAGTTATGATGATTTTACTAACAAAAGTATGTAATATATTAATTATACTACAATACTTTAATGTTTCCAACTCAGATTTTTTTCTTGGGTGGGATTCAGTCATTATTAAAATGGTGCCTGAAGCTTAATTCTTATAACTTCATAATATTTATGATTGTTAAAAGAAATAGGTACACTATAGTATACCCTGTGTGGTATATAGATATAAGTGTAAAAATATAATGGTAACAAAATTTTCAATGTACTTCCTTCTTATTAAAAAGTTATTAATATCAGAAATCCGACTATATAATCATGGCAAATTCAGCCTGTTAAATTGAAGTTTGGCTAGCTAGGTCATCGTAGATTATGTTTGACTCATTACCAGTGAAATACTTCTTATATATATTTTTAAATGATATTTTGTTGTTGTTAAAGAGTTAAAAAAAAATGACCTTGCAGTATTTATGGTATTGTTTGATGATTTAAAAGAAGATAAACTTTTGTATAAAAACAGAGAAGAAAAAATCTAGTGTTAAAATAAATTTAATACATTATATAAAATATTATTAATGCATGAAGTATAGAAAGTTATGATAATTTGCCTGTCACTGTATAGCGTTGCTGCACTAAGAGTCTAATTATACCAACTTAAATGTGCTCAGCAAATATAAAATATTTTTTGTGGCTGTTTATGCTATATTGTATGTATTTGCAAATTACTTCATCGCCACAATAATTATATAGATGCATGGTTTATTGAAACAAAATTTCATCAAAATATTTGTTCCACTTGAAAAAGAAGGAAAAAAAAAAAAAACACATTTTGATTCCAAATATTGCATTATATCAGTGGACAAACAGCAAGAATATTTTTCAGATACCAAATTTGAGTCAACTTGCCTGTCAAATGTTATATTGGTCAAACAAATAAAGTAATTTTTAATTAGAATGCTGGAGTTATGTTCTATCTCTATAGATACTTATTAATTCCTAATATTATTTAATTTTAGCAGCTTCCTTCTATTTGTTAAACTTTGTTAAAATAATAATTATTACTATATTCAAAAGAGGTAATAATGATAAATATAATAAGAAATTTTAGTTACAATGTGAACCAAATTGTACAATTTGGTTTATTTAATATTATATCTAGCATACAGTAAATATTGTTTTTAATCTTTTAGTAAAATACATTACATTAAATTGAAATTTAGTAACAATTTGATTCAAAGTAATTTAGAAAATGGTCAAATATTCTTAACATTATTATTTTATATTACAATGGGCATCAATTAAAAAAAAAAAAAAAAAAAGAAAGAAATTATGATTTTTTTGAATCACCTGTGATCAAATGCACCGAGTCTGGTTAGAAGTAAACATGCAAGAAAGTTATAAAAGTTACCTGCAAATAACTTGTAAGTCAACAGGAATATTAATTCAAAATATTCAAACCTACTTCATGAATTTTTTATCCGAGACTACTTGCTTTTAATTATTTTGAGATACACTGATGCTCTTGTAACATGCAGCCTTAAATCCAGAAGGATTAGGGTGGGGGACTGAGAGGTAATTCAATTAGGTCAATGGTAAAAGAGTGGGGGAAGACCACATATCATCCCAATTATAAATTTTAGAGTTGTAACATATCTTCCTCCTTAGACAAAAATACCTTGGTTTAATTGACAACATTTGGGCTGCAAATTTTAGCACTTTGTAGCCCACACATTGGCTTAAAAATTAAAATATAACCCATTTCAGCATTGCCATTGTTTAATTCATATTTGCTTTGAGGTCACACTTAAAGAGTAAGAATTTAATTAATGATAATTGCATTACGTGTCTAAATGAACTTAAATTAATTAAGAAAATGGCTTCAGTTAATACTTGCTTGCTCTGATTAAATGCAACATTTCAGTAACTATGAAAGAAACTTAATTTAAGTAGTCAAAAGTGATGAGATTCAATTAAAAAAAAATATATATATAATCATGCAACATGAAAAAACATCAAACATGATGTCAGAGCATATTTTTGAACATTAGGATTACAAGCAAAACTGTAACCATTTATTTAAATAAAGGTACAAAAACGAATGCAGTAAACACAAGCTTGATTGTAAGTTGTGTGCTCTGAAACAGCAATGATCTCATCACATCAAGAACCTTGGGTTGTTCTTGCATGCATTTCTTGCAGAGGAACAGCCCCTCGATATAGTCCGGAACAAGCTTTGCATTTAACAATTCAGCTTTAGCCACTAACATCTTCCTTCATTCAGTAACAACTGACAGTTCACAAAAAACAGTCAAAAAGGTTCAGTTACATGAATTAGCAGCCTAAAATACGAATAACTACAAATAGAATAATTATGTTACATTAAAATAAATTGTTGTGGTTGCTGTGTTTAATATCTCAAAATATAAAACCAATTTGAATATAGAGTTGAGCACAGTACAGTAAAAGTTATAGCTTGTTAAAACATCAATATCTAAGAGAATATTAAATTGTTTATTAGTTTTACTTCTAAATGTAACTCTACGGGTAGGTAGAGTATTGAAATTTTCAAATAGCAGAGAATATTTTACTTACAAATGGAATCTGCTAAGTACATAAAACCAATTGCCTTTTTTAAAAGACAAGAGTCTGGCTCAACAAATACGTACAAAAAAGAACATTTATAGTACAGAACAGTTGAGTGTGGATGAACAATTTCCACTGTGGCAAGCAATGCTGGCCAGAAAGGGTCTGACCAAACACAAGCAATACATTATCAGCAAATAACATTTCATTACATGTGAATAAAATGTAAATTAGTTAGTTTTAATGAAAAAACTTTCAATAATTTTTCTTATCTTCAGTTTTTTTTTTAGATTTTTAATTTAAAAATCAAATCTAGTGCGCAATTGTTACAACTTAGAGTGACAAATATTAATTTTATATTGTTCTTATTTGTGGGATATAGTAATATATTACATGGAACTCTGTGAAGTGTAGTTCTTATTATAACATGTAGCATGTTTAGCCCCCTCCTAGTTGCAGAAAACAAAGCAAATAGAGAGTTCAGGGGGTAGCATTGGTAAGAACATCTGTTTTACTAGTAAAACATAGAAGAAGAAAATGATCCAAACTTCTGAAATAATTATAGAAGTGCAAATCAATTCACTTTAACATGTAAAGTCACAACATGATCAAATTAAAACAGTCACGTATACTTCCTTTTCCGTGGTGGTGACTGTTACATACAAGTTGATATTGCTTCATATATTTAATTAACTACAGTATAAAGCACTGTCAATATATTGGTATTATACATATTATTTTGTAAATGTAGTTTTAATTGTACTCGAATGCATAACACCACCATACAATAAATACTGCATTAAGAAAATGAAACAAAAAACTGTGGCAGGTATTAGATGTGAAATTATTGCTTCTAGAAATGTGACAGCATTGTTTTATATATTGTGGCTGACATAAAGCCTCTAAGTTAAGTTCAAAACAATAAAAATTAAAATACAATGCAACCAAAGCCAAGTTAGAGACCAGTTTTTTTTTTCTCCTTTTTTTTCTATTTTTTTTTTTTTTTTTTTTTTTTTTTACAGTAGATAACATTGTCATGATATATTATCATGAATGCTTGCAATACATTCTAGGTGTAATTAAGTGCGCACAAATAAAAATTTATAGTTTCTGTGTATCCTATTTTTTTCCTCCCCACTATTATTAATTTTTATTGGCAAACATCAATACCAATTTTATTGGGAGAAAAAGAATCAATATAAAAATGATATACTATTTATAAACTATATTTAGTACATGTATAATTTCAAAAGAAAGCAAGAAATTATATGTACTTGTAAGTAAAAATTTCAATTTTAAAATTAAGTCTTTTAAAAAATAATCATATTAAATAATTATTAGACAATAGTTGACTTTAATTTTGCAAAAATTAAAAGTCAAAATTCTACAATTATAGTAATTAGGCTGATTATTTTATATTGAAAGAGTTTATAGAAGCGGTATAGTTAACCTTCTTGGTTTATGAGAGCATCTCATTGAAGGACTTGACGTAGGCCTCATGAAGCTTGTTAATGAACTCGGAGTCATTCTTGATGAGATGTGTGATGGCCTGCAGCAGCTGGTTACGTGTCAGGGGCACCAACTCTGTTGTGAGCCTCTCGCGCGCCTGAGGTAGCGGCCCTGGTGAAGACACACTCTGGGGCCAGCTGCATGCCTCACCTGCAAACACAAGAACTCTCAGTATGCAGCTCAGCAACTCGAATCTTGATCTGGGAAAGCTATGAATAACATTAGCTTATAATTTTTGTACACATTTATATGTAGAGCAATGACTTTGTTGAGATATGGGGTCATACTAAATCCACTGGCCCCAAGAAGAGTTCATAGTATAAGGCAGAGGTTTTAAAACTTTCTAGATGAAGGAACCCTTGATTTTGTTTTTTCTTTTGCCCTCAAATGTTTTTTTTTAATGTCATAGTCATTATTTTATATACTGTATTATAGTTATAATCATAAAAAATAGTATACAAGTGTATTATTGACGTTGGTTAATGTACCAAATATTTGTAATTTACTAAGGATAACTGCCATATATTGTGAAATAGTGTCTAATCATGCATTGTATGTTATCCCCACCCTGCATTATGCTTATATCATGCATAATTATGTAATAATGTATTAGGTGAAATAATAAATAAATAATTATTGTAGCAATAATTTGAACACTAGCACGCTGTACAATAATAAAAATAACAGTCATATGTAATCACATTGAAGGCCTGTGGAGATTTCAAATGTTTTGCCCTGATAGTCAAGAGCTTGTTTGACCTTGTTGGTTAAATTGCTTTGAAAAGTATTTTTCAACACTTGGCACGGTCTCGAACCCAAAAATCATTTCTTTATTACGGAATCCCTGAGGTGGGCTTTAGCAGAACACAGTTTGAGAACTCCTGCTGTACATGACAATTTTTTTTTAATCATTATGTTGAGTATGCATACAGTAGAGAGCGGTGAAGTAGGCAGCCTGGAATACAGGTAGGGATATACGGGTAGGTAACCAAAGATAAAGCTATAATAGAGAAGCAGCGCTTTTCTTAACCTTCTTATTTACCTATGCAATAAAAGTAGGTTGACTACTTTAATGAAATTAATAGTACATATTGCATACCAGTACCATATGTATACCAATACCTACTGTAATATTAAGAAAACACATTACAGTACTATGCAAAAGAAAAAACACCATAACTAGAAAGACTACCCCATTGTTCTATCTAATGTACCTCATAACTGTAACTGTCATAACTTTCTAAGGAGCACAGGCTCTTTGACCTACTTGAGTCATGGTCCAGTCGAGCCGGGGTTGTGAACATGACTGGTGGGATGAGTGCTGGCTGCTGCTGAGGGACAGGTAAGTCGAGAGGCGAAGACATCTGGTGATCAACTGGTGCAACAAGAATGGAGGATGAGGGTGGCGTGCCAAAGAGAGCAGCAGATGCTGGTGGTGCAGACATTTGCAGGAACTTGAGGCCATTCTCCAGCATGGTGTTCTGGGGGTCCGTCTTGCTATCAGGCGTGAGGGAGCGCTGCTGCTTCTCAATATGCTCCACACTGTGCACAGGATTTGACATGAGCCGCATCAACAGTGGTTTCATATTATCCTCGCCCTGTTGCTGCTGGGTTGGCAAAGGGTGAGCCAATGGTGGAGGTGGCTGCTGGAAGAAACCTGGCAGGATTGTTGGTGGCGGCTTCATCACCTTGTGAGCCTCATGCTCAGGGTTTGGAAACTGACTGTTGCTTGCCTTAGCAAAGAAATCCATTACACTCTGAGGAGTGTGTGTTGGAACATGGGGATTGGGAGGAGTGGGTAAGCCTCGCATGACACCCACACTTGCTGTCTGATGAACATCAGCGCTGTGGTTTCCATCAGCTTTTTCAGGCTTGCTTCTAGTATTAAAGTCCTCCTGGGCTTTGGAAAGCATACTGAAAATATCAACACCACCAACTCCATCCTTCCTTTTCTCCTTCTGGTGATTCTTGCCTTGCAGAGACTTCACAAGCTTTTCCAAATTAGATGTGACTCGATAGCATTCATTTTTGTCATAAAACCAAATACCATAGATCAAAGACTGATTGGTTTTGTAAAGTAAAAAAGGTTCCTTGATTTGAAAATCAAGACCTGCGTTAACAGGCTCCACCAAATTGGTTGTGCTAAGCCTGTTCATGATGATGAATGCATGGTTTGGGACTGTGCTCCTACTATACAAAAACATAGCACCTTCAATATCAGTTTTCTCCCATTTGTTATCCTTAGAGTTAAAAGTATACATCGCAACATGCGTGGCAGAGTCTAGAATGCTGTTCATGGAGGGGTCCACCTTCTTGACTGCTGCAACATTCATTCTGTAGCTTGCATCCATCGTGATGATTTTGACTGCTATGATTTAAGGCGTCACGATTAGAATAAACTATCGGATAAGAGTTAAAAATGTCTATTGGGACTTTTAAATATCGATAAAATCCGTATTTGAACGTAGAAAGCTAAAAATAGTCCTAGTTTTGCATTTTATATATGCATACGCCTTTTCACTCTTATCACTCCAGCTGAAAACAGACCTGACTGACGACTGACTGCGGGACTGCGCCGAGCGCCGAAAAAATCATCATGCCCTGCATCCCAAATCACTTTCTCGTCCCCTGTAGGGGCCCTAAATGAACTTTCCCCTCCCCTCCAATATGGCCGCTATATAGGTAGGGCGCATATGATGCACCCTACATTTCACCGCCATTGTAAAGAAGGGTAGGGTAGGGTAGTAGGCGAGAATAGACATTTGGGACTTCGAAAATACATAACTATTGTGCGCGATATTTGAATTTTGTCAAATTTCATAATTTTTGGTCTCTGCATTTTTGCTGCAATTTTCTTTGTATAATATCAGGAAAAAATTAATGAGCTGCATATATATTATGGTGGCCACACGCAGCAGGGCCCCAAACTGTCGATCGAGAGCCATAGTGGTGTAAAGCCTGTATTTAAACATGATACAATTTTACGTACAATTTTTCGCCTTACAATAAAATTTCATCTCCATGACAAACAAATGGAGATGAAGTTTTCTTGCAAGAAAAAATTGTATGCAATTAAGAACCAAAAAAATTGTATTGTGTAATACCGGCTTAACCCAAGATTACTCGATAACCAACCACAACTGCCGCAATATAAAAAAGACTCCATATAGCTACTAATAGAGGACATATTGCAGCGGAGTATAATAATATATATATTATATATATTATATATGATATTTATATATATATTATTATAACATATTATATGCACATAATTATATTAACGAATATATTATATATATATATATATATAATATATATGGGTTAATTGTAATAATATCTCTATGGTTCATCATCCACATTGCACATATATATAATATATATTAAGAATTGATCCAGATTAGAGGATTATTCAAATCAATGCTGGGCTCAGGCGCGGATCCAAGGGGGGGGGGCGATGGGGGCGATCGCCCCCCCCCCCCCCAAAGGTCCCAAAATACATTGAAGGTATTACTGCACCTCCCACCCATCGCCCCCGGCCCTCCCACTCCAAAATTTAACATTGCGGGATATATAGGGCACCGCCCCCCCCCCCCCAAAGCCGCGGGCTGGATCCGCCCCTGGCTGGGCTGGCCGGGAACATTATGTATATTATATATATATATAAATATATATATATGTAATTGTGTGTATATATATTTCGAAGTCTCTGTCATATCTGGTAATTTGTTTATTATAGATTTATAATGTCCTGAATTAGTACCGTACGTATGACTTTATATACATGCATGCATATAATTATTATATAATATAATATGTATTATATTTTTTTTACTTGATCACAGTGGATTTTTTCACAAAAGTTTACAAAAGTTAACAAAAAATTGTAAAGCCTCGTCATGGTTTATTATCAATCTTTAAGACTTAATTCCAAAAACGGTTTTGTTTCCTTAATACTCTTTTTTTCCTCATCACTCGTCAATCTCCATATCTCTCTTAAAAAAATATATAAAAAAATAAGACAACGTAATTATGAGTTTTATGATACACTAGATTGATATTTTTTTATATTTACTATGAAAAAAATCATCTATGTGCATGATATTTATTTTAAATTAAAGAAAAGGATAGACAATCCGTAAAAACACACATTTCGAAAGGTACGTTGGGTAAATGCTATAAATATTCAAAGGGGTCGTAGAAAAGAAAAAGATGACAAAATTTCATCATTCTTTGAATATTGATATATTCCCAGTCCCCCACCCCCTGCATGCAACTCAAATATTTTTTTAAAGTTATAGCAAGAATAGTGGCGGGTCATATATGAGCTAATACTATAATTAATTATATTATTTCTGCATAAATCATAATATTTACGAAAGAAACAAACAATAACTTGTAAAAGTTAAAAGTAATTAATTAACCCATATATATATATATATATATATATATATATATATATATATATATATATATATATATATATATATATATATATATATATATTATAACCTAGCTTCTAAAACTTCAATATAAATGTATTTGTAGTTAAATTATTAAGATAAAATAAATAGCAAGAATGCATTGTTCAATTGTTTTTAATGAAAACCTGCGTTTTTGTATAGAAATGACAACATTGAATTGGATTAAAACTGAATATTATTTCATTTCAGGAAAACAATTTTTTTGGGTACTTATTATATTATTATGAGTGTTATTTTGTTTATACATAATTGTAACTCATTTATACCCTACTCAGTGGAGAAGGCCCAAGCACACTTCTAACCTCTTCTTGGTCTTTAAAGTGTGCTCATAGGACTCCATTCGATCTCTCTCTCTCTCTTATTCTAGGCACAAAAGTTGGGGAAACAGAACATAAAACAAGCGCTTGCACATCTAGCCGCAACACCAGCAATGATCAGCCACAAGAGCAGACAAGGATCCACAAAAATTATTATGAAGCGATACCTCCAATTTTTTAATTTTCTGATTTTTTTTTTATTTCTTATAGTGAAATAAGTAATACATAATATACTGTATTACTTATTTTATCATTATAATTTCCTTTGATTCGATCCCAATCTGCACATGAGCCAACACAATCTCTGACCCTTTTATAATAATTCTGAAGAATAAAATGACCCAACACATTTCATATATGATTATGACCAGAAATAATTGTTAGGGGAAGGCACAAGCTCAGTATTTGTAATAGAGCCTTGAGAGAAAATGCAACACATATAACTGAGAGCTGCCTACTGAATGGATCACAGCAGCAACAAAAGCAATAAGGATTAGACAGATTGACCCAATCAGGGCCGGTGCTTGCTGGTAGCATGCTGAAGGGTAAATCAGTTGCAGCAAAGGTGGTAAACAAAACAAAATCTGGGCCAGAGTTTGATAAGCCACATACATTAAGCAAATATTTTACTGTGCAGAACACAATTTTTACTATAATTACAAGATAAATAATATAATCAATTAAAATTAAAGGTGCTAGATGTGAGCGAACTTCTCTTAAAAATATGAACTAACAAAAAAATTACAATAAAAAATATAATAATATATTTTATAATTAATAGTAATAATAATATGATAATAATATTAATAATAAAAGCTTTTGGGCACATCTACACAGTCTATAATAACTTGTCATTTTTCATTGCCATGAAATTCAATAATTTTTATATGTTACTGGACAAATCAAGGTGCAATTGCTCGGAATGTAAAATTTCAGAGCTACTAAAAATGCATGGACTGTTGATACTCGAGGAGAAATTACACTCACATAGCCATTCACAGCCTGTAACTTACTCCATGCAAGTTCAGTGATGAAATACTCATTTATTGTCTTACTGGTTTGTCAATTATAATTTAAAGTCATACTTGTATATTCATAACGTTTAAATCAAGTTAAAAACCAGCTTACTCTACATACTTTCTCTCATTTAACCATTTAAGAAGCTTACATTTTAATATATAATATTACCAATGAAAGTAAAATAAATTTATTTCCAATAGCAACAGCAGTGAAAGACAATTACTGTATTGTAATTAACTGGTGTGCTTAAACTGTAGTCACATAGACACAGCTATCAAACAAAGGTGATGCCATGACTGATTTTCTTCAAGTTCAAGGATCTCAATTTGTGTGCAAAGTCATAAGTAACTAATCTTAGCTTGTAAAAGTTTAAGTGTTTGTTTTCTCATTTGGCACTACATACTTACAGTATATAGGTTATGGATGAAAAATATATTTTATGTGCTTTAATAACGCCTTGAGAAAAAAAAAAATCTCCATTGCAAATACAGTACAGTTCATGTTTCAAAGTCAGTCATAATTTTATAGCTACAAATTTTGGAGTAAGTTAAATTTAATATATAATATATATATACAGTATTTATTTTTTAATATAACAAATATGGAGCAAGAATTATACCTTGTTGTGTCCAAGAAACTGTTTTCTTTCTGCCCAGCATGAAAATGTAACCAAAATAAAATCCAAGGTTTGGTGTGCAGGTAACATGAGCAAGTTAGATTTTTTTTTAGACATTTTGTCACTTTGGTGTTCTACATACATTGTGCTACAGATTATCTTAAGAGGACTTGACAACAGACTGAGTTCAGGGGTGTGTGGGAGTTGGGGGGCAACTGGGGTATTATAACTGAATAAACTGATAACATTATCATTATCAGCAATCACAGAATTCAATATGCTTTAAATGAATAAGATTTGTCCGAATCTGCTTGTATTTTTTTTTGTTTTTTTTTTTTTCATTGCTATTTTTTATTAAATCAAAGACCTCAGGCAACAAACAGAATTTGAAAACAAGCTTCAATAAGTAAAATATATATAATCTACCCAATTAGCTAGTTTGGTCTGTCTACTTATAAAACTATCACCTCCGCTTCCATCCTTGCAGCTTCAGGCACCATAAAAAAAAAAAACTTAACTGCATTCTTCCAGTGCCCCAAATAATGAAAAATATTTAAACTTGCATTTCACAATGTTTCTGGTATTCTTACACCAGTGTCTTCTTTTGTTATACTCCAAGTCTGCAAGCTTTTCTTTTCAGAATGAAAAATATTAATTGAAAAAGTGCCCCTCGAGCCTCACTGCTTGTTGCATGTCGCTGACAAGGGGTCCCGTGACGGGGAATGTAACATTGCTGGTCCTCTCGATTGTGGCCTAGTGTGGCTCCTCTGCTGGGGGCTCTGGCTGCTCTTCAGGGGCTACTGGCTGGGGACATGAGGGCCCTGCAACTCCAGATGCCTCCCCCAGACCCTCCTCAGGTCCAGGAGTGCGACACAGAGGCTGGAATGCAGAGCAAAGGCTCGGCCGCAGTTGGAACGTTGCAGCCGGCTTCAGTGGGCAAAACTCCATTTTGCTGATGTCAATCATTGGTCGCCTGTAACAAACAGTGCAGGAAAAATATAAAGAAGAGTTGTCACTATAATTAGTTAAAATATCTTTTATATCATGTTGGCCTTCAATGTTATTAATTAAAATTTGGTTTTGAGAAATATTTTCAGCAATATTCTTTATTTTCCTTCAAGTCAGCAATTCATTATTTTTACATGACATGTTTTGTGCCAATGTGCTTTTCAAGCACTTAGTGTGTGTAAAAAGTAGAAAATACATTTTGTTTAATGGTTTTCAAAAGGTTTTGACCAGGTAAAAAAAAAAAAAAATAATAATAATAATAATAATAATAATAATAATAATAATAATAAAAATACATGATAATAACAACTTAAGGAAAATAAACCATTTAGGTTGTGATAATCTTATTAAAAGAAAAGGATAGGAATAACCAGCAAGGCCTTACCGATCGAAAGAGTCACAGCAGGTGGAAATTCTTGCGGTCACAGAGGTTCACTCGAAAGTTTTTACATTTTTGAAACATTTCGCATTGTGGAGATGCTTCTTCAGTCACAAGAAGAAGTAGAATCTTCTTCTTGTGTGTCTTGTGACAGAAGAAGTAGATTCTACTTCTTCTTGTGACTGAAGAAGCATCTCCACGATGCGAAACGTTTCAAAAATGTAAAAACTTTCGAGTGAACCTCTGTGACCGCAAGAATTTCCACCTGCTGTGACTCTTTCGATCGGTAAGGCCTTGCTGGTTATTCCTATCCTTTTCTTTTAATAAGATGATAATAAAAAAAAAAAAAAAAAAAAACTTTCTGATTTTAAGAATCGACTCTACACAGACTACTTACTGTACTACAAGATTACTTTTACGTTTTCAATTTCTTACCTTGTGTCTTCAACGAACTTGGTGCTCACTTTCTCGCAGCCATCAGGTGGCTCTCTGGCCAGGAACTTGTTGATGTGCGGGGAAGTGCCCAGACGACCCGTCTCCTGCTCGGGTGATGAGCTTGGGCTTCCACCTGGTGATCAAACCATAAATTTTCAACACACATAAAAACAAGAAACAGTTTTCTGGACTTCTTTGTTGTTAATAAAAAAAAAGTTACAAATATGATAGTTAATTGAAAGTTTAAAAGTATATGATAATTGATAAATTATAAGAAACACAGCTATTCAGTTCATCAATCAATGCAAGTCTGACAACTTGGAGGTCGCTTGGGTCGTCCGTAAGTTGGCGGTAGTCTCTTGCTGCAAGGAGGGTAAAGGGAGTTATCTGACTTAAAGCTGTGATAAGGAAGTGTGGTAAAACAATTTACAATATATAACACAATTACACAATATTTACACAATTATTGAAAAAATTTCTTGTTGAGAAATGCTACTACAATGTTAAAGATTATCTAAATGAGAGATTTATCACGTAAATTAATACTACAGTATATAGTATACAGTTTTGATATGATTTTGTAACGATTCTTGTTTATCTTTCAGTTTGTACTTGATCTAATTTCGAATTAGAGATATGTACAGTATATGGATAATTTGTATTTTATTAAGTTTGCTTGAGTTTGTATACTATGTTAAATGTAGGGTGATAATAATCAGAACTTTTATATTATATTTGTATCTTAGATACTTTTTATGTTGACAGTTCATAAAATTATGTAAATTTTTGGCTAATCAAATTACTCATATAGCATACATATCATGTATTCATAATTAGGTGAAGTGATTATAATTATACTACGAATTTTCTTTGTCATGATTGATTCTTGCATTTGAATAATAAGCATTCAAATTTTAATAATTAACATAAATATCATGAAATTCACAATATATGGTATATTTAAAGTATATTATTTGATCTGTAGTGGCAGGATTTACAAATTATTTTGTGATCTGTGATGCGTATATACTTTGTTGTGCATAGTGATCCTAGTTGTTATTTATGTATAAATATGGACGATCAACGTTATGTCTTGAGTTTAATATTGTTGACTTGCTTATATTGTATAATCAATCAAAAAGCAATAAAGATTATGAATTAATATTGCGGGAGTAATAATTACGTTAAATTACTTTGTTTTTGGGTTTTGGACATGACAAAGAGATACATATTGGGAAATCATATAAAGTTATTTACTACATCCCTTCAGTCAGTTGTAGCTTGGTTTACAGCAAAAATTTAACATTCAAATGCCGTGAAGAAGCTCACCTCTGGCGTCACTTGGGGGCCGTGAGAACTCCATCAGGCCAGAGATAAGTGGCGACACTGAGCCGCATGATGGCGGACCTGAAAGTCACACACAACATTAGTTCTGTCAGTAGCCTCCTATCTTACTCAATAGGAGCAGCAGTTACAAACTTTATACCGGTAATTAATATATTAATTACATAGTAAAAAGATTATAATTATGAATCAATTAAAATAAATTTTCCCTTTTACGATTAGTCTATTATAATGCTAAATGAGATAGGTAGAGGTAGTGCATTATATTCTGCAATCTGCATTGCATATAATCTAATGACTTACCTGACCCATAGTGATTCAAAGATAGAAAGGAAGAATTTTAGTTGAGATATGCATTATGGGCTCATAGATTAAAAAAAAAAAAAGACTGTTAGCTTCAAATCTGGCTCCTTGCACTTTCTGATAAAGTCTACTTTTCAAGTGTTGTGATAAGGAACAGAACTCTTAACAAAAAGTGCAAAGAGACGGTTTTGAAGCTGACAGTCTCAAATATATACAGTAGACTTTTGCTTTGGTCAAGTTTAGACCTCCTCGAATATCTGGTTGATTGGTTACCAACGGCGGAACTTGTTTTTCAACATTGTTCACAGAGCTCTCTGGGGCTCCTAATACCAAGTCTGCATGCCAGAAAATTAAGTACCGTTTCTAAGTGGGGCACGGATGTTGTTTGCACAACTTTCCGCGGTCTTAATCACCCCAGCGGAGTATAGACAGCCATTAGCTGCCTTCCTCCTACCAACTCCATCATGTAGTAGTCATTCACACCCATCTCAAGTCACAAAAAGTCTGCCGTGTTCTGGATTTTAATGGGAGACCTCTTGGACGAGAGTCAGGCGACTACACCAAGGAGCTGGTTAATCTCGAATATCTTATAGGAGTAAAACTAACTATTTATTTATTTATTCATCTGATAAGGTTGGAAAGCATTTATTAATTTCAGGAGAGTGAGGGGATGGGAAAAGGAAAGGGGGGGGGGAGGGGGGCTGTAAACACACACATGACATATATTATATGTATGTACATGTATAGTATTTTAATTTTGTTTTTTAAAGCCTTGATCCATCATAAAAACATTGAAGTTAACGTACTATAATTTAATGTACAGTCACAGTAAAATTAATGGGATAGCATGCATGCACTGCATCATATTAAAGGTGAACAAAGTGAATACTTTTTTTTATTATTATTATTATTTTTTGCATATTCGGGAACCTTAAGAGTTATTTTGCTTTAATTTATTTTATTTAATTTAATTTATAATTAACTAGGAATCTAAAAAAAATATTGATGTATTCCAAAGTAACTCTCAGATTCTTGAATATAAACAAAAGTATTTACCTTTGTTCACCTTTTCACAATCACTGTCGGACTCATTTTAACCACATAACTTACATTTTATTTCTGTATACTGTAAATAGGTACAGTAAAAACTCATTAATACACAACTTGTTGTTCAAGGCAAAACTCGATTTTGAGTAAAGGAGCTTGCGGTCCCGTCAAAAATAATTAGCATTGCAGGTATAGGAAAAACTCGATATAAGGTAAATCTAATTTTCTGGGCCCCTTGACTTAATGTAATAAAAAATTTTTACTGTATATCCATTTTAAATTAAAATTTGCTTATCTACAAAAAAAAAAAAAAAAAAAGTTACAATTAACCAGCAAGATTTATTGAGTTGAAAAAGTCCCTACAGTTCATCAATGATCTTGTCAGAACAGATAGTAGCAGACGAGTAAAATGTAACTTAGAGTGTAAATGAATACAACAATTTTTTTTTCTCACACTATGCATAATGAGTTACCTGAGGATGGAGTGCTGTCTGCCATCTCTGCTCCTGCTGGTGTCTGTGTATTGACGGAGCGAGTGGAGCGTAACATCTCTGCCAGGGGTGCGCGATGACCCTCCGGTGTCGCTTGGCATGCCTGTGTACAAGCACATTATCCTATCACCCCTGCACACTTGTAATAATAATAATAATATAAATGTCTTTTGGGCAGAAAAACAAAATACATATATCTTTATACAAAATGCATAAAAACGCTGCCCAATTGGTGACTGAAAAAGGATATCCCATTCGCATAGTGTTCAGCCACCCAACTAATTACTATCAGACATTTCAAAGAAATTAAACTACTTCGTCAAATTGTGACATAAGCTGAGTAGCTGTCAAATAGGTAAACACTTAATTTAGTGACAAGCCATGCAGTATAAAACCATTTCTATACATTAGTTCTCTAGCAATAATAAGTTTTAAACCTAATTCTAGTATTTTAAAATACATATAACAGAAATCGCCAAACATAGTAACTATAAGAAATGTGACACAGTAATGCAAGTAAGTGAACTTTGATGATTAGAGAACAATGGTTAAATGGTAATACCGGTAATTATCATGTGAATTTATCTATATCGCAGGTCCTTTCAGATATTCAAATTAATTTGGTTTATATTTTGATAATTGTATAAATGAATTAAAAAAAATCTGCCCCAAAAAACACAAATAATACTTATGAAAATATAAATTGTAATCCAAAATCTATGTTTCTCTCTTCATTAAAAACTTCACAAATATATATAAATTTTTAAATAATTTAAAAAATAAGCATTCTAGTGGTTTTGATGAAGTTTCTGATTTTCTATTAAAATATTGTAATAATAATGTAGTAAATATTTTAACATATTTAATTAATAAATCATTCGAGGATGGAGTATTTCCTGAATTATTAAAAGTAGCAATAATTAAAGCACTATATGAAAAAGATGATGCCACCTGTCTCGATAATTTTAGACCAATTAGCCTTTTGTCAGTTTGTTTCTAAAATATTTGAACATGCATTTTTAAATCAATTACTCTTATTTTTAAACCAATGTAAAATTTTATCAACATATCAATATGTTTTCCGTAAAAATATGTCAACGGAAACAGTAATATTTGAATTAGTGAATAAGATATTAGAGATCATTAAAGATAAAAAGCACACAGCTGGAATTTTCCTGGATTTGTCCAAAGCCTTCGATATGGTTGAGCATAATATATTGTTTATTTATTTATTTATTTATTTATTTATTTATTTATTTATTTATTTATTTATTTATTTATTTATTTATTTATATATTATTACAATGTTAGCTTACTACAGCATATATTATGCTGCTATTAGTGTAAGCATTCAAACTTAACAACAGTTATTAACAACAGTTATTAACAACAGTTGGAAGAATTGATAGGAAAGGAGGCGGCTGTGGCCTTGTGTTAGGAACTGCCCCGGCATTTGCCTGGGAGTGACGATGGGAAACCACAGAAAACCATCATCGAGGCAGACGGTACCAAAGGAAACGACCTTCAACACCTCCCGAATACAGGCAGTATAGTGGAAGAACATACATGCCATCTCTCGGGAACTTACCAGAACACGCTGCCATACCTCAGCTCGAAGTGACGAAAAGTCACCTGAGCTAAGGCAGGAAGCGATCCTGGGTCTCCCGAGCGATAGGCAGAGATCAAACCACTACGCTACGCTGCTCGGTAAGTTCATGTGGGAAACAATTTCAACAATTGTTGCACAAACTTAATTTATATGGAATTAGAGGAAACGCCTTAAATTGGCTAAAATCATTCCTAAAAGGCAGAAGGCAAAGGGTTCAAGTAACAAAAGTTGTAAATGGTAGACAGACAAATTTTGTATCCAACAGTACTGAAATTAAGCACAGCGTAATCCAAGGTAGTAAGTTAGGGCCAATCCTATTCTTAATTTATATTTAAGTAGAGTGAGCGATTTCATTTTTTTGAATATTTTATTTTCTAAAAATAGTTTAACTCGCCCTCTATGGAGAAATGAAAACCAAAAAAATTCCATCTCAAAAAGCTTCACCACAAAAAATTCCCAAAGTTGGTGTTTCGGAGGCCTTTAACATGCATCTTTATGGAACAGAAAACAGCTTTTTACTCCAACTTCGTCTGAACCATGGTACCAATTAAAAATACGTACGTAATCTATAATGAATTTTCAAATATATATTGTTTTTACGGAGCCGTTTTTCCGAAAAAAAATATTAAAATTTTTGCGGGTCCCATAAGGATTTTCAAGATTTTTTCCGAAAAAATGTCTATGTAAAAAAAAAAAAAAAAAAATTGAAAATCCATTAAAGAATTCATCATAGATTACGTACATATTTTTTAATTGGTACCATAGTTCAAACGAAGTTGGAGTAAAAAGCTGTTCTCTGTTCCATAAGGATGCATGTTAAAGGCCTCCGAAACACCAACTTTGGGAATTTTTTTTGGTGAAGCTATTTGAGATGGAATTTTTTGGTTTTTATTTCTCAATAGAAGGCAGGTTAAACTATTTTTAGAAAATAAAATATTCCAGAAAATAAAATCGCTCACTCTACTTTAATGACATGCCATTATCCGTTGTTACGGAGGACTGTGAACCTATTCTCTATGCCGATGTCTCAAGTTTCAAAATTACTGCAAAAGACAATGAATCTCTTCAAAATAATATCACAAGCATAATAATCAAAGTAAAAGATTGGCTTACTAATAATGGATTAAAACTTAACGTAAATAAAACTGAGGTTTTGCAGTTCTAAACAATATGGAATAGATCCTAGATTAAATGAAATATATATCTGTTAATAGCAGGGACCGGATGCACGCGTTTTTTTTGTGCATCCGAGATGCGCATCCGGATGCAAATTAATTTTTCGTGCATCCATGGATGCGCATCTGGATGCAAATTTATTTTTCATGCATCTGGGATGCGCATCCGGATGCAAATTTATTTTCCATGCATCTGGAATGCGCATCCGGATGCATTAATTTTTTCCCGTGCATCTGGGATGCACGGATGCGGATGCAAGCCAATTTTTGCGCATCCGTGTGCATCTTGCATCTGCATCCGATCTTTGGTTTTCATAATACACTTTGTTTCTTGCAATTTTAAACGACAAGTGGCAAATAAATGTTAAGAAAATGCCTTGTGTTAAAGATTTATTTAGAGGCCATTAGCAAAAAACCTGATAAAAAAGGAGAAAAAAAGTGTTAAATGGATGCAAATTTATTTTTCGTGCATCCGTGGATGCGCATCCGGATGCAAATTTATTTTTCATGCATCTGGGATGCGCATCCGGATGCATTCATTTTTTCCCGTGCATCTGGGATGCGCATCCGGATGCATTCATTTTTTCCCGTGCATCTGGGATGCGCATCCGGATGCATTCATTTTTCCCTGTGCATCTGGGATGCACGGATGCGGATGCAAGCCCATTTTTGCGCATCCGTGTGCATCTTGCATCTGCATCCGCATCCGATCCCTGGTTAATAGGGAAACAATTGAACTACATAACAGCGTAAAATTTTTAGGTGTTACAATTGATAATAATTTGCTTTGGGTGAATTAAGGCATGAATCAGAAATGGCCTGTTTAAAAACAATATACTTCGCTAATTTCTATTCAATATTAAAATATGGGATTAATTAGACTCCACAGACTCGGAAAGAGTATTTTTGTTGCAAAAAAAAGTAATAAGAATGATATGTTTTGCTAAAAGAGACGCTCATTCTTAAAGATTTAAAACTTCTTACTTTCCCTAGCATCTTATTTACGAATGTGCAATTACAGTAAAAAATATATGGAGATGTTTCGCTCTTATGAGACATAACACAATTATTTCACTCGAAATCGTGGTATAAATTTAATTCCCAAACCTTGTAGACTTGAAGTGTATAGAACAGGGCCTTTTATGAGCTGTTTAAGAAAATATAATAAAATATAATAAATTACCATGTTCCTTAAAGTGTATACAGTATGTGATGTAAAAGTGTTCTCAATTAAGCTTACAGAGTTCCTTGTTGATAAGTGTTCAGTGGCAACATTTATGACTGACAATTAGAGTTTTTTACTTTTAATATTATATGTGTTGTGAGAGTTATATTTGATGTTTTTGGAAGCTCAAGATATTGTATAATACTTTCGAGTGTAGGAGATTATGGAAATAAAAATTGTTTAAAAAAAAAAAAAAAAAAAAATACAAATAAATAACAGTAACACATAATATGCCATCAGAAAACTACGTGACTAATTAACAATCATTACAACAAATGTACACAGTAATTATTAACTACATGACTACTTCATCATCTCTTTTAATCTTTTTTTCTGGTCTATCAGGGAATGCCGAGAATAATACTGTACCTTATCATGGTCGTGGTCCGTATCCATTGTTCCTGTTCCCTTGAGCACCAGTCTCTCAATCTCCTGGTTTAGGCCCTCTATGGAGTTCCTCATCCTAGGGACTATAGGCTTGGACACACCAGGAATAGGGATTGCCTTGGCAGGGGCAGGGGTGCTGGGAGAGGCAAGAGCAGGTGGTGCAGAGATGGGGGAGCCAGGCGACGTGGGGCTACAGAGTGCACTCAACTGGGAGCTTGACAACACCGAATGATCACCAGGCACCGGGTTGCTCTGTGCTAACACCACTCTCTCGCGCTCCTTTCCACCTTCTTTGCTGCTACGCTGCAACCTAACACAAGCATTACAGAAATGTCTCAGTTCCTCTTTAATGACAGAACTACTACCGATTTAGAAAATCTTTGTGTTTGAATTTGGATAGTAAATTTGCAATGTACTTCTTTGTCGTCACAAGAGCACTCAAAAATTCTTTCTACTTCGTACCCAACAGCCTCTATAGATACCAAGACTAAGTACTGTAATTTATACTGTATCTCCCATTCCCACAATCTAAAAAACTGGTTTTTCATTCCCCCCCCCCCTTAAATTTAACTTACTTGTGCCTGATATACTTCTCCAGCTTTTCTTCAGTACCACAAGTTTCAGTCAAACGATTTGCTTTTCTTTGGTCTGCTCCCATCCATTCTTCAGATGTCTGTAAATTAAATAATAATAATAATAATAATAATAATAATAATAATAATAAAAAAAGGTGATGCAGTTATATACTGGAAACCATTCTCTGCATGCTTACCTGTGTAGCTTTATCCACCAGTAGGTGTCCACAATACATTCTAAGCCCTTCAGGAGGCCACTGGCCCTTCAAGTAAATTGTATCCAATGAAGCTGTGCGTCGAATAGCACATCCAACTCCTTGTAGTCTTCCACTCAGTGTCTTGGATTTACCTGTAAAACCCATTACAAAATGGCAAAGTGAAATCAACTAAGATTATGTTATATAGGATAGTGTTGTACTGTATGACAATGCAAATAGTCTAAACAAACGCAACTATTATGAGTTTTATCATTTCCAGGATTTTGTTCACAGGACATTAATTTGAGCACACTGATCACAAATCATCAACAAAATGGGCAAGTTCTTAATAATTTCTTCTGACAGCAACGGTTATTCAAGGGAGAGTTATAGAATTTAACTCATTATTTATGAATTTTTTCATAAAATTGATGAAATTCCATTAGTTCTGTCCTCCATTTCCTGCTATTGATGAGTATATTTCGGAAAATTTCACACAAAAATACCATACAAAAAGAGGTGGCAAAAAAGCTCAAAAGATGTAGAGAATGACAAGCTTCAACTTAAAAATGCCGCAGCGCCGCATTCTGACATCGCTCCATAAGGTTTATTAGGAGAAAAATCTTATTTATTTTTTCATTCAAATTCTATGCTGCACAAAATCTCGAATATTTTTTATGTCGTGTAAAGTGATCTTTCCTGTGGCTCATATGAATTATTAATCTTGCCCTTCATAAGAACCACCGAAAAAAATTAAAAACCAGGTACCGCTGGGTTAAAGGATAGGAAGCTTGATAGAACATGTCGTCGCGCGCAGTTCGCGCGCTAGATTTTCATTGGCTGAGAGAATTATGTCGTCAATGTTAAAGCTTCTCATTAAAGATGAGAAGGGTGACAGAATGAGTTGGCGTGAGGTTTTGAGTTCAGTGTCGAAGTAACATCCGACGAGGGTGAAGGAGATACACCGAAAGCATGCTTATGTTTTTTGTATTTGGACTGTGCACGTTTTAATAACTGTTGTGTGTTTTTAAGTGCATCGTGTGAAGTGTAAAGTGAACAATATTTCAGCGAGGATTATAGCTCAGTTTTTTAATTTAAGGTAAAGATATACGTATTATTATATATATTATATTAATATACTGTAGAATATATTATACTGTACAACTGTACTGTATAATGGACAGGCATGCATATATATGTACATATCCTACATATTATACTGTATCAAGCCTATGCAAACTGCAATGTATGTATATGTCAAGTAAAAATTAGCTCATGCATACAGCTATGTATTATATATTACACGGCAAATAATGAATACAGTATGACATGTAGCAGTAGAGCTAGAACACCCACCTTTAGAGGTTGAAGATCCCGGGCTCCTTTGACCTGATAGAACAGATTCAGGAGACAATCTCGTCCTCCAAAATGACATTGGAGATAAACTAGGACTCTTGCTTTTCCTAACATTACTTCCCTGCCGTAACAATGAAGACATGGGCAAAGTAGCTCGCATCGGCCCATTCTTTGAAGAGCTAGGAGATGATTTTTGGTGAACCCTTTGAGATGAAGTCCCTTGTCCCGACATTTTGTTATGTAGTTCACTGCGATCTGATTGATGAAATTTTGTTGGAGATGATATGTTGCTATTGCAGCACATTCAATTTCGCCTTGGCATCCATAGAACAATGATAGACTTCAGATTCGCGAGGATCGTGCCAGCTGTATGCATATTCACGCCGCGCCTCCTGCAATAACCTGCTGCCTCCACTGTCCACTCTCGCCGCTCGCTACTCCGGTCTCGTTCAGTCACAAAACTAAAATGTTTTGCTTTCCTTAGCTGATTGAAATTAACACATTTCACGAGGTCATGATTTATAACCCTTATTCTTGTATCTCATATCTATTGTCTGATATAACACATATCTGCAGGTCACGAGCCGATCACGAAAATTTTCGTCACCAAAAGTTGAGCAGCTTCCATCAAGGCTGTTTACCTTACCTCTGCCAAAAATAACTTTCCACTTCCACTTTCTACATATCTGAAGCAAAATATCAAACTCAATTATACTAAATGCTAGTTCTCCTTATCAAAATGAAGACCTAACTTGATAAAAACGTAAAATATCGAGAAAATGTACAAAACAACCCATCATGTTTCATGTCTGGCTACGACCAATCAGCTCCATGATACAACTATAATAGATAGGTCCATCAGCGCTACGAATTTGGACTGATCTGCGCATTTTGGCCAAAAACACCCAAGGTGACGTCACGTAGTGAGCTCAAAACAGCTGTTTTGCTGCACGAGGGGCCCCTACCGGAGCAGAGTTTTTGTTCAACATTAGCGAGAACGTTGCTTTTTATCTCATCTCAAATTTGATATTTATTTACAATACTACAAGCCAAACCGGTTGCAGTAATGTATTAAAAGAATTTTTAAACACTGCAATTCGCAAGCAATCTGGGGTAGAAGTTCGTATCTTTGTTCATAAAGCATACAAAGTTGCTATTGGCTGTGCGCAGATTAGTCACCTAGCGTTTGCGCAGCTTCATTTGGATTCATGCTTTTTTATCATGCACACCTTGCAGAGCCATGCGCAGTAGACTACTAACATTTAAAACTCGTTTCTGCGCAGCTTTTCTAAGCCGTGGCTATTAATTTACGGAAAACTCTATAATAGAGCAGAAAAAATTAAACGTATGCACCGTGCGCATGGGACGGCCCTGAATCAGCTCAAGTTTTTCTTCCAAGTTCAAGTCAATAGCTGCGTTGCCACATCTACCTACTAATACGGCAGCGAGCCGAGCGAGGACCGATCTCGGGACTGGATCTCGGAGAAAGTGGATGGGGGACAGGGGGGTAGATTCCGATGGTACTTCAGTCTCGACCCTCATCATCTAATTTATCATGAAAACCATCTGCTTTTTTTTTAAAAAAATACTTATCAGTCACTCATCACAGAGTTCTTATAAAACAGGAATATGTAAACTAGAAAAAAATGTTATATTATATTTACCTAATACTACATACATATAATGTTAATTTAATATTCTGTTCCATAATTTTGTGTCTATGTTTCTATGTCTATATAAATGTATATTTATCTATTTATTTTAATTGTATCTGTACACTATTTGTGTTTAATAAAAATCAATCAATAATTAATTTATTTCTCTGCTTATAGGAGAAAGAAATATAACCCATTCAAAGTACAAATAATTTCTTTATTTCATTTTTTTACACAAGGCTAGATAAAAGAAAATCTAGCATACTGGATGGTTCATACTTTTACCGTATATTATACTTATACCCTTCTATATTATTATATAACTCTTACATACATAAAATATTGAAATTATTGAGAACATATTAAAAAGATAATTTGTACACTAATACGAAAAAAAGAAATCTATAACTTAGGCTATAAGGAGTGTCTTAATAAATGTCCAGCTCCATATGTAGAACACAATGGTTAATTAAAATAATGTTTTTATGGTTTTTAACTCAACAGTAACCATCACTAGGTGTCACTGATATTTATTTACTTTCACAGTTCCATCAAAGTGGTTCTTCTGTCAACAGGACTGTTACTGTGGCTTTGTGTTGTGCACCAGTCACCGCCGATGCCTCAGAGTTGAAGTCCCCCACCTACTGCGCCCTCGACTTCCATGGTGTGGTCTGCTGCTGCGAGGGGACTCGCCAGACCTGCCAGGGCTCTCTGACTGACTCTCTGAATGAGCTCTTGTACGACGTCCAGCCTGAGATGCTGATGTGCTATCTCTGCTGCTACCACCTCTACGCCCTCTCCCTCGGCAGCTTGTTGTACGATAAACCATACGCACTTTACCCCGTGAACTCACTGGCAGGACCTTGATTCTCACACCCAGAAAATTCTCTGCAGGTTCTACTTCCAGTTTCTTCTTCTTAGGCTTAGCAGAAGGCCATCCAGTGAGGTTTCTTTTACGTTTCTTTAACTTTCCTCTGGCGGAAGAGTAGTTAGTGCCTGCTTCAGACACTGTGTCGTAGGTGGATGCTGTTTCAGATCGAGTATCCTGAGTGTGTGTCTCTGCTTCGTGCTGCATGTCTACACACAGCTGATCCACACACTGGCACTTGGGGAACTCCTCAATCAGGGTAGTTACATCAACCTCTGAAATAAGGCTGAGTGCCACACTGACTCCTGGAAGGTCTACGCCCTCAGGGTCCAGCTCCGGGGGCTCACTTGACTCTTTGCTGTCCTTGCTGTCCGCTGCTCGACGTTGGGAGCGACGACGTACCCGTCCCAGAGGCTTAGCACTTACCTCAGGACTGTTAGGAGGAGAAGACAGCATCTCATCTAGGCTTTTCTCAATCAATTGGAAGTCTGAAAGGCACTCAGCAGGAGCAGCTGTACTGTCAGTGGAGCAGGGGTTAGGCTCTGCTGGCAGGCCTAGACTACGTCTACGTCTGTTCATGAAGTTAGAGAGGATGGCTAGTGTGGATGCATGACAGCGAGGAGATTTGCGTGGATTACGAGCATTGGCAGCCAGCTGCATGGCCCTACTCCTAGGTAGCAACTTAAGGCGGCCACGCCCCCTACCTCTGCCCCTGCCTCTACCTCGACCAATTCTAGTACAAAACATTTCAGAAGGCATTTCGTAAGGTAACAAGTAACGATGCTCATATCCAAATTCACTATATGGTTCTATAATTTCCTCTCCTTTGTCTTGACGTACATAGGTTTGAAACCAAGGTTCACTTTTAGGGATAGTTTCAAAAGAGAATCTCATTCTCTCAACAGCTTCTGGCGCTACTTTTGTTATCAACGGTATGACTTTTGATTGTGACTTAGACCAGGAGTTTTCTTCAGTTTTTGTCTGTGGAATGTGTTCTGCAGAAGAAGATGCTGAGGTTGCAACAGAGTGCTTCGGGGAGCCTGCCTCCTCGACCACGTCAGTCTTTTCTGGAGAGTGGGGGTGTAGTCGCAGCCTTGACTCAGACAGTGGAAACTTGTAGTAATCAAGATTATCATGGATGAAGAGCTCTGCATGAGTACGGCGCTTTTTACGCTCAGCATCAGGATGGTGTGATGATTCTCCCTCCAGCATGCTCTGCTCTGCCAAAGGGGCAGAGGGCACGTGGTTTGCACACTCATCAGTGTAGATGTGAACCTGCAAAGGAGACCTTCCAGAAGGGTACACTGGTGATGATGCCTCCTTTTTAATTGACTTGTCACCAAATAAATAACTATCTGCCTCGTCATTGAGGAGCGAGAGTTCTGATCTACGAGCTCGCTTTGCTTTGGCCTCCTCTTTGTGAATTTCTCCATCACTTTCCTCCTCACGCAATGTACTTTCTCTTTGGTTACAAAAATATCCACTTGTTGAACGTAGTTTGGCATTCATTACTTCCAGTTTATAATACTCTTTATTATCTTCCAGCAGCTTCTCTTCAACTGAGAGTCGCTTCTTCTTGATCGGCTTGCCTTTCAGTCTGCTGCATTTGTTGCTGTGCAGGGAACAGGTAGAGTCCTCGGAGCATGACCCCTGCTTGCCGTTAGTTGCTTCTGTCTCATCTGGCTCTCGCTTGACACGTATGCCAGAGGTGCTCTCTGAGCTGCTGGAGTTGTGGACTCTCCTGCGTGCTGCCTCAGTCTTGCTTCTCGTTGCCTCGCAAGAATCCCGACTGTCGGATGACTCCTCTGCACTTCCCTCAGAGTTGCTGCTGCGTAGTCTTCGACAACCGACCTCTTCTACCTGGGCCAGACGAGAGCGGAGGTTGTGAGTCACTTCCATTTCACCGCAAGCAGCCCTACAGGTTCCACGCTTGGCCACTCCATTCATCAGGCTCTGAAAACAAACAAAAACAGCTTGTAAAAGTTTGTCTGGGAACAAACATAAGAAGGCTTGCTTGCCTCTGAAAAATTCCCGAGATCTAGCGAACAAAGTTGGAAGTTCATATTCGAAGCTTAGAAGTTAGTTTTGTTAACATTGCAAGCCCAGCAACTCAAGGTGGGCGGGGAGGTGTAGAACAACAGCTCATACACATCACAGCCCAGACAATGAACAATAAATAACATGTTGTCTCAAGCAAGCAGCAACTTCAAAGCTTCAAACACGTAGTTCTAACTAGATCTAGGGAACATTTCAGGGGCAAGAAATGCACTTTTGTCGTCCTAGTAGTCCAAGACAAGCAGAACGAACCCCTTAATACTTGATACATTGCAAAATTTTGCTCAATCGTATGCTTATATTTTAATAACAAAAAAACTTCAATTTAGAAACCTTTCATAGATGCAGGAATGACAAATTTCTATTGATAATTGAAAGGCAAAATTTTGTGTAATTTACAAAGAAGCAAACAAAACTCAAAAATAACTTTAATTATAATTATAGCTCAAAGCTTCAAGAAAATTGTTTTAACAGTGTAAAGGTAAAGCATAATATGAAAATGGGTTAATTATATCATCCACTGCACAAGAAGGCAAGAACTTGATAAGATGTCAAATTAACAGTATTCATGTGAAAACAGGTCTTAATTGTCATTTTAATTCCATTATTAACAGTATACTATAGTATCAACATATTTGGAAGAATTGATGATGTTACTGACGAGCTTTAGGAGATGAGAAATGAGGAAAATAATGGAAATAATATACTGTATTGGCAGTAAAAACTAGCCCGTAGTTGAATTAAAATAATAATAATAATAATGCAATAAATGTAGATGTAATAGTCAACATTATTAAGCTTAACATGTGACAATGCCTCAATAATAACAAAATGAACTCATATTAGGGGTTACTACTTTTTTCCCCCACTTATCTTACCTCAGAGGGTTCTTTACGAGTTGCTGCCTTGGTACGTTCTTCTGCCTGCCGCTGGCTGCTACGCCGCAGCTGGCCGTTGCTGAGGGCTGGTTTGCGCATTCCCTCGTCTGAGCTCTCCACACCTACTTCGCTGCTAGACCAGGCTGGGGACACCGGGCCTCGAGGAGAACGTCGAGTTCCACAGCTCCTGCAACAATGAACACAAGCAAATTAAACACCCACTCAAAGGGAAAAACACGGTATAATTATAAACTATTTTGAAATGAATCATTTTTAGATCCGTAAGAGGAAAAAACTGAAATACTTTAACATGAAATATTTAACAATTTTATTCATCTCCTCCTCCCCCTCCTTCGCATTCATTTTCAGATATATTGTATTAACTATTAGTTATTAATCATCAATTCAACATTTTCTTTTTTCTTTTCCAGATTAAAGTTAATGCTCAAGCACTGCAAGTACTGTATAAAAAGTTTTTTCTACATTTTTTTTTTAATTAATGTGTTTCTCAGTTACCAAAGTAATTAACTCAAAGTAAAAACTAAGAAGCTATGAAACTTACAGGTATTTTAATGTGTTTTGTGTTCTGGCCACTTAAGCCCCCTCTCACTGGTATTGCTACTCACACTGGGTCTATTGCTTTGAGCAGCTCCTCCACACTGGGTCCCTGCCGTATTAGAGCGTCCAGGGTTTGATAGTTCTTGGTTTCGTGCACAAACTTGGTGTGGGTACTGCTGACGAGGTGTGCCTCGATGTCCAAAAAGTCAGCCTCGCAGATTTCACAGTAGCCAGACTGCACCGAGAGCTTGCCTTTCACCGTCTCAGCTATCCTTGGGGTCTGCACTCGAGACTTCCGCGTCATTCTGTACACAATAATAATGATAATATTTGTTTAAATTATATTGTAGGGAATAGGGAAAACAAATAATAAAAAAATAAATAATAGCAACAACATAATAACCCAAATTGGTGAATGTGAAAGGCTAAGGAGCCTATACACACAGAGCGGACATTTATTTGCTATTTGCTACTAACACCAAAAAAGTTGTTGTCTATTTATTAATGAAATCCACCAAACCAAGGATTTTTGTACACTTATGTAGAAAAAAACATTGAGAACACAAGGAATGTACTGTCACATTTTTTTCTAATCTATCTAATTTATCAGATGGAAGCATTACATATTTATTTTTTACACCAAATTATTTTAAACACTATTGATAAAGAGTTACACTGCTAGAACATCTAAAAAAGAAAAAAAAGAAAAAAAAAGAAAAAAAAAAAAAAAAAAAAAAAAAAAAAAAAAAAAAGCAAAAGCAAACAAAAAACTTTATAATGGTATAATCTAGTTTTTAACTAGTGTCCTTTTTTCATGATTTTTTACTGTACTGTACATATGGATTTGATTTTAAAATTCTGCAATTAAAAGCTGAAAAAGTCTTGCAAGTCTAGACTTCTAGCGGAAAAAAAAAAAAAAAAAATCTGATTTCCTTATTGTCAAATAGGTTTAAATCATTAAAAGTAATTTAGAACTAACTGTACCAGTTGATTGAAAAACATTTGGCTGTTGATAAAAAGTTTTTTGTCGCATTTGTAGATTTAGAAAAGGCGTATGATAAGGTGAATAGAAGTATGCTGTGGAAAGTGTTGTCCGAGTATGGTGTAAATGATGAATTGCTGAATGCAGTAAAATCTATGTATGAAGGTAGTAAAGCGTGTGTGAGGGTGAATGGTGGTTTGAGCGAATGGTTTGAAGTGAAGCGAGGAGTGAGACAGGGTTGTGTGATGCCGCCATGGCTGTTTAATGTGTTTATGGATAAGTGTGTAAGATTGGCTGGTATAGGTGAAAATGGAATTAGTGTGGGTACGATAATGTTATGGTTGCTGTTGTATGCGGATGATGCATTGGTGTTAGCTGATAGCGAAGATGACTTGCAAAGAAGGTTAAACCGTTTGGAAGTGAGTACTAGTCGTATGGATTTGAAAATCAATGTGAGCAAGACAAAAGTAATGGTGTTTGGTAGTACAGATAGCAACGAGGCAAAAGGAATTGACCTAAAAGGAGAACAGCTGGAACGCGTGAAAGAATTTGTATATTTGGGAAGATTGTTTCGAGAGGACGGAAGTGTAGATGGAGAGATTGATAGGAGAGTAAGTGCTGGCAGGAGGATTGTGGGTAGTATGGCAGGGTTGTGTCGCACTGAGCTGTTGTCTAATACGGCTAACTCTATAACTCTGTCCTAATACCAACTTTGATGTATGGATCTGAAGTATGGGTGTGTCAAACAAAGCATAGAAGTAAGTTGAATGCTGTTGGTATGAGTTTTTTAAGGAATATGTGTGGTAAAACTAGGATGGATAGAGTGAGAAACACATGGGTGATGAATGAGTGTGTAGTGAAAGAAAGCGTAATTGACAAGTATGAACGAAGTACACTACGTTGGTTTGGACATGTTGAGAGAATGGGTGATGAACGAATTGCAAAACAGGTGTTTAAAGGTAGTGTACAAGGCATGTAAGGATTAGGTAGATCTAAAAAGGTTTGGTTGGATGTGATTGTAGAATGTTTGAAGAACAGAAGTGTTAAAAGTACACAGTGTAATAGAGAGTGCAGAAAGCAAAAGAGTGTTATGAGTATTTCTGAAGCAAGTGGAGTATGCAAGAATCGAGTGCTTTGGAGGGCAATTTGTAGACGGCCGAGGTAATAATGCTGCTGGCTTACCCCGTAAAGGGATATGGCGTCATGTTATGTATGTATGTACCAGACTTTAAATGAAAAATAAGAATACTATAGGTCAGGTGTGTAAGTATTATCTTGCGACCGAGCTGGGGCTTATCAGACCCCAGAACCCTTTCCTACACTCTTCTGAGCTCCTACTACCAGATCTGTGCAGTCTGTAGTGCAAGCACTGCAGGGTAGCAGAAGATAGACAGCCGTAAGCTCCTACTAACGCCAACATTTAGAAATCAGTCGCATCCATCCCAAGTCACGAAAAGTCTGCTGTGTTCAGGAATTGAACCGGGGACCTCTTAGACCAAAGTCAGGTGCTCTAACCACTACACCACAGAGCAGAATAAAATGATAACAATATAAAAATTGGAGCCTTTTCATTCTTTAAAGGTGGAGGGGGGGGGGGGATATATGTATTTTTTAAAAAAAATACTTGAACTTCATTGCAATACAGTTACAAATCGAAGATACAACAGCATTACTTTGGAAACTGAGGATTCATCTTTATTTTCAGGTAACATTTTAATTTTTTAAATTGTACAATGGAAAAGGTTTATTTTTTAGTGTTTATACAATATACCTAATTTGAGATCTTATTTCATAGAAAGTTAAGTTAACTGCATGCAATATATAAATACAGAGATTTTGTTTTGGGAGAACTTCTACAAAGTTAATGGAGTTACCAAGACGGAACATAGTTTAGGCCTATCACCCTGGGAGATGTAACAACAATGTTCTTTCTAGCTTAACATTTGCTCAATATTATGTTATCAGCCATCATGAATGATGGCAATAAAATGTAAAATTATATTAGATAATTTCATGGATTTCTATTTTCTATGAGCTCTACATTTATTAAAATTGTGTCATTACCTCTGATCACAGTGCGGCTGCTCCAGCGCTGCCTGGGACACATTCCTCAGAGGCTTGTGATCTCGGTTGCCAGGTGACCTGGGCACACTGAAGGGACAACCTCCGTCTCCACAGTCCAGGTTTATGGATGGCCACACAGACAATGAGCTGTACACGGGCCTGTATTGCCTGCAACACAACAACATTAGGACGGTCCAAGAAAATTGAACTAACGATGTACACCTACTTGGATATGTCTTCAAACTTAATAAAAGGAGATTTCAAAGACTTGGTCTTAACAGACAATGCACTGATCTTCCCACTTAAGCTGCTTTCTATCTTGTCAAGCCACTTTAGCACCTGAAAACAAACACAAGGTCATCTCACTGAAGCATTCTTGTTCTTTTTCACTTTCAATGACTAAATATTTAATTTTTATCTTCATTAAGATGCAGCATCTTAACTATGCTTGTAATCAAATCACTGAATACAGTAATAAATATCGTTAAAGGCATACAGGCCTCAAATTACAAATTAGATAGTCACCAAGTGGGTTTAGAGTATATAATCAACATTCGCATCATTTTTTTTCCACGCGTGATGCATCCGTGCGAAGTCGCAGTTCATAGTAAGAAATTTAGTCCTTGATGACATCATGAAATCCTTGATGACGTCACAACTCAATGCTAATCGGTGCTAGCTGTGAGTTGTGACGTCAGCAAGGACTTTCTTTGTAGCGCGACTTCGCACAGACGCACCGCGCGCATGTAAAAATAATACGAATGTTTATTATAAACTCGAGCAACACTTAATGTCTGTCTAATTTGTAATTTGAGGCCTGTATCCCTTTAAGTTAATAATATTACAACACAAAAATTAATAGAAGTAACAGAAAATTATGCATAAAATGCATCTATTTGAACTTATTTTTTCTTTTCTTTTTAACATTTTAACACTATCAAACAAATGAAAGCGGAAATAATTATGATGCAATTATGCCTTAAGTGTTGAACTCCTTTTCAACTTCCATACAAGGAAGAAATGAGCATACCTTATTAAGGGGCCAGATGGGCACTGCCCAGCGCACGGCATTTTCCAGGGGGTCGATTGTATTCAGATGAGTGTGCTGCTGCCTGGCTGTCTCCAGCATCGCCTCGGCACGCGACCGTTGCTACAATGCAAAACAGACTTTAAGATTGCAGCCAGACTTAACAATACATATTCTATGCAATCAATCATTACTATATGAACTATGCTGTATAAGTACATAACAAATTAGAGTGACATTTTTCTATTTTTGTTTGAAGTATACTGTGCAGCAGAGTTTTTTTTTTTTATTATTTCCTGTACAAAGTCAAACAATTGTTAACGTGATTAATTTTTACTTTCTTAGTTACTGTAATATTTTTCAAACGTGTTTCTCTGAAAATTACATTAAAAATTACATCAAGTTGTCTTTTTTTTAATAGACTCGCAACACATTTGTGCTTGCAATATGAATATATTTTAAAAAATGCTTCTACCTTTTTCTTAATATATTAAAAATTATATAAATATCCTTGACTCCATTTGTGCCCTTTCAGGTATGGCCAGGTATTTAAACCTTTCCAGTAAGACTTATCTTGTGACCATGCTGGGGCTTACCAGTTACCAGACACCCAGAATCCTTTCCAGCATTCTTCTGGGCTCCTAATACCAGATCTGTGCATGCAGCCTGCAGTGGCAGTGCAAGACTGCAGGGCAGCAAAGTATAGACAGCCAAAAGCTGCATTTCTCCTACCAACTCTATCATTTAGTAATCAGTCATATCCAACCCAAGTCACGAAAAGTCTGCCAAGTTTGGGATTCAAACAGGGGACCTCTTGGATCAGAGCCAGAAGCACTAACCACTAGACCATAGAGCTAGCTTAATATATACATACATACTGTATAATTATATATATATACTTGTAGACGGCCGAGGTAATAATGCTGCTGGCTTACCCCGTAAAGGGATATGGCGTCATGTTATGTATGTATGTACATATATGTATACCAACTATATTAGCAGGCACAATCTTAGGAATCTAAGACCTTAAGAATCTTTAACTTTAAGTTCAAAATTATTTTCTTCAAAGACAACAATTAACTTAATGGTTTATTCCATTGTACCAGTCAGATAACAACATTTTAGACTAAGAGGATCAACAGCTACAGAAAACCTACGCCTACTAGAAGATGCAGTACAATGAAATCTCTATTAAATGCCACTATTTTTGTTCCGCATTTAAAAAAGTAATAAAATTAGAAAAATATATCTAAAAACTTCTCTTCTACAAGTGCATACAACGGACAATTTGCATACCGGTACTTTTTATCATTATTAAATATTTGAAAAAGCACCTCAAGTTTGTCTACGGACTGTCATTTTTTTTCAAACCCTCTAACACCTTTAAAATCATGCTGCAAAGCATTTTGCTGTAAGTCATAGTCATGAAATGTCTTTGCCGGCTATTCTCAAGAGTTAAATATTTCGTGATTATATGATGACGTCACAGCATTTTGCAGCACAATTTTAAGAGTGTTAACAGTAAGAAAACAAAAAGACATGCAGATTGTCCTTAAACCTCCCACTCCTTTTTTCTTCTTGGTACAATTTATTGTATTTACTATGCAATAAAGCCAGTTCATCTCTATTTTTTGAAAAGAAAAATACAGAGATGAAGTGATTTGGTGTTGCCTGTACTTAATAGAAAAGTGTGCATGTTGATGATAGACATACCAGTAGCCTGCGTTTGCCTGACACACACCCTGCAGAGAAGTTAGTGGTGGCTGGGGAAGCAGACGTGAACACTGGTGATGCAGGCCAGGTGGTAGTAGTACCACTTTGTTGCTGTTGCGAGCTCCATTCTGGCCGGTCAGTCACTACGTAGCTCACCTCCCGGGAAAGAAATGCCTCAACGCCCTGAAAAACATGAAGGTTTTTACAATAACTATATACAGTATTTTACAGCAACTAATATGATACCGTATGATAAGCTAAAGAAAATAAGATAAAGCATGCAACATTGACAAACAATTAAAACTAAACTATATATGCATACTGTTCAAATAGCAATATTCATTTTAGTTTGGTGTTCTACTTCACTATCTTTGCGGAGAATGAGTTATTTACCAGTGAAGAGCCTACAGAGCAAAATGTTCAGTTGGCCGTCGTTGGCCGTCAGCAGTTCGTCCCACAGAACTGATCAATAACACAGCTCCTATCGGCGGAAATAGCACGAATTTTACGAGAAAATATTCAATTTTTGACGAAGTACAAAGCATGAACGAAGCAAGTCTGCGGCGTCGTTTTCCCTGACAAACATCCTCTCCTCTCCTTTAAGTTTTCAAACTTATCGCTCAGTAAACCAACTCTCCTAAGCATGTAACTTGTAAATGAAGAGAACCGTGAACTTGAAACATGCAGTTGGCGAGCGGCGGGAGAGGCAGAGAGGGGAAGTAGAGGAGAAGGAGGGGGCGGGCAGGCCAACTAAAGCGGGAAAACGCAAGGAAGAAAAGCAGTAAAGGTTCAACAAACTACCGTTTTTATAAAAACTACATTATAGTTGTATCATGCATACTACATACCAATCAAAATAATTGAAAGCATTAGCTGAAGAACAACACATTAGAGAATACAACTCATTTTGATGAAATTATATTAAATGTAGCGACAGAAAAATCGGTTGATACTACATCAAAACAAAACCACAGATGTTGGCTTGCAATCAGCTTGGGAGCTTGCAATGGCGTGCAGCGTTGCCATATTTATATGGGTAATATAAATTTAAAAAAGAAGCAAAATTGTTAAAAAAAATATATAAATTATATTATTGCATTTGTTACAATTGTGTTCTTTATGATGTTTTCATATATAATTCTAAAATTAAATGATAAAGTTCAATCTTAAGTAAAAAAAATGTAAACATGGCAACCTTGGAAACAGAAAAAAAAATGCAGTAAAAAAGAAAAAAAAACATACACAAACTGAAATAATAATGCTAGGGACTTCAGCTTGAGAGCCCTCCTGCTGCTATATGTCGAAAGATAAGGAATTTTGTGACATTTTTAATTTTTTTAATGTACGTAATCCTTTGAACAGTTTTTGTTTCAGAGTCTGGACCTCAAATAAATAAAATAATTATCATTTTGGTCATTTTTTATGCATACATAATTTTGATCTTTTCACTCTCTTATTTCATAAAATAAATATTTTCTATTCCATAATATTTTAAACTTTAGTATGAGAAGTATGCATACTGTTCTTTTAATTTGTACATATTTTTAAACCTCAAAAAGTTACTTAAAACATAAAAAAACAAAACAAAAAAACATTAAAAGGATGTTCAAATAAAAAGATATAAATAAAATCATAACTCATCGAAATCAAGATAGTGTTTTATCCTCCAGACTCTCCTCCTACACACACACACACAGCTCTCTGCCAAACTTCAATGGGTCTCTTCTTAAATTAAAAACTATGACAACAGTTTAACAGAAATTTGATTACTTACAGCACCAAGAGACTTTAACCTTGATTCTACTTTTATTGAGGCTCCATGATTTTTCAAATCAAGGTAAAATCTTTTGTCAGCAAGGGGTTTTTGACTCTTTCGAAGGCGGCAGTCTCCTGTGGACATTTTGTTTTAATTTAAGCATATTTTAAGGATTTATGACGCATCTGTGCAATAACTGTAATATGCATAACAATTAAACTTAATTTTAGGGAGAATACAGTAATATATAATAATATTTACAATTATAAGAATACTGATGAATAAAAGTGAATAATAATGGCTGTATTTTAAAATTATATTAGTATGTATTGTACTAGCTGTATCATGCAACAACACAACATAGTCTTTCAATCAAACAAAAATTTGCGTCTGGCCGAGCAGAGTAATTGGAATGATTTTAATAAAAGCTAAAATTCAACCGGAAACTTATATAATCCTATACGAATTCTGTGCCTGCTTAAACAACATAATATGCATTTTGTCTTTAACTTTAAATGTTACTTCAAAGACTGTACAAATAAAATAAAAGGACAGGCAGAGGGATAAAAGCAAGGAATAACTGATAGTGCATTTAGAAGCAGGTTTATATATTTTTATTTTTCCAGTTTAATCAGTAGCTTAGCTATTTTTTTTCCCCCTTAGCAGAGAGTTCTTTGCTTTTGCTAGGTTAAGAGGCGATGGTGCCATGAGAAACAAACATGTAGGTAGAGGAAAGGTGAACACTCACTATCCATGTACAGTATTATTTCGTGTATAGTACCGGACCAAAATTCCTAGATGGGGCCATGCAATATGCATATATAGTAGAACCATCATATGGTCAGCGCTGTCGCTTTGACGAGGCAAGCCGGCGGCTGTTACATATGCGCATACCAGCCGCCGGCTTGCCTCGTCAAAGCGACAGCGCTGACCATATATGCATATATGATGGTTCTACTATATCAGTGTCCTTTTAAGGTTCTTTTACATAGTTCAATTTTGTTGTGGTGTGTTGTTTGTGGAAAAACCCCAAGCTTTCACATAGTACTCTCATTTGTCTGCAGCTGTTGTAGAGGAAAATCATGCAAATGCCGCAGAAAATCAAGATGAGTTTGATTTTTCTGCAGAGTGTGTATACCGTAGAACGCACCACAAAAAATAGGGGCGTTTGCATGTTGCAACAACATCAACTGCATTTATTGTGGCATGATTCCACATCAAAATTGGACTATGCATTTATAATATATGCATATATTACATAAGTGAAAGAACCTTTATCCAAAAAATGTGCACCTACTTTATTAATTTAACTGCAAATTATTCTTGCTTTTTTACCTGTGTATGTCCATCACAAACTTACATATTTTTTTAATTCTAAAATTATTTGAATGGCTTAAAGATATGCATATAAGATATTATATATGCATAATATATACTAGCTATGCTTGAGCGGATGTATGCATATGCATACTGTACAAACCTGTTACAGCAGTACTGCGAATCACTGAGGCAGCAGCTTTAACTTGAGATTTTGCTTCCAATTTTCGTTTTTTTGAGGGCGATACCATTACTTGTTTAAAGTCTCTAGTATTGCGGGGCAGTCTTTGCAAGATACTTCACGCATTTTCCTCACTATACTATTTCACTTGCCAGCTGGGCCTAATCTGCAAGTTGGAAAAAATTACTGCATACTGTATCATTTATGATATGCATACTTTACACGGAGTTAGAATCCTTGGAATGCAAGACGGGGCACAAAGTAAATACTGTTTCATAACACAACTCTTTCTTCAGCTTGTATGTAACTGGTCAGTCAAATTCCACTTCTTGCATCAAGAAGGCAATTTTTAAAGTTATTTAACGTGGCTCAATTGCTGTGCTATGCATTCTGGCTGCAATCTGCATTCACCAAGTCCGTTATGCATACAGTATGCATACTGTAAGTTAGGCTGCAGTGTTGACTCCTTAGATAGATTTCAACATTTCTGTGATATAAATAAGTTGCGGCATTCAAATAATCACATAGTTGTATTAGATAATACTCACATAAGTTAAGATAAATTCATTTTAGTATCATAACAAGCTAGGGCACTCCTTAAACGTACTTACGGGAGCAAACATAGCACTGACACAAACGGTCTCCATTTTTATGTGACAATGACAGCAAAGTAACTAAACTAAACGGGTAATATCAATAATTGCAACGCTCTAAATTGAAATGCGAGCTTTTATTGGTTGAAGTGCAACACAATTTAAATTAACCAATCATCTAAAGCAACTAAAGCGCCTCTAGCGCCTTTAACGAGAAACAAAAAAAAACAACAAATGAGTCTTACAATGGCGCTAAACATTTTGAATTACATCAATGACACGCAGAGACCCTAGAGACCTCTGTGTCTTTATGGCCAGAAATTTGACCAGCTTGGCCGAGCTTCACAGTAACTGAGAGTGGCGGTGCCACTGAATTGCAGCGGCACGGTTCTCGCTGGCTGCGCGGGTAATTTCAGCCAGCAAAAACCGGGCCGTGCTGAACATTTAGCAGCGCCGCCACTCTCAGTTACAGTGAAATTCTGATCAAGTTCCTGGCCATATGTCACGGAGGTCTCTGTAGGGTCTCTGCTGTGTCTTATAATATGGCCAGGGATTTGATCAGAGTTTCACTGTTTCTGAGAGTGGCGGCGCTGCTAAATGTTCAGCACTCGGCACAGCCCGTTTCCTGCTGGCTGAAAGTGCCCACACAGGCAGCGAGAACCGTGCCGCTGCGATTCAGTAGTGCTGCCACTCTCTCAGTTACAGTGAAGCTCGGCCAAGCTGCATGGTCAAATTTCTGGCCATATAAGACACGGAGGCCTCTGTAGGGTCTCTATAAATGACAGGAATAATTAGCAGTTAGTTCGAGAAACTTTGCGGTTCGTTTTACAATGGCGCTAAACATTTTGAATTACATCAATGACACGCAGAGACCCTAGAGACCTCTGTGTCTTTATGGCCAGAAATTTGACCAGCTTGGCCGAGCTTCACAGTAACTGAGAGTGGCGGTGCATCATCAGAGATCATTTCAGAGAGGTCTATTTTAATATATTATAAATTAAAAAGAAAAAGACA
Organism: Siphlonurus alternatus; assembly: GCA_949825025.1. Taxonomy (NCBI): domain Eukaryota; kingdom Metazoa; phylum Arthropoda; class Insecta; order Ephemeroptera; family Siphlonuridae; genus Siphlonurus; species Siphlonurus alternatus. The sequence goes on from OX463780.1 coordinate 40,069,142, forward strand.
CTCTCAAATTGGTCATACAGAGACCATCAGTTACCTTGATGCTCCAAATTGTATGTGTCTCATATGCATATTTACCATATTAAAATAATGAAAACTTCTTCTGATACGTACGCATTTCAGGATCATAAATGGCCAAAAACTGCAGATTCTGGTGATTTTTTATTTTTACAATCATACGTTTGTGATCATATTGAAATCTGTATGTGTGAAAATCGTAACTTTCCCATTAGGTCCAATGTATGAACAAAATTTACACACACAATCAACTGGATGGGAGAGTCTGTTTCCTTTCTGCTAAAACAGGGTTTTGCAAGGTTTTAAATTATTTATAAAATTTTCATTTTTTAAGCTATCTTTACAATCAATATATGTGACAAGGAAGTAGGAGTTCTAATCTTTTAAATCACCTAAATTTTCTATGGCCCTGCATATTGCACTATATAGCTACGTTGACTACAGAAATGAGCAAGATTCAAAAGAGCCAACTTATTTATAATATATTTTACAAACTATTTCAACTATATTCTTATAAAACCATATTTAATATAATAATTTAGAATACATGCATGCTTCAATGTGGGTTGAAAGTTGAGAAACTAGGGGCCAGTCAGGGCCATATAGGCATTACAGCTAGGCAACAGGGGCCAGTTTGAAGGGAACCCGAGTCCACTTTTTGTATACCCTCCGCCTTGTTAATTAAAAAGTGGAGAGGACAGACATGGATCCCTGATCCAGCCTTCTGGCCAGTCCGAGCCTGGATATGTTGTATTCTCCTTAGTCTTATTCGTCATGAGTCTCGTGACTTACACTTAGTAGCTATAATAGCCCCCCCCCCCCCCCTCCAAACTATAATATATACTTGCTTGGCATGACATTGCCATACGTGTTACCTACTACGTACTAGTCAACTTTTTTTTATTTCTGGGCAGATGGGATGGGTGTGACTATAAACTACAAGATGATGGATTTGGTAAGAGGAAAGCTAAGCAGCTTGTGGCTGTCTATACACCGTTGGAATGATTAAGACAGCAGAATGTTGAACATGCAACAAATGTGTGCCTCACTTAGAAACAGTACTGAAGTATCTGACGTGGACGTGCAGACTAGGTATTAGGAGCCCCAGAGTGCACTAGCTATGAATAATGTTGAAAAAACAAGTTCCGCCATTGGACCAGCCAACTAACCATTTCTGGGCAGCAAAAAAAACATTCCAATTTTATAATTTCGCTGTTTTGATTAAGTTTCATGATTAGTAAAAGACAAAATTATCTCATTGGATAACCGGATAGGTCCTTTAAGACCAATTTAAGTCTCAATTCAATCAAATGATATTTGTAATACCCAGTGAAATATAATAAATAAAGTATTAATTATAATGTGTATGAAAGATAGGATGTTTTGTGTATATCTTCTTTTCTTATGCCCACGTTTTGGCTTTCAAACCATTCTACTTCTTTCTCTTCTCTCTTCATCTTGCCAGGCAACACATCAAGTTCGGACGATATTGCAGAGCATCTAAACAGATGCCCTCTGTATCTGTTTTATGTATATGAAGACCTAATACAAAAAAGTAACACTGAGAACCTCCGACTTAAAGGTTTATTAAGATAAATGGAAACAGTAAGTACAATCAAAAAATTGCTTTTATACCAGTCAAAATTTTCACATTTACAATTAATTTACGTCAGTCTTCGACTTCTAAAGACTGTACCACACGATGGCTGTTACTTTGACTTGCTGTGCGACATTCACTCTGGCTTGGCCTTGACATCATCACGGAAATGCAGGAACACAATGCTGAAGATGAATACTCCAAACATCATGCTAAATGCGCTGAAGTAGTAAGGGTATGCACTCGGGATGAACCGCTCATACTGCGTGTGTTCCAGCGGCCTCACAGACACCTACACAGAGGAGCAGGTAATAAGTGACAAGAATTAGTAGCTTGCAGTAAAGTATGTATCACCCATTTAAATAAAAGCAAACATAGAAGATGTCTACTACACCGCACACTTCAGTTTTATACTGATTTGTTACATTACATCAAAATCATACTGCTGAATTTACAAAACATGGCAAACTCTTTTGCATTCCAGCATATTGTCTATCAAAAATATACTTAACTCCATTCATGATACAGGATATCTAGAGTGGTATTCACGAAGAGTTAAGGAGCGTTTTAGGGAGACATATGTTAAGAAGCGTTTTTCTTACCTGTTACCTGGTATAAAAAACACTTCTTAAAATATCTCTCCCTTAAGCGCTTCTTAATTCTTCGTGAATCCCACCCCTAATGTCAAACGAGTCTCTTATAATGATTGTATTCGAGGACACGAGAGAAAGTTTGATGTTAGGTATAAGCAGTGTCGTGAATAGACTTATTTACCTTTACACATGAAACGACTCAGATGTATTGTTCAAATAATGTATCAATGCTACTGCCATCATTAAAAAGATCTTCACCTTTAAAACACCTTTTCAAAGAGTATACTTTGCTTATTAAAGGTGTACTGAAGGGAACACTTTTTTAATATCATCTTATCAATAAAAATAAGACCGATTCACTGGTAATAATCATTTTGTTGTTCAGGCCCCCAAATTTGAATTCCAGTGACCAACGGCTAAAAAGTGAAGTTGTGACGTATCGGTCTGTTCACACGCGATGTCCAGTAGCAATTTTATGGCGAGATGAGAGCAGAAGCGGCGATACCGGATGTTGGCTGTCATTAAAATAAACACAAATTTTCAACGTCTATATGAAATCATCTTTCGTCTTTTTCAACGATTGTGATGAAATCACAATTCAATTCCCTATCTAGCGGTACAAAAATTATTTTTCTGTGATGATTAGAACAATTTATAGTAAAGTGCAATTGCATGAAAATGCATTGATGCAATTCTCAATCTCAGCTAATATGCATCGCACAAGAATGAAATTTATACTAATCGATTGGAAATTTTATCATCAGTTACGCACGATCATTAAAAATTACGAAAATTGATAATTAACAAAAGATAAAATTTTATATTTTTATTTTATTGCCATGAATGTAGTAATATGGGAAAAAAATTGTAGTGGCGATGGTGATGGTAGCCGTCGCCGGAGTCGCCGCGCTTCACCGGAAATCATAAATCTAACTGGTGTCAATAAAATAAATTTAATAAATACAAAATATCAACTTTTGTTAATTATCAATTTTCGTAATTTTTAATGATAGTGCGTAACTGATGATAAAATTTCCAATCGATTAGTATAAATTTCATTCTTGTGCGATGCATATTAGCTGAGATTGAGAATTGCATCAATGCATTTTCATGCAATTGCACTTTACTATAAATTGTTCTAATCATCACAGAAAAATAATTTTTGTACCGCTAGATAGGGAATTGAATTGTGATTTCATCCCAATCGTTGAAAAAGACGAAAGCTGATTTCATATAGACGTTGAAAATTTGTGTTTATTTTAATGACAGCCAACATCCGGTATCGCCGCTTCTGCTCTCATCTCGCCATAAAATTGCTACTGGACATCGCGTGTGACCAGACCGATACGTCACAACTTCACTTTTTAGCCGTTGGTCACTGGAATTCAAATTTGGCGGCCTGAACAAGAAAATGATTATTTTCAGTGAATCGGTCTTATTTTTATTGATAAGATGATACTAAAAAAGTGTTCCCTTCAGTACACCTTTAACTACATCAATAACAGTGTACAGGTATAGCTTTAAATTTGTATTACTGGTATCCTTAATTAAAATTAATCAATTTATCAAATTTGTGAAATGTGAAAAATTTGTGAAACAATGGCCAAACATACAAGTTAATCTGATGAGAAAATTGGGAAAGCAGAAAGACTTACCTGCGTGGTACTGAAGAGATGTGTGTAGCCTACACGGTTGTAGTCAACCTTGAGTTGGTACACACCATACACATCAGGAATGGTAAAGCGAGCTTCGTACTTGCCACCATTTTTGCGCACTAATGTTTGCCGTACAAATGGGTCAATGCGCACAAACTCAAGCTGAACATCATCAGCATCAAATGGAATCCACTGATTTCCTTGCAGCTTCTCAATGGAGATGGTATAAACCTGACAACAAGACGGGGGTTGTGATACAGAGTAGTGCTACAAACAGTACCCAAGAAACTACACTATGTTAATTGAAACTTTGTATTTCTCATGTACATAATATATATTAGTTGAGGTTTTAAACTAGCCATAATACGAACAGACTAAAATGTAATAACGTTGAATACGGAATGAAATGTGTTAAGTGAAGTTATTATACTACCATAAGATTTCAAATCCGTTAAGCCAGTTCCGACTTTTGGGGGTTTGGGGTTTTAACCCAATGTTAAAAATAATCCCACTCATGTAAATTGTGAAAAAAAATTAAAATGTTCTCCCCTTCATCCCCTATCAGTAGCTAAAATATCAGGTATACAAATGAGCTTACGGGGTGTAATTTTTTTACTGGTTCAATCAAAAGAGGTCAAAAAATATTCCTTAGATTTTTTTGCAATTTTTGTTTAGCACTGCATCATACCTAAAATAGAGACTAAAAATGTCACGTGACCTGGAGGCTCCGTTCGACACGTCTATGACGTAATTACATTCTTTGGGTCAACTATAATAATAACACTTGTAAACAATCATGTTGCTATGGAAACAAATAATAATTTTTAATAAACAAGCAATAATGTAATAATTTTTTACTAGTGTTATCAGTGGAACCAAAGAATGTAATGGTGTCATAGGCGTTGCAGACGGCGTCTCCAGGTCATGTGACCTCATTCAATCTCTATTTTAGGTATGATGCAGTGTTAAAGAAAAATCACAAAAAAATCATAGTGATAATTTTTAACCTCCTTTTTCAATTGAGCCAGTAAAAAAATTACATCCCGTAAGCCCATTCGAGAAAGTTTTTAAGTTATGAATTTTTAAAGTTGACTACTTTAACATGGAAAAATCAAACTTATGTGTTAAATTAGTCAAAATTCATAACTCAAAAACTAGTTCGAATTGGTATACCTGATAGTTTAGCAACTGATAGGGGATGCAGAGGAATATGTTTTAAATTTTTTTCATAATTTTCATGTGTGGAATTTTTTTTAGCAAACTGTGATGTAGAAACTCTCTAGTTAACGCTCAACAACTGCCTGATATCATAGTTTGAGAGTCAAGGAGTGATTGGCTATAAATTTTAGTAACACGATCAAAATCAGCGGGGTTGTCTACCCTAGAATCGGCAGTTTTATCCCTAATATCAGTTTACTTTCGGAGTGATAATCGAAAATATAAATTTATTGCATGAAAAATTTGCCGGCTAGGCAGTTTTTATGTCACATTTTGGCGCCAAATTCAAAAGAAGGAAGATTTTTAAAAAAAATCTCATGTCTCCAATAGACCACTTGCAAAACTATGTTAAAGCAAAAAGTAAACAAACTCACACCCCCAGTGTATTGTTGATTGTTGATTATGTGTATATTTTTTTTAATACATTGGACCTTATGGAAAATTTACGATTTTCACATACAGATTTCAATACATTCCATACGCATAATTTTAAAAATAAATATATCAACGGAATCTGCAGTTCTTGGCCATTTATAATATTGAAAATTGCACCGGAAGATGGTTTCTTTATTTCAATATAGTAAATTTAGTATGATACCAAATCAGCCAATTGCATGGGGTAAGATACGTAACCAAGCAAACTTCAGATAGTTTATTATTGCAACACTTAAAATCAACAAACTGGAGTTTGCCTAATTACGTATCTTACCCCATGCAATTGGCTGATTTGGTATCATACTAAATTTACTATATTGAAATAAAGAAACCGTCTTTCGATGCAATTTTCAATATTATAAATGGCCAAGAACTGCAGATTCCGGTGATTTATATTTATTTTTAAAATTATACGTTTGTAACGTATTAAAAACTGTATGTGAAAATCGTGAATTTCCCATAAGGTCCAATGTATAAAAAAAATTATACACATAATCAACAACCAACAATACACTGGGTGGACGAGTTTGTTTACGTTTTACTGAAACATAGTTTTGCAAGTGGTCTATTTTGAAAATTGAAACTGTTTTGATTTTGGGACATTTAGTTTCAAGGCATAGAGCATGTGAAAAAAAAATTAAAATAAATGTAGGAGAATTCCCCATTTAAAAGAAAAAATACACAATAAGGTTGTATTATTGAATGTAGATATTCAAATTAAGGAAAATAAATGCTGGTTATTCCTATCCTTTTCTTTTAATAAGATTATTGAATGTAGAGGGAAAGAAAAACCAGCTAGGCCTTTCCGATTGAAGAAGTCACAGCAAGTGAAAATCTTATAGCCACAGGTCAATTCAAAATTATTTTACATTCTAGAAGTTTTGCTTCTTCAGTGGCAAGTAGAGATAAGTAAAAAATGAGCAACTCACCACATCCTCCATGATGGTGTAGGCAACTGGAGGTACTTTCTCTCCAGCCTTGTGATGCTTAACGTCCTTCACTCGTATCACACCATTCTCCCGGAACACCCACTTGCTGAGTGCAGTAGCCACCTCCTGGTTTCCTGACCGAGGATATAGCTTGCCACCCTGTAAATGTCATAGATAGTATGAATGCAGTAGGTACTCTTTAAAGTCACAGTATATAATTGAAAAACTTAGCATATTCCACTGGTGTCTACAAAATAAATAAACAGTTAAAATTATATTTTATAATAAAAAAGAATTGTCGTAATTATGAACCTATCCCCCACCTTCTTGTACCCAAATTAATAATTTAATAATCATTGGCTCACACATCAGCCAAGAGACAGAGAGATGATTACAGTAATTTCAATAATTCAGTATAACTTCCAATGATGTTTATGAGCTCTGACAGCTGGTCGTACCGTCGTACTCACCCCAGCTTTCTGCACTGGCGAGTTGAAGGCTTCATCAGAAAAGAAGAAGAGGGAGCCAGAGAAGACGACTCTGGCATTGTTACGGGCTTGAAGAGCAGCAATCAGCAGTGTGTTCTTGCCCACTGCATGAGGATACTGCAACACAGTAAATATTCATCACCAAAATCACTGATAAATGAAACAACTACAAGCAAGTACTAAAGTAGGCGTAGAAGTCAGTTTTTTTCCGTAACAATTTAAAAAAAAAACTACATACTGTATGTAATTTTATTTGCTAATTTATATCATATTATAGTTAGTTAACATCTAGCCCGTTGAGCTTTGCCTGAACTTTGTACAAATTCACCTTTACAGCTTTAATTTTTGTCATATTTTTTTTTACAAGTTTAGTGCAAAAATCCTAAAAATTAGTAAAATTAAAAATTTGAAATGAATTGACCAAGAGTAAAGACTAAAAAAAATGATAATCTTAATCGGGTGGTTCCAATCTATCGTCTGACTCACCTCCTTGACTGGCAGCTCTGGCACGTATGAGTAGGCAGATGTGCTTGCAGTGAGCAGCTGCAGCACAAGGGGGTTCTCGCGGTCTGCAACAAGGCCTGTGCCGCGGTAGAGCAGCGGTGCCACATCTCGAGTGCCAACCACTACTGGCGCATCAATCAGGTGAGCCGGATCAGCCACAATCAGTGTGTGCTGAAATGAACAGCAAATGTTACTCATACATGTTTTCAGTCCAAAACACGAAGGGCACATTTTACATTAGACCAGCTTGTGACATCAGCATCAACACCAAGCATCAGTTGATAAACAAGGAAAAAATATTTGGCATATGATTTAGCAATTAACACAAGCATGCAAAACAAAACAAACAGACGATTGCAGAGATGTAGTTTAATGTTAAGAATATAAAAGTTTAAAAGCATATTAAACATTGACAATGTATCTGCAACCAATTCTTGGTAATCTGATTCAAGTCCTTTTTAATTGATTTGCATTATTTCCCAAAGTCTGGTTGGCAGGACAAGCCGTTAGCATCATATCCTCGGTCTGTGAGGTCTACTTGTAAGCCTCACTTCTTAAAAAACATCTCAATAAAAATAAGGAAAAAGATGAATAAAAAAATACACTTAACAACTAATAATTATATAATGGAACAAATCATGTTAAGGGGAAGATAACATGCTCAATGTTAAAAAAAAAAAAAAAAAAAAAATCCCACACATGAAAATTATGAAAAAAATTTAAAAGGTTCTCCTCCACATCCCCTATCGGTAGCTAAAATATTAGGTATACAAATTCTTAACTTATAAACTAGCTCGAATTTGTATGCCTGATATTTTAGCTACTGATAACAGATGTAGAGGAGAAACATTAAAAAAAAAAAAATAATAAAAAAAAAACAAACATAATTTTCATGTGTGGGATTTTTTATTTATTTTTTTTTAATATTGGGCGTGCTACCTTACCTTTAATGCAGAACATGAAGTACAGTAATTAGTTTTGTGATGACTTGACACCTGAATTTACGTAGCTCAAAAATAAAATTTTAACATTTATAACTGGCTTAACTAGAGATCTTTTAAAACATCATCCTGTAATAATGTTTATACATATCTATTATAAAGTTGAGCTACAATTAGATATTGAAATTTTTTTTAAAAGTAATTTTATGTAACACAACTAATGTTTTGTCACTGTCTGTTGTTTCACACAAGTTCTAACCAACATTACAGGTTAATATCTTCAAACTTACTCTGCCTTGATCACTGGTGTCGTAGTTGAGGTGGTCAATGACAGCAGCACCCTCTTCGTCAACTTCAAAACCACACTCTGAGGCAAGTTCTCGCAGAACATCACCAGATGCAGAGCTGCCAGCCACCAGGATGTTGCCTGCACACAACATCACAATATGTTTTCTCAACTCCTAGCAAATTATAGTAATTTATACAATATAATATAAAAATATGTTTGCAATAAAAACTCATTATTACAAAACTTGTTGTAGGATAAAACTTGATTTTGAGTAAAGGAGATTGCGGTCCCGTCAAATAGCACTGTGTGATATAGGAAAAACTCAATATAAGGTAATACTCGATACTCTCTAGACGTTATGTAATGACAAGTTTTTACTGTATGTTAAGGGGTTTAAGGATAACATGGAGGGTGCTGAAAGGGTTTGATTTATGTTTAATGATTGCTTTCATTTCTGTAATGAAGTACCAATTTATAGAATATAATAGAATACTGTATCAATATCAATGCACAGACTGACAATTTGAACTAACTATGAATATCAGCAACACCATATAAACTAAACAATAGACAATAATGGTTGCATTTTTTTATTTCATAATTAGAAAATATACATAAAATTATGCTTTTCTGAATTTTTTTCAGATTTTTTTGGAGTGCGGGAACTAATTTTTAAAAAATATTTAAAATATCTGAATTAGGGTGGTACATCTGATGGGACAACCGTGACGTCATCAATAGCCAATCACAGCATGACAAATGACGTCACGGTTGTCCCATCAGGTGTACCACCCTAATTCAGAGATTTTAAATATTTTTTTAAAATTAGTTCCCGCACTCCAAAAAATCTGAAAAAATTCAGAAAAGCATAATTTTAGGTATATTTTCTAATTATGAAATAAAAAAATGCAACCATTATTGTCTATTGTATAAAAATTGTCCTCAACAGCACGTTTTTGCCAAGAATGGAAAATGGTGATATTGTTTCACTAACAAATAAGAAACTTGAAAATCACAAGTTGGATTTTACAAAAAGGGTACAGTAATTCTAGATAATATTAATATATAATACAGTAAAAACTTGTTATTACGTCAAGTCAAGGGACCCAGGAAATTGGGTTTACCTTATATCGAGTATACTGTACCTTATATCAAGTTTTTCCCATACCTGCAATACTATTTTTTATGGGACCTTTACTCTGTTACTCAATGTCGAGTTTTTACCTTATAACAAGTTACGTAATAACAAGTTTTTACTGTATTTGCAAAGATGTCTTAGAAATTCAGAGGCATATAAAAATCAAACAAATTTTGTGCAAAATTATCATTAATGTCACCTTTTGGGAGGAGCATCATTATACAGTACTACACTTTTTTTTTTATCAACATTGCTAAAAGTTTATTGTTGAGCATGCATACTGTAATTTTTGTTTCTATACTTATTGCTAATCGTACCTAAAGAAAAAATTTAAAAAATATATAATAATTATACAGTAATTAAAAAAATAAAACACTAACAAAATTTGTTTGACAAATAATATAAAAAGAAGGAAATTTTGCCTACAAACAACATTCTTTTAAGGCAAGAAGAAAAAGATAACATCTCATGATTACCTCCTCCATCAACAAATTCTGTAATGGTTTCTACATTGAGTGCGCCACCAAACTCTTCAACAGAGGGAGCAAAGATGACCAGGTTTTCATACAGGAACTCTCCATACTTCTTCAGTAGAAGGTTGGCATCATCAGCAGATTTGAATGTCAACGTGTAGCCTCGATCTGAAATCATCACACAAGATTAAAATGTAAAAATATTCAATATTTTAATACTTGAAAAAGGTAGCATAAATATATATATTATATATGCATGCATCATGTATATCATTATACAGTGTACTGTATATGAATGCATACATATATTACTGTATGAACTTATGTAATCCCTGCACCTCAGCTAACAAAATTTTCACCAACAAGTACGGTACATATTGTTGTGGTACAAAATATCTAAATACCTAAAAATAAACACTATGTATGGACTAAATATATTTATAATGTTTTTATCACATACAGTACCATGCAGTGTATGGTGGTAAACAAATCAATTACATGTGATCAAAATAAAACTCTGAAATTCGCTAAGATACTGTGTCAGTCTTGTAATTCAAATTGTAAATAAACAATATTATAATATATGTATTGTAAATACAGTATGTAGTTATGTAGTGTGTAAATATGGACATGCAGGCATGGGGCCGCATGGATCCAGGGGGGGTACAATATGCATATGTGTAAGGATTGAAGCATTTCTTTGGACTCCGTAACAATTTTGAGAAGTACCTATGTGAAAGCACCGTTTCTACCCCCGTTTTGTACTGTACATTACACTGTATCATACTGTGCCGCATGCAGAGTTAATTTAAAGTAAAGGCAGGGTTATAATAGATATATTATACAAGATATGCATACAGTATACTTCTACTTGCGACTATAGTGAGTATTCCACCACGGTGGCTGACTCTCTCATCATTTATGCATACTGTACTGTATTATTTTATAAAGTCACAGGGGGGGGGGGTAATGATAAGGGCTGGAGAAATGGTAAACTGAGTTTTCTTTGGCTCACAATTAATTTATTTGTTTATCACCATGCAAGTAAATGTGCCAAAAGCATTCTAAACATCCATGTCCACGATTCTAATGGTGTATATATGTGCTAAAAAATTAATTGCTACCTGTTTAAACTATACTTATATGATATCAAATGATATTGATGGTTCCGAGGAGAAAACACTGGTTTGTATGCATACATACTCTCCGGATTTTAAAAATGAGGGGTTTGCCTTTGCAAAAAGGTTTCTTTTCACCCTTTGTTAATGTAATTTACAACCTTACTGAAAAGGCAAACCAGTCATTTTGTTCTTTCCGGAGAGTGCAAACCCATACTTACTCCACGGAACCATCGATATAGATTAATGATACATAATATGCATACTGTACAGTACGTAGTATATAAGTTTAAACAATCTCAGTTGCCTTTAGGTTTTTCAAAGTTATACAGTGCTGTAACCGTAAATCTAAATGCAAAAACTCAAAAGCGACAAAATCCTCATTGTACTGTATGCATATGCATATTGAGTTGCTAGTTGGTTTTTACTTTTTTTTTTTTTGTACTGTGCACACAAAATTTAAGTGTGCAATGGGATGCATACTGTATTGCATTAGCAAAAGTGCAGCATTTTGCAACCAGTCCTTGAGTCCACAGACTTGGGGTTCATTCCGGGTTCTGCTGACGTGCTGACACCGGTTCCAGCATGCAAGATCAAACCGGCGTGTCACAAAAAGGTGATATCATTATACTGTATTTCCTTACCTTGTAACGACTTGAAAAATATGGAATGTGTTTCTTTAATAGCTAAGTTATCTAACAAAACCAACGTATTCCTTTCAGCGAAACAAAATGTAAAATTAGTACATAAAATTAAAAAATATAAAAAGGGCAGAACGCCCACTCTGCGAACGGGTTCCATGTTTTGAATGACGACTACACGGAATTTCAATTCCATTCTCCACTTTCACCCTAAAAACGTCAGCAGAGTTGTGATTGGATGAAATCTCTAAAAATCTAAGAATTTGGTTGGTTGAAAATTTTGCAGAAAAAAAAACAGAGGGGGAATTCTGAACTACTGGAACGTGGAATGAAATAGCAGAAGACTGCAAATCGCAATGTTTTGAATTTTTCTCATCCCTTCTTTTCTGCACAAATGGTCGTAAAGAACTAATTGTGGCTCTTATCGTATAGTTAAAACCTCGAAAATCATGTTAAGTGATATGCCATGTATTACTTATCTTGCGCTGTATATTCTTTCATTTCATGTTTTGCATATTAATTCACGTACATCGACCTACTGGAAGCTGAATGCTGAAGGCAAGATTGAGGCTAGTCAGGTACCCAAGATAGCCGATTTACCGCCGGGATTAAAGGAAAAAAAGGGTATGCTGGAGGAAGATGAGGTTTTTAACATCATCACTTCAACAGTACGCTTTGGTTCTGCGTGGTCAAAGCAGGACAATGAGCGCTTCTGCGTCGATTGCCAGCAACTGAATCATGGACAGGCACCATCTGAAAAGTTAGTATGCATGCATAACTTCTTTACACTGATCATGTACTACTATTGCATTCTATAAAGATGTTTTTTGCAATGGCAAGAAAGAATACTAATAATACTGGATTTCATTTCATGGTCCTCAATTCTACAAGCATGCAGTTTGATTGTAGGTCACACAATCATCCTCCAGCTGGGATGATATGATATTACAGTATAATATGTAAAATATATGCTGTCATATTTTGTTTGTTCCTTTTCTCAAATAAACCAGGATATAACACACTGTATACATTTTGTACTTGCAGAAATAGCACGGGCGGTAAAGGCAAGAATGTGACGGAGAGTAAACCTGGTACCACTGTCAAGATCAGGCTGATGCAAGCAGACAGCAAAGCTGGCGAGGATGCAGAAGAGTTACTGGATTGTGGCAAGCCCGCCAATTTCACTTTTTATGATCACCTAGTGGGTATTGCAAATCGTCATCAGCATCCTCATGCACCCGAGCCGCAGGTCTCTCTCATCTTTCATAAGAACAAGAGCACCAAGAAGCACGAGGTGGATATCGCTGCTCTGGAGCGCAGGCTACTTAAGGCAAAGAGAGAGGTGAACTAATATGTATGTAATTACAGCATGCATAGAGAAGTAGTCATAATTCATAGTAAAAACAAAACAGCTAACATATTGTGATAAAAATTAATACTTTGAATTATACTGTGTGTGCATACCATAAGTTATGCAATTGTTAAACAGACTTGATTACCAGACTTTTAATTCTTGTTTATATGATTCTAGTTTTCTAGCTTTGGTTTTCTATACATTTGGATTGTGACAGATAGAATGAACAACCTACATGAAAAATTTTCATTGCAGAAATGAATAGAGGGCACCAAATTATGCTACTCTGATTTTTTTCAGATTTTTTTGAGACCCGGAATTATTTTTCAATAATTATTGAAATTTATGTAAGTTAAGTTGGCACCCCTGAATCGTTAATAAAAAGGATAGGAACGAGATGTCTATTGACGCCTTCAGGGGGCATGGCCGCACTTTCAATAATTATTTAAAAATAGTTCTGGGTTACAAAAAAATCTGAAAAAAATTCAGAGTATCATAATTTGGTACCCTCTATTTATTTCTGCAATAAAAAAATTTCATGCAGGTTGTCCATACATAAACTGCTAATTTTTGTACTTGTGTTTGTTTCAGAAACCAAAGTCTGTGCAGCTTTACAATCAAATTGGCAACTTTTGGCGAGTTAAAGGAGACACACAGAAGTCCATCGAATGCTTCAGGCGAGCATTAGCTGTGTCTCCCAACAATGCAGAGGTGAGATTCTTAGAAAATTTTCACAATTTTTTCAGCCATTTTCTGCTAAAATATTAGAAAATACAGTGGATTTCATAGAAAATGAGAGATTGAATAAGAAATTAAAACTACCCATATTATAATATAATAATGCTAAAAATAAAACCTAGATATCAAATTAGAGGACAAATACAAATATCTGGGAGTAATGCTTCAGTGCAAACTTAACTGGGATGAACATATCAGGTATGTAACGGCAAAGAGCAGAAGGAATCTTGAGTTTGTAATGAGGAACCTTAAGGGGGCAGGCAGGACAGTAAGAGAAAAAGCATACAAGTCTCTGATTAGACCAATAATGGAATATGGATGTAATGCGTGGGACCTGTATAGAGCAAAAGGGAAGAAAGAGATGGAAAAGATCCAAAGACGAGCAGCAAGAAGGGTTCTAGAAAAGGGGAACTGGAGCTTTACCTGTGATAAAAGCAAAATTTATAGGGGAAGAGAGAGTGTGACCAAAATGATAGAGCAACTGGGATGGGAGGATTTAGAGGAAAGGAGGAAGCAAAGTAGACTGATAACAATGTATAAAATAACTAGGAACCAAAAGGGCTGGGAGGAGCTTAGCGATCATACTGAGAAAGGGCATTATAAGGGTAGGAGGGACCATGATTGGAAGTTGGAGTATAGAGTATAGGGGAAGCAAAAATGATATGGGCAAGTATTCTTTTTTGAGAAGAAAGGTGAGGGAGTGGAATTTGTTGGACTCTGGGCTTGTGGATGCTCGGAGTGTTGGTGAGTTCAGGGAGGGACTGAGAGAGTCAGCCGCAAGCAAGCGAGCCACCGTGGTGGAATACCCACAATAGCCGCAAGCAGGGGTGTATGCATGTAATGTGTGTACACACTGCTATCTAGCTATCTATCTATCTAAATTAAACTACTGTATATGATTGTCAACTACCTACATTAAGTTGCAAAATTTGAATCCCCCGTCTCCAAGGGGACTCTCTCCTTCCCCCCCCCCCTCCCCAAACAACAACAACATCCACTTTTTTAAATCTATATTTGATGTTTTTTAAATATAACTTCTCATGTTTTAAGGTCCTGCTAAACCTGGCTCGAGTGCTCTTCAATCTTCAGTACCTAGATGATGCAATTTACCTGACACGACGCTCCCTTGAGGTGCAGCCCCCGGACAAGAATGCTTGGCAGCAGTACTTTACTCTCGGAGAGATTCTCAAGGTTACTACTAAAACATATATCAATGGTTCCGCGGAGAAAATGCTGGTTTGCATTCTCCGGATTTTACAAAATGACGGGTTTGCCTTTTCAGTAAGGTTGTAAATTACAATAACAAGGGATGAAAAGAAACCTTTTTGCAAAGGCAAACCTGTCATTTTGTAAAATCCGGAGAATGCAAACCAGCGTTTTCTCCGCAGAACCATAGATATATATATATATATATATATATATAAAATAATTTAAAGTAAAAAATAAAGAAAAATAAGGGACTGGATACAAAATATTTAGTTTTGAATCTCCAAACTTTTTCTTTTTTTCTCACCTTGGAAAATATAATTTGTTCCTTAAATTCTACACTCCACAAATCAGTTATTATTTTTCAAAACTAGCTCAAGACGTATGGTAACTGTACTAGTTACCGTCATGTTAAGGAATTTTTACATGTTATTCTTATAAGAAAATAATTTTTTAGGGGGTGTCACGGTTATCGGCCACCATGTTAAAAAAAAAATTAAAATAGTCCGATCGTTCTGAAATTTTCTGTGCGTGTTCGGACCACTAACGCCATCTAGCGGTCAAATGGGTGAAACTCCGTCAAATGACGCGAAGTGCCTCAAAAGTGGGGTGGCCGATAACATAGTGTGGCCGGTAACTAGTACAATTACCATGCTTTATTTTTTTCAAACCAAAATCCAAAAAAGTCTATTTCCCATAAGTTCTCCAGAAAAAAATTCCTCAGTCAGATGGAATGTGTTGCTTAACGAGGGGCGTTACCTGTTGTCAGTTATAAGGCCTCATGTTAACTAACAAGTTCACTCCGACTCTGAAATATTTTTCTGGAGAACCTATATGAGATAGATATTTTTGGATTTCTGTTCAACGTAGAGGACCATTTGAACAATTTTTAGAAAATAATAACTTGTATATTTATTTATTATTATATTTATTATTATTATTATTATTATTATTTTTGGGGGGGGGGGAGGCGGGGGGACCCACTTAATTTCTAATACAATTTTGTGACATCACGTGTACCACATGATCAATATCTGGGAGATATCTCAAATATTGAGAAAAAAAAAAAAAAACGTAGCCAATATAATATGCAAGTAATTATTTTATTGTTACATCACAACTTTAATGGCTAATTTCCCTTAAAATTATTTGTCAACTATAAACAAGACTTCATGATTCTAAAACTTGCCAACAATATGCACAACATTTGTGCAAAATTGACAAAGTTTTAGGTTTCAAAAAAATTAGATTGAAAGATTAACCTTGTGAAGGTCAGTGTATTATTGTTACCTGCACTACACTTAATCGGCGCAACCATCCATGCAAAAGAGGTATTTAAGTATTTTGTATTTTTACTGCTGTAGGCATATGGCCACTATCAGGATGCTGCACTGCACCTGCGGCATGCACTCGAGCTCAAGCCAGAGTTTGAGCCTGCCCTGGCTGCACTGAGAGACATGGAGAGTACTCCTGCACATGCCATACATGTGTACACTGTACTCATCATAGTCTGCCTGGTGAGTTAATTGAAATAACATCAGAAAATGTATCTCAGCCTTTCAGATGATTTCTTAGTAGAAATAATAATATAACAGACAAAATAAAATAATAAAACAATATGAGAGTTGGGGAAAAAATATAAGGGAGTTGTACAGTAGTAATAAAATGTATAGATGGTGACGCAGCAATTCTGAAATACAGCATTTACCCTGTTTGCTCATGCAAACTGACTTAATTACAGCTAGTTACGAGAAGCTGTCCAAAAGACTAACAGCTTAATTTACTACTCGGTGGCAAAAAGCTTTAGCAAGGAATAATCTGGCAATACTGTTTACAGCACACTATAAATTATATATACAGCGGTATGTTGTAATTACCAGATTTCTCAAATGGTTATTGTTGCCAACGTGCTGTAAGAGGTTGTGAGGTTAATTTAGCAGCGTCAAGTTATTTCCTTAAACTCGTGCAGTTTGAGCAATTGCAGTGAATGCTATTAGTCAGAACTGCCGCAGCATTATTGACATGCCTTTCATGTTACTCAATTATCCCTTTCTCCCCTCTCTGTGCTTGGCTTAATTAAGTGTAAGTTAGCGAGAATCAGCTGATTTTGAGTCCCATTTAATTAAAATGTAAAACTTAGCAAATTCACAAAAATTCTGAAAAAATTTGAGAGACAGATTTTAGTACCTAAAAGCAACAGAAAATTTTTCAAAATTATTCGAGCCGATTTTTTTTTTTTTTTTTTAATTAAGTTTTTAGTTTGACTCTCAATGCTAAAAATGCCCTAAACCCTATGCTAAAAATTAAAAAAAAAAAAAAAATAAATAAATAAAAAAAAAAAATTGGCTCTAATAATTGTCTTGGAATTTTTCCTATGGCTTTTACTTTTAGGTACTAAACTCTGTCTCTCCAATTATTTTCAGAATTTTTGTGAATTTCCATGTTAATCAAATAAGACTAAAAAATCAACTGATTGGCGTTACTTTACCCTTAATACTGTAACTGTGTTTATTTTATTTTTTTTAAGGTAGGGTAACGCCAAGCAGCTGATTTTTTAATCTCATTTGATTAACATGTAAACCTTTGCAAATTCACAAAAATTCTGAAAAAAAAAAAAAAAAAAAGAAAGAAAGAAAGAAAGAAAGAAATGAGACAGAGACAGAAAAGCCATAGAAAAAATTTCAAGACTATTATTCAAGTTTTTTTTTTTTTTCTTTTTTTTTTTTAATTAATTTTTTTAATTTTTAGCATAGGGCTTTCCCATGGAGAAACAAACTAAAAAAAAAAATCTGTCATTTTTTTTTTTTTTTTAGAATTTTTGTTTATTTGCTAAGGTTTACAATCATGTTAATCAAATGGGACTAAAAAATCAGCTGATTCACGTTACCTTACCCTTAATGCCAGCTTTGTGAATCATGGAATCAATATAATAAATTTTCTCAAATATTTTGTTGCCCAACAGTTAATTTAAGGGTAAGGTAACACGCCCAATGTTAAAAAAAAATCCCACATACAAATAAAAATTACAAAAAAAAAAAAATTAAAATGTTCTCCTCTGCATCCCCTATCAGTAGCTAAAAATCAGGTATACAAATTCATAACTTAAAAACTAGCTTGAATTTGTATACCTGATATTTTAGCTACTGATAGGGGATGAAGAGGAGAACATTTTATTTTTTTTTCATAATTTTCATGTGGGATTTTTTTTTTTTTTTTACATTGGGCATGTGACCTTCCCCTTAACGCGGTGAATTAAAATTATTCAAATTCAAATTTTTTATTCAATCGTTTAGGTTGTACATAGACGAACTTAAATCATGTCAATTAAAAAAAAAAAAAAAAAAAAAAAGACAAAGCAAACACAACAAAATAATCACAGTACACACAAATAACATACAATTACATCTCAACTACAATCTGAATATTATATATTTATTACTATGATAACTAACTTAACATACATATTTTATATTTATTTGAGTTAAACAGAAATCTTATTTACAATAATATTAATTATATTACAAGTTCCCGATCATGTTTTCAGGTAATTTAGCACTAAAAAATGCTTTGACTGAATAAAATTCCTTTTCAATTAAAATTCGTTTCAACATGTTTTTAAATTTTTTATCACTTTCAACATTTCTAAGACTGGATGGTAAAAAGTCATATATATCATTGCTGATTTATACATAGCACTATTTTCAAAAAAACTTGAATTATGAATGCCTATTGCTACTTTATTGTTATTTCTCGTATTGTATGAGTGCATATCATTATTCTGAGTATACAGACCGGAATGGGCTTACGGGGTTTTTACTGACTCAATCAAAAGAGGAGGTCGAAAAATAACCCTTAGATTTTTTTGCGATTTTTTTTAGCACTGCATCATACCTAGAATGGAGATTAAAAATGTCTCTTGACCTGGATGCTCCATCAGCAACGCCTATGACGTCACTACATTCTTTGGTTCAACTATATAACACTTGTAAAAAATTATTGCATTGTTGCTTGTTTATTAAAAATAATCATTTGTTTCCATAGCAACATGTTTGTTTAGAAACATTATATAGTTGACCCAAAGAATGTAATGACGTCATAGGCGTTGCGGATGGAGCCTCCAGGTCAAGAGACATTTTTAATCTCCATTCTAGGTATGATGCAGTGCTTAAAAAAATCTAAGGGATATTTTTCGACCTCCTCTTTTGATTGAACCAGTAAAAAAATTACACCCCGTAAGCCCATTGGAGTTCTTGCAGTATGAAAATGCATATAAACTGCAAATTGAAATCAATATCAGTGACTTATATTGTTCCCTATATTGTACATTTTTCCTAATTATTACTCACAATATAAGCTAACCCCCCCCCCCCCCCACACACGCCTTTTTGTTTTAAATGACTATTATAGCAGGCAGATATGAATGAGATGATACCACATCTGTGTGTGTTATCAGTCAAAAATTATTGAAAACTTTTTTTTTTTTTTAAGTGAAGTTCAATACATGGTTATTATTTTTAATAATTTTTTTAAAAAGTATAGACCCAGAATTAGATATTTTCTTGTCAAACATTATCTTGTTGTTTCACTGCCAATTTGTGCAGGTGCTGGGCGTCCTGCTGGTGATCCTGAGCTCGGTGGATGCTGGGCTGGAGGAGCTGGCAGAGGTGAAAAGCCAGGGCCGACACTTCAACCGTGCCATGGCCATGCGTAGTCTCAAGTTGGGCATCTCATCACGCTCACAGCTGCGTGCTCGCCGTAGTTAGAACCTCGATTGTCGTTATCGGTGTTCCTCAGTGTCTGTGTGTTGTGTTTTATTGTACTTGCGTACTGGCTGTGGATATCAGTTCTTTTTAATTTATTATAACTTGAAACAATTTTTAAGTTTTCCTTCCCTTTTCTGTAAAGTTTTGTTTTTGTGTATTCGTAATTCAAAGTTCGAAAGAAAACAAACTTATAAATGTCTGATTAAATATGATTTATTTGTTGCATTATTTTGTTCTGTATATTTTTTTTTTAAACAATGATTGGTACAAATCTTTGGAGTTTGCAAAAATTATTAGGAATGTAATTCTTACAATTTAAGCAATACATAATAAGTATATAATAAAACATCTGCTTCAAAACACTAACTTGTTGCTCCTTTATCAAATTAAACATAAATATTTTTGAAACAATGCAAAAGAATAGGAATAAGCGTCAGTGCCAGTGGCAACTCGGCATATAACTGCATTTAACAGATTTAGATGATTGGTCAACAAAATAATATATTTTGTAGATCCTTTTTATTCTTAAATCTATCAGATTTATCTTTAATAATTTTAAATGCTACCGTAACCAGGAATATTTTACAAAATGCACCAAGTGGAAGTATCAAATTAAGTGAAACTGTTGGCAAACTTTTTATTTCATTATAATTAGCAGACTTAGTTCAGGATTCCACCAGCTCAGAGCTGCAAAACAATGTGGAAGTAGCATTGTTCAACAATATTTTTGCTTTACATTGTAGAAATAGTGAACACAAAGAAAGAAATCTATTTTAACTTTACATTGAAAGCTGCATTTTTATAATTGCAAAATGCATGTTATTTTAAATTAATTTCAAACAATATTTTAGCCACAAATTTTAAAATTAAATTCACAAATGCAGCAGTTCAAAGGAGAAATCTTCCACTTAAATATCCTCTTAATCTTGATTTATTTTATTGTGGAAATCCAAAACAAATAAGGATATAAAAAATTAGAATAAAAAAATAGTCGTAAAAGTGAGAGTTCTCTTAAAAAATAAGTTGAACTGAAGAAAAAAAAGTGCACAATTGTTACAATACATAATATTATGTGAAATGGATATTTAAATTAAGCTGCATTTTACATAATAGTTTCTTAAAGACGCTATTGTTACAAAAAAATATATATCAACGGTTATTTTCATGAAAAAATGTAACTCACATTTAATCTAGATTTTTCTTGACAGGAAAGTTTGCTTTCAATCCAGGAAATGCCTCCACAAAAAATTACAAGCACAGATTGCAAGCTACAATTGTTTCAGTAATTTTTGCAAACAGCAAAACTAAGTAATTACTAAAACATTTCAACACATTGGCTTTCAGTATAAAACAATAATAACAGTAACATTAGAATACTGTACTACTTGAAAAAACATAAACTATAGAACTATTATATTTTTTTGTCATAATGACATAATGTTCTTAAACATAATACATTTTTATATAATTATATATTTATATTATAGTAGCTATCAGTATTATGGGATATGAACAATTAGATGGAACAAACATTTATGAGATATTCTCGTAACATAATAAGTAACTAGAGAAGGCATTTTTTGCCCCCTGCTGCACCTACAGTGAAACAGTTTAATCTATTTCATGTACAGTTCACAATATTAATCCTCTTGTCCTCCAGTGGCCATGTGAACAACAAATTCTCTCATCAGTCTGGCAGTCCTGCTTGCCTGGGGGCTTGCTAGAACTGCACCCAACTTGTGTTACTGGCAGCGGAAGCATCAGCAGCAGGGGTGGCACTGAAAAAATAATGCCACATTACAATTAACCAGCCAATGAACATCAGGGTTTCATTTCGTTTTTAATATACATAATATTCATACATAGAAAATAATTATATAATATAAAGATGTCAAATCCCTCACGGGGTAAGTCAGCATTATTATTATGAAATCGAAAATACCAAAGTGGATGTTTGTACCCTAATTTGTTATTTTTATTTTATTTTTTTACTTTCAGATCATGCTTTACATTTAACGATTAATTTCAGCAACTTCAGCGTCATAATGTTGTAATAAAAATTTCTGTCATAAGGAATCAAATGAAATAAATAAAATAAATAAATTGAATCAAAATTTGAGAATGTTCTGTAAGTTAATGGCTTATGGTTTGGCCAACTTCAAGGTCAAGGGGGCGGTTTTCAGCTCCATTTCCGGTTTCCGTCCATAAAGCCCCATGTTAATATTCTACCTCAATTTTCACAAAACTAATAAGACGGATCCACTTCAAAATTTATATGCCACCTATTGATGGCAAGTTTAAAGTTCCCTGTAAGTCTTATTGCATTCAAGAGGGCTTATTCTTAGATCTCAATCAACTGAGATCAGGGGGCGAGACTGAGAGCTAGGGTTTGAGGCAAATAAAAGGCCTGCTGCCAGCTGATTCTTTCTAACGAATAACACTTTTTAACGTTATAAGTTCATGTTACAGCAAAAGAGCTGTGGCGGGGGATTTTTTTTTTTATTATTCTACTCGAGCTGTGTAGATAGCGTTCTAGCCTTCCATATAATATAGTTCAGTGACTGAGATTCATCCTTAATACAATGTGAAAGAAAACGCATTGTAAATATTTATTTATTTATACATAAGGTGTGATCATTGAAAATCTCAAAATTCCACTTTAAGAAGAAGTTACCGTTTAAGTCCTCAACTGTATTCTGTAAAAATAACCTCGATGATGATCATTTCAAAAGACTATTTGAGTCGAAATAGAAATCATACGAAGATGAACTAAAATGAGACTCACTTCTGCTGCGGCTGGCCAGCACTGGCAAACTCTCCCCAGTTCTCTGCTGCTGGCTGGGTAGTCGAAGGTGCGGCCCCCATCAGTAGGTCAAGGTTGCTGGCTGCAGTAGGATGGTGACTGGGGGAAGATGTGGGGGTGAGCTTGGGAGGAGGAGCCACCTTCACCCCTCCTGGTGGTGGCGGCAGAATCCCAGAGCCAGCAGCAGCTCGTGCTTTCGGGCGACTGGACACCTCACTGCCATCTTTCTTCTGCAAGCACCAGCAACAACACACTGAGCCTCAAAACTCAAAATAATCACACAATCACAGTTACTGTTTGCACTACTACTGCATATTTCATCCATCTAAACAATATTTTTTTTTTTTTTTTTTTTTTTTTTTAATTTTTATTTTTAAATGGTTATAAAATAAAGCAAAAATGTAGGGATGGATTTACCTATGTGTATTCTAAAGAAAAAGCACTGAAGAAACAAGATTGGGTTTTGTAAGGATTGTAGTAAACTAGCAGTAGTGGAGATCCTAACCAAGTAGGTTTATTTAGTAATTATGGAATAATTACACAGTAAACAAAACAAAAAAATAAAACTTACCGTTATTTTCATGTTGATTTTTATGGTTTCTCCTTCTTTAAATCGCAGGTCCAGTTGCTGTTTACTAGGATGTTCCTTCTCTTTTTCAATGTCCTCACAAGTTTTTATCCGCTTGAAATGATCTTGCAGAGCAACGTTTAAATCAAAACTATCAGACCTATCAGTGAAGCCAATTCCAATAAATGCAGACCTACCTAAAAACAAGAAAAATGATGTCCGGTAAATTTACATGCACACCACAGAACAGCACGTACGAACTTTACCCCTGCCTGTTTTGCTGGAGCAGCAATTTCAAAAGACAAAGAGTTGCACTAGCTGGATTCCATATATTGTTCAACATCACTCCTTAATTGATTGTGTGACACCACCAATAAACAATTTAAGCAGAGGAAAAATTCAAGGTGTCCCGAGGTTTATAATTTAATAAAAAAAAAATAAATAAATAAAAACCAAACAAATTCATGCTGTAATTTTAAAAGATATTGAATTGTAATGTTAATTTCTTTGTCTCTCTCTCTTTCTGACAAAAATAATTATGTGTTCGTGCTTGCTGTTTTGCTGAACATCAGCTGGTCTGAAACCTTACATTCAAATTTATTTAATAATGAAAGTTCCTGCAGTTTTTTAATTAATTTAAATTTACAGTTTCTTTTAGTGCATTTTCCACAAATTTAATGTAACTATTTATATAAAACGTATGAATATTGTAAAACAGAGTAAAATTCATGATGATTTCTAAGACATTGCTCAAGTATTACCGGTACCATTGTCATCTTGGATTCTGAGCACAAAGTATCGAGAGGAGTCTGTGACCGACTCCACAGCAACACCTGGATACTGCTCAATGGGACACTTAGCAAAAAGCTCCCCAGAATTCTTGTCTTCCAGCTTAAGGATGCATTCATTGCCCTTGGCCACGAGCTTCAGGCGGCCGGTCCATTCTGGCTCTGCCAAATTCCAGTCAGCAGCCCTGCAGCCAGGTAACATTACATTGACAGAAACACTTGGTGTTTTGGGCAAGGTCATCTGTCTAGCAGCAGTGTTTCTGGTATGCCATAGTGCCTGGGAGCACTTCACATTTATTAAATTAATCTAAATTATTGGTGCTGTTCAAAAGCTGAATGACATTAATTTTTAATGCTTTCATGTATGTAAATAGGAAACTTTTTATGCATTAAGAACATTATTGTCTGCTTTCTCTTTAACAAAACACCAGCATATTACTCTAGAAATATCTAGTAAGATACTGTAATGCTAATGCAATGCATTTATATTATGCAGTATTTTCTTGCCTTGCATGATGGTTTATTGCTCCGTTACCGAGCGATAAATGTTTTTGACCCCCCCCCCCCCCCATCTCTCCTCTTTCCCAGTGCCTATATGATATATTATGTAAGCAGTGTAACTTCCAGTCTACTGCAGAATACTCCCCCATAATTAAATGATGTGGAAGTTGAGCTTCCTGTTATAGCTGGCTAGTGATAGTGCTTTGAGGCAGGGCTGAACTTGACTTGATAAGGCTGAGGCTGACTGGCACCTATCATAAATTCAAGATGAAGTCTAGTTTAATTAAAATCAAATTACATGGTATACAATTACATGCAACAAAAGTATTTATTTACTATTATTGTTACTATTTTTTTTGGGGCAACAATACAATTGGTTATAGGAGCCATTTAATACCTATCTACATTATTTGTATAAATATCAGTTACCATAATCTAGTAGTTGAATAAAGCCACCAGTTCATCACACAAATTTTTATGAATGTGAAAGTATGAATGGTGCAAATTTACTTGTAAACAAAGTTTCTTTATAATTTAATGGTAAGCTGTGACCTTGACGTCACTAACCTTTGTCCTATCATTTACTTACAAAAAAGATTGGGCACACTTACGATCCTATACGGAGCAATTTTTCGATCGTGAATTGTTAATTCTTTACACAAGTTCTATTTCCAAATTTAAAATCGCGAATTGTCACTAACCTTTAACATTTTCCAGTATTAAAATAATATATTATTTGCAACCCCAGCTCAGTTTAAGTAAAGAGACTCTAAAAAAATTTGTGATATTGTGTTCTGATTTTGGAGAGGGGAAATCTGCGCAGAAACGTTGCGCTATATGGTCCGCTGTGACTTGCTCAATGTGAGCCTTTTTATTTACAGTAGTGCTTTACAACTCATTATGAAACTCAAAAACTGACAGCAAAGTCGTTTTATGTTCTATTTTGCTTACTTTCCCCCTCCCCCCTCCTCTTCTACCTTAGTCCCAAAAAACAATAAAAAACATCAACATTGAAAATTTTAGAAATAGTTAGGCCGGGCCTTGCCCCCCTTGCAGACTGCCGATTCCCCCCTGAGCCCGGCCACAGGCCTCATTCCAGGTCAGTGCAGACCTCTAACGAAAGGACTGATGGATCATATGAGATACAGTTATGCATACTTACTTACAATTTATTTCAGTAGTTTATTAAATGGACTTCATGAATTATAATTATAACACTTTTTTCACACAATAAATTTAATAAATTCAATTTATACAGTATCATATACAGTATATGCATACCGGTATTGCATGCTAATATAGGTCTGTTTGTATGATATAAAACCTGCCCAGTATGCACTTTTTGCACCCAATCGACATTATGTTCAAGTGCATACGGTCGATCGGGTGCGGAAAGTGTACAGTACACTGGGCAGGGTTAACGAACAGACCTTATGATATGATACTGTATGCATACTATGCATCATGTGTATGCATACATTATAACATGTATCATAAAAATGTATGTATGCATACTGTGTATGCATAATATGCATGCAGTATATATGTATAATTGTATTGATTATGCATAATTATATTAATGTGTAGATAACTACAATGAAATCTTTTCTCTCATAAAATAAAACAAAATACTGTAATCGCACATGACCAAGGATCTAGTTGCAAAAAAAGGGGGTTGTAATAAAAAATAATAAGAAACAGATGCCCAGTGTCAAATGTGTCAATGTGATTCTTCACTCAATCCCAGCCTACAAATTACGTTAGCGCGCAGATATAATACCTGTACTAATCGTTACACAGTCACAGGCAATTAAAGAAAAATTTAGATATAGAAGCAAATAATTACCTGTAACCTCTGTTTGTTGTACGAGGTGGTATTTTAAAAACAAAAACCTCTGCCTTTACAAGCAACACACTTTCATACGTCTCCATTTTTCTTCAGTGCAAAACACTGGCAACACTGCACAATTGCAATTGGCTGATTCCGTCAACAAAGAAAACCGCTCTATTTTTAAATTTAATTGTTTTATAGTTCCGAACAGCTAGGTTAGCTATAATAAAAAGTTTGAATCTTCTAAATCAAATTTTAATTGGCAATACTATTCTAAAAGTCAATCTAAAGCGAAAGATACACTTTTCAAGATGAGTAGTGATACTAGTGATAGTGGTAGCTCAGAAACAATTCTTAATTTTTCTATGCAAGTGAAAACTCTATTTCCCTTAGATTCTTTCAAAAAAACTGAAATACCTCAACTGAAAGCAGACCCTATTTATTCCAAGAATAAATATGGCCCTCAAGTGCTGTTGGACAACTGGGTAGAAGATCAACTTCAATTTGAAGATGAAAGAAGATACCTTAAATTACAACGAGGTCCTCATTTATCTACCTACAATGTGGAATATCAAGTACCATACTTAGAGAATTTAGATAAATTTAACAAGGTATATAAATAATATAAATATATAAACTTGTTATTACGTTAAGTCAAGTGACCCAGGAAATTGATTGGGTTTTTACCTTATATCGAGTATACCTTATATTAAGTTTTTCCTATACCTGCAATACTAATTATTTTTTACGGGACCTTTACTCCGTTACTCTCTCAATATCGAGTTTTTACCTTATAACAAGTTACGTAATAACAAGTTTTTACTGTATATATATATGTATATATATATATATATATATATATATATATATATATATATATATGAGGCGCCGCAGATCAAACGGGTTTTACCAATAATTTAACATTGTTTTCCTCTATGCAACATTTTTTCTCTTCTTGCTACTGCAAAAAGTCAGTCTGTGTAAATGTCAACAACAAATTAAGTTCTTTCAGGATATTTGACAAATACTATCAAGACTGCCCTGGTAAAATTTCAACATTCCAGAATTAAAATTATGTCCGTGGTTGTAGCTAGAGTGAACCTATCTTTTGCAGGGATTTCCCTATACCGTCACCGCAGAATGGGTACAAATGACGTCACAGGTGCCTTTTCATCGGCTATTATCTCTCTGCTATTATTGCTGCTGGAATAATTTTTTTTATGCAGCCGTATCATACTCAGGCAATACTAACTGATGGACTTAATAATGTGAAATGGTCATAAGGCCTTTAAAAATCCATAACTAAAAAAACTAGCTCGAATTTGTATACGTTACATTTTAGCCACTAATAGGAGATGAAGAGGAGAACATTTTAAATTTTTTTTCGTAATTTTCATGTGTAAGATTTTTTTTTAGCATTGAGTCAGCCGATCCGTGTTACCTTTTACCCTTAATTGTGAGTATTGGATGAATCATAGGTAATGGTAGATTTCACATGAAAGCTGCTCATGTCATGTCATGGGCAAGGAAAAGTGGGTCATCAGTTAAAAATATTAAAATCTGTTCAGTGTGTGCATAATGTACTCTCAGTAGTTGAACTGTAATTATATACAGTAATTATGACTTCATTAATTTGTCCATCAGTACTTTCTATAAAAAGCAGGTTGTGCAATATTTCAATCTATTATACAATGTTTAATTTACTCTTTCAGCCAAAGAAAGGAAAGACACGGAATTTAAGGTCTTATCTCCAAAGCCCCACAGAATATAGCATTAACTACCGTGTGAAACTGGCTGGGCAAGTTCAAGATATGGCAAATCTCTGGTGCCTTCCACATCCACGAACAAAACTGAATTAAGAAGATTTTTTTTTATATAATATTTTACAGAATTTTTTTATTTTCTTATTTCAAATATTAATATAATCATTATGTACAAGTGACATTCAAAACTAAAAATAAAATGATGACATATTACAGTTAAGGATAACTTAAAATTAAATAATATATTAAAAAAAAAAAAAAAAAAAAAAAAAATGAAAAATATAATTACAGTAGGCCAAAAAAATTTTTTTGTTTTGTTGTCTAAAATTAATATCAACATTTTATATATACACCAAACGGAGTACAAATAAATTACTCACAACAATATTTGTGAAATTTGACTGTATAATACACACATAATCCCAATGAGATTCAATTTAGCACTTGGAAAGTGTTCATAGCAGCCAGGGCAATGACAACAGCATTGAACACTAGGCTACTGAAGAAGAGAGTAGCCAAAAAGAAGTTTTCTTTGATCACTGCGAGGAGGGTTTTTTGAGGAGCAGATGTAGAGCTACGAATCTTGGGAGGTTTTATGTTTTTGCCTTCATTTTCACTAGAAGAGCAGTCTTTAGGTGAAGCCATGAGAGGAGAAGGGGGAGAGGGTGGAGGAGGAAAGTAGAAGGCAGGACCAGAGGGAGGAGCTGTAACATAGCAGCAGTATGATGTCAAGGGAGGTGCATATGAAGGATAAATAGGTTCAGATAAAACTGAAAACCTATCTGCATCACATACTGAGCCAGTCCGAGAGTTAGGAAGACTGGAATAATTTGTTCCTCCCTGAGAAGCAAAGCCAGAACTTTGACTAGAGGAACGAGACAGTGGAAAATGTAAAGGGAAGGAATTCTGGTTATAACAAAAAGATGAAGATGGAATGTATGTTGGGAAGTGGTTGTTTTGCCAATAGCCTCCAGCTACCCAGGATGAGTGCGTGAGTTTATTTAGATGAAGTCTGGCAGGGCTCAATAAAGGTTTACGTCGATGTGGACCCCAGTTGCCTCCCATGCTCTCATCTACTGACAGAGGAGAACTACACAGATCTGGTAAGTTGAACAAGTTTGGGGTTTGGTAGATACGAGGTTCAAACAAAGATGGGGTGGCAGGTTTGTAGGATGTTTGAGGTCCCAGGGACAAGCCACACAAGCCAGACTGAAGCTCCACAGGATCCAACAGAGACTGGAGAGGCTCTTGAGCAATAGAACATGACTCGGAATCCTCGGGAGGACACTTCACTGTGAGGCCTTCATTATCTGACATAGCAGCAGACTTTTCCAGAGGGATTGAACTCTTTGTAGTAGACGAATGTTCATCGTCAGAGAATTCAGACCTAGCAGGAAAAGGAAATTATTAATTTAATACTTAACATTTCTAGTAAATTTGTTGCCTCGGAATAGAAGTGTCCCAAGCACCACGAGCTTTTGATGCAAATGTGAGCCTTATCTTGCATCAAAGTCTTCTGCTCGTTGTTGGTAAACAAAGTATTGTTGTGTAATGTCTGTCGCGTGAAAGGAAAAACATAGGACGGTTGTTGTTTTACATGTTAACTTATGGAAAATGACCGTTAATTATGAAGTTGACACCGTTGCCTAGCGCCAACAATGCCATTACGTTCTCTGCTCTGGTGGCAAAATTTGGCACTACGTCGTCCCATGTTTAACAATGAAAAAGGCTTCATGCGACAGACATTATAAACAATGGTTTGTTACAACCATTGCGAGTAGAAGACTTTGTCTTGCATGTAGCATAAGGCTCACATTTGCATCAAAACCTCGTGGTGCTTAGGACACTTCTATTCTGAGGCGACAAATGTTACACAAATGTACGCATTTTCATAAATTTTCTATGTATTTATCTCTCACAAGTTTATAGAAAACGTGGAAAGCTATTTCAAATATAATATTTCAAATCCAACACAAGGTATCATGTACTATGTTTTTCTCACTACCAGAAACAATTTTATTTATTCTAGGCAATGCCTTTTAGGTTAAAGTAGTAACTCTAGTATAACATTTCAAGTAGAAGCATTTTTAACTGTTGTATTCTAGGTTTGAAAAAATGGGATACAAACTGAATCAAACAACATTAAAAATAAAATAAAAAACCGAGAAATGAAACTATAGGATATATAATGGTTATCAACAAGCATAATTATATCAAAGGATACTCACATAACTGGAGGTGTAGGTGTTGCTGCTTTCTTTTTTGTCACTCCCACTTTGGGATTCGATACACCTGCTTTACTATTAGTCTCTGCTTGATTTTCTGGCCTGCGAGACAGCTGCACGTTCACCCAAATTGCGGAGAGCAGAGCAGTCACTGGGACAGCCACCTGAAATTTAAATACTGTAACGTAAATATGTCCAGAACTCTTTAGAATTCTAAGTTTTAACTTTCCAATTCACTTGTCCGAGCCAAGTCCATTTCCAACCGCCTTCAGCTTCCCCCTTCCTCCCCCCAATCATTCTTGTCTCTCTCTCAATTTTCATTTATTTTATTCTATTTAACACAATATTGATGTAAAATCAATAAAATATAACAGAAATTTGTCCTTTTTTACGGCAAGGTTTAGGCAAGCCCATTCTTACACCTATGTCTAAGGGTGTCCGCCAATACGATAAGGACCATAATTTGTCTAATAAATAAATTAGTTAAGTTAAGGCTAAAATAAGCAATGGAGGGCAGAAAGGAAGGAGAATGTATTATTATATATTATGTGAATATGTTTGTATTTATCATTTACAACATTACATACTGGACAGGGTTTTACAATAACCCTGTCAGCCGCTACGCTGTCAGTTGAACTCCCAAAGGTTTTAGTGAAGTTGATCTAATATAGTAATCACTATGTGGTTTAACTCACACATGCATATACGTATTATATAATTTTAATGATTATTAAAAATGTTATTGAAAGTACAGTAATATGATTTCTTTCCCTCAAAGTAACCAAAATAGTGATTGTAAAAATCTGCGAGGGAGAAAAATCTTCAGCAGCAAAATTAACGCGCTTTCAGATCTGCACAAAGAATGCTTGGAATAATTTTTATCTGCACCTATTTTCTCCCTTTTCTATTTATTTATATGTTGATCAATTCCATATGAATTAGACATTAAACCTTCTGTATTTTTTGATCTTGATATAAAGTAAATTAATGTCTTACCAACGCAAGACGCCTAGCGGTAGGTGCTAGTGTACAATATCAAATTGCAGATCACTTAACATTATGACCTTTGTTTCAAAGAAAATTTTACCAAAATTTCTTGCCTAAAAACTTAGTTCTTTAATTTTATGATTTACTGTATTTTTAATAGAAATAAATAGTTGTTTCTGTTAAATGTTAGATTCCAACATAACTAGAACTTTTTAAATTTTGAGATGATTACCAGTGACTTACATACAATAGCCTCTTAAAAAGTTGACCCTGAGAAGAAA
Source organism: Siphlonurus alternatus (assembly GCA_949825025.1). NCBI lineage: Eukaryota > Metazoa > Arthropoda > Insecta > Ephemeroptera > Siphlonuridae > Siphlonurus > Siphlonurus alternatus. The sequence goes on from OX463780.1 coordinate 40,100,984, forward strand.
TTGCTTGCTTATTTAGTATTGTCTCACCTGTAGTATTGACTGGAGCTGTTGGTTAAGTTTGAAACTCAGGGCAATTTTCTCAAGGCTGAAGCACCCAGACAGCACCCACAATGCTAGTGGCAGCAGTTCTGGAGCAAGCCAGCTCCTAGCAGACATCCAACCAAACAAGAGCAAAGCTCCAGTGACTACTTGCAGTGGTATGCATACCACTAAGCTTGCATCTAGAAGTGTACGAGCCCCAGCCTGTTTTTCCGCTGGCAAGAATGACAATAGCAATGGAGCTCCAAGAAGAATACAAACTACAGTGCTCATCAGCAGAGATAAGATTCTGCATGCACGGCTCACAACAAGCAGCAGCCGCCACCCTCTTGGAGCCTGCAGATGAAATCAAGATGTCAAAAAAATACAGTATTCTTCAAATACAAAACAACTTTTTGCAAACAAACCATGTATTTACGTCAGAGTGAATAACTCTATTTTAAAGTTTAAAAACTACTTTTCTTTTAAAATTTGTCATGAAAGGAAAATATAATGGCATCAAAAATATATATTAGGAACTGGTAAATTATGCAAATAAAATAGTCATGATACATTGCCATGCTTGATCACTAGAGCCCGGATCTCCAGTTATACAAGTTTTGGAACTGAAAGTGAAATGTTGTTTGCAACATTTTTTTTTTTTTTACAAATTTGGGAACTTTGTTGGAAAAAAGTACCGGTAAGTGGATCCTGTGCTGGAAATCACACTTTAAAAAACTGGAAATCTAGGCTCTATCGATCACCAAAGGACTCAAAGTGGACTAAGCTAAATAACATTGATAAGATACATACACTATAGTTCACAGGGTGAGTGGATTTGGCACCAGCCTGCTTGGCATACATCTTCTTCAACCATGAGCAAATTCTACTAAGAGTTTGGTTCATCTTCTTGTCGCACTCAGGACACAGTTGGTAGGCACGCTCCAGTCTTTGCCTGAAGCAGGTAGACACAAGTTATAATTTATTTATTTATTTATTTTATTTCAAACAACTGGTTATACAAGATAACATGGTTCACGTCAAGGTTTCTTTATACAGGTTAAGACACGCACGCATTTCGTACGTCAATTTCGTTAAATTTTCAGGCCACATTGTACCGCGAAATTTCAAAAATAGCATTGCATGATGGGCGCATTCAAAGTTTCGCGGCACGATGTGGCCAAAAATACTTGAACGTGATTGGCTTAGCCCTTTAACATTGGTCCAATCGGTGGCTTAACCTGTATAAAGGAACGTTGGTTCACGTCATAGAAGAAACTGTAAAACAACAAAACAAAGCAACAAAACAATAAATACAAACAAATCACAATAATATACAGAGACCATCAGATAAAAAAAAAAAAAAAAAAGAAAGATTACATATTTTTTATGATTAGCTACAACGAACTCAAGACATTTTCAGGCAATTTATTACTTAAAAACTCTCTGACTGAATAAAACTCCTTTTTAACTAAAACATTTTTGAGTTTTTTTTTTAAACAATAAATTGCTATCTATAATTCTCAAACAGTTCGGCAAAAAATCATACAATTTTGCCGTTTGATAGATAGGACTTTTTTCGAGCAATCTCGACTTATGCGCTGCCACACATACTTTATCTTTGTTTCTAGTGTCATAGGCATGAACATCACAATTTTGAGTATAAATTTCTGGATGATTACGCCTATAAACACAACAGTTTAAAATGTAGATGCATGGCAATGTTAACATGTTAAGTTTTTTAAATTGTGTAACACAAGTTACACAATTTGTACAGTAAAGCATTTTTTTGTAAATTAGCAACAAGTCAACATCATACCTATACAACTCCACTTCCTCATCAAAGTGGGCATTGTCAATAGGAGTGAAGGATGCAAGCTGTTGAACCTTCATTTCTTGATTTACATTGCATTTGCGACACAATCCATTGTCATTGATCTTGAATGGTTTCCGCTTATTTGCAGTTACTGGGTGATTCAGCAGCTCATCTCCTTGAGCTGGGATGATCTTGTTGTAGTCCCCATCCTGCTCAAACACAAAACAGAAATAAAGTATTAAAATACAGATCTAACAGCTACTGGTATCAGTACTATAGATCTGTTAATTAGTGATATTCCCTTTAAGAGATCACTGCCATCCTTTGAGTAGCACTGCAACTTCTAGCGCGCTTGGAGGTATATTCATGGAAAAATAAACGGTGAAGATAGCCGACCAACCATGCCGAGCATTCCTGAGCGGCTCTGAGCACACCCTGCTATGACGTCACAACATACCTGAGATACCTGTTTTTATTTTGCTAGTCGTTGTAGTTCAGTAGTGCTAGGATGAAAACAATTTTACTAAAGCAAACTAGAAGATATGTACTGTATACATACCACGTTTTGGCAGTGAAAAATGTTAACTTTTTAGCTTAGCTTCTTTCGTACCTAACTCCCGGTTCAAAAAGTTTACCCCCTATCTTAGCTGTGTATTTTTTCGCGAGTATCCGAGCACGCTAGAAGTTGCAGCGCTATTCAAAGAATGGCAGTGGTCTCTTAATATCGTTTATTGATTTTACCTGTAGAAATCCGTTATACTGCTCACAATAAGGGCAGTCCCAGGAATTACGATTTACAAAATTGACATCTGTGTCTCCATTGCAAAACCAGCAATTTACTCGCACAGGAAAACGAGGTCTGAAACAAAACAAAATAAACTTACTTCTGTTGTGTTGAAAAAGTGTGTGCATAACAAGACTCTATGCGGCGCCAAGCCGCCAAGCTTCAGATCCAAACTGAATGGCGCCATCCATAAGAGCCTTAATATAAATTTCAAGATGACCGACGCGTGTAGTTGAATCTACACGTATGATAAACCAGGATAAATATAAGATTTGTATGTATACTGTAGTATATGCATACAGTATAACAGATCTTAGTTTACCTCTAGACAGTTCGGTCTAGAGTTGTAGACTAAATGGCGCCAGATATCAGCCAATGAAAAGGCTAGAATGACTGCTGGCCACCTTTTCATTGGCTTATATGATATAGCTGGCGCCGTCTACTGTACAGTCTATGCATACTGAACTG